>OY365753.1:4805000-6006250 GCA_959347395.1 Mechanitis mazaeus
GAATAAGTAAAAAAGCTTTATATTTATTGAATATAAATAACAATTAATACTAATAATTACAGAAGTTAATTAAAAAAAATACAATAAATTTTAGAAACGAATACATCTTTGTTTTCTTCATTGATATTTTTTTATCTTTCTGTTCAATTAACTACGTCCCTCGCTTATAATATTTTTAGTACATTTTATCTTCCTTAAGCCGTCCTTAACAACTTATCGTTTTTGTGGTTGCTTAACGTCTTTTGAAATGGTCAAATTATTTCAGTTAATTTAATGCGTTAAAAGATTTTCGTTACTTAAAAGGATAATAAATAAAATCTTATACTAAAATTTGACCAACAAGTTGTTGGGAAAATATGATAACTAACCTTTCATACTCATTTGTCAAAAGCACAGCTTATTGACGCTAGAAGATAATAAGTCTTCTTTACGACTGTCAATGTAGTTGTAATTTTACATACACATGTATAGATGGCACCGTGGTACGATCATTATTAGTGGTGACGTAAACGAAAGATACTGTCCATTTCTTAATATGTAAAGAGAAATAAAAGCTAAGTCCACACTGGAGCAAAACAGGTATTTTTTTACCATTTTAAAGCAGATGATTGAGAACAATAGTCTAACCATTGAAATTATATAATAAAATAATTACATCTGTCTCGTTTGAAAATGTCTATATTCGAATACTCTTAGTGGGTTTTAATCTTGGTATCGTTCATATTATATTGTAGAACAAGCAAAACGCCTAAAATAATGTATTTATATATATATTATTTGAACTGTATGATAAATTTATTTAGTTACATAATTTATTAAAAGAGAGTGTTTATCTGAACTCTCACACAGATCCTAATCAGAAACTAGAAATTCGTTAGATTTATCATTCTACGTCTTCCGATTTACAAAATAGAATATATATATAACTACACAGAATGGTCAGAATTGGTGATATTAAATTAATATTATATCGTAGATAAATTTATGTAAATTTTCCCATTTTCTTAAGAATGCAATAAAAAGCAATGTTGGCTGATAAATAACAAAAAAATACATTTCGAAGGCACTATGTTATTCTTAATAATATATTCTTAAGTGTGTTACGGGATCCGTTTATTTCAACATAACCATAACATAATGCTGCTTATCTATTTATAAAATATATACACACCGTTTTAGAATTAAACTGCTTTTACCTTCGTAAAGTACGTTAAAGTAACCGCATTATAAGTATAACTCAAACTGTCAACTGAATGATTTGTTGTTCAATAAACACGCCTCACACACAACACTAGGAACTGTTCACACACTTCTTAGAATGAAATCAGCAAAATTATATTCCATTCATAAAAGCTCTTATTCACAATGACACTATATCTATTGTAATATCTAATATGAAGTAAATAACTGCATACACTGTTCTTTATAGAGATATTTTCTCTTAGAGGTCGTAGATATTTATCCTTAATTGAAACCGAATACAAGCGGGATAGGGAGAAAATGATACGTTTCAATTAACAGAAACCAATAATAAAAACTTATGAACATAAAAATAATGAAAACGATATTTTATGTTTTCTAAACACGTAAAATAAGCCAGGTTGTATCGGAATTTAAAAATAGAATTAAAATCGCTTTGTCGATGTTTATTTATTTCATTTAAACTTTTTTTTAATAACTATGACAGATATTTTATGATTAGTGAGTAATTTAATCTTTAAAAAGCTAAATACTGAAATTTAATTAACACATACCTCTAATGCCTCTTGTCCCAAAGGCTCTGATAACTAAAATAACGTTTCGACAATATTGATTAGGATAGTTTTAGGAACATTTTACATATTGTGAGCATTATTTCGTATTGACTATAAAAGTAATAAAAAACAAAAAGATTGAATTGTGAACTTGTCCCCATTAAATGGAAAAAATATAAACCATGACAGTTTAATAACCATAAAATGTTTAAAGAACTCAAAGGTGTTGTTTTTTTAAATTGATATAAAACGTATATATCGTACACGTAACAAATAAGACATAGCAAAGGGATTAGGTAAGCCTTACAGCCGTTAATATTCTATCAACCTTTCTAAAAAATTCGTCTCTTAATAGTCAATCAATCAATAAACCAATCAATCAAGTAGTGAGATGATTGATTCATTAAGTGTTAAGTGACGATATTAAAAAAAAAGGATGAGTACGGAGAAAGTGTCTGTACTTTTAGCAGGCCTGTGGTATGACGAAGAGATGAAATTCACGTTTATCTATGTTATTAATGTCACTGGTATATAGACCCTGTATTTGAATCTTTTAATTGATATTGATTATATTATATGGTTTTGTTTTTTTCTCTTTTAAACAGAGTAGATTACGATATCAATAACTGCTCCGACGCAAATCACCGACATGCTGCATTCCTAGTGTTACTCAACAAATATGTTTACTGAAGACGGCAATTAATTCCATAATACTTTTTTGAAAATCAAACTCCAATACATTATTTATGTCCATAATATATAGCTTATTGTCTCATGTATGCGAGATATATTAATAATAAAAGGAACTATAAAAGAAGCATCAATGTTGGATTTCTAGTTGTTTATGAGGATGTCTGCAGAGTGATTGCCTTCTGGAGCAATAATAAAATGTGCTTCGTGTATAATAAAATGTGCTCTATAAAGATCTTCGTGTACAGCTCAGAGGATTGTTAACGAGATTCCTTGAAAATGTAATATTAATTTCAATTTCATACCTACATTATACTATCAATATTATATTCATCAAAAGAGTTGACAAATTTCAACAGTCAGATCAGACCAGAGACGGCAAACCAGCCGCCGGCCACGACCAACAGAGTTGCGCTGATAAGGCATGCAGCCTCGGCAGAAGCAGTATATGGGGTCTGTCCAAAATATGTACTAGGTCAGTTCGTGATCACTTATTAGAGCACGGGCACAATTCTGTTACCTAAAGGTCTGCACTTGTAAAATAGTCAAAAAAAGTTAGTAGTACAGTATTAATGTACTATATACTATACGTGTCAGTGTTCAGTTCAGTTTTAGTTATACAGTAAAGTTAAGTCCTATTACAGGCACACATTTCTCTTTATCAAATAACTTGTATACTGTAGAGAATAATTTGAAACGACCCCGTAATTTAAAAACTATAATTTAAACTATGATCGAATTTAAGTTTTTAACAATATTTTATGTCTTCTTTTTATTATAGAAACAAGAGAGCGCAAGAAAACTGTGGAAGTTTTTATGCTTTTGTAAATAACAATAATTTATATGATGCCCACAAAATTGTACTAGATTTCTTGAATCTTAGACTAGGTAAAAAAATTCATGAAACGAAAAGTTAAAAAAGAGAAAAACAAAAGAATTCCATACATTCCGTCAAATGTAGGCTTCCTCGAGATATTAGAAGACAAGAGCGAGGAAAAATACAAAATAAATAAAAAATATTGTTCTGAAACATTTTTGTTCGGATTCCTGAATTTTCCATCACATCGTATCAACTTCTGAGTTTTAAGATTCATAATTAAACCTGACATAATTACAACTTCTCTACTCTTTGATAGTTTGAAAAATTCCGAAAAGAAGTCGCTCGTAACATGAATGAAATTTTTCAATAAAGTTTTCGGTTTATGAGAAGAGGCTTTTAATTGATTCTTATATAAATTTTATTCACTTAGTAAATTATTTATTTTCAAGTTTTAAGGAAACTATACTTACTATACATATTTTTCTCCTGAAAATGTTACTGTTATCTTTGAAACTGAATACTCCGAAGTATTAATAGAATATTGTAGTAAAGTTTGAAATATAGATATTTTTATATAATAACGACAAGAATTCTACAAAACTAATTTCTAGACTGAAGAATTACTTTTTAGAAAAGTTGAATTGAAACCAAATGTTTTTCTAGATACAAGTCATAGTATGTTTTGGATCAGACCGAGGAGTTGTCGTTTAGTTTGTTACAGATGCAAAAGTTAGGCTTATTCGAACTTTGATATGTTATTACAGCAACTGATTTAAATAGGTTGTTATCAACTTGCTTGTTGTTATTTTGTTTGTATGTAAAAGACAGACTGACTCATAATTAATAACAATGAATTACATTGTTCTGGCGTGTACTTTTTTTTTTTTTTTTTTTTTTCTTTATAAAAACCCGTTACGGGTACCCCGTCGGCCCAGGAGGGTGACGGCCGGGGGGTGATGTGGAACTACCTGGCAGCATAGATGATGCTGCCATTTTTAAGGCTACCCACTAAAAAACCAACGGTTGCCCTCTGCGCCGTGATGGGACGTCACGGGATCGCGTTAGCACACACCGTGATGGCCCGGCGAGACCCCCCGAATGAGAAAACTTATATACAACCTTACCATTCTAACATTGCATCATTTTACCACGTACACAGTAATCTAATTTTATGTAACTTTGTAAGCGAGATGATACTTCTGGCGTGTCCTGGTGACAACATTGACAGTGCGATTTTTTCGCGGCAACCTATTTTTTCTAAATATCCTCAAACCTTTATAAATATAAATAACTCTTCTAATATGATTTTCTAACCATAGCAGGTAAATTATAAAGTTTAATTTACTCCGTTAATGTGTTGTAACTTAAATGTTAGATTTTTTTTGTACTTTCTTTTATTTAATTCTTAAAAGTTTCTAGGAACTTTTATTTTATGTAAATAAGAACATATCATAGTGTCTAAGTAACTCTAGAAGCTCTCAAAGGAAATTGTTATTTAAGTTACCAAAGACGGAATATTACAGGACAGTCTCTGAGTGTCTGCAGCAGAGCGAACAACAGAATTATTTATTTAACAAGATATCTTGAAATTGTAGAAGGTTAAATAGAGTACAATGTATTCCATTTACTACTTTTAGCAACTAAACTACTATAATTAAAAATAATAAAATTCACCAATCATACATGACGGTTCAAACACTTTTCTTTGGATTATATTATTTTTGTCTTTAAGTTAAAAAGAGAAAGTATAATTCGTTTAATATACTTTAATATTCATTTTACCATCTTAAGAAAGAAAAATTAAAAATCATTAAAAACTCGCCAACAAAAATTATTTACAGCTTTTCTATATTCTTTATATTTTAAATTTTATCTTAAGAGAAATCTTTTTGCAAATTTAAATTTATCGACTCTAAAATAACCTTGTTTATCCTGGAAGGTATTCCTTCAGGTATATATTTTAGAAATTTTACCTTTATTTCAAGATTTTTCTCTGAAGAAGGACATTTTATATGACGATCTCTTTGCAAAAAATAACTTTATATTATAATGCAATAATAAGTAGGATCACAGCTTTATCTTGAAGAATATATTTTTATCTCGAGAGGTTTATTTCGTAACTAACAAATAGTTAACAAACTGTTTATTCGGTTTTATATTCATTTATGAAGTTAAATGAATTCACAAAATGTTTTTGTTTTACATTGTATGAGTTACTTATTCAAAGTGTTTGTTATAAAATATTTTTATGTATCTTTAGTTCATTTTAAGAATAACTTAGAATATATTGCGACACTCAAAATCTTGAAGAGTTGCGATATTCAACAGTGGAATACAAAACAGCAGTTAGTTATTTTAGATTCAACAATGAATATAATGTAAATACTTCATTGCCTTGAATATTTATGATTTTATCAGATATCTAACTGTCGCTTTCCCTTTCTACCATCACTGGTCTTTAGGCAAAGTAATGTGAATTAAAGTATCTCAACTCAGACTTCTTATGAAATGCACACTGACACATCTCAAACATTGCATATTTTGTTTAACCACCCCTGTTAAATTGAAAAAATTCTCTCTTTAAACTCTTTTTTAGTAAAAACTTTTGACTAGCCAAGTGACATAAACAAAAAAAAATTAATTAATACACGTAATTAAAAAAAATGGCTTTACGCAACAACTATACATCAAAAACAGTAACCGATAGTATGGATAATAAGTGCAATTAATTTTTTCTTGGTAAACACTTATAATTACAAACTTTTCTTTTATACCATTAGTGACAAACTCAATCCACATCTTATAAAAAGAATAATATTATAATTTTCAATATAATGCAGTAACGTATGTACTGCTTTGGTTGAGAGACAGTTATTACGAAGAAACTGAGTAACATTAAGGTTTAAGTGCAAAGATTGAAAACGCAATTTTTTCTCATCTATTGAACCATAATACCGATAATGTTATGGATGTCTATGTAGACATGAATAAAATGTGTGTGTGTGATATGGTAAATTACATATTTATTATTTTTGAATCAAAAGCTTGTCAAAAATAAAAGAAATGGTTTTATCGAGAAATGTGTTGTTTGTCAAACACGTCACTCGGAAATTAATTTTCTTAATGACATTTAAGTAGGAAAAATAAAACGATAACGTATGATTTCAAACGACGTAAATAATACATTCAGAATAGATTAGACGGTTCAGGAAGGCATAAGGATTTAGATAATCGTGCTCAGAATATTGTTAAAGCTACATTTAAAAGGAGACATTTTAATAATATCATTTATTTAATAATATTTACATATAGCGTTAAACTCAAGTAGTTAGGATGTTTTGGTATTTTAATTAAATTAATAGATAATATAGTAGCTGATAAATATTTAAAATACTGTTTATTGTCTAATTTTATCTATAGCCTCATGAAAAAAAATATCTTGTTGTAATAAATATATATTTATTTTGAAACATTTACATTTTTGAGAATGAATTTAAATTAAATTTGTTTAAAAGTTCCATATCATAAAACATAATTTATAAATTGGTAATTATTGTTCTATTATATTCTTATTTCTATATATTATTATTATTAACCTGAAAATAAGAGTTTTATTACTAATATTGAGTTGCTTGAAATTAATTGTTTTAATTATTATTTGTAATTCATTGTATTAATTTTAATTCTTTAAAATTATTTCTAAAGCTGTTATTATTTAATTTTCTATTATAAAGTAGCATTTTGTTTATTTTCTTGATACTAGAGTAAGACTCTGTAATCTATCTATAACGAGCTCGTATCATGTATGTGCGGCTCTTGAGAACTTCTCTTCTAGTTGTTTGAACTGTAACAAATTACTGTGATACAGTGTATGTGATCTTTGAAATATTCTCTGGAATAAAACATATATTTATGTCTATTTTCAATATTTTTATAAGTATTATACTGAACGTAAATTATAAATATAAAAAATAGAAAACCGTTGTAAAGTCGATCGATACATAAATATTAATTATTTTAGATATTGCTAATCGTTTAGTTTGTCTTTGTGCAGTCCATTACTTGATATAAAATGAAGAGAGAATTGTTAATTATTTTTATTATTATTGCACGCACCGAGGAATATGAGATTGGTCATAATTACAGTTTCTGGTGAAAAGTGTGCTGCAATTATTTATTACAAATACACTTAATAAATAATAACTTCGTTTACTTGTGTTGAACAGTAAAAAGTGCTTGTGTTTTTCAATGTTCGAAAAATGTTATCTTTAAATTTACCGTACACCAGTTAATGTCTCACATGTTCTCTTTTTCCGTACATTTTTATCAACTGTCATATTCAATTTATATGTATACTTCTTTTCTTACGTCTTTTTTCCCTTACTAATTCCTTCCTTGCCACGAGTCTTTACAACGTTTCTATTTCCAAGCATTTTTTGTCATTAAATCTACTTTCATTCTTCACAAATAGTAATACTTTATTCGAGACATTTTCGGAATTAAAAATCAAATACAGGGATTAGTTTTATAATTTAGTATATTTCTATTAATTTTTTCGTCCATTTGTTTAACACTGTTCTTATCAGTACTATCACAATATATCTCTATCTATCTATTATATACTTAATAAAATCTATTAGCATTAGTTAATTAGATTGAAAAGTACAATTTATTTGTTTAACATATATTAAACCAAGAGGTATCACATTTTTAAAAGCAATTCATAACATTTAGTTATTAGTTTAAAAGATCAAATTAAGATCCACCAAATGTATAATAGGTTATTTGTCTGTACAGTTAGTAAAGTTTACAATTTACAAGAATTAAAGTTTTCTCTACAAGTGAACGCTAATACGTTTCACACAGCGCTCTCTCTATGTAACGTAAGCGTGACGTCAGGGGGCGGAGTCTCCCAGGTCCAAAGCTTGCGGTGTCTATCGATGGCCGGAGCTGTCTCGCCCGAGCCGTCTGAATAGCCGCTGCTGCACGAGCGCAGCGTGCATGAGGCACGCATTTTATGCTCTACATTTTGAAACATTCTAATTATTTAATTCGCTTTCACCCAAAAATGCTTATATAGAAAATGAAGATACTGCTAAAGACTTACCTCCAACTGTATCTAAATAATCTTGAGTTACATTATCAAGCTGCAACACTTGGATGACAGGTGTTGGCTTCGTTCTAGCTGGACGTTTTAGCTGGTATATTAGAACTGAGGACAGTAGGAACACTGCTACCAGCACCATTGCACCAATCGATATCCCAACGTCTCTTTCTAATAGGACTGAAAATGTTATTAACATATCAAAGGAACAGTATACTATTAGGATAGTGATATTCGAATACAGAAACCATGCTTTGGTTAAACCATCGATAACATACCATATTTATTCTAATGGACAATATTTATATGATGTACGCAATAATTAAAATATTTAACTTACATTTCCACCAAGGCGGAGCAGCGGCATGCAATAAATTGTCGGTTGGTCGTAGTGACAAAGCTTTTGAACATCCATATCGATTGCAAGCAGAGGCGCCGGCCTCATCTCCCACCCTGAGGTTTCCAAGAGACCCTCTTACTAACAAAGGTATGCCATCTCCTTCAGTGAGGGCCTGGCTCAAACCATATCCTACAGACCCTCGGCGTTCCAAAACCTGTGAAGCATTTGATGTTGACATCCGCCATAGTGACACTTCATAGTATGTTGCGTTTTCCACTAAAACAATTAATTGACCAATTTAATTATATTGTAACTATTTTTAACAAATATTTTTAATTAAACTAATTTTAACATACCAGGCGTACATCTTATTTGAAATTCTTCATATTCATAAGCGAGATCGCACTGTTGTGGTTGAGGCGGTCTCAAAAGTTCAAATGTAAAAGTGCGTTTACATGGCGTCTCTTGCGGGGCTATTCCGTTGCCCGCTTCACAGCTAACATCCAAAGTTCGTAATAAAGAGCCAGAAACCCGTGTGAGGGGTAATATTGGTAATCTAGTTGTTAAGTGCTGCACATCTTCGTCTAAAGCCTGGATGTGCCAGAAGAAAGTATCCGGAGGCGGTAACGCCATAACGTTACATTTTAAGGTTTCTTTTACTAGCTTTAGACCTTGCTCCACACATTCTGGAGGATCTGTTAGAAAATATAATTTTTTTTTTCGTTTTATAATTATATTTTTTGTACATATAATTAATGATAAATAACTTACATAATACGATAATGTTCATAGTTTCAGCTCTTGTTTCTCCGATACTATTCCGAGCTGCGCAGGAGTATCGTCCGGCGTGTCTTCGCGTGGTTTCTTCAACTAACAGTGTTTTAGAAAAAACATCGCTACCCCATAAACTATTTGCTCTTATTTCTATATCCTGAAATTTTTTGGTAAATCGAGACGGTATTTGCGTAGTACAATATCTGGTTTCCATACAGAATGTAGGACCATAACTAAAAACTCAAGATGAATAAAATTCTTACATTAAAATACCATGTATATTGGTCAACTGGTGGGTTGGCTCTTACTTCGCACTCCATTTGCAACCTATTAAACTCAGACACTTCATTCAGTCTTCTATCTCCTAATTTTGTTAATTCTACTATTGGACTATCTGTAAAACACTCGTAATATATTAGTTATAAAATTGGAAGACTACACAAAAGTAGTACTTGTTTAATTAATAATTATATTTACAGGTAACATTTAATATAACGATATCCGCCTTGGAGTCCCTGCCGGGTGCCAGCGCGGTGTTGGTCGCCACGCACGTCAACGTCGCTTCATTGTCGATCACAGCAGGGGTCAACTCCAAAAATGATTCGGCTTTACGAGTAACATTGCTCCAACTCTTCAAGAATTAACATAGTATTTTCTTAGATGTTCACGAGTACACCTTTGAACTAAAACTATTTTTACGGATTAAACTCGCGTATAATTTGGTTACATTTAATTTTAATCTCGATATTATACGCGAGTTTAATCCGTAAAAAATAGTTTTATTTCAAGAATTAACATATTGTCTTTTTCGAAAAGATTTAAAATGGTATATTAATATTTTTTTTACATTAAATTTGAGAAATTAAAGAAAGTGTATAAATTTTTACAAATATATTTTTCTTAAAATGTAAGTCTTTTTGTATGCTTATAGTTCTCTTTGAAAATTAGGTCCTTTCTATATAATAAATAAGTAAAGTTCAGAATAAATAAATAAAATTGTGAACTGGCACAAAATTTGATATTTGATGATATTATTATTATTATTTTTTATTATTTTAATTACTCTTATGGAACATTACATTTTACTAGTTGTCGGTTCTATGATTCACTCTATGTTCCGTTGTTAAAAGGTCAATTCAACATTTTATAATACTTTAAATATTTAAATACAATAGATTGTCAGGTCTAGATTGAATGATTTGATGTAACAGAAGTTGAACCTGGTTGCTGTAGTGCGTGAGATGGCGGTGATCGAGCCACCAGGACAGCTCTGGTGGCGGGTAGGAGCCCTGCGCCACGCACTGCACCAGCGCGCGCCGCCCCGCCAGCAGCGCCTCCTGTACCGTGCCACGCACCCAATGGATTGATACGTTGTAGGCTGGTACTGGTAATTATAAGTTGTCTGATTATAACAGCTTCCCTCATAGGCTTGAGATGAAGTATGACATTTTTTTACGTCTTTTCGATAGGTTTTTTTAACTTTGTGGATAACTTTTATGAGAATAGCTATATCATTATAAAAAATATTTTAAAGGAAGTAATAATAATATAAATATATAGAATATCAGTAAAATACATATGTAGATATCAGAAACGGTATACAAAAAGTTTGTTTACTATATTTTATTAGTACTTACAATACAACTCAATCGGAAGTGTAGTCACAATGGGTGGTCTGAGTTTCGTGTTAGTTGCTCTACAGGATAGGGAGTCAGCGTGGTCCCGAGTCAGAGGGAGATAAAGCTCATTTTCCCGCACATTAGGGATATCACTGATACCATCTGATGCATCCACCAAGTTATTACCAGCATACCAAGTTATTCTTGGTGGAGGTCTACCTGTATTTTAAATTTTATTTCAGAAGACTTTGTATAGATTGCTTTTAATTCATATTTTATATAATTATAAAGTGTCTCAAACAAAAGTATACCACAATTGAAGTTGGAATTCTTTCATAGTTATATAAATACCTACGAGACTTTTATTAATGTTTCATTACGTGAATTCCAACGCAGTATTTGTTTGTCTTTGTTGCTCATGAATATATGAACTATTTAGCAAGTAAGTGTATACTGACCTAGCTGTTAAATTGGGAATTTATTGTTTGAAAAGTTATATATCCTTTTTTCCTTTCTTATATAAGTACGAATACAATGGCACTGAAAGCTTTTAACTTTACTGTTTTTAAGCCATACCTCCTATAACTAAACAGGTCATCACCAAAGTGTCTCCTTCGTGGTAAGGGCCTATCTTACCCTCTACCTTGTTTCCAACTTCATCCAAGAAAAATGGCTGACTGGAAAGAACTACAAAAAAGAAATTCCACACAATTTAGATGTTTTGTTTTTTGTAATGCTATATAAACTTAGTTATTAATATAACCGCCTATACGCTATTATTTATAGCTATCGAACGAAGCTCTCATCAAATTTATCGGAATTTGAACTATTAGTTTGAAGCCCATCCGGGATCTTTATTGGCTCAGAGCGAGGCGAAATCGCATCGTGTAAAGTAGTGTAGGCCCAGATGGTTACGAAACTAGTCGGACAAATTTTTCAAAATTTAACGTCAGTACAGCCAGATATCTATAGATATTAGTAATTATGAATCACGAAAGTATATAACATTACTATATAGACTGCAAAAAAATATTAAATAAATATGAAATAATATTTCTTTTACAAACCACACCGTTTTAAAAATAACACTAATAAAAATATAACCTGAACATATAAATTTTAATAAGCTATGGTTATAAATAGTTATTTCTTTTGCAGAACAATACAAACAAACAAAATGTGTATATCAATGATAATGGTATTTTGAGTAAAAATAATGTATATATGAAATATATAATTTTCTTAGATTTTTACGAGTACGCATTTGAAATAACATTATTTTATACGGATTAAAGTCGCGTATAATTTGGTTACATTTTAATTTTAGCACGACGTTTCGAATGCTTTCCAGCAATTCTTGTTCGTGTTCGTTATACGCGAGTTTAATCCGTAAAAAATAGTTTTATTTTATATATGAAATAATTTGAATGTCAGTATTGTAAACAACAAACTAGTAATCACCAAGACATTTGTTATCCAAAGCAAATAATTGGTAAAGAATTTCAAACTACGTATCTAACTTGTAATCAAGTCCAAATTAGATTCCTGATATTATCTTTGAAACAATTACGGCGATTATTTCTGATAACTATGTTTGTAACTAGCATGAAAAAGTTTTATTTATATATAACACAAGCCCTGGCCTATTTAGATTAATAAAAAAAAAACACTATAAATACCAATTCTTTACAATTAATTAATACACCAGAAAAAAAAATTCGATATTAATTTTGAAACATACAACTTGTAGACAAATAATTATTATTTATAAAGTATTTATTCCGAATATAAGTTTTGGATTTAGTTTTTATAATTTAATTCATTAAGATTTTTCGAACAGTTTGCGGAAATCATGTTCCATATCGCTACAACGCTTCGGCTTCTCTCGAAAAACCTAATAAACACGAGAAGTCCTTATATTTCTTACTGCAGCTTAGAATAACAAAGAAAATATGTCATAAAAATGTTTATGTTATTAAACCCTTTAATTATAAAGAGTATTCATTATATTTTTATTATCCTTAACCTGTTAACTGGGTATGACGAAATATTTCGTCATACATAAGAGCCCACTGCAATGGGCATGGCGAAATTTTTCTTCATAGAAATTAATCGTAATATATTGAACGCATTACGTTCTTCTATGTTGTTCTTATCTATTAAATCTTTAAAAAAATAAATGCCATCATATTGTCGATGCGTCATGAATTTTCATGTTAAGAATTGTTAGCAATATATTATGTTATTTTTAGCAATAGCTAATTCCCCGGTTAGCAGATAATATCAACTATTAAACATTTCTAGCGATGATAAACTAGCAATTTTGACGGTTTCGTATTTGTGGCATAATTATACTTGCACTTGAAGTAAGTCTTAGAATAATCTAATACACTAAGTCGTTTGCGATCATGGCCTGTCTAGTTGATTATTAGCCTAATTAGACTTTCAAAAGGTGAAAACACACCTATGATACTTAAGTTCACTCCGAGGTTCCTGGTTGGTGCTAGAAGAAAGTCAACTCTGCAGTGGTAAAAAGCTTGGTCACTTCCCCTGAGCTGAGTGATTGTGAGAACCTTTGGTTGCGTGTGCAAGTCAGTTTTTATTCTGTTACTTGAATTAAAACCATTGCTCGACCATTCGCTTTTAATTCTGGCATCATAACTGGAATAACGTAAAAGTTTGTAAAACGTCCACAAAAGTCATCTACATTTCAAAGATACGAAAGGTCTTTTTCTTTTTGTATTACAAAGTTAAACAAGGTTAATTGTTTAAAGAACTAGAAGGTTCCAGTACTATTGCTATAATTTACTTATTACCTGTAAACTGGTACATTATCCTTGTACCAGACAAGAAGCATCAGCTCATCATTAGGCGTGTCTGTGCTCGAATCACATAATAGTGTTATTTTGCCACCTTCCAATGCCTCTTGAGCTAGAACTGGTCCTAAAAGTTACATCTGATATTATTTATGACATTATTTACACTTTGTAATTTATAATACATTACAATCCTCATTAATGTACTAACATATAACAGTTTTAACTTTATGTACAATTCATGAATAACTTAAATGAACGTTTTGTGTTTATTGAAACAGAAATATTTTTACCAACATAGTTTATATTATTTAAACGCGAGAGGTATTCATATAAATAGTTTAAATGTGTGCCGAAAAATATCAGAATGTGTTTATATTTGTGTGTTAGTATAAAGAGTAAAGTATTTTTTACATTTATACACGTGTGTGTAAATGTAAAAAATACTTGTGTGTGTGTGTGTGCTCCTTTGATAAAAACCTTATTACTTACCATCTGTGCCAGGTATAAATGCGTGATGAGATGCGATGATCATAAAACATATGAGCGCCGATATGACGCGCATCCTACGGTCCATCCATTCTCCTGCTCGTCCTTATCATTGCCAGCAAAATGTTTCTCACATTATTAGAACATTCATCACCCTTACTAAATAATTTGAATATTCATAATTCTTTTCTTTGATTTTTAAATTTCACATGTAATCTGAAACAACAAATGACTAACACAAAATTGTGTTAAAAATGTAAGTCGTATAATATTCAATATATGTATGTATATTTTATTTACATTCAATAAAGCCGCATTAATATATACACATATTTGTAAAATACAAAAAAATAATACATAAAAATATGTATCCTGGTACAGAATCTACAGTTTTATTAATTGCTTTGAATTTCCACTCGTTAATTTGTTTATGGAATATGATTAATTAATTTATAAATAAATAAGTAAAGTTTCTACAAACAGTACGAGAAGAATTTCATCCGAAATCAAATCTGTAAATTTCGTTTGCTAAAATGATTACAGATCGCAAGTTGAATAAGTCACGAGCTCCATTGTTTGTCTTAAATTGTCCTCAGATCAGATAGTATGAGAGTACATTATTCTTTTAATACAAGATGTATCAAAACTTGTAAAGTTTAACTTCGACGATGCAGTTATATATAAGAAAGCTTCCTTTGTATATATTGCCTTTGTTTTGCAATGATAAACATTATTAGTAATCTAAGCTCTCGTTAACTTGTAATTGTTTTAAATTTTTATGGTTATTTTTGTATATTTTTATTATTTATTATATATACCTTACTCTCCGACAGTTGAGAACGTTTTTAATTCTATATTAATAAATTATTTCTAATGAGTATCTTTTTTGAATTGAAAAATCCTAAATAGATTTCAATTGTCATAAGACATACCAAAACCGCTAGGAAAAATTTGTACAACATTATAATTACCTTAGGTTTGTTCAGTAAAACATTGCAAGTTCGACTAGTGACCAAATATTTAAAACTTGGAACGTCCCTCTGGAGACAAGAGCTATAAAAAGATTGTCTGATTTTTAAAATTATATCACATTTGCCTTTTGAATGCTATTTAGACGTCTGGAATGTTGACTGACATTATTCTTGTTTTATGAAAAGATTATAAAACTATAAATATCTTCCCATTGTAGCATATACTCAATATTATTCCTTCCTTCTCATGATACTTTAGACTAGTTTTTGTTAGCGAGTCTTCCATTGCATAAGTAAAAATTAGTCTTCATTTTTAATATTTTTCACAGAAACTGAAGTGATGTCAATAGAATGACATGTGTTTTATTATATTATAATAACTGTGACATCGTAATAACAATTAGTTAATGACTGGGACCTTGATATTAATATTAATTCTAAATAATAGAAACTTATAAATGTTTACAAACAAATAATTTCTTCGGATAACTTACTTGTCGTTTTTGTTCAACTTCTGTCAGTATTTTAGTTACTCTTAATCTTAGACGAGATGTTGTTTTGTTGTTTGTTTGTGTAACAAACTGACAATCAGTTCATGTTCTATATAAATCTCAAATTATTCGAGGCATGACTTATTGTTTTGAGGACTTTAGAATCTCCTAAATTAATTATAATTATAAGTCAAGTTAAATTAATTTAGTTTATCATTCATGTAATAATAAAGTTTAAATTCTTTGTTTGTAAAATTATTTATAAACGGTCATGAAAATTAATTATACACTAAAGTGGAATAGATTCCAATTCCGTAACAAATTATTAAAATGTGTCATAAAAACGAATGACCTCCATTACCTACCTACCTACTATACAATCTTTTGAATTAGAAAGAACTGGTTTAATTCGGTTGAAAAAAACAAACATTTTCTCTAAAACAATAGATTATTTTTTTTCTATCTCTCACTTTTTTTAAATTAATTACTTATCATCTCATCTGATCAATTTAAGTAATTTTTTATGACTGAGTCGTAAATAAAACTATTAGTGTTTGACTTCTTAACTAATAGTTTTAGCTACTCGTTCTGGAACTGTTTTTAATATTACTCTCTAATAATTCATATTTTTTATGGAAAGTAAAAAACGAGTGAAAAAATATGTAATAGGTATTCATACATACATATCTATACATATAATAAAACTGTAAATAACCTTTTTTGTACTTTGAATATTTTTAAAACTATTAATGGTGATGTAATGAGTAATCGATATAGATACCAAATCATCAACATTTTGTCCGTCGGTCTATATGTTTATTCACGAATAACACCTACGCGACGAAACATACGCTACAAAAATGTATATTTTCTGCGGAAAAATAGAAAATAGCAGTTCTACCACTTAATTCTATTAAGATATCTTAAAAAATATCACAGTGCGTCCCTAAATATTCATATATATATATATATATATATATATATATATATATAGGGGTTCCTTGTGGTATTTTTTAACATTAGATTAAAAGTAAATCAGAAAAATACACAAAATGCGTACGTCCTATTACTTACTTTTGATAAATTACGTTTGATGTCCAACATTAGATGGCTGGGTTAATAACTGGTTTAACAACTGGGTTAATGATATGACTTTGAAATTTCAATATTTGATATCGGTAAGAAATTCCAACATCCTAAATTCATTGAAATTAGTACGAGTTCAATTCAACACAAGAAAATTTATAAGAAAAGCTGTTTACATGAAAGAAACGAAAACTATTTTGTAAAATTTTTAACAGCGTTAAATCAATACGTTACGCGAACTCGCACAGAACTTGTTATACTAATATTATAAAGCGGAAAAATTTGTTTGCTCAGACGCGCTAAAGGGATGGATTTAAAAAAATATTTCTGATAATGATAGATAAATAAGGGACGTTATATAGGCTATTTATGTTATGTTATGTTTTCATATTTTTTCTCTTATACTACTATTATAATCGCAATCCCTGGCAAAAATCTCCAATGTACTTAAAGAAAATTTACTACAAATAATTTGGTTTTAAATATACTATTTAAAAGAAAGTCAAAATATTCCACAATCAGACATGTTTTGAAAAAAAAATGAGAGAACATCTGACTTTGTAATATTATTATGCTGATATATTAATACTTACGTTCAAAAGTTCTCTCGTTATCAAAACAATTTTATATTTTTTTTTTGACTTTACCATTAAATAATTTTGATGCATAGCTTACAACATTGTTATTTATTAAACAAGCGCGCGAGTGCAAGGCTCCTCGAAGCTTCCCGCACGTACTCCTAATTACCGATATTTTATAATAGATCCTTTAAGTTGATGACTGGGACCGTGATAATGATTTATGAAGTAGAATTACATAGCTCTAAAGCTGCCGAATTCTGTTTATTTAGTACCCATTCTTAATTGGTTCATATTATTACTTTCATTTTGTCAAATGTTTATATTTACCACTCTTTTTTTTTTCCGTTTGAAAAACCCGTTACGGGTACCCGGTCGGCCCAGGGGGGTGACGGCCGAGGGGTTTTGTGGGCCTAAACGGCAGCATAGAGGATGCTGCCATTTTTAAGGCTACCACTCTATATATCACTCTTGTCTCAACTCTAGTTAAGAAAACACGTGTTGTTAATATTATAGTTTTAAATAAAATAATTAGTTTTTAATAAAGTCGTCCGAACATAATTCCAGCCGACAAAAACTTTCACCATAAGATTTCTTTACGTCTAATGAAAGTGAAAATAGTTGTAAGTTTTTTTTTCAGCTATACTCGGAAATATATAACAGTAGGATTATACGCGGGTAAAACTGCTCGGCACAGCTAGATTACATTAATTTTTTTTCTAGTGACATGACATTACCAAGGTTGTCAGTTTAGAACGGTTTTATTTCAGGTTATATATTTCTTTCGTCACGCAAACTACTTAATTGGTTTTGTCTTGATTTCAAGGTTTTTATTTTACGCCTAATTGAAACTGTTGGTATCTGGTTACATCGATATATTTGTAAATAGTTTCGTGATTGCGATACAAATAAAATTATTATACAGTATATTTGTTATTGTATATGAATTAGGTAATTTTAAAATGAATTAAAGGTAGGAAAAATTATAGTAAATTCTTAAACAAAAAAAATAATTCTTGAGATAGTCATCGTTGTGTTTAGGTACATTATTGTTTATTGTATTTTAAATGTCAAAAGCTTGGTCAGGAAAATATATACAAAGAATGATAGTTAATGTTTGTTTGTGAGGCTTAATGATAATTTGAATATTAATTTTATAGTTTTTCGCTTTTTTAATTATTTCAAGATTTTACTCGCAATGAACTCATGGAGTATATATTCATTGTTCTTTGTTCCCTGCGTTGTTGCCGAGTCTATCTAGTCCTGTTATTCTTTAGTACATACATACATAGATTTTATAAGGAGGTCATTAAAATATATAGAATGTTATCGGAAGTCAAAAGTACGTACCGTGTCTAACAACGACTTACTACCTTACATGCTTTTTAAAACAAATGACTCTGATAAGCTTAGTATTTCGCTCAATGCAAAGCTACATTCCCCAACTGATATCATTGTATTGAATATACCAAAGTAAAATGTGAAAATGTTGGTATGCTTGAATAGAGTTGTTATCTTAAAACCAAGAACATTTGAGCCTCGAGCAGTTTCTAATAATAAACATACTTAATTTATTTATAAAATATAAAATAGGTTTGATAAATTTTTTTAGGTTTTTATCTTTAATAATTAATGATGAAACTGCTAAAAATTAGTAAATTCGTATAATATTCTATTCATTTATTTTGCTTGAAATATATTTTTATAAGATTCTTTACTCTTGTATTCAACATTATAAAATTAATTATTTCGTCGTAAGGGCAACTAATAGTCGAATAGAAGCTGAGTTGATCTGTCGCTGTACCACTACTGGAAGGACTTCTACAGGTTAGTAAGTTGACTATAGATCTTTTCCTTATCGTGCAAGTCAGATAGTATAAATATTCATCAGATAATTATTTTGTGTTAGATACGAAAACAATAAAAAAAATCGCATCTGATACTATTGATAGGAGCGAGGTTTCTCAAAATAAGATATTTTAACACATTTCAATTTTGACAGCACTCCATTTAAATTCGCTTCAGGTAATTCAGAATTTACAGTCTCCTCAAATTATCTCTATGTATATACACTGACCGTTATTGACACATTGGGCTTTTCATTCAAAGCTCTGCTAGATACTATTACTATGCAGTTCAGTTATATTAACGTTACGAAAGTACATATACATTGCTTTATTAATTTTTTTTTTTTTTTAAAGATGTTGTATATTAAACATTTTAAGAAACCGCACTTTGTAGTCTATTTGTAATTGAATATCTTCACTGTATATAATACAATTTAAATAATTCGTGTGTTTGGTTTTTCAGTCGTGTGCAAATTTAGGTATGCGTTTCTTGTAATGTTTTTCTTCATTTACACAATATCCTACAAAATTTCCGTCGTTCTGTCATTTGTTCTTCCAGTTGTTGGAAGTTGATTTCACGTCAGGTGTCATTTAAAGTAACAATGGTATTGTAACTTGACTTCTAATAGCTTAGAGCTTACTTTGGTGTTGAAAGAAAATATCTTGTATATAAAATTTGCTTCAAAGTATTATAAAGTAAAACCAATGAAAGGACTTTTTTACGACAGCAGAGATTGTTTGTGGCACTTCGTAAATAAAAATTAACAACCATCCATGTAATAAGACTTGTATAAGACAAAACGAAATGTATTAGGAATGAACAGGTTATACTGCATTAAATAAGAACGTGTTTGTTAGTAACTGAGGTGTATCAGAACTATTAGAAACTAGGCATATAATGTTTTTTAAACAACATTAGGTATATAGGAAACTAGTTTTATTCTCAATATTATAATGAATAGAGACAGAGTCTGTAAGTACGCCACGAAGAGTTCAAGTCAAGAACAGAAAATAGAAGTTCAAGTATCATTTTCATTAGTTTTCATTCGGAAATTTGATAAATATAGAACTCAAGGGTTTGGTTCAGCTGATAGCAGTTACAAGATGTGTTAATAAATAAACTATCGGTTAAATTTGTTAAGTTAACTGGTAGTTTATAGTCTATTATCTAACCGATAGCTATCGATTAGATAATAGACATGGTTGTACTGCCACAGTTAAGAATTTTTTTTAATTTATTTTATTTTCCCAATTACATAAATTTGTTTTTGTTAAAAAACTTTAAGGAATAAATTATGATATTAAATTTATTATAGTGTAAATAATAAAAAATGGTAGGCGACCACTTTTTGATTTTCATAAAATTTAGTGTTCAGTTATTGTTGCAGTAACTGACGTTAAATATTGTTAGAGGCAGAAAACTTTTCTTTGAAGATATTTAGTTGTTTCAAGTGAAGCCACGATAAAGAATATAAATTTACTATCTTTCTGAGAAGGCAGTGTAAGTTCTTTTAAAGTTAAATGCAAATTACCGCCAAGTAACAAATTGAATTTTCTTTTCTTACAAGTTTTTAACTTTTAAGTTCTATTTCATGAGCCATATTATCAAGATTACATAATAGAAAAAGTTTTCAATTTCAAGGAAAATTTCATAATGTTATAATTAAACTTTAAAGTATGAAATAATAAATGTTTCAGAAAATCTACATTTAGTATTAAATATACTTTTTTTTCATTTGTACATTTTTTTAAATATAAAAAAAAATACGTTTCTTCAAAACTAACAATACAATATAAACATAAAAACGAGAAACTGAACTCCAAGTTGTTTTAATGAACCGTGTATGTCAATGGATACGGCGCTGTCGTCTCTCATATCATGTTACTAAGATATTTACTTATTACAGTTGACAGGAATTGTTTACAGATAATTAAGCTCGGGGTGGAGGAGACAGAGACGAGAAAAATATAAAAAATAGTTTTTTACACCCTGCGGTGTGTTTTAGCAATAATTTATAATCTTTTTAGCTAGTTCCTAGTAGGTAAGATCTTTGTAAATATGAATTTCTCTTTTAAGTACTAAATAAATAGCATAAGACGAAATAATATTTAGTGAGTACATATTAGAAATAAAATAATATTGACGAGTGATTTTTACCAAACTTTATGTTTTATAAAATGTCTTGATGATGTCAGCCTCAGGTTCTTTTCCTTCTAAAAATCTTTGACATTCGTGTTGAAATTCAAACTTTTACGAACTACAAATATATTTCTATGTTATTGTTGTAAATTATTTATTTTATTTGTAATATAATAAATAATTTACAACAATAACATAGAAATTTATTTCATTTATATTGTTTAAATGATTCGGGGTTTATTTGATATGTATTTGACAAAAACGAAAGTCGCGAGTTATTTAAAGGTTAAAGGAAAGAACAGGTTTTTTTGTGACCAACTGAATGACAAGCATAAACTCTTATCTATTTTGGACGATATGCCTTTTTTAATTTCCTTGATGAGGTTAAAAGGAGTCGTAGTAAAATAAATTTAATAGTCATGTGATATGACGACCCATAATTATCATCAGGGACATGAATTTTACTGAACAGGTTACACTGGACTATTCTATAAAACTGGTGTAGAACCCACCACCTCATATTTGTTCAACTTCTAAAATAACATCTTCAATATTACCTATTACTTATGATTCATTTAAATACTCATTTCATTACATTATCATAAGGTTATTATTTAATTGTTTATTCTAAACTCATTGACAAGTCAATATATTATACGATATAAGTGTGTTTGTTATTTTATGTCTCGTAATTGTATAGTTTAACTTCTGATATTATGAGAATATAACATATTATATAAATCGATAGTTTCTGTTACAGCACTACCTGTTAGTAAGTTATTATGTGGTCAGAGTTGTTAAGTATTAAAATAATGTTCAAGAGCTGGTTACTGGATATGATATTTTTATTGATGTGATGATTATTAAGTATAAGATATTGCATATAATTAAGATTTTAGATGTATTTATAATTATTTATTTACAACTTATTAATTTCTTAATTAATTCAAGTGATTTATAATAAAATTTTTATAAACAAATGTAGATGGCAATATTATATATTAAATGTTTGTATTATATTATATTTGTTAGTTTTATTTGATCTCAACGTCACCAATAGAGATACACTTGTATCATTATACTTACTATAATGATTGATATAATAATAATAAATTATAATAATTTAACATCGTGTTATATCAATGTAACGTAACTGTATTTACTTCTTTATTAAACTATAAAGTAAATGTGATATTTTGATTCAAGAGTTAAATATAAATTGGTATATCAGTTAACTTTTGAACTTTCAATATATTTAACAGTGTGTGCGTCTCGTCTGATGTGCGTCTTTGATTGAGATGCTGGATGCCGCTTCAATGCACTTAAATTGAACGTTATTTGGACGTATTTAGATAAATAAACGATGATTGTATGGCGTCGGTGTATATATCGATTTATATATGTTCTTATAACTGTTTTACCCTCGGGATATACTAATTACTCTCATATGACATTATAATGTGATTGTTTGATTAAAATTAAAATGAATTAGATTTGATGGTTCTGTTCATATTAATCGAAATTGCTTTAGAAACCATAGTTATTATATTATGATTATAAAAAAATAAACATGTGCTCATATCAAATTATTTAACGTAACCATATCTTTATGAAGATAATAGTTTTATTAGTAGGTTATTTGAGGTTTTGCAAATATGAAGTTAAAATTTATATCAAAGGTACAATTACAAAGTTCGATACAATCATGTTGTGTTGTAGTTTTGGAAACTAATTATAATTTCGGGAATGTTATATAAAACTAAGAAAACATTGAAGTATACTTTAGTTTCTGTTGTTATTTAGTTATTGTATGCTTATAATTGTAGTGTAGAACCAACACAGTGTTGACTGCGTTAACTGAATAATTAGATGAGTATTTTGTATTGTCTTCTTACATATGAAAAATCTTGATTTCCTTAGTAATGATTTTTGTACAAATTAGACCAAATATTAAACTGTCTATGCCAGTATTAGTGTGAGTGTTATTAAGTTTTTCATTTAATTAATTTGAATAATAAAATAAGCAAAAAATAGTATTTTCTTAAATTTTCACGAGAAAACATTTCAAATAAAACTATTTTTTACGGATTAAAACTCGCGTATTATTTGGTTACATTTTTATTTCACCCGATGTTTCGAATTGCTGCAAAGCATTCGAAACGTCAGGTGAAATAAAAATGTAAGCAAAACATATTAATTGATAGAATGCAAGTACAATAATCTTAGAGAAGCGTATATTTGAACATATTATATTTATTATTAAAGTTTATTATATTTTAAACATTTATCCATGGAATGTCTAGCCAGATCCTATTTTTAGACATACTCCTGAGGACAATGCTACACGAGTCTGAGGTTTCAATTATCATTATCTACAAGAAACGCTAATAAGTGTTCTATATTCGATCTACAACAAACCACAAAGACATTTTATTCTAAGAGCTAACTTTTAAATCAAAGTGCTTCAGATTGGACAAACCAATCTTTAACAAATAATATTTTAACTTTTGCTAAATTTGTTTTTCTACTATTGTTTGCTTTTAAGTTACTCAGTGTATTTTTGATTTTAAACAATAATGGATAATACATATAAATGGAAAGCGAAATTCTTCAATTAAGAAACGGAGTTTATGTTTGGAATGAAATTAAATATTAATGTTTTATTCTCGTCTTGGTCTAGACATCAGACAGTACTAACCTAACCATACACTAATTGTTATCTAAAAATGTTTATTCAAGTATAAATTTATTTTATAGAAAAGACTTATATATAGAAAAGATATATATATATATATATATATATATATATATATATATATATATATATATAGACGATTGTATTAACCTCTTTATATAGGTAATATAACATTTTAATTTACTGTAAATAAAATAACACTTATTACGAAAAATATATAGTATATTTTGTGTATTATTAGATCATTTTATTTATTAATGTGATGTTATTACCTTGAATAATATTATTCGATATACATATGTTTATCAGCCGAAACAGAAACAAGTTACTTAATAAGTTTCAAATTTCTATTGTATCCTGCAGTATTCAACATTACCATTTTTAGGCCATATCCGAAATTTGGGCCCAAACTGGTTAAAACTGTCAATATAATATAAATATCATTTCTTTTTAATTCAAGAAGTAAGTCAGTTTTACCGACATTTTTATAAGTTTAACAAATATTTCTATATATAATTTACAAATTGACAAGCGTTGCTTTATTATAATAATTAACTAATTAATTAATTAATTAATTAAAACGAACGAATTTGAGTGTGATTGTGATAAATAATGGGTTATAATATAATTGTTTATCATCAACCCAATTAAAATGTGTAATTTATTAAATAGTAACATAATAACATGACATTTTATTACTTTTCTTTATTAAATAATATAATAAAGCGATAAATAATGATTTTCCTGAACTCTAGGGCAAGGTGTACACTTTAGACTACTTGATATGTTGCTATAAGATATTTTACTATACATTTTTTAATTCAATTTAATTTATTATAAGGCTACATTAGCGCTGTCTGAAGTCTAGACCAATTCGTGAATAACACATTTATATTCAAGTCTATTTCAGAGTTTAAACTTGGTTTCAGAATCGCTGAATTTCACATTTCATTTCTATACAGTAACATTTGAATTTCATTTTAAATATAGTGTAAAATCTCTGAGTAGTGTTAATTACATCGATTTGAATAATATCTAAAGATAATTGTAATTTATAGCCTTTAAGAACTTTATGATATGTCGATTAATACAACATGAGATAATAGAAGATAAATAAATACTTAACGATAGTTGCTTCTCTTATTTTTGCAATAAGGGGCAAACCAGCAGGCAAGGCACCTGATGGGAAGTCTTCATAGCCGCCCGTGAGTACTTGCACGCCCTGACGGGTCTGATATGTGTTCACGGGCATAAAAAAAATATTATATTGTTTAGACCTTGCCCACTTATAAAATATATATTATATTGATATCTAAATACCTCTGATAATCACTTTTCATTAAAACAGTGCAATAATTCATCATTTTCTCATCTAGCACGAGTTAATGAACTAATCTACGCTTTGTTTTCTTTCATTATATTGTATCGAAGCACGTACGCTGTTGTTATTAAGCTATTTCTTCAAATCAATAATGTCACATAAATTCAATTTTTGTTCAATCTTTTTCTAATTAAGAAACTCTGAAATATGACTTTAATGGATATTGAATATAAATAATTTTAATTTCATTATAAAAAACGATAAATTTTTTTAACTCTCATTTTTTTTTTAAGTATAGAAAGTAAAATGGATATAAAATATAGTATTTGTGGTATTTTATTTATTTATTATATTAAACCAGTTTAATTTCAACATCAGATATCCTTTTATTCACTTAAATACAGCAAGAGTGTTTCACTTACTTTGTATCTACTGGAAAGACATTTTTTGTTTTTTTGTCGCTCTTTAATGTCACATTCTTCACTTAATTTTCTTTTTATTCCTCATTTTAATCAACGAGTATTCGTTACAATCAAAAAAGTATAAATACTTTTAAATCCATATGTTTTTTTTTTCCGTTTGAAAAACCCGTTACGGGTACCCCGTCGGCCCATGGGGGTGACGGCCGGGGGGTGATGTGGGACTACCCGGCAGCATAGAAGATGCTGCCATTTTTAAGACTACCCACTAAAAAACCAACGGTTGCCCTCTGCGCCGTAATGGGACGTCACGGGATCGCGTTAGCACATGTAATAGGTATGTTACCTATTACATGAAAATACTATTTTAAAGACCTTTATAGTGTATATTAATTTTATACTACTAGTGAATATAAATTAAATGACTCACGTTACTATACTGTTATTATTGTTTTGAGTCCAACTCAAATATGTTTAAGAGACTTTAATTTAAAAGGCAAGGTAGATACTAGAGATAAAACATTTGTGTAAAACATCAATATAATTGGATAATTAGAGACAATTGGTGAAGAAAATTCTTTTATTACGTAGAACGAAAGGAGGTCACTTATATAGACACACAAAGCACTCTTTATATAATAATAATAATAGTCTTTATTTGAACAATAAAAATAGTACAAAAATAAAACATACATATATATATATATATATATATATGTATATATGTATATATACATATATATATGTATATATACAGTCACATGATGCTTTTTAAGCCCGAAGTAAAGAACGCTTGCAACAAGCCTTTTCGATGTACTTAATTGTCAACACTCTATTGATCTTGCGGCAGAAGATTGTTGACCCAAGTTGAACACGAGAATTTCGAAAACGAACTTGTTCTCGTTTAAACAATTGAACACTTCTTGTTAAATTGAACCATTTTTTATAATCTAAACGTTCATAAAACCTTTAAAACAACAGTTTACCGTCTTTTCTAGTGCTAAATAATATAAATAATAAAATGAACACATCTTGCTTACTAATTTTGCGACAAATTATTTTGAGTTTTTAGTTTAATAAATGAAGAATAAAATAAGCAATATAATATATTTTTAATCCATTTAGAGTTATCTTAACGTCATTAGCTATACTGTGTTATTTTCGACTAAGATTTTACCCGGAAGAGTACTTCCGGGTAAAATCTTAGTTAGAAATCAAAATATAAAGGAAAAAAATATATAATTCTCATTAATATAAATGTGAAAGATTTTTATTTTGAAAAGGTATATATTGCACTAATAAAAAGCTGCCACCGTTGCACGGTTCCAAGGTTAAACTTCAGGAATTGCCTCTTAATTATTTTATTTATTCATATTTTTATAGTATTGACAATAATTGGGTCATAGTATAATTGATATGACAGAATAAATTGGGGTGAATAAAGTGAGGCATGATTAATGTTATTATTCAATTCATTATGTTTATGTATATATCTATCTATATATAGATTTAATTAATTGTATATTTTAAGTATATTTTTAATCATTCAAGATTATTTAAACAGTATTAATTATGTTTAAATAATCAATTAAGATTTATAATTTTTTTATTAAAAAGATATAATATATATTAAAAACTATTAATCATGTTTAATAATTTTTATAATATTTATTAGTAAGTTGACCTGTTTGAAAACATCAATTAAAGGGAATGAACCTCAAACATATCTTAATTGAAATCAGTTATTATGAGAAAATACATTACAAAAATATAACGCTTTATTAGTGAAGGTGAATCATAAAATAACCTTCTTAAATTAGTATTACATAAAATACTTAATGGTACTTGAAAATAATGAAACAATAATGCTGTTCTAACTCCGACAAATTTCATATTTAATGTCGCCGTCACAAGGTTAGGTTCTTGAATTTTGATGTAGTGTCAAATGTGGGCTATTGAAGTGACCTTATACATGTATGACCTCATTATATTAGCCACACATTTTTTTTAAAAAATTATTTAAAAATTATTACAAAGAGGGGTGATAAACGCTAAACATCAGTTAGTAAAAAATTATAATCTATGGAAATTCTAAAATTAAAAGATGATGAAGTAAAATTAAGGAAACTAAAAAATGTTTACAAACATTTTATTTTTATACAGAAATATTAATAATTTAAATCACACTTCTTTTATTGTATTTCACTAAACTTTTATTTAAATCTGACGATTACGATGACTTGTTTTGTTGTATGTTGTAATAGAACACAAACTATTAAATAAAATGCATTAAAATACATGCAGAATGCAGTATTTCTGCGTAAAGTAATAAATAACTACATAACTGTACCGATTTGAAATAATTATTTAATAACAAAATTGCTTGTGTAATTTACAATAAGAATATAATCATCCCATAACTACTTTGTTTCATAAAATATATTTTATATATTTGTGTCCTAAATGTTTATGTTAAAGCTGTTTCGTATAGAGTGTGTGTGAGTCAGTGTGTGGACTCTCATATTGTCTATAACATGAAAGTTAGCTACAAAAGAAGTTGAGATATCTCCCACACCTACGAGTACTGCAAAGAATTTGAAATGAGTTCTATCAAAATACTAATATAATACTGTAGGAAATCATATTATACTCTAATTATGGAGTATCATACATGTCGTCTTTCAACCTAATATTGATAAAATATGAGAAAAATGATAATTCTGTTTATTATTTTAAAATGATAATTTTAATATATAACTTATTATTTTATTTGGGATATAGATAGCTCTTTGACCTATAATTTGTTTTTTCTAATTTTTTTTTAGTTATTTATTTCTATTAAAAGTTTATTATATATTACAGAGTTTTTTTTATTAAATGTTTTTAGTTTTTCCTAAACAGATATACTGGAATAGGATTTCAAAATATTGAACTCGATAGATATAATTATTTATAATATAATACTTTACTGTTTATTTATTACTTACTTATAATGTGATCTTTATTACGGCTTATACTTAAACAAAACAGAACACTGTCACAATTCTCAAGTTAATAATTATATTATATTATATTATTTATATAACTCTTCACTACATTCAATGAAATAAACTCACTGTACTCACTCACGCAGTTCTATTAAGTATAGTATCAAATGACGCAGACAGCGACGTGCTTCTCAGAGGAGAGCGTGATATCAACTACAAGCTTACAGGTTTACAGACGTAAGCTTACGTACAATTATACACTTTACTATTGTATGCTTGTAATCATATAATGGTGTTTTATTAAAAGGATTGAAGATTAAACTTTTAAGAATATTCTTAACAAGGTTTTGATTCGATTTTAGTTTTACGACGAAATAATATTACTTTTTATTTGTATATTAAAAAGCGTTTGCTTCAAATATTTATATTATTTTACAAATTTATTTTGGTTAATTTTCTGTCTCTCTGTTACCGGGATTTTATTTTGAATATTCCTTTAGTATAATTACTAGGTCCACGCAAGCGGGGTTAGCCTCGCGACGTAGCGTGCGCGAAACAAAACCGTTCTATATGTTAACTATATGGGACAAATTTTATCAATTATCTCGAAAACTATAATTACGATTCAGCTTATTTTCAATACAGATCGAGTTTGGCTCATAATACGTATCTGTGCAAAATTTCGTGCGTGTAGCTCGTAAATTAAGGAGGAGTAGAGTAACAAAGAGTTGAATATTTGGGTAGTAAAGAGCTTTGCTTCGCTCAGCTCAATTACTAGGTCCACGCAAGCGGAGTTAGCCTCGCGACGCAGCGCGCGCGAAACAAAAACGTTATATATGTAACCGAGTTTTGCTCATTATGCGCATGTGTGCAAAATTTCGTGAGTGTAGCTCGTAAATTGAAGGAGGAGTAGGGTAACAAAGAGTTGAAAATTTGGGTAGTAAAGAGGTACCGATTATTTAAATGTTGCATTATTTTGTAGAAATATTTTTATTTATACTAAAAGCGTAGCTAAAACTTATAATTAGTTAATAGCAGAACTGGCCCCTAAGTAATATTACTGTAGTTAAAGTTGAAAGGTATTTATTTTCTAAGGAAAAATGATTTCAAATTAGTTAGAAGTAACGTTGACTAACATCGCAAAATACTCGAGGTCACTGAAACACTATATATATATAATAAGAATACAGTATATGTTATATATTTTCTTTTATTTTGTACACTTTTTATTAAAATTATGAACAGCATTTAAATTTAAACTTTTTATTTTTGTAATAAAAAATATAAAAACTGAAACTGAAATTTCTTTAGAATTCCCAATAAATCGAAAATTAATTTTTAGTATAATCACTTTTAGTACTACTGAGGTAGCCATTGTGCTATGATAATAATAACATAACAGCATTCTACTATTAAAACCTTCGTAATCCATGATTGATATTAATATAATCATACGGCTCTACTCAAATTAATACCATCTCAATTTGCTCGACTAGTTTCAAGCCCGTTCGGGGTCCTTAGTCTCATGAGCTCATGCTCGGAGTAGTCCTGATCATGCAGCAGTTTGTAATTAGTCGCGCTAATAACGAAAATATTTACGTTAGTACAGTCGGATATTTACATATAACTTATTATTGTTATCAGCTGTACAATATAGTTCTATAGAACTATCGTAGGTATGTGTGTACCATTACGAGTCGTCGTTTGTACTAAACTACAATCTTACTTTAGTTTAATATAAGAGTGTATTTGAAAAACCTCTTGTTTAAAAAAAATAAATTTGCAGACTTAAAACTGAACTTTGTGTGGTCATACATCATTAACAGTTTAGACTTTTTCTGAACTGAACTTAGTGTGGTCATACTTCATTAACGGTTTAGACTATTTCTGAACTGAACTTAGTGTGGTCATACTTCATTAATGATTTAGACTATTTCTGAACTGAACTTAGTGTGGTCATACTTCATTAAGAGTTTAGACTTTTTCTGAACTGAACTTAGTGTGGTCGTACATCATGAACGGTTTAGACTATTTCTGAACTGAACTTAGTGTGGTCATACTTCATTAAGAGTTTAGACTATTTCTGAACTGAACTTAGTGTGGTCATACTTCATGAACGGTTTAGACTATCTTTTAACATTGTATTAGTTGTTGTTGTAGCGACTATGGTATATCATACTTTAGTTTTGGAAATATGACCCTAATTTAGTAAGAACACTCTTAACATATTTTCTGTATATTGAAAACATTTATCAATCCAACAATTGACTTCCATCAAGAAGAACTATGCTGAGCTGAATTAATTGTGTCAGATGTATAAAATTTACTTATCTGTTTCTGTTAATCTCGGAAACAGATAGATTTTCCACAATTAACTTCGGTTTTTTTTAGAACTTTAATTAAATTGATAATTACCCGAGATGTGTTGTTACAGAAACGTGTTTGTTAGTTCACATGCGGTTAATTGATATTGTAATATTATTGCGTTGATAATTGCGTTTTTTTTTTTAATTTAGGCCTTCAAATTAAAACAAGAGGTGTAAATATGAATGAAAGTTGAATTAAACACAAGTCCACAGAGTACGAAACTTTGAAATTTTAGACACTTCTTGATGAGTTGCTGAAAAGCCAAGTCAGAAATTTTAAGATGAGTTTCTTCGGGCATAACTAAGTATGAAAGTTCGAAATCTTGATATAGAAAGGGTTAAGATATAGTACGTGGAAATTTTGACAGTTTTGAAATGAAAAACATAGAATTTGAACACGTTAAGTGTAGATACTCATGACAAAATCAGTTCCTGTGTACTGATCAAAAGCAAAATATGATATCAAGTCACCTTGTTATATTGATTTTAAATAAAATTACTATTTCGTTCCAATCATTTTTTTTAAGCTGTTAAAAACTTCCATACTATACTTTCTCTAGAGAGACATATTTTCTCTTTATGAACTAATATAACAATTCTATAGACCTAAATGCTTACATAATGTTACTCTGAATGGATGAAGCTGCTCCGTGAGGATATCTATTTTATGTTATACTGATATGATTCCCAGTCCGTATTTTGTTTTAAAAATTTCATCTTATCTTATTAAATAGCTGATAAATGCTCATTTTTAATTAAATCATTCGTACAATACAATATTTTTAATTATATTTAAAATATTAAGATGCCAGTCACATCACAATCCATGTTTACACTCCTTCGGTAATTATCAGCTTAAACAAGAGCAAATAAGAATTGTAAGTTCAATTTATTTAGTATTTTTATTTACATTTACTTTGCATAATCAAACATTATTTGGAAACGAAATCGTAATGGAAAATTTTATAATAATTAAAAACTGTATTTGCATTTATGACTAGGAATAGATTTATGTAAACTTACTATCAGCTGGTTTGTCACTCTAATTCATAAAAGAGCAATGCTCTTAATATACAGTTTTCTTCGCTGTGTTTGTTTTTCAACCACATCATTTTAAAGTTACTAAATAATAGAAAATTAATACAATGTCATATTTTGCAGGTATTACTCGTCATATATAACGCACTTCTAAAAATCTAGTTGTCGTCATTATTCCTGTATCGTTGTAGTTATATGTGTGTTATGTAAAAATTCCTACATAATACTAATACATTTTATACGATACTTGTATATTTCATTATACACATTGAACATACAACAAAAAACACACACATACACACACACACAAACAAAAACGCAAAGACATAGTAAACAAATTTATGTATATTTAGGTAAAGCACTTTTTTTAATATGTTAACTTTTTAATTTTTTATTATGTACATCATAATAGTGTAATCCTAGTTGGTCTTAGTCATAAGCAAATATTGTTTAGATTTATAATTTTGTAACACTGTTGGTTTACCAAACAAAATAAATAAATAAATAAATATGCACATGGACGGTTAGTTATCATGTATCTATATTGTTTCAAATAATTGTTTCATCAATAGTGAAATCAGAAATCGTTTTGAATTGATGTTATAAAATATTTCTGCCGCTATTGTATTCCTCGACGCTCTTGTTTGCCAGCATCCCTCAGGGGACTACCTGCTACGAAATATATGGAACTGTTCCATTTTAATATGGTACATATTTTTTTGTTTTCGTCCTAACATTTCTGTCATTTTTTTTCACACAAACACAGTTTTTGGAGAAATAATGTTTTTTTTTAATAAAAAGAAGATAAGAATAAATAAAAAACCTCTATACATCGAGATAGAATCATACAGTGATAGTCAGACACGATTAGAAGCTTAATCTTCTGTATTACAAAACAATATACAGAAAGTTTATTTTAGAAATAAATATAATTCAATGATCATAAAATAAATTCTCGTGTTATTACAAAACAATGATCATTGATATAAAAAGACATAACATATAATCTAATATTTAATAAGTATCACTGGGAACACAGCATGTCTGCTGTTGAACCGACTGAACTGTCATGGGTGTGACACACAGTATGACGAAATGGGAGCATATCAGCCTATCCTGTTTTATAAGAAAAAAAATATATGCCTTGATGAAGTCAAACATAATATTACATGACCAACTAGATTTAATAGATCTAAGGACTTCTTTATTCACATATATATACATATTAAAAAATTAAGTTCTAGGCTGCGTATGTATGAGCAATGCCTGTATGAGCACAATAAATTTAAAAAAAATACCAAACTGATTTTTGTACGGTTTGCACCAATTGTAATAGTGTGATTGCTGAAGAATATTATTCAATAATAATATTTATATTTCAGTGAATTTACATGAAACCATTGCGAATTATACAACTAAATATTCTTCAGCAAATCACACTATTGCAATTGGTGCAAACCGTAGCAAAATCAATTTTGTGTTTTTTTTATTATTATTTTTTAATTAAGCTCAATAACTTGCAAAACAATGTTGGCAAAGGAAATAAATTAATAATACAGTAAATTGTAAGTATAGTAAAGTAAGTAAATATACTAAGTAAATACAACTCATTTTTTAATATTAACAAACTGTATCTCGTTACCTCTATTATGGTTACCTTGTGATCACTTCGTACATACTACATAGTTATGTGGCTACTGGTAAAATAACTGAGCTGCCATAGGTGTGGTCTCAAATAATGTGGTGCCATTGCGGCACTTTTAGGCTTGCAGTATTCCATTTTATAGTAAAAAAGACATTTTTCTTGCAGAAGTAAAAATGTTATTGTACCAAATGAATAAAATATAAATAATGAGTGCTTTTTTTAAAGAAAAAATACAAATATTTGTTTGTTTTGAAAGTAAATAGAAATTTTAGGATTATCAAAAAAGGCAATGTGAAAAACAAAAAAATGTTTTAAGAACGATTGCTCTGAGATATTGTAAACTCCAAAAAATTTTACTTAATATATAGTCTTGAATTTTAATCCAATAATTATATTTATTAATTTTGTTACAAACTTGATATCTTTCTCTTTAATAGCTGTCTTTAGCTTTCGTTACAATTAATTTATTTGCTTTTACTCTTAATACACTTATTTTTTAATAAAACAAGGTAATATAATTTATAATTTTACTTTAATTTTTTTTGCTCGAGGTCAAAATACAACGAAATTAACTTTTCTAAAAAAGTATGAATTATATATATCTACTTGTAAATTCTTATGTTATAAAATATCATAATATTTTAATTTAAACTGTACTGAATGCATTATAATAATAACAACCTATTAATTAATATTTACTTTGCTTACTTACCTACTTTAATACATTTCTTGCTTTACTTCAAATGTTTTTTTTTGTTTAAATTTGCATATCGCACCCTTAGGATGAAAACGACGCAACTCGAAAAAGCAACTTTTCGGGAAAAAGCAAAACAAGTTTTAAAATGTTGACTCTTGCGTAATCTTTCGTTTATTATTGCTTAAATATTTACTTTAGAGCCCATGTTAATGCTGCAAATTGTAAATAAGTTATTCAGCTATTATAATGCAATAAATTAACCTTATAATTTAAAAGAATAATATAGGAAAAATGGTATTTTATTTTAACAGTCATTTTCAAACTGATTCAATTGTTTTAAATATAACGGATTGGGAAATGCGTCTTTTTTAGTCCGAAATAAATGCTAAAAATGTGATAGTTTTAGCGTTACGTCATTTTCGTTGTTAAAACATTATGAATTTTATTACGTTTTCAGGTATGGGTCTATTTTTTTCTTATAAATATTATAATGATACCAAAGTTGAAAATGCGTCATTAGGAAAATATTTCTTTTTTAGGGTTTATTAATAGCAATGTTTTGAAAACAGAATTAAAATTATTATAAGTATAAAATATATTAGACTGACTTACATACAATCATCAATACTTTAATAAAATTATGAGATCTTTGTTCATTAAAAACTCTTACATCTAGTGAATATAGATAATAAAAATCTCAAATGCAAAAATGTCACAAAAAAAAAATAAAAAAAAAAAAATCATGCAATAATATAATAAAATATTTTGGTATTGGTTAATAATCACTAAAACACAAGTCTTAAAACCTTATAATTAAATTTTCAACGCCTATAACTAAACGAGATTCACTACGAACTTTTTTAGAAAATTTTTGTAGTGTGTATATTATATTTAAAAATCTGCAATTATCACGTTTTACAATTACTAAATTTAATCATTCAATAGCGACGTATAATAATTAATATAAAAACCGGGTATCAAATTTTTACGGAGCAATTATCCGAATAAAAAATTACATTAAATTTTTTATCTGGATATTTTTTACTGATACTTTTTAAATATGCACGATCCTATTTCATTGGTCCCACTTTTCCCTTGTCTTTCGTCCCAGAAAAAATTAAATACATCCCCGTAGGCACATGTATTCTCTTTAGTGTTCTCTGTATCTTGCTTTTTTTCAACTTCCTGTTCTTTTTTTGTTTTCTTATCAATTTTTTTAGCCAGCTCAAACAAGGTGCTTCATATTTACTTCATTAATTCTTCCTCGGTCGTTCTTCTTTTCAAGGCGACAAAGGTCTTTCTCATTTAAATGAGTATCATATTTTTCTTTTAATTGAGCTTTATAATCAACGGATACCATTTGGTACTCCAAACATAGATCACAACAATCTTTTTCGGGCTGAAAAAATTCTAAGTTAAAATTGTTATTAAAAATTTGATTGTGCAGCCGACCGGTAATCAACTTTAGGTTTATTTGAATCTCTTGTTTCTGAGAGATCTCTCCAAAGAACTTTTATAGTCTTGCCTCCTTCAATGAACTCCCTAGATGTGGAGGCCCTTAAGTAATGTGATTCTATCTTAGGAATTGAATTAATATGGTTTTCAATATTTGTTATAATATTCTTGTCAATTTTTTTTTTCTATTAGTGTGCTTTCCCCTTCGATCTTCAGTTATAAATCCGTTTCCATTCATTTTTGCTTTTGTACTTCTTACCTGTCTTTCGGTTATAACTAAGGTATTTATAAAAAATGTTTTACAAACTCGAATTTTTTTATTATTGACAGTGAAGAAAAACGCATTTTTTGGTGCCCTGGGCTTTTCAGCATTTGTCTATATTTGGTTTTAATTTCCATCATGCAAGAACTAATAAAACTAGTGAAACTAATCTTTTAAATTCTATGCTTGCAAGGTTCCAATATGATACAAAAATCATTGATCTTTAGTATTCATTAATTTGGTCAGGGCATTTCAATCGACATGGAGCACATGCGCTTTTTAAACAACGGGCAGGGACTGCTTTTTAAGATTTTGACAAAGACTTGTAACATTTTCCTCTCTTGCGTAATCCCTTAGTGATCCCTCGTTTTGTTTCCAAGACGAGGGATTACGCTACCGTGTCCTTGACTTACGAGGCCCAGGCAGATCTATCTCATTATCGAGTGTATCAGGTATTGAATAGGTCGAAGATGAGGACAAATTTCTATGACAACAAAGTTCGTTAGGGTCTGAAAAGGTGGGATCATTGTCACTTAGATCAACATCACTTTCCAGACCGTTAACAGTTGATATGCAATAACTAAATTGGGAAATAGTTCTTCCCCTTCTTGTAGCTAATTCGCTGGTACCTGCACCATCCACAATGTGAGTGGTAATTAGAGTAGATTGCTATTTTGTGTGTTGCTCGTATTGAATGAATTTGACGTTGAAGAGCTAGTACTAGAGCGCGATGAACTTGAACAAGATGAAGAAGATATTCTTTTACTCTGAACAGGTCTGTTGGTGAGTATGTTTTGATTAAAAATCGACTAATTGTCCGAAGTATCATGTCGCTGTTGAGAAATTGTCTGGTTGAAAATGGTGCTGTTGTCAGCCTTTGTACATTGTGGGGAGTTTTCAATAAACGATGAGGAATTTTAAAAAAAGTTGTCTACCATAATATTGTTCATTGCAGAATCCTGAAATTATAAAACAAACTATAGTATTGTTGTTGGCAAATTTCAATAGTTGCCGTACACTATAATAATGTTCAAAAATATTGTCGTCTCTTTTCGTCATTTCATTCAGTGCTTGATCAATAACTGTGAAATTTTGATATAAGTTTTCTTTTTGGTTTTCCATTTCAGTGGCCGCTGAAACCTGGCAAAAGATGAAACACTAACGTGATAAAAATATCACAAGAGTCTTAAAGACTAAAAACTCTTTAAGACTCATTCTGACACTTCGGGGAACGATTTTAATAACAACTTACACAATAACAGACGATTCTATTCTAATTAATTTAAATAAAAATTTCATTCGCTTTCAAGATATTTGGTAAATAAGTAAATTATATTCATACGAAATACCTCGGGTTCCATTGCTTTGTTTTTTTTATCGTTTCTTAATGCATTATCTATTATAATGTTCTTTTCATTTTAAACTAAAATGTAATTAATTAATGACCTTTCGTCAAAATTGCCGGCTCACTGTAGTTGTGTAATGACATAGTAACTAATACGTTGACTTTTTATCTAAAAAATTAATAAAAATATGGCCTAATAATCAATGAGAATAAAAAATAATAACTTGAGAAATTAAATAAAGGCTTAATTTATAATAGGTCAAATTTAGTACTTGTACCTTAAGTACTAAAATGCGCCAAATTTGAATAAGTCATTAATGTTATTCAATAAATCTGACGAAAACAACCACAAAGTTAATTAGGTCGTTTCCTTATTAAAATTTGAAAGAGATGTTATCTAATTTTTCGGAATGAAAATGACGTAATAAGCTTTCGGTCACTATTCGGCAGTCTGTGCGACGTCTTGCACTTATCGATGCGAAAACAACGCTGACTGCGTCGTTTCCCTTCCGATGCAACCCGTCTAAGTGGCATATAAGAAAGAGACGGATATAACACTTTCGTCCTGTTCTCACCCGAATATGGCTATGTTTGAACTATTGTTAGGTCAACAATTTCATTTTAGGTCTATTTATGTATTTAACTCAATTTACGATTTTTTTGAATTGTGGCATTTTCATTCTGAAGGTGCGATATACTCGATTGTGTATCTTAGTTCTGTGAATATTATTTTAACATCTCTTTACTAACATTCTCTTTGAATCCTAAATTTGTCGGCACTCCTATAAACCTAACAAGCGACAGTTTAAGGGACTGTTAAAGTAAATATTACATAATGTGTCTGTATTTGAATTTATTATTTTTATTGAAATCATACTTTGAAGAACCTTTCTTGAAAGGCTTTGTTTAAAGCCCTTATACTTACGGATTTGACGAGAATCGAATATTTTAAAGAAGGAAATATAATATATCTAAGACTTCTATCAAAAGCTAAAATAGTAGGTAATTATTATTAGCAAATCCATATCACAGTTATTTTTAAAGCTTTCAAGTTCTTATATATTCATGAAATATTAGAACTATAATAGTATAAAAGCATTATCTTTCTCCAGAACGAGCTAATAATAACAATATATATATATGTAGATTAAATAATTAAACGCACTTCTAATACATAGGGTTTATGTATGGACACTGTCTTTTCTGTATAAAACTTTAAAATAACCTTCGTATATAGAGATTATATAACAGATTATATAACAGATTTTGATTATGATCAGTAAATTGTAAGTGCTATTTAAGAATGCTGTGTAATTATGAATAAGTTCTTATTATTAAGTATTAGTAATTATTTATTTATTAAATTATTTTGCAAGCCAGAACTTTAAATGCAAAACATCGTTACAATACATGAATTGTAGATCACACTCGTTTAAGTTTATGAGGCACTACAATCAAGCGAGCGGTCATATTGCAGTCATTAACATGTCACGTACTGACATTGATCGACGCAATGGATAACTCAATTATATAGAGCTGTATGATGAGGAGCCACCTACCACACCTCATATAACGTATCTACATATTCTTTCTTAAACCTGCGGCATTATTTGAGATTCTCTGAATATTTAGAGAAAGAGAATGTCTAAAAATTACATACATTTATTTTATCAATTCATAAATTTCATTTCCTCTTGATTAATACTCTGAGAATCTGATACTTATTTATTGAAAATAGAAGTTTTAAAGTATATCGTATGATAATAATTTATGCATTTTATATTTTTTTTGTGATAAATCTTTAAGAACATAATTTATTTTTAAATAATGCCCAAATTAAACATAAAATAATCTGTTAAAAATCATTTTTATATGAATATCCTGTCTCCTCATACAATATTAGTTGAAATCCAAAACCATTGTATAATAAACAATATATTATTTTTATAATATATAAGCTATCTCCAATATATATGGTGTCCAATATATAGATGATATACAAATATTTTTCTGAAAAGGCTTTTACAAAATTTCATCTTTTTTATTTTTTATGGTTTTAAAGATATTTTACATGATTACTTTACGTATTTAGATAATGATAAACAGCTGAGAAATATAGATATAATAAATAACAAATAATCATCTCCTGAATGGTCAGAACAGCTGTGACTAACTCTTTCATTTAATTTGTATTCTTGTTAAAATTGTCTACTCTAAAAATGTTTAAGCTGAGTACTGAAGAAATTTTTTATAAAAAAAAAAATTATTATTTTTATATTGAAAAATTATTATTTTTATATTGATATACATAAAAACAAGGTAGTTATGCGTGGACCAAACCCCTCAGTCTTAGATTGAGTACAGGTGCAGCATAATGCTGTTAGCATTTTAGATATCAAGGGATGGTATTACATCCGTTCCCATAGTCATAAGCTTAGCATTAGGATTTCTTTTGTATTAGAAGAACAGAATAAAGCCGCCAAATCGGCAACATGCAGTTTAATTACATTTTTAAAATAATTTTAATTAGTTTAGACGAATCTAAATCAAGACTATGTTTTAACAATTGTGAATTCAGCAATCATAACAAAATATTGTTGGAAACCATTTCTGTTATTTCTCTTTTATATCTCCCTCCGGAGTCTAAATGCGACAAAATCTATAGAATTCTTTTCTTTTATCATTTTATTTCGGCCTTTATATTTGATGAATTTTTTACCTCTTCTTAGTTTTATGAAATCTAGTTCATTTTTGTAGGGTATCATATAAATTGTTTTTAATTTACAAAATCACAGAAACTTGCAGTTTCTTTAAGCTCACTTGTTCCCAATTAAAAAAAGACAATAAGATATATGCTTAGAATTTTAGATGTTTTAAAATCTTCATCAAAAACTAAACTCAAAAATATAGTGTTAATTATATTTAAATTAAAATATTTACTATATAAATACTTATTATTACAAATCTGTATCACTAGATTGAATTATATTTAAACTTACACTATGAAGACACGAGGACTGCGACGAGCTTCTTACAGAGAAATTGACATCAACTAACCTCAAGCAGTAAAGCTTTTATAATATACAGGTTATTATTTACGTGAAATATAATTTAATTCATATTTATTAAAGATCTATACCGATCAAGTAAATAATGTATTTAGTTTTTTTACTTTATCTATTTAAACATTTCATAAGGTTTTAAGAATGTTAACTTAGAGAATATCTTTCGAGGATTATATTTTGAGAATATGATAATGATACTTGAACAATAAGTTAATATATATATGAAAGTATCTAATTAAAATTAATATCACACTTCCCGGGAATCTATTTTATGATCCGAGCTGTAAACGAAGATCTTTATACAGCATATTATATTGTGTATGAAGGACTTTATTGCTCCAGAAGGCAATCACTCTGCAGACATCCTCATACACAACTAGAAGCTCAACATTGATGCCCCTTTTATAGTGTCTTTTATTATTAATATATCTCGCATACATGAGACAAAATGTATGTATTACGACTTGTATGACTTCACTGTACATATATCCTTAATACTTAATGAGTATCACGAGTGACACAGCATGTCGGTGCTCGGCGTCAAAGCAGTTACAGATGTATTATCAATCTTAATGACGAAAAATGTAACAACGAGACTGTTTATTTTTTATATTCCTAATATAATCCTAGTATATATTAGTGACATGAGATGAAGGATTCAGGTCAGGAGTAATCTTGTATTTCACCTATATAACTTTGACGAAGCGTTTTTTAATTATATTTTCATTTTCCCATACCACGTGAAATAATAATTTCAACGCACGAGTTAATAATTGAACTTGTATAAGAGTTTCTAATGAAAATAAACTAAACCTTGTTGTATTTCTGATATTAAACACGTATCATTTTCTCCTTCTTCCCCTCCCACTCCTTCTGCTTTATTGAATTCCTTTTTTACTGTATTTCACTTCAGTTAACAGTAAATATCTAGGACATAGGTCGTTCTTTATACAGATAAGGAACCGTTTATGTAATGATTAACTTCATATGAGTTATTTAAATATCAAATACAAACTAGACTCTTATATCGTATTAATTATATGATAATAATATTAATTACTTTATATCATTTTAAAAGTTTGTTGTTTTAATAAAATATAATCACAAAACATTTATATTTTGATATGTATGTTACAAAAAATTTCATTGTGAATCAGAGGTTCTATGAAAGGCATAGAAATTTACTGATTTCATTCTAAGAAGGGAGGAAACAGTTTCTTGTGGTCGGTGTGAGGCGTGTTTTTTGAACAACAAATCATTCACTTGACAGTTTGAGTTATTCTTATAAAGCGGTTACTTTTTCGTGCTGTATGAAGGCAAAGGCATTTTCATTCAAAGAAGTAGTACATATTGAATAAATATTTAAGTAGCACTTTCTATAATACTGTGTTATGTTCAAACAAAGTGGACCGCTAGGACCCTTAAGAATATAGTATCAAGAACAACATAGTGCCTTCGTAATGTATTTTTTATTAATATATCAGAATCTTTTATTACACTTTTATGGAGATACAGAAATATTTAAACTTATATTTATCGTATTATATAATTATGTTGTCAACGATATAATTTTAATTTTAATTTAACGATTGTTTATAATCGCAGTCGGTGTTTTAGTTTCAGATGTGTGAGACTTCAGGTAAACACTCTCTTTTAATAAACGGGAAGCTGAAGTTTTAAATACACTAATAGTAATCAAATAAAAACACTTCGGAACGAGACAGCTGTATTTTTTTTAGTAAATAATTTCATAGTCCAACTTTTACTAGTGAGATCATAATTTTCAATCTGATTTTGAATTTTAAAAAATTACTTAGTTATTTCAATATTTTGCCTTTGATTTGGCTTTTATTTCTCTTTACATATTAAGAAAAGATCATTTACGTCTAATTGCAGGTGGATACGAGGAGCTGTAACTACTAACAATGATCTTTACTATAGTTCTATCACGTCACATGTGTGTGTGTAAATTACAACTACATTGACAGCTGTAAAGAGAACTTATTGTCATCTAGGGTCAATAAGCTGTGCTTTAGATATATGAATATGACACTAATACAATTTGTTTTTATTATTTATATTTATTTAATTTTCATTCGAATTCAATGACTCTATTAATTTAAATTATTAAGTCACAAATACTTGTTTTATTACTACCAGAAAACTTCCTTTCTTTATATATTCTTACACAATAAATGTATACAAAAAGCATTATAGAAACTGAAATATAAGCTCTTTCTAAACATTCTGGTTCAGAAAAGTTCAAGACGTTAATTTAATTACTAACTTTAACTTTGCGCTACGTTAACTCTGATTGGTTGATTATAAGTTTGATTTCCTGTTCCGAACAACTGAAGAATATATAGACATGATTAAAGGCCAAAAGAAAACGGAAGGTTGTAACCATGTATTTTTTCTCTTAATAAAGAAAGTTTATAATATCTCACGCTTCGTCTCTGTCCTGTGTAAATTGACTGTTACTATGTCGTTACCTAATAATATATTTTAGTATATATTATCACTTAGAACAAGTAAAATAACATCAGTTCAAACTGTCTGATGTTATAACATACAAGTACTGAATTTTAACTTTTGTAATTCGTATTAAATTTTCAGACTAAAACTGCCTCTGGAAAATTGGAAAATGCATACTTGTAAAACCAGTTTTAACTGACTTTTGTATGCTGTGGAAAAACAAATTTTAACTCTCAAGTTTTATTTACTCTAAAACAGAAAATTGAATGAAGTCTTTAGTTTGAATACTACTGTCATAGTTATTTTTGAATATTATTTATTTTATTTAGAAGCCGAACTGTTTCAATCAATTAATTTTTATAATAATAGTTCAAAACATATCTATTTAATACTGTAATCTGATAATTATATTATTAATAATATTTTGCGATTTTAAAGCTATAAATATATTTCAATAAAAAAAAAATTATAAACCTTTATTTTATATAAACCTTTGTTTTATACAGACCTATAGATTTCTCACGAGAACTGCAATAACTTTTACGTATTTCTTATTTAACGATTTTGCTTAAGAATAAAGCTATGGAATAATTAAAATAGACCAATATCATCAGATACAGAGTTTTTTGGTATAACATTTATTTGATTAAATATTAAATAATCAGTCATTGAGATGCTAATCACATTTCAGGTACTGCTTACACTGAGCCGATAATTATTTGTTTGACGGTATTATATAATGAGCGGTATTTAATACGTTTTTATTTACATTTAATTTGCATAATATTATTTACAAAATGAAATCGCTTAAATTATCAACGATAAAGTTTTCTCAGATTTACACGAGTACTACATTTCAATAAAACTATTTTACGTATATAACTCGCATTTATTTTTTAATTTTTTTTTAATTTTTGTTTTGGGTGAAATTAAAAAAAATGTAAAAGTAAACACGAGTTATATCCATAAAATAGTTATATTGAAATATGTACGATAAAGTTCTATTGATGGTTATAAATGAAAATTTATTTGTAAAATAGAGGAAACTTAAAATTTACATTACGATAGGTAATAATAGAGGGATTTGGAATAAAGACAAACATGATTTTTATTTTAAAAGTAGTGATATCATAAGAATTTATAACACAACAGATTAGTTTAATGTTATAATAAATATACGAAGGATAAAAAAATATGACTCTAGTACAACTACTTCTTCTTATTCTTCTTTCTTATTTTTCTTCTTATTCTTTCTTGTTCTTTCATTTTATTGTCTTTTCTGTGTATTTCATTGCTTCGATCTTTACGATACGGTGCTGAAACATAATATTCTTAATTAAAATGATATTAGTTGCTTTAAATGTATATATAAATTTAATGTGTAATCGATCTTTTCTTATCTAATGATAAATGAGATGTGGTTCAAGGTGGTGGTGACGTCTTGATGTTTGCAGCAATGAATAAAATAACATACTTTCTTAAACATAGTTCACTAGAGAATATGTTGTGTTTATACGTTTAGTTTCTTAGTCTATTTAGTTAACACCTCAATTTGTTAATAACTATATTTGTAAGTGTTAAATAATGCTTCAAATTAATATTCATAATTATTTTAATACAATAAATTTGTTATAATAATATATTATTTTAATTATCTATATTACATTTCCAGTCAAAACAAACACATTAATATTTATTTTGTTATAAAAGCTCTTCCTGTTGTAAACAATTGTCCATTTCAATATCTAATAACAATTGATAAATCCATCTGTCGGTCATAAATCATATTAATGAATTACTCCGGGCTATATAATACATTCATATTAATTATCTTTTATATTGTCGTATTTACTGTTTGTTTATTTTGTTGAAAATAATTAATTTGGACTGGTTTCATTCTTTTGGTCAATAAAAAAGCAAGGGTATTAGTACAGTGCTATTAATAACAGCCAAAAAGAAAATATATCCATGATAATTTTTTTTTTTTTTTAAATGATAATTTAATAATTAAACATCGTTGTAATCGTGTCAGATTGAAGTTCTTTAGTTATTTCTTTGATTTAGTTTCGTTTCTATTCCATTTTATGTTTATAAATACTCTCATAATATACTTATTACTTCTATTTTCTCTAAGTTTTTTAGTTTAACTAGATAATTATAATGTGTTTTATCATATGATTCAAAATTACTTTCTATTAAACTGTAAACTGTGTATCTTTTAATAAATTTGTTTTTGTTAGTTTTCAACTTCTCAAGTAATTAATAGTTGTTATTAATGTAATATAGCTCTCAAGATGCATATTAGAACAATATTTTCTATTTATTAAAGCTCCTCTCATTTATATTTTATTTATTCACTGAGCGGAAATATGAATTGCACCGACCGAGCGATCAGAATAAAAATATTTAAAATATTGTAAGAAATGATTTGAATTGTTTAAGGTTCATTTAAAAAGAGATAAAATTTCTTTTATCTTTTAGTATAGTTCACTTTAATGTTTACACTTTAACATTAGTCATTTATAAAAATATATTCATTAATAACTTTTTATTCAAAAAACAACAAGTCATTATCAAGTAATTAAGGAAAGAAAATTGTAAAGTTATTAATATAACTAATAACCGTAGTATTAGTGTCATATGCTACGAGGCCTCTACCAATATTATAACATGTTCTACATTTATGTATTATATCATATGTATTTTATATATAATTTGGTTCTTTGCTGTTAATACAGAACAGTATATAATGTTTATAACAGTAAAGTTTTCTAAAATATCAGATGAACGAGCATTCAATAACGCGGTTGAATGCAATTTTGAATATTAATGTTATTAAATTTTATTATTTAAATAATATTGTTTATTCAGTTGAGAAATTTACTATTACGAATAGTTTTATTTGTGAGTGTATGTATAAAATTAAACTCCTTTAAAACTTTTAAACGTTTAACGACTGGAGGATAGTCTCTTTATAAGCAAGTAATACATTTACCTTGCTTACATTAACTATTATAATGGTATTTCGCAATTTATTTATTTATTATTTTTTTATTGCCAAGAGAAGGAGTTTTCTGCCAGTCAATCAACGAAAAACAGAGTAAAATAAAAACAATTAGGCGTTACTATTTCCTAAATAATTTAAACTGAGTTACTAATATGAATACAATCTGATAACTTAAAATTAACAAAGTACATTTTTGTAAGACCCATCAACAACATATCAATATTGTACATAATAACATTTATATCTATAGACATACATAATATAAAAAATACATAGATACATTCATATACATAAGAGATAATTTATAATAAGTCTACTTATTGTTCGATAGATATTTAATTACTGATTTTTTGAATACCCGTTTGTTAGGTCTAATGTGATCAGGGAAGCCGTTCCACAGTTTTGATGCGTGAACTGTAAAAGAACTAGAGAACCCGGTATGGTTTAAAGGAATAAAAAGATTAAGATTAGAGAAAAAGCGAAAATGTAGGTCGTGAGAATTTCCTAGGAATTGGAATTTAGATGATAGGTGACGTTGGATCATTAAGTATAAAGAACAGCTGACACAAGTTTCAAGAAGATCTTCGCTTATGGACAGGAAGTCATTGAAGCTTTGAACGGTACTGAGTCATATGATCATATTTTACGAAGACCCAAAAAAAATCGAATGCAGTTGACGATCTGAATGCTTAAGACTATCTTCTTTATTCAAGTTCTATTAAATCTTCTGTTAAAAGTTCTATTCGGATATATTAGAACAGCATATATCTATATAGTGAGTGAGGGGAAGGACTAAAAGAATTTTGACTCGAATAGATGAAATATTTTTATGTCGATATATTTGTTAAGTAACCGGTTTATTTTACGGCTCAACTCAGCAATATGGAAATCACAGCTTAATGTACTATCAAAGTCGTTGGAGATTTTTGACAGTTTTTGTAAAAGGTATTATCATTATTAATTAATTTTCAAATAATTAATATTAGTAAAAATATATGTTCAATCAAGGAGGTAAAATTGTGTTCTTAAAACTTAAAGTTAAAAAAATATATATGTGATTGTTGGCTGTTGAACGAATATACAAAAATAAAATTATATAGACATGTTTAAGTCTTTATCGTAGTTAGTTCTGTATTCTATTAATTAATTTACATGAGCGTTCAATATCTTAACGCTCTGGCTTTTTTTAATTCTTTTAAAACTGCATTTTTAAATGTATAAGAGTGTAATTAAGAGAATTAAGAGTTAATTAGCTCAGATGCTCAATCCAGATCCTAATCAAATTCAATAAAGTTTACTGTTGAATAGTAGTGTTGTACCGTATTGAGACTTACAAATAAATATTGATTTAAATAATTTTTTTACGGAATATATTTATTTTATAATTTTTTTTTTAACGAAGCCTTGATATATAAAAGCAGTAATTAAAGGCTTTTGAAAAATAAGAGCTGTTTATAATTTATGTCGGTACTTGAAGTATATATATTTATATTACGAGGGCTTTTACTAATGAATTTGCAAATTATAAATATTTAAGTTTGATTGCTACTTCACAAGCTACTAAAAGATACTAAAAATAAGAACGTTTAATAAAACGTTAAATAATAAAAGCTAAATAAATATATGTAGCTTTAATTATAATTTTAAAAGACACAAATGATATTATCATACAACATATTTCTTGTATGTAATTGAAATGTAAGTGTATTAAATAAGGCTTCGATACTTATTTAATACACTTATAAGTATGTCTTCATAAGTTGTTACTATCATTGCTTATAATAATACAGTGGAGAGAGACATGACACATGAGTCTATTAAATCTGTTATAAATACTTGCTGTCGTTATTAAATTAGTACTATTTATATAAATACTTTTGAGCAACACTTACAATGCTGACAACAGAGCTATGCAAGTTCGTCTGATACAATGTAAAAAACATATATTTGTTGTTACTTACAAACACTGAACTTTGTATTAATAACTGTACAAATACATGTCGTAACAAAAAAAAATTACATTTTCAGTGTAGTTCTATTTAATGACAGTTAATAATATAGTTTATTTGTAGCCCTCAGGAGCAGACGTAGGGCTGTGAGTAACACTAGAGACGTGCTCGTCTCACTAATAGCTGAGGACGAATGGAGACTGCAGAGTGTGTCCCTTTACTGTAAAGTTATAAATTGAGTTAGTTCAAAAAAGACCATTTATTATATAGTAGCGTTTTGCAATGGGAAAGGCGTCGAGTGTAAAAGTTAAACAAATGCTTGCCACGTTGTTCTATTTTCATCTATATTTATATGTATGTAACAGAAGTGTCTACAATGGTAATAAAACCTTGATATTAATTACTCTAATGATTCAATACAAGAACAGGATACCGATTGAATAATTAACTCCTTTCTATTACGTTTGAAATATCTTCAATGATTTTGTAAAGATATTGTTTTTTTTTCATAAATTTATAAATTATTTCAAGAGTTATTTGTAATGATCCGTTTCAAAATGTAAATATACATATGTAAAGATCATATAAATTTAACATTTATTTTAAATTCGACTGTAATAAAAACTTCATTAAATATGATTGAAATAAATATCAATGAAGTTTCTTCTTTCCAATAATAAATATTCATCAATATCAGTACTTTAAAACTAAGAAAATTATTTTTTATTGAACTCATTAAAATGTATTATTAGGAAAGCGGTTCTCGTAGTCACTTAGTTCTTATCGACTACTGAGGTATGGTCAAGTTCATTATAATTGTATTTTCTTAGATTTTCACGAGTACACATTTTAAATAAAACTATTTTTTCGGATTAAAACTCGTATAATTTGGTTACATTTTGATTTTAACCCGACGTTTCGAATACTTTGCAGTAATCGTGTTCTTGGGTAGACGAGGTGAAAGTGTCATTATTCCAAATTATACGCGAGTTTTAATTCATAAAATAATTTTATTTCATTAAAATTACTCGGTGCAGAAACAAAAAGTAATAACGACATCTTTGACGTTACGTTTTGCAAGATTTAATTTGTACGTTTATTTGAATGCATAAAAAGGTATTGTTTTTATTATTTATTATAAAAATATCTGCCCTCTTTGCTTTGATATTGTATGAGAGTGATAACATAATATTACAATAATTATCAAATAGAAGCGATTTTTAATGTTTCACTACTTAATATGTTGTTGAGTTAAAAAATGTTGATAAGTAAACAACAAATTTAATACAATTTCAAGCGTCATATTATAATCGTTTTTTAAACAGAGTCGTACTAAAATGAGCTTTGAGTAATAAATAGCTTTAGGCGCTTTAAATAAAGTAATAAGTTTAATATTTCGCTGTTTAAATATTTATCTTTAAGTTTTTTCAGACAAAGACAAGACAAAGAACAAAAATATTGTCCACATAATATCTGGATAAAATTCAACTTAACTGAATTGTTAAACTAATGAAATAAGATGGCGAAGTTATGCATTGTCATTGTCAGAGATATAAAGCTTACAAAAAAAATCCTTCAATTGTAGTATTTATAAAAATTGTATTATATTGTTATAAGTATGATAAATAAAATAGTATCATCACCTCTTTCAATTATTATGATGATTAGAGAATTATTTAAAGTCATCAATTGTTAAAATAACATTTTCTCAGTCAATTGAAGAATATGAACAAGCTTCATAATTGTCTCAAGTAACTCACTCGTACATTGTACAGTGTACAGTGTATTTGTGAAGGTGAAGTACTTCACTTGTATGAGATCAAACTTACAAAGCAGAAGTCATACAGTTGAGTACAAATGACAAAGTAATAGTACTCAGTTACTTATTATAAATTTGTTTTTGTAAATAAGTATTTTATAATATAATATTCTATTTGTAATTTAAAGATATCCTACAAAAGTAATTTCATATGAGCTGAGGAATAAAGATATAAAAATATGAAGTAAATATTTATAAACATAAACATTTTACTTAAATAACGGTCTTTTATATAAAAGTTTATATAAATTCACTGATGTTGCGAATACAGTTACAATTTATCTTTGTCTCTAGAAGGCTATTTGGTGTTAGTAGATACAGAGCGTTCAATGCAACAAATAAAACTGTATGATACGATATTCTGTATTTACTATATATATTCGATCTATAATCATAATTTCAATCAAATATATGTAAGAGCTGGAAATTGTTTTATTGACCTTTAACATATTATATTGCATTTATGAAAAATAATACAAAATACATAAATATATTAACTTTCTAAAAAACAGGTTATATGCCAAAATTAATAATTTATCTGTAAAGCAAGATAGGTGTTCTGGTACTTTAAAATAAGAAATATAATTTGAAACTTCAGTATAAGAATAAAGATTGATTATTTATTTCGACTATTAAAAGAACTACAATAAAAACAACGTGTGTCTTATTATTATTCTCTTTCCTAAGTATTTATGTACAGATATTTTACTATTATTTATATTATAACAGTAATTCATTGTAAGATATCATATATATACAGCCTGCTTGTTTGTTACTAACAAAAACTATTACTTTTTATCTGTTGTTATTACTTTTTAATTAAGGATATCGTTGACGATTTTAAAACATTATGCAAATAAGGAGATGAAGTAATGATAACTAATTAATAAAACTACCGACAGATATCAACTAATTAACAATTATCAAAAAGAACACAGACAAGTTCGTTATAAATATTCAACAGTTATAAGGTTACAACATATATTTCTATCTACGACTGACGGCTTGTTATAAACCATAAACCCAGAGCCGATTACTTAGTGGTAGTGCTATGCTGAGTTAGGAAACACACAATATTGTTATAATAATAGCATATTCCTAGCGAATATTAAGAGGAGAGCAATTTCTAAAGATGATTCGGAAAATCGAAATTCAACGTTACGTCTCAATTAGAGAGAAATTTAGATGTATGTTAAATCTGTTTCTAATAAAATTATAAATGGATACATGTTCGAAATTAGTAGATTGTCTTTATAAACTATAATGATGAATATGTTTTTTACAAATATTTTTACAATCTTTTACATCATTGCATATATTTTTACAATCTTTTACATCAGGTTATAATGTACTGTTTGCAAAAATTTACAACTACTTCTATTTGACATGGACAATGTGAATTTAAATAATATTTTTATAGTCAGAATGTTTGCTTTAGATACAAAGCTATCTTGTATTGCATTCACACATATGTATATATGTTGAACTTGGTATATATCTGTCAAAGTAATAATAATTCAATACATTATCGTTTACGTCATGTTTACTGTGCTCTTCAAAAGAGGGAGTTGTTGTTTTGAATGTAATTGATGATATTTTGTCACACTTTGAAGTGTGCAGTTTGATGGATGTGTTAATATTTGCAGCATTTATACATTATATATATAGATGGGTTTCAATGAAAATTTGTTTTTAATCTGCCCTTAAAGTTAAAGGAAGGAAGTTAAAGTTAAAAGAACGTTATTTAGTAATGAACTTACATGTGACAATCTTAAAAAAATGCTTGAAAAAACTATGCCTCTTTTGTGGCATATGGCGAGCACTAAGAAAAAATTAAATTTGGCATTATTATAGTTTACGTTAAGAAAACGGTACTACAGCATTCCAGGAAGCGGAAATTCATATGTATAAAAATCGTAAATGAAATAATAATAAATAATAAAAAATCGTAAAATATACTCTTAATATTAAATAATACATTATTATAAATTTTCAGTTTAATTGTTGTTTTTAAACTTTAACTTTAAATATATATATATATAATTATAAATGTTCAAATAATTAACTTTTTCGCTGAATTATATTAATTTATGTTATAAAATTGGAAAATAGTTAATTTATTACTAATTATTGATTTTTATTTGAAAAATCAAGATATTAGTTATAAAATTCTATTTTAAACTAAATTAGCCTTCGATAATTAAATTTAAGAACAATGAAATTGAATGTATTAAATTAAAGTGTTCTATTCATGTACTAATTACTTACTGAGTGTACATTAAGTGAAGATGAATCTCGTGAGAAGATCTCTTAAAGCTCTTAGCTTCTTTGTCAGCATAATACTTATTTAAAATGTATCTTAAGATTAAAGGCTCGTTACGAGGGGTTATTTATAGATATCCTATCGTAATGAGTCCACGGTAAATGTGATTAAAATTCAACTTTTCTTTAATATGTTTTAATTTATCAGAATATAAGTTATATCTAAGCTAATTACTTAAATATGTGTGTATTATTTATTTGGTAGTAGAGTTTTAGCTATTTTAATCTTATAAATCACGAATACGATTATTATTTTTATAGAAATGAACACACACTTTACATAGAAATAATTCTAAGCTTTTGAGAAGATATCTTTATAAATAGGAAAAGATATAAAAGCTTAACCCTGTTCATTGTATTTTATAATTAGTGGTTTTGTTAAATATGTCTTAAAATATAGTTCACGTTTAAATTTTATCTATATTATAAAAAATTGTTTTTTAAAACTTCACGAATAAAACGAATAAAGGTGCCGTGTAAACACGCTCTTAAATATTTACGATTCTTTCAAACCCACCGATTTGAAATAATTGAATCGCAGGTACTTTTTATTACCGTTTTATTCGTTTTCGGTTCATTGACTTATTGCTTAATCAAACTTATTAGTCTTGCTTTGTAAAACGCCAAAACTGTAAATGAAAAGATGTAAATAATATTGTTGCAAAATATATTATTAATTGATTTCTAACCAAAATTACAATAGGTTACAAATAACAAATAAACTATTATCAAATATATTAGATGAAGTGTGTTGGTAATGTTGGCAAACACCTTTCATGATGATGATGATTCATTATAACTCTACTTCTGAAATACAACTATTTTTACGGATTAAAACTCGCGTATATCGCGTAAAATCATCTAGATGATTAATTGACTGACTTTCTGATAGACACTTCTCGTCTACCCGTGAACACGATTTCTGCAAAGTATTCGAAACGTCGGGTTAAAATTAAAATGTAACCAAATTATATGCGAGTTTTAATCCGTCAAAAAGTTTTATTTCAAATGTGTACTCGTGAAAATCTAAGACAACTCTTACTTCTCTTAGAACAGAAAAAGAACAGTATAAATAAAACTATTTTACGGATATAACTCGCGTTTATTTTTACATTTTTTAGTTTAACGTTTGAACTCTATGACCGTGAAATGTATAAATAAAACTAATTCGCTTGCTACAATTCATAATCACTTACAATATTTAATAGATAGTAAGTAAATACATTATTAATTATCGTCTAAGGTTAAGACCTTTTAATCAGAGAATTATAGTAAATAAAATATAATTTAACACAATCATGAAACTTTAATATTTATATATTAATGTTTCGTTAGCCGAGGTTAATGAAGCAGTAAAGCACTCTTCGTTAGTTATAAGCTGATAATTCTGAAAGCCTCTGCAGATGTCGCTGGTTGATTATGTTATGAATGTAATATTATAATACTCTCTGACGATGGGAATATTCAGCTGCGAGTTTCAGTGGTTGGATTACCATTATTAATTATTATTGTTTGTTGAAATAGTAAATCTTATTAATTTCTTGAGAAATGAGATCGATTATGTATAAATATTATGAGACTCAGGAGATTTCTTCCATTACATTTGCGACTTTCTGATTAGTAATAACATTTAAAAACTGTAAGATTTAGAGGAATTTTTGATCTGATTCCTGCGGCCGAATTTCATCACCGCACTGTGCGGTTTTCAAGGACATTTTTTCCACGTACCACTGAAATGTGGTATGCACTTCCTTCGATGGTGTTTCCAGATCGATACGATATGGGTACCATAAAAAAAAGCGTATATTCCTACCTCCAAGGCCGGTAACACTGTTGCGAGTCATCGGATTTTGCAAGAGTTTGTGAGCAGTGGTGGTCACATTTCATCTGTAACCCGGATGCTCGTTTGCCCTCCTCTTCCATAAAAAAAAGTATAATATATGTACCTTGCTTTTATACATTACCTGTAGAAAATGACTACTTAACGCGTTCGTAAAGTGTACTAAAATACAGTATTACTGCACCACATACACTCTTATGCTACAATGTAATATTACTACCATCTAGATATATGTATATTATTTTAAAGTGACTCGACTATAACTTTGTTACATTGTTAAAATGGGTTTCAAAACTCAGGAGCGCTAGTAACAAAAAGTAGCTAGTAGAAGTAATAAAAGTAACATGGCTGTATAAATTATGGTTTATTATTAATATTAACATATAGTTAAATATTTTCGACTGTTCAAGTAAATGATCTCTTTTAATACATAATTCAATTTATTAAATCTTATCAAACTGAACTCTATTTTGTTATCAATAGAGCATACTACATTTGGTACTTCATATGATTATTGACATATGACTGTTGTGTCAGCAATTATTACTGTTGTTGTTTTACGTTTTAATGCTTATTATTATTTTAGATATATTTGGGTTTTCTATTAATTTCAGTTTAACAGATTCATATCAAAAACTATCAAATCAGCGACTTCTTACTTGTTTTGTTAAGTGTTTTAATAAATATTTATCTTACAATAAGCTGCAAACAACACGAATGAGTTAGCAATACTGAGGGGAAGGACTTTATACATACGTGAAGTTAAATATAAAATATTAATTATCAGAGAACTTTTATTCATTAAGGCACAGCAGTATTTCTCAAACCTATTTAAACCACACAAAATGCAAGGCTGGGAATCGTAGATATCATTCCGTAATTTATAAGACATTTAAGTTTTGACCCAAGACGCCATTTCAATATTGGAAGATTAACCAAAGTGATTAAGAGAGTATAATGATTATGTCCAAAAGGTGCACTTTATCTTTTTTTTTTGTTACAGATTTAGAAGTAAAGAATTTTTTTTAATTACAGTTTTACATTATATAAGAAAATACATATAAAAGAAAAAAGTTAGAATTGTCCTTCTATTAAGCTTAGCTTAAATTTAATATTATTTTTGATGATATCACATTTTAAGTTTTCTATACTAATTGTCGTTAAAGTTCACACAATTTATATACTTATAAAGTTATTTAAAAACAGTGCCATATTAATAAATATTTTTATTGTTTTTTTTATTAAAACTATGTATTTTTCACATACAGATGTGTTCGGTATGCACCGGAACCGATTTGCAGGTGATTGCGGGTGACGGGCCCGGGACTGCCGTCAGCGCTCCGAGTCTTCGCCACGGTGCTCCTTCTATTCTAATTCCACATTCAAGCAGTGCAGTCGCAATTAATCTTATTCTTAAATACAGCCAATTATTTCATACAGTTCACTACACAAGTATACACAATTAACAAGATGTTATACAATACGGTTATAATCTGTTGTAATTCTGGTACTATTTATATGAATTATTATAAAATGTTGATCACCAAGAGGAGATGCAACACGTTTTTTTAAATGTTTATCAAGTTTTTGGGTGCATATAAATATAATAATTAAACGTCTAGTTACATGGACTCAAAACGATTTAAAACGGGGCCCTCAATAGAGACAACGCATAAAAGATCTATTATTTTATATGTTATCTCTTGAACAGTAATCACGAGTCCGCCATGCTCTGAGATCATAAATAAGAGCTAAGAACGGTTACAGATAAGGAGGAGTACAGTTTCCTTCTAATAGTTTAAGCACGAAAGTTTTAATACATAAGAAATAATATAAGAATTACTACCCGTGGCACTACTTTCTATAATGTTCTCATATCGCACAAAAGCTCTAATGATTTCTAAATATTATTTTTTGTATTCAGAGTTTTTCTATTTAATAATAAAACTTAAATTATATATGTAGATATGTTTTATAATATTTCACGTCAACCACCCGTCAGCTTACATCGCATTAACTTGGAAACCTTTTAAAATGTACAGAAATCATAACTTTGGTTTATTTCTAAACCTTACGTTATTATTTGCATATTTATTATTGTTATTTTAAATATTAGATCAACAAAGCTTGCTTTGAAATATTCTATCCATTTATTTCTATCTCCATGATCTCCATCAGATAGAATTGAGTATTAAGAGCGGTTTTCCTGACGTATTACTCTCGTTTTTTGACTGACATTTCTTCTTATGTTAAACGTAACGAGCCAATAGCTGTTTTTTTCCCTTTTTGTGATTCGTAATGTACCGGGAAGATTCTAATTTTAAATGTTTATTTGATGTTCTTAAACTGGTAGCCATCAGTTTCAGATACAACATACTCATGACATTATATAGAAGACGAAACTAGCTCTAAAAAATTTAATTTAATTGTGAAATTAAAAAATAATTCAACCGATTTGTCTTTATTGCCTTCAATATTATCTTTAATCCGGTCACTAATTCTAATGAGAGCCGACGACACTAATTTCATTAATATCTCATTAATATAAATTTATTTATTACATATACATTTCTATTTCATACTGAATAATTGTAAACCTGTTCGTGATAAAAGACTCTTTACGTATATTATTAGAGACACCCACCTGTCACTTGTTCAAATTATTTATATGTGTCTATTAATCACTAGTGATTCGAATGAATCATTACAAACATTCTCGTATATTTCTTCGTGTTCCTAGAGACTGTACTCTAGGACAGTTACATCATTACTATATAAAAAAACATCATTTATGTAGTTAATATATCAAATGTTTCTCCTTGATTATATTATATCAAAAATGACCCGAAAATGTAAAATGGTTCTCTCATATGTACATGCCTTTACTCTAATGTGCACTAGTTAATTTATATTGTATAAATAATGTATAATAATAAATACATAAAATATAAGTTCACATTAGACGTTAGATATGTCACCTAATAAAATATGTATATGTAAATAAAACATACTCAATTATAGTTTGAAATTCTTTCGGGGTACTTACTCATGAGAGCCATTTGTATTTTTATTTCATTCGCTCAATTGATATGTACACAATTATTATATTTTGCGTAATAAAATGGAGTTAAAATTTGTATGTAACAGTAAACTAAAAGTTACTTCAGATCTGGTTCAGATGAACTTTAAAATGTTTTATACTGCTGGGTTGCTAAGAACAAATTTTAAATCCGTCTTAATTATATATTTCCATTTTTTTTTCTTGTACACTTTGTAACAACTGAGTCATTTACAAATTATTAAAAGTTGCAGAGAAGTAATTCAATTCAAAGGACCAACAGAAACGTTCCCGATGTTTATATAAAGGAAGGATATATATATATATATATATATATATATATATATATATATATATATATGTGATAAAAGTTTTTAACCACAACAACAACAACATAACAAATGTCCGTGTCCGTATATATATATATATATATATATATATATATATGTGATAAAAGTTTTTAATACAACAGTTGTTGTGGTTTTAAGACAGAAGAATATAAATTATTACTATATGTGTATAATGTATATACTATATGTGTGTGTGTGTGTGTTAGTACAAGTGTGAGTAAACATCATATTTAAGCGGTAACTGTTCTTCATCACATCTCGTTCATTGTTCTATTTATAAAATATAGTTTGTGTGTATGTTTTGTGTTTTAGATAAACATGCTATTTTAACAGAAACAATCTAAAATATATAATGATAATAAAAGATATTTGAATATATTATCGATACGAGTATTTTTAATAAATTTCAGTGTTTAAAAGATTAGAATTCAATAAATTAAGAAACTATTCAACAAAAAACTTGAATTTTCACACTTGAAGTGTCACAAAAAGTTTTGGAAAAAACAATTATATAAAAAGAATAAAGAAATTAATAAAAATTTAAAATATTACATTTTATATTTCATTGCTATGATTTCTACAACATGAAAATAATCATATTTTCAGAATCTTAATATCTGTATACGTCTAAGATATGAATTTCTCTATACAGAAAACAAAAACTCCAACTGACTCAACTATCATACCTCAATAAATCAGTTAGTGCTGACAGCCTCTTCACTAAGCTATTAATAATAGCTATTAGTATGACTCTTAATGTATTGCTCATGTCTGTGTAGTTTATCTGTAGAATCAGGCTTACCTCAATTATATATATCATTTGGTACATCTTAAAGATCTATAATAACGAGATTTTAAATAGAAATAACCTCATATAATTGTTCAATTACTGATAAGTTATTTTTTGTAGAATACATATGTAATAAAACCCCGTAAATAGGTACGAGCCTGAAATTAATTTAGAAATATATTGTTCTATTGTGTTTCAAATCTATAAATTAGACAAATAAAAAAAGATGGATCAGATTAAAAAAAACTTTCAATAATTTAGTACGTATGTTATGCGACTAGCTTTTTGCCTCGACTTCTTCCTTCGTCATTTCGATTTTAACAGTAGCACACAGCAGATGGAGATATGTTAAGTCGCATGTTTTTTTTTCCATTATATAATATTTTTATATAATAATAAATATGCTTATGTGGATGAGACTAAAAAATGTCATATAAAGACCTATACTGTTTTTAATTAATTCATAAAAATAGAATATTGTGTTATCTTATAAAAAAAAATGACTTATTTTAAATTATTCCTATTATAGAATGAGAAACACGTCGCAACTAAAAATAACTCACTAAAAGAAGAAGGAAAGAAGAAAGAAGAAAGAAGGAAATAAAAAATGTCAACGAAACTTCTAAAGACAACTACACCAAAGCAAGGAAGTTTTAATATTTTCTAAATAATAAAGTTTATTTTGGTATTAAGTTTATTTTTTCGTTGTATTTATTTTTTTATAATATATAACTATTTTAAGTTACATTAAACTAGACATTTTCTTGAGAAATTTGTCAAATTGACACCAGACCCCAAGTGTGTTCGCTTTTTCTTAATAAAAAGACTTATAAATTCAATACACATAATATATCTCAACATCAATAAAATGACTGTGAAAAGGAATCGTGAGACGGTGACTGAGATATTTCTCTAAAATTAAACTAAATAAAAAATACATTATAAGATAGGCGGTGTTCGTAGTTTCATTTACTTTTTATCGACCACCGAGGTAAGACCTCCAGTGTAGTCTAATTATTATCTGCGGTAATAGATAGTAATAATGAGATCTTTGAAGTTACATTTTATTTATAGGCGACCCAGTTTATATGTTTATTTGATTTTACTGTAATTTAATATGTTTTATTATTCTTAATTATGACTACAAAAACTATATTACACCTCTATGCTTGAAAATGAATATCTCATTCAAAAATGGACGAACCGTAGCAATTAAATGGAACATTACCAAGAATAATTAAATGAAATTTAGAGTGTAATTAAATTACAAAGCTTTAAGTTAAAAAGCGCTTTGTCGCTTCATTTGAATTATCACTTTTTAAAATTTCAACATTTTCTTTAGGATTCTTATTTCTTGATCTATTTAACTTTTTCAACAGATGAATGAAGATTCATTTATTTCATTCTTGTTGCTAACTTTTGTTAAAACTGTTATAAGTTTCATTGTAATGACTTAACATTTCCAAATATAATTATTATATCATTAAAATATAGTTGTTTTATTTGTTGGATTGTAATTAATTACAGTTGCAAGTAATGAAATATTATGTTACCGAGGTATATATATTTAAATTTACATATATAGAAAATTAAAAAAAACCGTTTTACATAAAAAACACTAAACGGTTTTTTTTTGTAAAAATTATTCAAACTACCCACACTGCAATCCTAAAAATGTACACAATGACACTGTGACTTCTAACCGTTGATGAAACGGAGAGCTCTCAATAACACACACATTAACTTACTCATTACACATATATCACATAGTACGTTATCTTTTGTATTTATTAGTTTGTTACACTTTGTTTCATACGGACAAGTGGTCTTGGTTATGTGCTCTGAAAGCTATTATAGTTCATAAAAGTTTGATTTGAATACTACAATATTTTTACTTTTTAAGACTTTGTTCATAGAAGAACAATAAAATGGTAACACAAAAAAAAATTGTAAAACACTTAGGGCCACCAATTATCAAAATTATATGTTTGAAGGCAATTTATGGAAGTCCAGAAATATCTCTACAAGTCTTCATAAGTACATCAATGTACTTATGAAGGCACCACTTCACTTGTTTGAAGACAAGGTTACGTATCAGACGTCTAAATAATATAAAATTGAAAAATAGTGTGAAAACATAATATTTTTATTTCGCATGTGCTGGTTAAAATATTTGGAACTGGATTTATTTTAACAATTCTTGTAAAGTGGATATTTCATTAAAAGTCATGCAATCAAAACACATTTCCTTCGCCTTTCTTCGTCCTCAGCCTCAAAGAGTTTAATTTGAGCCGTTTAATTTGACTGTCTGCTCTTTTGTCCCTGCAGTAATAAATTAAAGATACTTTTATAGCCAAAAAATTGAAATTAAAATTTTGTACGATAAGTTTCTCAAACGACGTGGAATTGTATGATTCATATTTTTGACACATCTTATTTCTGTGTTCGATAAACTGAGATACTTCTAAACGATTTCTCAAGTGTCAAAGATAACTGTTATGGGACTCAAATGTTTCCTCGTCCTCGATTACGTCACAACGGTTCAAATCAGTTAAATTACTTTCTTTAGTATTTTCAAAAATCGTAGGTTTACTGTTGTCGTAACTTGAATGAAAAATATTTATAAACCAAATATTTTGCTAGATTATCCTCTAGTATAACGGTTTTTTATTATAATTAGCATTGCCAGTTTGTCAAATGTGAATTTGTGTGAATATTATAATACTAAAAATGTTGTGTTTGTTACACCCACAAAGTTTTGGAAATAGGAACATATTCTTCTAGCCAATATAACCCATTTACTGAGGATGGTTTTATACTACATAGAATCTCATCACGACGATTAACAATTAATTCTTAATTTCTATACAATAATACTACACATACACGAGTAGATAGATTTTAATAAAGTTTTGTGTAATATGGCTTATCATCTAAGCCAAGTATAGTGTACTAACGTAAAAAGCTCGGTGTTTTGTTTTATTTTTAGAAAGTGATGGTGACATATTACCTAATCATGAACACAAAAGAGAAGATAGATAACACGTCTTCGTAAGTATCGCTCCTTCATATAACGAGATACCTTTCATAAGATGAAGTTCATTATCATGACGCTCTATCTCGTGTAAAAGTTCTGGAATGATTTTAGAAGCATTTCTAAAATACACTTATATTTTAGGTTTTATTAACATTTTTATTAAAAAAATGTATTTTATTTTAAAATGTATAAAGTGTTAACATGGGATTAGAAACACTAATATTTAATGTATCTTAATGTAAATACGTTTTTTACACCTACTATAAGTTTTTTTCCTGTATTCTTACCTTCTTGGTTACTTATCTGACTTCTTAACACGTAGGGCAAGGCGAAGACACCTTTTTGTTATTTTTGACTTATATACTTTATACAGTAATACGTACGCATATATGCACATTACATAGTCGGAATTACAGTTAATTATTATGAATATTATTTATTTACTTTGCAGAATAGAATTATTGGAAACTACCAGTTTTAAACCAACTATTGCGTGAGCAATCATTTTATGTTTACTAATTATTTAAATACATCAGGTATACTTCATATTAGTAATATATAAATCGATTTCTAAGGCATACATTTTGTAACTGTATAAGGGAAATATAGTTAGAAAAGATTTGTATAATAGATTTGTATAATATATATTTATCAAACTAATATTTTAAACAATGATTGTTAATTATTAAAATAAGACTTAAAATATTTTGTAATAGTTATGTTATTAAATAGTCAAATATAATAACATAACTATTTCTGTCTCAGAAATTATAAAATATAGAAATAATAGTGGATGTTAGAATTTTGATATAAATTTAATATTCACTTCAGCCAAAATGTAACGTATACTAAATTTTGATACACAGAATTTAATTACCTCTTCATGCGGTACGTTGAACTTATAACCAGTTTTTTATGCTTTAGTCTCTTTAGATATATATTTTTTTATTATTATGTATATCTTCTTTAATATTTTTTTAATATTTATTATATTTGATAACTTTAATTGATTAATTTGCTTATTTAAATAATAAAATTGTTACGTTGATAATATTTAAAAAAAGATATGTGTATGTCGGGTGCATGTGTGTGTGTGTGTGTGCATGCGTGTGCGCGTTTGTGCGTGTGCGCCTGTGTGCGTGTGTGTGTGTTGTGTGAAGTACTCACGGCAGAAAAAAAACTTTAGAAAAGTAGCAATTTATAGTAAGAAATGAATATAATGTATTAGGAGTATGAAGATATTTGAAAGGTTTATTATTTAATATACAATTTCGTTTCGGTAAGAATTTTCTTGTCAGTGTTAGAAGTAACAACTACTCTGTTTTCACTTCTATGAGACATCATTTGATAAAAAATCAAAAATCCAAAACCAAAAACCAAGAAAAAGTTTTGACTACAGTTTTGTCAAAAAAAAAATTAAACCGGTTTTACGACTAGTTGTAGCACAAATCAAAATAAAAGATCTTATAAGGGGATTTAAAATTAAAAATAAATAGCGTTTAATATTATTTATTAAACCTTTTAAAAAATGTCCTTTTTGTTATACACAAATTTTACATCGGAGGTTTTCTTTAATATGTTTAAATGCTTGATGGTTGTGTTATTGTTATCCTTCTAATGTTTCCTTTCTAATTTCAATTTTGATCTGAGATCGGATATATTTTTTATTTTAAAGAAATCTTTTAAAGAAACAAATTTCCTGTATAATAATAATAATAAACATTTATTTCGGGACAAGCCCATATTTTGTTAGTAAAAATTATTCTTAAGGACTAGTTTTAGTATTATAAATTAAAAATAAACAAATTATAACAAGTAACAAATAATATAATATGACCATTTATAATTTCATACAAATAAACTGATAGGGTTTATTCAGGGGTTGTCACAGGGGAATGTAATCCAACAAACCCTCTGTTACCGAACCATTCGTCTCCGAAGCTTTGATTCAAGCATTGTTTGAAACAAAATTCGTAATGTCATGAAGACCCGTCAACGTCAGCTTGAATTATTATATTTTGTGTTGTGTAAACAATATTATAATTTTTCCTCTTCGAACATTTTTTTGGTGATCTTTTATACATTTACGTAAGAATTCTAATTTAAATTTTTTCTAGTCAACTACTAGATTAAAAGCTGTTTTCTGACACCGCAGTATCAAATAACTAGAAGTCTTGTTTTAAACGTAGAAGGTATTCCATTCACCTAATTATATAAATATAAGAAGGTTATATATATTATTTAAATATAAAAAGGTTATATATAAATATAACTAATTTATTTGTGTATTTAGGTTGTTCTGGTTATGTTTTATACCTGAAGTCCTGCCTCACACTATTTTTACTCATCCTTACGGTGTTTTTAGAATTATCATATTATTTATTTAACACTAAAATATATCGTACATTACACTTAAGTTCTGAGCAAATAGCTTCGACCCTAAAGAAGGCACTCTTAACGAATATTCTCACTACATTGGAGATATTTCGAGATCTAATACTTGACGTACCTTCAGTAGAATAATATTTTTAGGTTTTTCTTACGATATACAATTTTCAAAACTTCAATATTTTTTATGATATGTTTTTATTATAAATGTTTCTTTATCGATTCACCAATGCTAATGCTATTGTGAATAACAAAGCTGACTTTGATGTTTTTATTCTTAGAAGTTTCCGAACAAGTTGTGATCCTTGGTTACGAGAAGAACATTAAAAGGAATTATTAGTTTGCTTTACATGAACTCTCAAGAATAGGTTGAAAACTACGACATAATATTGAAAAATAATAAGTATGTGATAAAATACATGCCTTAATTGTCATCTCGTGTTTCAATCATTATAAATTATATTTAAATAAAACAAAACTAAATAAACTCTCCTTTGTTTGGGTTTTACAAAAAAAATAATTAAAATAACTTTAACATCATTCCAATTATTTTGAAGATGATTTATTTTTTACAAGGCAAAAACGAGTAGCTGAACAAATGATATTCGCGACTGACTTTATGATGTAATTTTTTGCGCCCATTAGCCGGCTCCAACGTTTCGTTTGCGTGCGACAGTAGCTATACCTAGCAAATTGTCATATAATATGACTTATGAAAGGCTCAGGCATTCATTATTATGCCACAACGACATATATATGAGTAAAATATTTTATTTAACTTCTAATAAATATGTAAGGATACATAGTATTTTTCATCCCTTCTTTTCGAAAAGTATCATTTTGTTCGTCTAAGAGCGGAGGCAAAATAGCACTTTTCCGATAGGAACTTTTTAGCGGGTGGAAAAGTGATTTGAATTTGGAACATATATATAGGTATGAACATTCATAGAAATCGAACGCAAATTGTATGAATTACTGGCTGTATGTGTTGTTTGCACGGCGCTAACTAAAAAAAAAACAAAAGCGCGCCAATGTCGTCTCTGTTTATGTAATCAGTAGGTACATATTTTCTCATAGAAAGGGGATAAAAAGAAGAGTGTAGGACTCTAGAGCAAATATTTTTCCCTCAGGCGATGCACTTTAAACCCATTGCTGCGCTCAGGATTCGACGATAGAATCTCTCGCTATATACGGGATTCTATTCTAAAATCCTTCACTTCGCTCGTGTTTCAAAAAGTGCGGTAAAAATATTATTTTGCTCCCTTGTGATACAATCTACTATTTAATTATTGAAATCTATAAGTTATGGGTATTGAAGCTCAATGTGCATACACATACAAATTATATAAGATTTTTTTGTTTTATATTAATTTTTCTTTAAATCTTTGTTTACGAACCACATTTTATTCATTTACTACACTGATGCAATTAGAATCAATCGTCTTCAGAATATTATGTTTATTATTTCATTCATGCTTCTAAGACAATATAACGTCAATGAAGATTGTAATTAACATTAATGTACATATTTAGTGATATTATCTGGATGTTTGAACAAAGTTTAATTATCTGCAATAACAATAGAGAGTTTAATTGTGTTTGAAAACCTCGTATGAACTTCAAGTGTACTTTAGACTGTTGTGAACTGAGTATAACGATCAGAGTAAAGGTAAATTATATAAATGATAGCGACTTCAATTTTATCAAATTCATAAATGTGGTGATAAAAAAGTTGCAAATTTTGATATGAAATAAACATAAAATAAAGTTTAGTTTTAAACTTACTTTAACTCAAGTGAAACCTTCTAACTCTTGGTAATACCAAATACCAGCTGAGAGGTTTGTTGTTATAAATTAAGAAGGTTGCTATATGATGTAGGCAGTCTAAAATAGGATTATTTTATATTTTATCTCTTAGCGTGTTAGAAAAGCGATGATAATTTGAATGAAATTTCATCTTTTTCGATAGAAAGTACTAACATGACTGACTTAATCTTGTCAAAACAACTACTTAATCAGAAATATCTTAAGAAAATTTATTTATTTTTATTTATTTAGTAACAGACTAAAATATCTGTTTCTAACTTGAGAAAATATAGGAAATCACAAAATTTAGCCATAGGAAGCGGTGTTATTGGATTTTGCGTAAACCTTGAATAAATCCTTGACTAAATTAGTAAAAAGGAGAGAATATGACAATTTTAAAGCAGAAACAGGGCATTTTATAAATGCACTTCCGTGAGCTGAAATGTTGTTATTAGAATACAGATGGTTGGGTTGTGGTAGTAACACTTTCTTACAGAGGACGTTAAAAAGTATCTATATAGAGAAAATTTGTCCGGTGACTAAAAAGCTGGAAGCCATTTCTATTTGATATCCATAGGTGACTTACAATTAAATATCTCAAATGTTCATTTACCATGAACAAGGGTAAATAATATACACAATTACAAATTTAATAGATCAATTTACTTACTAATAAATGATACTTAAAAATCTCCAAACAATTTTATCAGATACTGGACCTTGTGGTTCAATATATTCTTAATTTATAAATAAAGTGGTAGAAAACATCTTAAATATTCGTCACACGCATTTATTTTAAAAATCATTGTCGTTTTTACTACCTTCCAGTAACTGGCCATATATTATTTAAAATACATTAAGTTTTTTGTAGGTAACATGCCAGTCACCAAACACATTACGACCAATGTTTTCGTTACACCGACAATTAGCAGTTTAAACAAGCGCTAAAAAGAATACAAAGTTGTATTTATTCAGTTTTATTTGCATCTACTTTACGTAATTAAACACTATTTGGAAATTCAAATCGTAAAAATATATTTAAAAAAATTTAATTCACTGGGTTTGAATATAAATTTGTTAACAAATAAATGCTTTTTAAAAAAAACCCTAAAATAAATTAAGATAATGATATTCATATTATATAATTAGGAATTCTATACTATATTCGAATATGTCTTATACTTCATACCAGAAATTGAGAGATAAAGTTTGAGCACAATTAGCGACTTTAAAAGACTTCTTCGAATTTATGACGCACTTAAATTGAGTGAATGGTCGTCCCACACGCAGTCACCAATATGTCACAGTGACGTAGTGATCAGAGCGTTATATGAGATGTGGTGGATGGCTCTATACTTGTCTTTATAAATTATTTCTCACGTGCAGATTGTTTGCGTGATAGAATATAATAATATAATAAACTAATATTATAAATGTGAAAATATCTAAATTTGTCTGTCGCCATTCTTTACTTTCTCTAGATTGAAAATGTGCAATTTCTCATTTAATATATTATTTAGGTGCCTTCCTAAAAATCCGAACAATTTATGACAGAAGGCCAAATTCCAGCATCTATCGAAACAGGGGCAGATGATATGTTTAAAGCGCTCGATAATATCTTGTGAGCAGCTGAGAAGAAAAAAGCGTCATGAGTCTGCCACATGGACGTCACGTCATGAACATGTGAAAACGTTTATATTGAATAAATGATAAGTTGTACGTTTTACTCAAACTGTTTTTTTAAAGTTTTCAAGAAATGTTTCTCATCTTAAAGAAATTTTCAGGTATCAAAGAAATATTTCTCTATGTCGTAATAAGCGAAGGTAAATGTTTCATATAATTAAAAATAGCCACAACTTATTAAAATATAAATAATTTTGCAATAATAACCAGTAACTAACTTTTAAGATTACACTTGTGTGTAATTGTATACACTATCCTGTAAAATATCTTATTCCAGCAATAGTTAGCTGTCACTAGTTTAGCAAAATGTTAGTGTTTGAGAAACTTATGATTATTATTTGTAGTTTTTCACTTATAAAACTACTAGGTATAATTTGGCTCGTCATGAATGTTGGTTTTTTAGAATCACTATAAAATTCCAGATCGATTGATATATAGAAATATTTTTTTAAGACAATTTTTTTTATTTCCCAAATACTATAACTATATATTGTAGAATAAAAACATTTACAGATGCTTCGTTATACTTGAATAACTTATCTTAAATTTTTTTTAAAACTTATTAATTGATTTCGGCTTCAAATAAATTCTTTCAACAATGGGGAAATTTGAAATTCTAAAATATTACTATTGTTTTATATCACATGTCTCTCTCGCTCCAACATCCCTTGAGAGAAAGCCTGCGAGTAGATGTGCAATGTAATGATAATTGGGTCTCAGTCCTACTGGACATATGAGTCTGTATGACCATCATTCTTTTATGATATTATAGTTCTTTTCAAGGCAATTGATTTGAATTTGAATTGTTCATATAAATATTATATTATTATTCAATTCTTAACGCACATTATTTTTTATAATAATATAAATTAAACATTTAGGAGTTAATCAAAAGTTAGTTAATTTATATATAGATAGAAATAAACTAGACTTCAAAAATCATGGTTTTGTAATACTAAAAAATGTACAAAACAGAGTATGTATTTAAAAGAAATATAATATTTTGTTAAATAATCGTATCCCCATTTATCGAACGTGGTGAAACAAAACCATATATTTATCGTATTATTTAATACCATACTAGCATACTAAAGTTCATTAAACGTTGACTTACGAGTGAATAATAGTACTTTAATTAGTGCTTTCTCATAAACTAAACTAAATACAGATAAGTACACTACTTAGTATAATAATATTAATATAACAACTCTTTACCACTACATTAAAATCATTAAAGGAGTTAACACACGACACTAGACTGGTCTAGACACGAACTAAACCTAACTTACTGACATGCAAGTTAAAATTTTTAATACTTAACAGAAACAAAATTTCAAATACTGATGTATTTTTTTACGTTAATCGAGTAGGTTCATAAATAAATATACTTTAGGATATGCATAAAAAAATATTATAAAATTTAAATGTCTTGTTTTACGTGTTTTATACTTTTTTTTTATATATAAATAAAAAACGTATATTATTAGTCAGAATAGATTAAAACTGCCCTTTTATTATATTATTTTAATAATTTATACATGAAAAATTTGAAGTCACCATGTCACATTACACTGACGGAGAGGTTTTTAATTTTATTATATACCGGTATTACGTGGTGTCATTTATGTTGGCAACACTAGCTGTTATAATGAAAGTTGGAAGCGGCAATATAAATTATTAAACAAGAGCGCGCGTGAACATGATGTCCGACACACATCGTTCATGAAGCGAACGATTGCTTTCCAAGATTACATTTGCTATTATAAATTTTAATTATTTATTAATACTTATTTACATTAAGGAAGTTCATAGTGTTTAATTTTTGAAATATAATATAATTTATTGTCGTATATAGACCGACGAATTTAGCAATTTTTTATATGATCATAATATAATGTTAATTTAATCGATATTATAAAAATTAACAAAGACACATACATGGTTAGTTAACACCATGTTAACTAACCATGTTGTGTATGAAATAAGCTGATTTTGATGTCTCTATTCTAAAAAGTGACGCAACATGAACAGGACCTGGTGCTCGGTGTAAGGGCGTATTTATTGAACAACAAATCATCCAGTTGAGTTGTAGAAGATACTTTTAAAGCTAAGGCATCCTTTCCACAGAAATGTGGTAAAAATTGGATTAAATAGTGAAGGAGCATTTATTATAATTATACGTGATGTTTACATATAGTGGTAATTTTTTTTGTAATTTCTTTCTACCGAGTATGTAATCTTATCAAAAGTCTATTTTTACTGAGGTAATAATATTGTAACATTTTAATATATAATTCTTAACTGTAATTTTACTTGTTTTCCTACTTAAAAGTTCATTTCTTAGGATTCTTATAAGTGATAAATATTTTAGTTTGTGAATGAAAGATTTATCGCGAGTAAACTATAAAAGTTCTCTGATCACAACGCCGTCTGTGCTCTAGTTACAGATGTGTTTGAGAATGTTCAGATAAATAGAATCTTATAACAAACTAGGAATACTCTTCAAAGTTAAAGAGAGTACAAACAGAGCACAGTGTACAAATAACTAGGATTGAAAAAAATAAACTATTAAAAATTATCGTTAAATTAAAAAAATCATCGTCTTAATTTTAGAACCCATTTTTGTGCCGAGAAATACACAAGTATTCAACAGTAAAAGTCTCATATAAAAATAACTATCATACAAAGATGTGAGTAAATAGTAAATCTTTATAAATTTCTTTCCATATTATAGGTATATGTTGGTTTTAATAATTCTCCATTCAAGGATAGAAAAGCAAAATGGGTGGTCAACATTTACTATAAGTTGGATAGTCTTTTAATTCTCCTTCGTCTGTTAAACAAATTATACAATTAAATAGACAGTTCATTTTGAATTATAAATTAAACCGAACCAGGACTTGTCGCGACAAGTTTCTTCGATAAAAAAAGACACGAATTAGACATCTTAAACACTTAAAACATAGTTCGGTACAACAATTACTATAATATCACTCTACTAATGTTTCACTCCGCACTAAATTAAATCAACTTTATTAAAGAAACTATAAATCTATTAAAGGTAAAGTGTAAATATAAAATAATAAAATAGTTTGTGATACATCTCAATATAACCCTAATACCTAACTGTTATTTATTGTTTGTAGAAACAGTACTCTGGGGTGATATCATATAAGGCCAATAGCTCTAGCAAATTATGATACGGTCAAGATGAATTGAGGTTTAACATTTCATGTAAAATCTATTTATTGAGAGTAAATACAGAAATGAAATATATTTTTGTTCATGTTTAAGTTTGTTTAAAACACTTATTAGAACATGCTTTTCAGCTGCATCAAAAACTTAATTGTAAATATGTATAGTATAAATCATCTATCACTGCATATCTTCACGTGTCTGAGGTCTCGTGATAACATGTAACAGTAATGAACTTACAATATGATTTGTGATAAGACATAGTCAACTTTTAACTTCCTATAAATGAAATTATAAAACATAATAATAATAGCCTTATGAGACTAAGGCGTCGTTGTGTTCACAACATCACAATTGTCACTTACATAACTTGACACTATACTGTGTATATATCTGTTATATACTCGTATAATAGAACTGCAGTAGGTGTGTTTTCGCATAGTTTGCCAAACGTTAGCTATTGGAATTGTTATTTTTATTGCACTGCAGTGGTATTTTGAAAAGAAAGATTGTATTTGAAAACCTTCAATAAAGGTAAAATAAATATCTATAATACAGTATGAAACAATTTGATATGTTAAATATAATTTATCAACTGCCTTACAAAGTACATTAGTCAATTACTAGGTCCAAGCAAGCCAAGCCAGGTCCAAGGGTTAGCCTTGCTCGGGGCACCCTCATTCGGGGGGTCTCGCCGGGGCGTCACGGTGTGTGTGAACGCGATCCCGTGACGTCCCATTACGGCGAAGAGGGCAACCGTTGGTTTTTTAGTGGGTAGCCTTAAAAATGGCAGCATCCTCTATGCTGCCGGGTAGTCCCACATAACCCCCCGGCCGTCACCCCCTGGGCCGACGGGGTACCCGTAACGGGTTTTTCCAACGGAAAAAAAAAAAGGTCCAAGGGTTAGCCTCGCCACGTCTAGAATTAAATATTGATATTTATTTATGGATAAAAATTAAGATTTGATGTCAATACTTGTTTTGAGCAAATTTATAATTGCAAATAATATTAATCGAAAAGGATAGAGAAAAATGGGAGAATAAGCGAAAAAAAATTGTTAAAAAAAATCGGTCAATAAAAAATCGAGCGGAGTTGTTTACTAGAGGTGAAAGCACGTTAGATGTCTCTGAAGCAGTGTAGTAGGAATGGTCACGCGCGGAACAAAAACGTTCTATATGTTAACTATATGGGACACATTTTATCAGTTATCTCCAAACTACAATTACGATTCGGCTGATTTTCAATTCAGAACGAGTTTTGCTCATAATGCGCATGTGTGCAAAATTTCGTGAATGTAACTCGTAAATTGAAGTAGGAGTAGGGTAACAAGGACTTGAAAATTTGAGTAGTAAAGAGGCGATTGGAACTTCCCAGGGTTTATCAATAGACCAAAAGACTTTGCCCATTTATGAACACGGAAAAAGGTCGTTATTCATAGCGACTATGGCATCAATTACATCTGCGGGAAGAAAATGGCGGTACAGCTGCGGACCATCAGCATATGGGTGAAAGTTGCAAGATATAACATTAGTAACTGTAACTTAAGGAAGTCGAAAGTCGAAAGTCGAAAATCGAAAGTCGAAAGTCCACGACACGACACGACACGACACGACACGACACGACACGACACGACACGACACGACACGACACGACACGACACGACACGACACGACACGACACGACACGACACGACAAGACACGACAAGACACGACACGACACGACACGACACGACACGACAAGACACGACAAGACACGACAAGACACTACAAGTCAAGACAAGACACGACAAGACAAGACAAGACAAGACAAGACAAGACAAGACAAGACAAGACAAGACAAGCTAACTAAATTAGCCATTTCAATAAATAACAAAAAACTACTCTAGCAATAGTGCTCTCTTTCTCTCTTTGTATTACAAAAATCCTTAAAAACTGTCTAGTCAATATATTTCAATTGTTAGTGACTGGCCAGGAATTAACAAAGCTTAAGCTTAAGAGAAAGCCGATTAACAAAGCTTAAGCTTAAGAGAAAGCCGGAAATAATTTTCCGGCAAAAAACCATTCGTCGTTCTCTACTTTCCTTGGATGTTCATAAGTCGAGTGGGCCGGATGGTATTTCCCCATTGGTGCTATGAACGTGTGCCCCTGAGTTGACTCCAGTGCTAACGCGTTTATTTCGGCACTCCTATCTCAAAGGCGTAGTCCCGGTCTCGTGGAAGTGTGCCTTTGTCCATCCGATCCCAAAAAAAGGTGATAGCTCGGATCCGGCTAACTACAGACCTATCGCCATCACCTCTCTTCTCTCCAAAATAATGGAGAATATCATAAACCGTCAGCTCCTCGCGTACCTCGAGGATCACCAGTTGATCAATGACCGGCAATATAGCTTTCGCCATGGTCGATCGGCTGGTGATCTTCTGTTATATCTCACACACCGTTGGGCTGCGGTTATTGAAAGCAAGGGAGAGGGTCTGGCAGTTGGTCTGGATATGGCGAAAGCCTTCGATCGTGTATGGCACAAGGGGCTTCTTTCGAAGCTTCCTTCCTATGGGCTTCCCGAGAGTTTATGCAAGTGGATCACCAGCTTTCTCACTGGGCGGAGCATACAGGTCGTTCTCGACGGTTTTTGCTCGGACCCCAAGCCCGTGAACGCTGGTGTACCCCAAGGCTGTGTGCTATCCCCAACCCTGTTTCTCCTGCACATCAATGATATGTTGGATATTTCCAACATACATTGTTATGCGGATGACAGCACTGGGGATGCGGTATATTCCGGCCGTGCAGGTCTCTCTCGGGAAAACGTCGACGAGTGTCGAAAGAAACTTGTGTCTTCCATAGAGACCTCCCTGGGGATGGTCTCAGAATGGGGTGAACTGAACCTCGTCCAGTTTAATCCCCAAAAGACACAGGTTTGCGCGTTTACCACCAAGAAAACCCCATTTGTCGTATCGCCACTCTTCGAGAGCACACCCCTCACCGCCTCGCCAAGTATCAGAATACTGGGACTCGACATTTCGAGCGACTGTCGGTTTCGTGGTCATTTGGAGAGCAAGGCCAAGTTGGCCTCGATGAAATTGGGTGTGATCAATAGAGCGAGGCAGTATTTCAATGCTGGCCAAAGACTTGCGCTCTATAAGGCGCAGGTCCGGCCACATATGGAGTACTGTTCTCATCTCTGGTCCGGATCACCCCAATATCAGCTTCTACCTTTTGACCGCGTACAACGGAGAGCCGTACGGATTGTCGGGGACCCGGTGCTCTGTGAACGGCTGGACTCTTTGGCAATGCGTAGAGACGTGGCTTCTTTGTGCGTCTTCTATCGCATTTACAACGGGGAGTGTTCCGAAGAGCTATTTAATCTGATGCCTGCCGCCGAATTTCATCACCGCACAGCACGTCACCGCCTTCATTACCATCCTTACCACCTGGATGCATGGCGTTCTTCTACTGTGCGGTTTGCAAGTACCTTTCTTCCACGTGTCACAAAGATGTGGAATGAGCTTCCTTCGGCGGTGTTTCCAGATCGATACGACATGGGTACCTTCAAAAAAGGCGTTCATTCCTATCTCCAAGGCCGGCAACGCTCTTGTGAGTCTTCGGATGTTGCAAGAGTTCATGGGCGGCGGTGATCACATTTTATCAATGACCCGCATGCTCGTTTGCCCTCCTTTTCCATAAAAAAAAAAAAAAAAAAAAAAAGATTATTTATATGCTATATGAAATCAGATTTACGATACGTCCTTTTAAATATGAAACCTATAAGAATGTTTCTATTTACTTCAGTCTATGTACTTTTGTTTTAATAATATTAATATAAATACAACTCAATATTGTTATAAATCTTAAGGTTATTTTAATAAATATAATAAAATTGCATAATTATTCACTTTCACTCATCTCGTACTTCTGTGAGCTCATTCGATCGCGATGGTGACAGCCTCTTATAATAACCATTGGTGAAGTAACTATATTATACGCCTTTCGACTTTTATTGATTTGTATATTCTTATTATATAATACTATACTATAGTCTTATATTAGAATATAGAAAAATAAACAATTAACTCAAGTGTGCCTTAATGTAAAAACAAAAGCAAATTGGTAAACTTCTTCACTTTATATTCAGTTCTATGTATAACATAAACTGTGATATTTTTAAGCTAAGATTAAAATATACTTCAAAAAAATTGTCTTCAAAGATTTTTGTAAGCAAAGTAAGACAGTAAAACAAGTCATTACCTCCCATTTTTAATAAAACAAACTACAAAAAAAAAGTAACTTTAAAAAATTACAAGCTAAATCGTCATGTGGAGAATAAAAGTTCATCTTTTAATTCGATTATCTACGATAATTGTAACAAATTGATAAAACTAATACAGTATTAATTCTTAAAAAATCACACAAATCAAAAATAGTATGAGTACGGCCTACTAGCCCCAAAAAAAACCTGGGTCGTAATATTACATCTCATATCACTCACCACAGACAAAAATTAGAATTGAAAGCTTTGTAACATTATTGAATATTAATTCTAACAGATTGATCATATGATATGTGAGAGTGAAATAAAAAAAATCACACAAATCAAATATAGTATGAGTACGGCCTACTATCCTCAAAAAAAAACCTGATTCGGCTGATTTTCAATTCAGAACGAGTTTTGCTCATTATGCGCATGTGTGCAAAATTTCGTGAATGTAACTCGTAAATTGAAGTAGGAGTAGGGTAACAAAGATTTGAAAATTTGAGTAGTAAAGAGGCGATTGGCATTTCCCAGGGTTTATCAATTGACCAAAAGACTTTGCCCATTTATGAACACGGAAAAGGTCGTTGTTCATAGCGGCTATGGCATCGATTACATCTGCGGGAAGAAAATGGCGGTACAGCTGCGGACCATCAGCGTATGGGTGAAAGTTGCAAGATATAACATTAGTAACTGTAACTTAAGGAAGTCGAAAGTCGTAAGTCGAAATTCCCGGACACGACACGACACGACAAGACACGACAAGACACGACATGTCGAGACAAGACACGACACGACACGACACGACACGACACGACACGACACGACACGACACGACACGACACGACACGACACGACACGACACGACACGACACGACACGACACGACACGACACGACACGACACGACACGACACGACACGACACGACACGACACGACACGACAAGACACGACAAGACACGACAAGACACGACAAGACACGACAAGACACTACAAGTCAAGACAAGACACGACAAGACAAGACAAGACATGACAAGACAAGATAAGACAAGCTAACTAAATTAGCCATTTCAATAAATAACAAAAAACTACTCTAGCAATAGTGCTCTCTTTCTCTCTTTGTATTACAAAAATCCTTAAAAACTGTCTAGTCAATATATTTCAATTGTTAGTGACTGGCGCGAGGCCAGGAATTAACAAAGCTTAAGATTATTTATATGCTATATGAAACCAGATTTACGATACGTCCTTTTAAATATGAAACCTATAAGAATGTTTCTATTTACTTCAGTCTATGTACTTTTGTTTTAATAATATTAATATAAATACAACTCAATATTGTTATAAATCTTAAGGTTATTTTAATAAAAATAATAAAATTGCATAATTATTCACCTTCACTCATCTCGTACTTCTGTGAGCTCATTCGATCGCGATGGTGACAGCCTCTTATAATAACCATTGGTGAAGTAACTATATTATACGCCTTTCGACTTTTATTGATTTGTATATTCTTATTATATAATACTATACTATAGTCTTATATTAGAATATAGAAAAATAAACAATTAACTCAAGTGTGCCTTAATGAAAAAACAAAAGCTAATTGGTAAACTTCTTCACTTTATATTCAGTTCTATGTATAACATAAACTGTGATATTTTTAAGCTAAGATTAAAATATACCTAAAAAAATTGTCTTCAAAGATTTTTGTAAGCAAAGTAAGACAGTAAAACAAGTCATTACCTCCCATTTTTAATAAAACAAACTACAAAAAAAAAGTAACTTTAAAAAATTACAAGCTAAATCGTCATGTGGAGAATAAAAGTTCATCTTTTAATACTAACAAATTAATTAGATAATTGTAACAAATTGATAAAACTAATACAGTATTAATTCTTAAAAAATCACACAAATCAAAAATAGTATGAGTACGGCCTACTAGCCCCAAAAAAAACCTGGGTCGTAATATTACATCTAATTTCACTCACCACAGACAAAAATTAGAATTGAAAGCTTTGTAACATTATTGAATATTAATTCTAACAGATTGATCATATGATATGTGAGAGTGAAATAAAAAAAATCACACAAATCAAATATAGTATGAGTACGGCCTACTATCCTCAAAAAAAAACCTGATTCGGCTGATTTTCAATTCAGAACGAGTTTTGCTCATTATGCGCATGTGTGCAAAATTTCGTGAATGTAACTCGTAAATTGAAGTAGGAGTAGGGTAATAAAGATTTGAAAATTTGAGTAGTAAAGAGGCGATTGGCATTTCCCAGGGTTTATCAATTGACCAAAAGACTTTGCCCATTTATGAACACGGAAAAAGGTCGTTGTTCATAGCGGCTATGGCATCGATTACATCTGCGGGAAGAAAATGGCGGTACAGCTGCGGACCATCAGCGTATGGGTGAAAGTTGCAAGATATAACATTAGTAACTGTAACTTAAGGAAGTCGAAAGTCGTAAGTCGAAATTCCCGGACACGACACGACACGACAAGACACGACAAGACACGACATGTCGAGACAAGACACGACACGACACGACACGACACGACACGACACGACACGACACGACACGACACGACACGACACGACACGACACGACACGACACGACACGACACGACACGACACGACACGACACGACACGACACGACACGACACGACACGACACGACACGACACGACAAGACACGACAAGACACGACAAGACACGACAAGACACGACAAGACACTACAAGTCAAGACAAGACACGACAAGACAAGACAAGACATGACAAGACAAGATAAGACAAGCTAACTAAATTAGCCATTTCAATAAATAACAAAAAACTACTCTAGCAATAGTGCTCTCTTTCTCTCTTTGTATTACAAAAATCCTTAAAAACTGTCTAGTCAATATATTTCAATTGTTAGTGACTGGCGCGAGGCCAGGAATTAACAAAGCTTAAGATTATTTATATGCTATATGAAACCAGATTTACGATACGTCCTTTTAAATATGAAACCTATAAGAATGTTTCTATTTACTTCAGTCTATGTACTTTTGTTTTAATAATATTAATATAAATACAACTCAATATTGTTATAAATCTTAAGGTTATTTTAATAAAAATAATAAAATTGCATAATTATTCACCTTCACTCATCTCGTACTTCTGTGAGCTCATTCGATCGCGATGGTGACAGCCTCTTATAATAACCATTGGTGAAGTAACTATATTATACGCCTTTCGACTTTTATTGATTTGTATATTCTTATTATATAATACTATACTATAGTCTTATATTAGAATATAGAAAAATAAACAATTAACTCAAGTGTGCCTTAATGAAAAAACAAAAGCTAATTGGTAAACTTCTTCACTTTATATTCAGTTCTATGTATAACATAAACTGTGATATTTTTAAGCTAAGATTAAAATATACCTAAAAAAATTGTCTTCAAAGATTTTTGTAAGCAAAGTAAGACAGTAAAACAAGTCATTACCTCCCATTTTTAATAAAACAAACTACAAAAAAAAAGTAACTTTAAAAAATTACAAGCTAAATCGTCATGTGGAGAATAAAAGTTCATCTTTTAATACTAACAAATTAATTAGATAATTGTAACAAATTGATAAAACTAATACAGTATTAATTCTTAAAAAATCACACAAATCAAAAATAGTATGAGTACGGCCTACTAGCCCCAAAAAAAACCTGGGTCGTAATATTACATCTAATTTCACTCACCACAGACAAAAATTAGAATTGAAAGCTTTGTAACATTATTGAATATTAATTCTAACAGATTGATCATATGATATGTGAGAGTGAAATAAAAAAAATCACACAAATCAAATATAGTATGAGTACGGCCTACTATCCTCAAAAAAAAACCTGATTCGGCTGATTTTCAATTCAGAACGAGTTTTGCTCATTATGCGCATGTGTGCAAAATTTCGTGAATGTAACTCGTAAATTGAAGTAGGAGTAGGGTAATAAAGATTTGAAAATTTGAGTAGTAAAGAGGCGATTGGCATTTCCCAGGGTTTATCAATTGACCAAAAGACTTTGCCCATTTATGAACACGGAAAAAGGTCGTTGTTCATAGCGGCTATGGCATCGATTACATCTGCGGGAAGAAAATGGCGGTACAGCTGCGGACCATCAGCGTATGGGTGAAAGTTGCAAGATATAACATTAGTAACTGTAACTTAAGGAAGTCGAAAGTCGTAAGTCGAAATTCCCGGACACGACACGACACGACAAGACACGACAAGACACGACATGTCGAGACAAGACACGACACGACACGACACGACACGACACGACACGACACGACACGACACGACACGACACGACACGACACGACACGACACGACACGACACGACACGACACGACACGACACGACACGACACGACACGACACGACACGACACGACACGACACGACACGACAAGACACGACAAGACACGACACGACACGACACGACACGACACGACACGACACGACACGACACGACAAGACACGACAAGACACGACAAGACACTACAAGTCAAGACAAGACACGACAAGACAAGACAAGACAAGACAAGACAAGACAAGACAAGACAAGACAAGACAAGACAAGACAAGACAAGACAAGACAAGACAAGACAAGACAAGACAAGACAAGACAAGACAAGACAAGACAAGACAAGCTAACTAAATTAGCCATTTCAATAAATAACAAAAAACTACTCTAGCAATAGTGCTCTCTTTCTCTCTTTGTATTACAAAAATCCTTAAAAACTGTCTAGTCAATATATTTCAATTGTTAGTGACTGGCGCGAGGCCAGGAATTAACAAAGCTTAAGATTATTTATATGCTATATGAAATCAGATTTACGATACGTCCTTTTAAATATGAAACCTATAAGAATGTTTCTATTTACTTCAGTCTATGTACTTTTGTTTTAATAATATTAATATAAATACAACTCAATATTGTTATAAATCTTAAGGTTATTTTAATAAAAATAATAAAATTGCATAATTATTCACTTTCACTCATCTCGTACTTCTGTGAGCTCATTCGATCGCGATGGTGACAGCCTCTTATAATAACCATTGGTGAAGTAACTATATTATACGCCTTTCGACTTTTATTGATTTGTATATTCTTATTATATAATACTATACTATAGTCTTATATTAGAATATAGAAAAATAAACAATTAACTCAAGTGTGCCTTAATGTAAAAACAAAAGCTAATTGGTAAACTTCTTCACTTTATATTCAGTTCTATGTATAACATAAACTGTGATATTTTTAAGCTAAGATTAAAATATACCTAAAAAAATTGTCTTCAAAGATTTTTGTAAGCAAAGTAAGACAGTAAAACAAGTCATTACCTCCCATTTTTAATAAAACAAACTACAAAAAAAAAGTAACTTTAAAAAATTACAAGCTAAATCGTCATGTGGAGAATAAAAGTTCATCTTTTAATACTAACAAATTAATTAGATAATTGTAACAAATTGATAAAACTAATACAGTATTAATTCTTAAAAAATCACACAAATCAAAAATAGTATGAGTACGGCCTACTAGCCCCAAAAAAAACCTGGGTCGTAATATTACATCTCATATCACTCACCACAGACAAAAATTAGAATTGAAAGCTTTGTAACATTATTGAATATTAATTCTAACAGATTGATCATATGATATGTGAGAGTGAAATAAAAAAAATCACACAAATCAAATATAGTATGAGTACGGCCTACTATCCTCAAAAAAAAACCTGATTCGGCTGATTTTCAATTCAGAACGAGTTTTGCTCATTATGCGCATGTGTGCAAAATTTCGTGAATGTAACTCGTAAATTGAAGTAGGAGTAGGGTAACAAAGATTTGAAAATTTGAGTAGTAAAGAGGCGATTGGCATTTCCCAGGGTTTATCAATTGACCAAAAGACTTTGCCCATTTATGAACACGGAAAAGGTCGTTGTTCATAGCGGCTATGGCATCGATTACATCTGCGGGAAGAAAATGGCGGTACAGCTGCGGACCATCAGCGTATGGGTGAAAGTTGCAAGATATAACATTAGTAACTGTAACTTAAGGAAGTCGAAAGTCGTAAGTCGAAATTCCCGGACACGACACGACACGACAAGACACGACAAGACACGACATGTCGAGACAAGACACGACACGACACGACACGACACGACACGACACGACACGACACGACACGACACGACACGACACGACACGACACGACACGACACGACACGACACGACAAGACACGACAAGACACGACAAGACACTACAAGTCAAGACAAGACACGACAAGACAAGACAAGACAAGACAAGACAAGACAAGACAAGACAAGACAAGACAAGACAAGACAAGACAAGACAAGACAAGCTAACTAAATTAGCCATTTCAATAAATAACAAAAAACTACTCTAGCAATAGTGCTCTCTTTCTCTCTTTGTATTACAAAAATCCTTAAAAACTGTCTAGTCAATATATTTCAATTGTTAGTGACTGGCGCGAGGCCAGGAATTAACAAAGCTTAAGATTATTTATATGCTATATGAAATCAGATTTACGATACGTCCTTTTAAATATGAAACCTATAAGAATGTTTCTATTTACTTCAGTCTATGTACTTTTGTTTTAATAATATTAATATAAATACAACTCAATATTGTTATAAATCTTAAGGTTATTTTAATAAAAATAATAAAATTGCATAATTATTCACTTTCACTCATCTCGTACTTCTGTGAGCTCATTCGATCGCGATGGTGACAGCCTCTTATAATAACCATTGGTGAAGTAACTATATTATATGCCTTTCGACTTTTATTGATTTGTATATTCTTATTATATAATACTATACTATAGTCTTATATTAGAATATAGAAAAATAAACAATTAACTCAAGTGTGCCTTAATGAAAAAACAAAAGCTAATTGGTAAACTTCTTCACTTTATATTCAGTTCTATGTATAACATAAACTGTGATATTTTTAAGCTAAGATTAAAATATACCTAAAAAAATTGTCTTCAAAGATTTTTGTAAGCAAAGTAAGACAGTAAAACAAGTCATTACCTCCCATTTTTAATAAAACAAACTACAAAAAAAAAGTAACTTTAAAAAATTACAAGCTAAATCGTCATGTGGAGAATAAAAGTTCATCTTTTAATACTAACAAATTAATTAGATAATTGTAACAAATTGATAAAACTAATACAGTATTAATTCTTAAAAAATCACACAAATCAAAAATAGTATGAGTACGGCCTACTAGCCCCAAAAAAAACCTGGGTCGTAATATTACATCTCATATCACTCACCACAGACAAAAATTAGAATTGAAAGCTTTGTAACATTATTGAATATTAATTCTAACAGATTGATCATATGATATGTGAGAGTGAAATAAAAAAAATCACACAAATCAAATATAGTATGAGTACGGCCTACTATCCTCAAAAAAAACCTGATTCGGCTGATTTTCAATTCAGAACGAGTTTTGCTCATTATGCGCATGTGTGCAAAATTTCGTGAATGTAACTCGTAAATTGAAGTAGGAGTAGGGTAACAAAGATTTGAAAATTTGAGTAGTAAAGAGGCGATTGGCATTTCCCAGGGTTTATCAATTGACCAAAAGACTTTGCCCATTTATGAACACGGAAAAGGTCGTTGTTCATAGCGGCTATGGCATCGATTACATCTGCGGGAAGAAAATGGCGGTACAGCTGCGGACCATCAGCGTATGGGTGAAAGTTGCAAGATATAACATTAGTAACTGTAACTTAAGGAAGTCGAAAGTCGTAAGTCGAAATTCCCGGACACGACACGACACGACAAGACACGACAAGACACGACATGTCGAGACAAGACACGACACGACACGACACGACACGACACGACACGACACGACACGACACGACACGACACGACACGACACGACACGACACGACACGACACGACACGACACGACACGACACGACACGACACGACACGACACGACACGACACGACACGACACGACACGACAAGACAAGACACGACAAGACACGACAAGACACGACACGACACGACACGACACGACACGACACGACACGACACGACACGACACGACACGACACGACACGACAAGACACGACAAGACACGACAAGACACTACAAGTCAAGACAAGACACGAAAAGACAAGACAAGACAAGACAAGACAAGACAAGACAAGACAAGACAAGACAAGACAAGACAAGCTAACTAAATTAGCCATTTCAATAAATAACAAAAAACTACTCTAGCAATAGTGCTCTCTTTCTCTCTTTGTATTACAAAAATCCTTAAAAACTGTCTAGTCAATATATTTCAATTGTTAGTGACTGGCGCGAGGCCAGGAATTAACAAAGCTTAAGATTATTTATATGCTATATGAAACCAGATTTACGATACGTCCTTTTAAATATGAAACCTATAAGAATGTTTCTATTTACTTCAGTCTATGTACTTTTGTTTTAATAATATTAATATAAATACAACTCAATATTGTTATAAATCTTAAGGTTATTTTAATAAAAATAATAAAATTGCATAATTATTCACCTTCACTCATCTCGTACTTCTGTGAGCTCATTCGATCGCGATGGTGACAGCCTCTTATAATAACCATTGGTGAAGTAACTATATTATACGCCTTTCGACTTTTATTGATTTGTATATTCTTATTATATAATACTATACTATAGTCTTATATTAGAATATAGAAAAATAAACAATTAACTCAAGTGTGCCTTAATGTAAAAACAAAAGCAAATTGGTAAACTTCTTCACTTTATATTCAGTTCTATGTATAACATAAACTGTGATATTTTTAAGCTAAGATTAAAATATACTTCAAAAAAATTGTCTTCAAAGATTTTTGTAAGCAAAGTAAGACAGTAAAACAAGTCATTACCTCCCATTTTTAATAAAACAAACTACAAAAAAAAAGTAACTTTAAAAAATTACAAGCTAAATCGTCATGTGGAGAATAAAAGTTCATCTTTTAATTCGATTATCTACGATAATTGTAACAAATTGATAAAACTAATACAGTTTTAATTCTTAAAAAATCACACAAATCAAAAATAGTATGAGTACGGCCTACTAGCCCCAAAAAAAAACCTGGGTCGTAATATTACATCTAATATCACTCACCACAGACAAAAATTAGAATTGAAAGCTTTGTAACATTATTGAATATTAATTCTAACAGATTGATCATATGATATGTGAGAGTGAAATGATCTTCAGAGTCTATTCTTGATAATAACAGTCCAGAACTGTGTAACAGTAATTCTACAAGGCTTTGAATCGACGCCCGTAGACTTCTATATATTCTGAATACTACACAGTTGTGTTTAGTTTATTTTTAACTAAATTATTAGAATGATTTGGTTTTAAAATAAATTAGATAAATAGTTTGTAATGATTTTTACCATCCGGGCGTCTCACGGATATAATATTCACTTAATAATATTGTCGCTTAAGCAGAAATGAATTTGTAGTGTGTGTACTCTGGACGATTTCTCACATTGTTAAACCATGTTGTTATAATAATATTTCATTAATAACTTACAGTTAATATAAAATAACTTAAACTATATAATATGTACAGAATTTTAAATGGAAAAAAATAAAATTAAATATGTTTAGAGAAAATATTTTGATCAGGTAATTAAAATGTAAATAGTTAGATTTGTTTTATTGGCTAATGATTCTTAATTGGGTATCTAATTTATGACAACAAGACATGCTCGTTGTAAATATACAAATGAGATTAATTTTATGTAAGATTTATTTTAAATCTTAATTTTTGTTATCTTATATTTTTGTTAGAGTGAATAAAAAGCGTTATCATACATATAAACGATAATTATTAACATATAATATAAATAAACGATTAAAACTACACGACCAAACGAAAAATATTCAGAATTTCTGATTACATTTACAAATTTTGAAGACACTACAAATATTTTGTTATATCTTGTTAAGTTTTGAACAAATTAAAGCAAAACGCAGTCCTCATGTGCTCGTGGCAGCGTTTAAACATTATTTACACAGCTCTGTGGGTAATAATTTGTAAAATAAATATCGTGGAACATCATTTATTTATTCAGTTGAATATATTTAAACCATCCCAGGAATATATTTTATATTCACTTAATATCATTTTAATTGCTATAATATTAAATAAAATATATGTATTTGACTTCTACATGTAATCTTTAATTTAAAACTGTAAAAGTCTTATTTAGTATGGCCTGTGTGGAAAAATCTGTTAATTTAAGTTTCTTTATAATATAAGCACAACACAAGATACAGTATATAAACATATCAATATAAAATAGTGTTAAATTATTAAATGACCTGTGACTCTGATGACGGAAGTGATTGAAGTTGAAATTCGAAAAGCTCCAAATGCGTGCTACATTAGTAAATGGTGTTAAATTTTAATTTTTTATTTATCTAAAAACTTTAATTTTTTATATATCTAAAATTTTAATTTTTTATAAATCAAAAATTTATTTTAAATTATTAAAATATAATTATTTAATATTAATTAATTAATTTGTATTGTATAATCTTTTCAATATTATTCTATATTGCAAGTTTTTTTTCAAATAAATTTGTATTTATATAAATTTAAAATGAAAAAATTAACCCACGATGCCTCTGGGAAACTGCCCTGTCGTTTCACCAATATAGCTACTGTATCACTCGCTTATATGAATTTAGCATTCTTTATAATACCACCTATATTGGGTCGTTGATCATATGAAAAGTTTTCTATCTTTTTTTAAAGTATAAAACTTTAAACAATTGCTTGTTCAGTGGCTTGTCTAATTATCTCCTATATCTTTAGCTTAATTAACTTGGATTCAATTCCGTATATTTGATATAGATATGTATTCCACCACATATATATATGACAAAATAAATAGTTTTAACAAAAAATTACGGATTTTTTCTGTCATAAATTTCTTGTTTTGTTCATACTTCGTTATAATTTTATATATATATTAATACATAGGTATGTTTATCATTATTATATCTTATATAAACATTCCAATCTTTAGTATCTAGGCCAATTTGATAGCTTTTGTACAATAGTTCTTATATTTGGTCAACGGCTAGAATTATAGTTTATTGTATCGTACAGCGATAAACAAAAACCAACTTCAGTCCAAAAATACAACTTGTTAGTTCGTACAGTTTTACTTTTATTTTCAATTTAGAATTCAATTTTCGAACACAAATTTGCTTTGTAAAACACATAACTTGTAAAACTAACATTTTTAATTGATTGTTGGAAACTGTGAGAAGGAAACTACAAGACTGAATTTATACTAACTTAGAACAAAGAAATTAAAAGAAGTTTTTTAAATTTCATAAGTATGATTATAATACTATTTTACAATTTAGTACTTTATTATGTAAATCTTTATTTAAAAGGAAAACTAATCAATATTTTTATTAAAAACTAACAATTATTATATATATCTAATTTATATATATCTTTTTAATATATATCTTAAGTTACTTAAGACTTAAGAAAATTAATAATAACTTGAGATATTTTTTTTTATAATTCATTAATTAAGTTTAATTAGTAAGTTTAGTTTAAATGAGTACCTAGCCATTAAGATATCAACCACTTGTCATTTAATATTTACACTGACCCAGTAACTTTCGTCCTAGCGCCATTGAGAGTTACAAGCAATATTTTTACAGTCATTTGCATAATATTTGTAAAAATTAAATCGTTTTATTGAAATAACACATATTAAATGACAATGTATTTCGTACAGCGAAGGATTTCAATAGCTTGTTTTCATCTTTACTTCCATCTTATTATAATGTTGATGTTTTCAAGGTTAAAAGGCATTTCTCTCTGTACGAATAAAAAAACGAATTAAAAGACAATTCTCTCTGTACGAATAAAAAAGCGATGAAGCAAAGCGCTTGATATCGACAGATGGAATGTCAACGACGTTATGGTGGATGAATGCAGTGGATTGGAACGTCTGATGATGGAATGAGTATGGAGGAATCGTTTCGTGCAATCCCTGAGCTCACTCACCAAAATGTATGCTATAAAACAGTGAGAGGCTGGCAATTCTACTCCTGTGTGTGAGGCTCACAGACGGATTTGTTGCAATTTTTCGAGCATTACAAAATAAAAGGAAGCGAAAGACAGAAAGATTTTGTTGAATGGTATATTTTATAGAAAAACTATTATTGTGATATTTCACAGATATGTAGTTAAATGTTATGTTAGACACAAATTAATAGTTAAGGATGTTCTAAGAATATTCCTATTGCTGTAGTTTTGTATTAAGACTCGTTCCTTGAGTATATTTGTATATCATAAAAATACCGAGTTATTAATTCTTACAATGTTTGCATTAAATTAACTGTAGAATGCAATTAAATATTATTATGTTTATTTATTGCAAGTTCTTATTTGTTAATATAAAAAAAGAAGATTTTCTAATTTTTTTTACTAAAGTTTACAATACTGTACTTTACTTCACACGTAGAGATTTCGATCTTTTGTTTGATAAAATTGGCTATTAATACATACAGACATGTAACACAAAATATTTTCTATATATAAATAATGTTTTGCTATCTGCTATTTAATAGTAAGGTATAAAACAGCACTGAAGCGGTTAAATAAAGATAATAAATTCTAATATTTTTATTATTAAATTCATTCAGTTGTGAGATTTAGTTAGGAATCATTTTATTAATGTGTTCACTCGTTTCACGTAAGAATAAAATGAAACTGCGCTGGCAGTAAAAAAAATACTGATATGACTAACAATCGACTGATATTAGAATATTTAAATTTTTAAAATAATTTCAAATTATATTCTGTAATTTACTATATAATTATTTTTTTTTTTCTATAAGCATTATTTTCACATATTCGTGTCACTTTTTGCCAGGGAATAATACTAATAAAATAACATGGTAAATTACAGAAGCAGACATAATATGTCGTTCGTAATGATGTATTTGATTTACATTTGAGATAACAGATTCAATAATTGAACACACTGGCTTTTCGTTTTAAAACTCTGTAAATGTCCTTCTCATATATTATGTACGTAATCAATGATCAAAGAGCTCGTTAGTTCGTTTATTTTATCAGTATTTCAATTATACTCAGTAAAATGTACTGTTTAATAATAGTGTTGTAACTGATTGACGATTTATTATACATGATAATTTACATATTATTTTTATTAAAGAGATGCTTTGAAATAAACGTTGATTTAAATATATTTCACATTTTAATTAAATTTCTTGATTTAGTTTTATTTATAAATTAGTTAATCGAGGTTTTTTTATAATTTAAATCAGTAATATATTTTTACGATGGCTTTTTTATTTAAGTGTGAAATTAAACTACATTTACCTTAAATCAATACTCGAAAATATACTAGAAGTAACTTACGTATGTAACATGCATAATATATTGTTTTCATTTTTTATTTGAACTGCGTAATTCTACATAATTACGTAGCTACAATTTTTCTGTCACGGTGAGTGCTAACGCGACCCCGTGGCATTCTACTGAGTCGATGAAGGCTAACGTCGGTTTTTTAATGGGTAGTCTTCAAAATGGCAACATCCTCTAAGCTGCCGGGTCGTATCATATAACCCCCTGTCAACATTTTCTTGGCCAACTGGTATAACGGAACTTTTCCAACGAACAAAGAAAAAGCTACTATTATTCTAGAATGTAAAACATATCATCAATTATACAATTAAGTGTAAAACTTTGTCTTTGTGTTTTTTTGTAGAAATACCTTTTCATTCATTCAAAAAAACCCAAATTATCTTATATTAATGTATTATATCAGTTTATGATGTTATTTTTTAAGATATTAATTAATTCACGAGTCGTTTGTAATGATTTGTTTTAAAATGTAAATGTAAACGTGACTAATCTATAACTGTATATTACTTTTTTAAGGTTTCAGAACCTTAAGAAACAAACATATTATTTGATACCTTATTATTTTGGTTTTATAATTACTGTTATAGGAATTATTAATAAAATATTTATAGTGCTATAAGTGCACGTAAATTTAATTAAAATAAAGCTGTTATGTTTAAAAAAGTAAAAAAGATAATATATTGATTAAATCTACATTTTTTTCACTGTAACTCTGTAAAAATGAAAGAATAATGTATAATAAAAGCTAGTAATTGGTCTAATATAAATAATTTACATTGAGTTGAGCAATGAACTGTAATAAAAGTTATACAGATCTTAATCTTTCGGTTAAAAATTACAAAGTACACTCAACTTACTTAAACTATTGATTCTTTTACGAATAAATAAAATTTACAAACATTAAAAAAAAAAATTATAATAAACAAATTATATGCAAATAAAAGACCTAGTTTAGTGATTTCAAAACATTTAATAGTACTAAAATATATATATATAATTGTAATGTTACACTTGGTTTTAAACGAACAATATAAATAACTGATTGTCATCACATGTTGCTCCAGTGTTCTACTTACAGTATGTGTTCTGTTTCACATAAACTTGCTATTTAACACAGAAACTAGGTGATTACTATTAACATTATTATAAAAATTAACATTATTATTATAAATATATTCAAGATTTTTTCTATCTATAATATGAAGAAGATAGATAGATAGATCCTTGTAATATTTATATTTCGTATTTATGCATTGTTATATATTTATGTTTGTATATATATGTTTATTTTGTATGTAAATCAAATCACATGTAGTATATGTAAAAACTAGTATGTATGTTATATTATTTAGGTTGTTCATATGTTTATTATACTAATACATCATTTTGTTGATGTATATAATAGTTAATTATTTTATGCACCAACTATTTGTTTAACTTTTACCTTCAAAGCTGAGGGAGAGATATTTATTAATCGAAAATATTTACATTGAAAATAATCTACGTAGTGTACATTTATTTTATTTTAACCAAAATAACAATAACCCAAATTAAATGGAAATTCCTTGAAGTATTACTTTTGTCATAAATTATTGATAATTTGATTCGTGACTTATTCTGATAAAAATTGTAAAGTTATTACTTTCTTATTTCTAAATGTTTGATATTTTTTTGGGTTTGATTATTAATTTATGTTTTATTGGAATTTTTTTGAGAAACGCTAAGTTAATAAGTTATTTTTCATTATATTATCATTACTAAAATCTAAAATCGTATGTTTTCAAGCTTTATAAGCTTAACAACTACGGTTCATTGAACACAAAGTGAATTAATATTTAATACTTCATAACAAGCATTCAAGTATTCCTTAATGATAACAGCCCACTTTTATTATCTCAATACAACTTCTTTACATATACATAAGCTTCTTTCGATCTTACCTATTCAAATAAGATTTATATGGATATTAGATTAGATACATAGTTTTATTGCTTAATACATAATAAAAGTACAAATATAGTATATTTTAATAGTTATTATGAGTACTATGGAGCTGACAAATAATCGAAGATAAGAAGAACTGATTATATATCAATACCAATTAAATAAGTATTTTACATCTATATATTTCACTGCGTTATCAATGTTATTAATCATCTTGAGTTTCTGAAGTTGTTATACTTGTTAATAACTTGTATACATCAGTAACCATTGTTCATAACACTGATAACAAACACACGACATTGTTTGAGCAGGTTATAATATTACACATTTATGATTTATGAACTCATGTTTAAATTATTCATAAAGACATTATTTAAAATTGCCTTCACTATAAATTATAAAACATTGTGAAGGGTGCCATCCTCTCCACAATGTCTTATAATTTATTTCACGTAACAGATGTATTTTAAGCAAGCTATTAGCGTAACAGTAATGATTATAAATTAAAGAATTAGCTTCAGGTGCCGAGGTTTCTATTTGCTGCTTATTGCATAACTAGCTGTGACTCGTGGTTTCACTCGCGCACAATTAAAAGTAGAAACGTAATGATAGATACTTGCCTCTCAGATACAGAAAATTAATGAAGTAGTTTTATTTTTAACGACATAATATATCTAGTTAAACCTCAGCGCCAACATAATTATATTTATAGAACTAAATACTGACAGAAACACGATCTCAGACTCTATAGAAAAACCGTAATTTGTCTCTCGCTTGTTCTGGCCTGTGTAAGCCCTTTCAATGTTCATGTATAGTCATCCAGTAACACAGGGCACAAAATTGTATGATGATTTTTTTTATTGTTAAATATAAAGTAACATCCATATGACCAAAATATATTATAATATAATAAATAAAATCTTCAAACTTATTACCGAATAAGATCTTTATTACATAGCTTTGTATTACTCAAGGGCATGCAAAATGTACATTTTATATTAATATTACAGTTTCAGTAAGCACCTAAATATCACAGACAGAGGGATCAACAAATAAAATGTCCTTTACCAGAGACATTTTCTTGAATAAAGATATAATTTCTAAAACATGTACTCAAAGGAATACCGTCCAGGATAAAGAAACTTACTTGAGAGACTATCATTTTAAATTTACGAAAAGATTTCCTTCAACATTAAAATAATAAGTTTAGAAAAGCTTCTAACTATATTATTTTGTTGTGGTATTTATATTTATTTTCATAATAAATAATTAATGTTATATTAAAATTAATACTTAAATAAATAAACACTAAATTACTGTTTTTTTTTTCTTTCCAACGATTCTTGAAAAAAGGTATTTTGGTATTTTTATGAGGAAGGAAGGAAAGAATTTTGCAACATGGTGTAATAGTGACTTCAGTCGTCGGCACTTTTATGTCTATATTTGCAAGCGCCTATGAGTGCAAATATAGACATAAATGTATTCGGAGAAATAGAGAGGGACGACAAAATCTTAGATAGGACGGGGAGAGTAGGGTTTTCAGCTTCCGGCTTTCTCACTCATAATATAATACTTAGATATATGAGCTACTTTCCACAGATGGTCTAAAAGAGGATAAGGAACGTCCTGGTTCGGAGTTCTACGACTCAACCACTTACAACGTGTCTAAGAACATACCAAAATAAATAAAACACACTCCCATCTTCTTAAAAAGAATTAGTCTACGATCAAATTGAGTAAATTAACACAAAACTATCTATCATCAAGAGATTAATCAAGATTTCTTAATCATATAAATATTGTAAAGAAAATATAATCAAATACCATTATAAATATTAATATATAAAGCCAGTAAAAGATAATAATTCTCAAAGCCTCTGCAGATGTCACTGGTTGATTATGTTATGAATATAATAATACTCTCTGATGATGTGAATATTCAGCTGCGAGGCTTAGTGGTTGGATTACCAATATTATAATTATCATTTATTGTTGTAAATAAATGAACTGGCTTTATTTACGTAAATTTATACCTTTTTTAAATGAAGCCTTAATATTATTTATCTCTTGAGAAATCAGATTCGCTCTATAGAATATTCAGGACATTTCCTCTATTACCATTGGGACATTTTGATCCGAAATACTCTAAAAACATAATTTATTTGTACCTTTACGTTTATTATTTAAAAGAGCAGTTTTTGATTTGAAAATAGTTGATTAAAAGATTATCTCTTATAACATATTGTTATTATAAAGTATGTTAATCTTAACCATGACATTTTATTATATATTAATTATTTTGTCTGTCTATCGACATTAGCATTCATTACAAATGATTGCAGCTGTTGTCTGTTAAACTTTGTTTCTTGGTCGATATTTAAAAAAATGTAATATTTCTATGAAGAAGTCAAAACGCACAGAGTAACAGACTTCTTGGTTATATAAATTACAGAAGGTTATTAGCAAACGAGTCTGTAACTCATCAGTATACTAAAATGCAGCACTACTGCTATGAGCACGTCAATTACACGTCTAAATATATGTGCATATAAAATTATTCTTAAAATAACTCAACTATAACTTTGTTACATTGTTAAAATAGATTATAGCTTCAGTAACTTCGAGAAAAAAATAATTACAAAAATAAGATCTTATTTTAAGAAAATAATTAATAATAAATAAATTATAATTTAAATTAAATAATAACTATATAAAGATAAAACATCATAATAGCATATTTTTTCAAGAAACTATAATTATTATAGACCGGTAACAAATACCGAGATATGTGATTTTATATCTGTGCGTTTCAAGTTACCAAAGAGAACATTTATTCTTTAAAACACATCAATAATTCTCTAAGGAAAACCTCCAAGAATTTAAGACTTCGATCTGTAGATATCGTTCTGTAATTTATAAAACATTAGAAGCCATTGATGTTCAAAGTTTTGACCTCAGGCTCCATTTCTACGTTAGAAGATTAATGAGTGTTGTTAAGAGAGCTTAATGATTATGTCCAGGGACTTACAGATGATAACATTACTATATAGCAATTTCTCAACCAAATGAACACAAAGTAATAAAACATCTAGACTGGGAATAACAAACGTAATGTAATCTGTATGTCTGTAACCGCTATTAACAATGACGTAAGGTTAATCATGTACATATATTGATATATATATATATATATATATATATATATATATATATATTTTTTTTTTTTTTTTTCTATTTGCTTTGTACCTTCATATCAACCAATATTTCTTATAACTAAGGGTAGGTAGATATCTTTTGTGAATGTTATGTCTCTGTCTGTTTTATGGTACATAAATAAATGAATCAATAACTAAATAAATAAATCAATAATTTTGTTGTTAGAATTAACAATTTAGTTATTAATATAAATCCTTCTAAATCCCATGTTATAGTTATTGGCAGTCGTAGTATAATATCAAAAGTAGCTTACAACCTATAAAGTTTAATGGTATTGCTATACAGTATTGTTTCTGTTCTAAAAACTTCGATATTTACTTTTATCACTATCGCAGTGGGTTTATTATATTATTATTTCAAACCAAAAAATAGCACAGAAAATATATAATTTTTCTCTCAAAGTAAAATTCGTTCGGTGCTTGTTTTAATAACCTCCACTCTTACATGCACTGTTAGTTTTAATTAGTAGTTTAGAAGTAAAAGTGGCTGTTGTGAAATTTGTTGCATACATGTTATTTACATTAAGTACCATTAAGAACCACATATTTGTTTTGCACAGACTACATTTAATTTTAAATATCCATTTCAAGAAGGTAATATATATATCTGGAATAGTAATTTACGATATTATGAAATATTTAAAATCGTATATAATAAATCGTATATAATATTATTGTGATTGTGTACACTCATATATTATTGGACATTTCGTGACATAACTCAATTTCAAAGTAACAAAATCCACAATTTTATACGATAGTTTCAAAAGTAGACAGCGAGAAGTTATTCAACTGCACGGCCTGAGGCACCGAGTTAACAACTTTCAATTGAGAACAGATTGAAATGGAAAATCTAATGGATTTGAAATAAAAGGAAAGTTTTTTCATAATATCAATTCAAATTTATATCTTAATAATTTAAATTAAAATTTAAAAATATCATTTTGTATTATCGTATTTTTGAAATTTACCTATTTTAAGATCAAAGTTAGTAAGTACTAAATTAGTAAGTACTAAGAAAATGAAATTTGAGTTAAATATATGACTTTTTTATTACGTAGTACGATGCGATGCATTGCGACGCAATACTATACGATATTACTATGGTAAATGTTAAACAACTAATAAGACTCAGTTATATTCTTACAATATTCTCGTAAAGAGCTTGAGATATTGGCGTGAATTTCGGAATTTGAGCAATATCTTAATGTAATAAAGACAAGTTTAAAATAGTTATTATTGTTTAATTATTATATTATTATATACCGAAGTATCAAACCCTACCTGTTGGCTTTTTCTCATTAATAAGCAAAGATATATTAATACGTTCACGATCTTTTAAACATGATAAAAAAAAAATCTTATAATAATTAATTATAATTTCCTATAAAAGCACGAACAAGAAAGATGTATATGCCTAAATAATAAATACAAGTTATCATAAATATTTAACATAGTATCAAGAGATTGTACAGATTAATAGAGAAAATTAATTACATATTTGTAAAGTTGTCAGGACTAATTTATTTGGTAATAACTTATAGAGATGCGATAGAAAGTTGATTTGTATATACCACAGAGCCAATAGGTCATTAACGAAAAATACAAACAAATAAATTGGAAATGTTGTGAATGATGGCTTTCGTTCTTATTTCTTCATGAATTACCAACTATAACAAAATTGCGTCTAGACATGCAAAGTGTTCTATAATATCATTATTACTGAAAGCGCTGCAAGTAAGCAACAGAATAGAATAATCGGTCACAAGGATTTATCTATATTGCTTTATTTGCTTTATGCATATTAAGTTAATTTGACAAAGTTATAATCATGTATTTATTTCATTATAATAATAATGATTGCTTGAAATAATATAATAATAGACGACTCAGAGATTAATTGTTCTCAACGATATTTATGCGATAGTCATTTCTATTCAGTTCTATTTAAAAGCTGGAACTTTTTCTGCTAGTTTGAGCTCGTTTAAGCCATTTGTTTATTTATTGAGAACTAACTTGAATTCTTCAGTAATTACAGTATTTAAAAAAAAACTAAAGCCAGTGAAATTATAACATGATATGACGTCTACCCAAGTCGGTGAACACATCCTGAATCTCTGTTAATTAACAACTCTAAATAACAAGTTTTTTTAGGAATTGTGGCGTCAGAATAAGGGCTATAAATCTTATAATTTTTTTAGCTCTAGATAATTTTACTAGAGTCGATTTGAATGCCATCAGTCGCTCCTCTCATATATTAGAATATTTGACACCTATGCTTTTAAATTCATGATTAAAATATATATTTCAATTTATATTGTCTGATTCTGATTCCTGATAGCTTTCCGGCATCATTGATATCTAACAGTTAATATTTTCTACGCAATGTGATTTCAGAACGTGACGTCACATCCTAACGGAGGCGTCATTGTTATTACCAATGTTTTGAGAACACTGGACTTGGTTTACAATAATTTCACTTAAAACCTGCTCTTGCTGTGGTTTAATGTCTACAATAAAATATCTATTTCATTTGATATCTATATCTGTATGTATGTGTCTCTGTTCCCTTCGATGAATGAAGCATTCTATACAAATCTCATTTTATAATATTTTATGAGTCGATACTGAGGTCTGTTTATATGATACGTTGACAAGAAAACCGAGAATAACACACAGTATTAAATGCAAAACCCAGAATCTCGTGATATATATAAAAATAAATCATCTTGAAAATATAAAAAATGTATATAAAAATAATTTCCCTTTCCTCTTTATATTTACGAAAAAAAAATCCATATCTTTCCTTGGGGAAATAGCTTTGGATTTAAAAAGTAAGATTGTGGTTGCACCTGGGTGAGGCAATTTGTACAAAAATTTACATTAATGAGATGTGAGCCTCTCTAGAGATAATCAAGTTCATAACTTTTTTAAGTATTTAGGCTAAGACTGTATTATTTCAAGTTTAAGTAAAAAAGAAACTTGTTAAGTCTGATCGAATACTTTTAGTATCTGTGAGATCTTACTTGACATAATCATTGAACTCTCTCAACCACCCTCATTAATCTTACAAAGTAAAAATGGAGCCTGAGGTCAAAGGAGGAGGAGGTCAAAACTGTGAGGAGTAATGGCTTCTAATGTTTTATAAATTACAGAACGATATCTACAGATATAAACCTTAATTTCTTGGTGACTTTAGGTTGAGGAAATGTTCAAATTTTTTATAAAATAAATGTTAATTACATTGATAAAGATATCAAATTTCTCACCTCGGTATCTACTACAGTTCATAATGATACATTTTATATGCATACATTATATTTAACCCGACGTTTCGAATGCTTTGCAGCAAACGTGTTCGCGGTAAGACGAGATGATGGTGTCTCAAATAAAAATGTAATAATAAACGCGAGTTATATCCGAAAAATAGTTTTATTGAAATGTGTAGTACTCGTGTAAATCTTAGAAAACATTAAAATAATATAATTATATATAGTGGTAGTGGAAGATAATGAATAAATGACTATAATATGACTAAATGAATATATACTTTGGTATATTAAAAGCAGGCAGGTATTTTTAAATTTAATTCCGTTTCCATGAAAGAATTCGAACCATATAAAAAAACACCACAAAATTACTATAAATATTAACATGATCTTAAAACATTATTATTATAAATGTAACAGCTAAGTCATAAAGCATTTGAAAGTTAAATATTCACTTTAAAAATGTTTTTTTTTACATTTAAGCAGAATAAAAATTTTAATAAGTAATAAAAAGTAGGTACCTACCAATTCTTATATATAATAAAACTCTGTTTCACTTTACTTACAATTCCCCATCTTGGTTACAATTCACAATATATGTATATATTCTTAATCACTACTTATTTATGCTTAGCAATAACACTTCTTTCTTATTTCATCCCCTAATGTTTCAGCGTTCAGATCCACGTTTCTTTGTTATAATCGTCCTTTACCCCACCAACACCCATCACAATCACAACTCTTGTCTATCATGTCTATTCTATTCTACCCACATTAAATTTATAAATTAAATTCTATCTACCCTATTAAGATTTTATAAACATTATACCTACATTAAATTTAAAATGGAATAAACCTGAATTGAACCTAACAATTACATAATTATCCAAAACATATAATATATTTCAATTACGAATTTCAATAAAAAATAATAAGCACAACCGATATCCTTTACAGATCAATTGACAATTAAACTTGTCAAACGAGCAATTAAAGCGCTGTAAAGCTGCTTTTAAGTGGCAGGTAATTAAATTAAATGAACATCTGAACACTCACTGAGTTATTTCATTAATCCCTGTCGTTATCAAAATATATGTTACATATTGTATTGGCATTAAGTGTCGGGTGAAATCAATGAAGTTTATTAAAAATAAAATCAACGATGACTTCTATTTTTTACTCTTATAAATGTAATTGTATTTTTTGTTTCTATAATTAGGTAAGGTCAGTGAACCCATAATAATTTTACGTATAGCGTTATGGTTATTATTTAATGTTATAGACATTAAAATTGTATTAAAATAAAGAATATTTTAATTAACATTTTAAATTATCTTGTTAGGTTACTTATTATTTTTTTGCATTGTATAGTTAGTTTAATAAATATTTTTTAGCTTTCTTATTATAAAATTTTAACGATATTTAATATAAGTAATTTAAATATTTTAACTATTTTTTTAATGAGTTCATACGTAGATCAAATACAAATTTATATACATAAAATAAATATAAGTAAACCAAATCCATATTAAGTTTTGATTAACTAAAGTTTACCAAGAACTTGACTCTGTAGTACTGCTTTTTACACATATATATAAAGTCTATTAAACAAAACTACCTTAGTATAAATCTTTTACGGGTCATATGTAAGTAGATATATTAGAATGGCTAGTGATATTTCTCGACGTACCCTAATCCGTAACTTTTCATGGTTTAAGGTAAAAATAGTCCTCAAGGGTGAAATAGCGAGAGGTCAATTACACTTTTAAATTATAAAATATTTGAGATACCTTGTGATTTTATATTGAAATATATCTTGTATAGAGTTAGTTACATTATTATACACAATGTGCCCAAAGATAATTTTTTTTCCAGGACAAATTTTTAAATATATTTTTACAACATATTTTCTTAATTAATCACACTTTTGTTGTATTTGTTTTTCTATAGCCTGTATTATTTATTATATTAGATACTAAAACAGATTTATTGTTTTGTTCAACTTTTGAATATTAATTTCAACATGTAGTTGAAGTACTATGAATGCAGAGACTCGCTGGATTAGTTGTACAACAAATAACTTCAACAAATGAACTCAAATCAAAATTACTCATAGGAACTAAACCTACAGCTAGGGAACACGGATTAGATATAGCTTAAAACATAGGTCTCTTTGACAATATACTGACCTTGCTATTGTTCTACTCCTTACTCTTCTCTCCTCTTCTCTCATCTTCTCTCCGCTTCTCTCCTCTTCTCTCTCCTTCTCTCCGCTTCTCTCCGCTTCTCTCCGCTTCTCTCCTCTTCTCTCCGCTTCTCTTATCTTCTCCCCGCTTCTTTCATATTCTCTCCGCTTCTCTCATATTCTCTCCGCTTCACTCCTCTTCTCGCCGCTTCTCTCATATTTTCTCCTCTTCTCTCCACTTCTCTTATCTTCTCGCCGCTTCTCTACTCTTATCTCCGCTTCTCTCCTCTTCTTTCCGCTTCTCTCATCTTCTCTCCTCTTTTCTCCTATTCTTTCCGCTTTTCTCATCTTCTCTCCTCTTTTCTCCTATTCTTTCCGCTTTTCTCATCTTCTCTCATCTTTTCTCCTCGTCTCTCCTCTCCTTTTCTCTCCGTTTCTCTCATCTTCTCTCCGCTTCTCTCATCTTCTTTCCGATTCTCTCATCTTCTCTCAACAAAGCAAGTTATAATAAAAAAACAAATCGTAGTATGAATTAAAGTCATGTTAATGTCATGTTAATTATATACACATTAATATTTATTTTGTGCTATTGTTTTTTTAATCCCCTATTTAGATATGATATAACATGAAATGTCTTGTAAGAGATGTGTCTCCGTACCTTTATATTTGTAAGTATTCTAAGTAGGCTCCGGCTTCGCGGTCAGCGGGTGTCGTCACCAACTCCTACGCGACTATTACTTTCTATCAACTTAATGTATAGTATGTAGAAACAAAAGTTACGTAATAAATTATACATAAGTTAATAAAAGTATTTCACAGAACGAGATATTATTTGTATTAATGCATGTTAAACTCATATTAAAACTCTAATATTAGTTAACGATATAAAAATAGAACATCACGAAATTATTATAAGTACTTTGATGTTAAAACTTTTTTATTATAAAAGTAACAGCTAAGTCATAAATCATTTGAAAGTTAAATATCCAATTTTTATATTTTTTTATTTTGCGGAACAAATATTTTAATCAGTAATAAAAAGGAGGTACTTACCACTATTGATATATAATAAAACTCTGGATCCTCTCACAAGTGTGACTTTATTTTCGTTTCATTATACTTATAATTCCCTGTCTGGGTTACAATTCACATTATATGTATATATTCTTAATCACCACTTACATATGCTTAGCAATAATACTTCTTTTTAATTCTTTCCTCTTATTTTCCAGCAAATTGAGCCACGTTTGTTTATTATAATCATTATAGCTATACTCCTCAACCCCCATCACAATCACAATTCTTACTATAATACACTGCCTACATCTTTTCTAACACACATTCTACCCACATTAAATATATAAATTAAATTCTGTCTACCCTATCTAGATTTCATAAACATTATACCTATATTAAAAGTTAAATGGAATAAACCTAAATTGAACCTAACAATTCTATAAATATCCAATAAATAAATTTGAATTACTTATATCATTAAAAAATTATGAAGGCAACCGATACCATAAATTCTTTACAGATCAATTGACAATTAAACTTGTTAAACGAGCAATTGAAGCGCTGTAAATCTGCTCTTAGTTTAAGTGGCAGGTAATTAAATTAAATGAACATCTGAACACTCACTGAGTTATCAAAATATATGTTACATATTATATTGACATTAAGTGTCGGGTGAATACAACGAAGTTTATGAAAAATAAAATCGTCAATGACTTCTGTTTTTTACTCTTATAAATGTAATTGTATTTTTTGTTTCTATAAATAGGTAAGGTCAGTGAACCCATAATAATTTTACGTATAGCGTTATGATTATTATTTAATGTTATAGACATTAAAATTGTATTAAAATAAAGAATATTTGAATTAACATTTCTCGAGAGAGCAAATGTTTGAAGTAAACATTTTAAATTATCTTGTTTTTTATTATTTTTTTTACGTTGTATAGTTAGTTTAATAAATATTTTTTTAGCTTTCTTATTATAAAATTTTAACGATATTTAATATAAGTAATTTAAATATTTTAACTATTTTTTTAATTAGTTCATACGTAGATCAAATACAAATTGCTATTCATAAAATAAAAATAAGCAAAACCAATTCCATATTACGTTTTGACTAACTAAAGTTTATCAAGAACTTGACTCTGTAGTACTGCTTTTTACTCTTCTATCGCATTTACAACGACGAGTGTTCCGAAGAGCTATTTGATCTGATGCCTGCCGCCGAATTCCATCACCGCACAGCACGTCACCGCCTGCATTTCCATCCACACCACCTGAATGCGTAGCGATCTTCTACTGTGCGGTTTTCACGAACTTTTCTTCCACGTACCGCTAAGATGTGCAATGAACTTCCTTCGGCGGTGTTTCCAGATCGATACGACATGGGTACCTTCAAAAAAGGCGTTTACTCTTATCTCCAAGGCCGGCAACGCTCTTGTGAGTCTTCGGATGTTGCAAGAGTTCATGGGCGGCGGTGATCACATATTATCAGTGACCCGCATGCTCGTTTGCCCTCCTATATCATAAAAAAAACTCTATTAAACAAAACTACCTTAGTATTAATCTATTGGGGTTCATGTGTAAGTGTACATTACTATAATGACTAGTGATATTTCTCGACGTAACCCTAATCCGTAACTTTAATGGTTTAAGGTAAAAATAGTCCTCAAGGGTGAAATAGCGAGAGGTCAATAACACTTATAAATTTTAAAATACTTGAGATACCTTGTGATTTAATATTGAAATATGTCTTTTTTCTACATCATTATAAATAATGACGCCAAAGGAATATCGTTAATTGTTTTACATATAAAACTAGTCACACGATTAATAATATCATATCTAAAATCTCAAAGTATGAAGGTGACTTCCTAAGTATTGTTAAAAACACCAATTTACAAATATATTTTTACATATGCTCTTGATAAATCAAATTTTTATGGTATTTATTTTTCTGTAGCCTGTATTATTTATTATATTAGATACTTAAACAGTTTCAATTTCAGTTTTGTTTTGTTGAACTACTGTTAATACAAAGACTCGTTTTTACTCCTTACTAATTTAAATGAACACTATTTAACAAAACTCTCTTAATGTAAGTCTATTGGAGGTCATATATAAATGGTCTTTACTAGAGTGTGTGTGTGTGTGTTATATATTTCTTAAAGAATCATAATCCGTAACTGTTATATATGAAGGTAGAAACAGTACTCTTGGGTGAAATCATGTCAGGCCAATTGCTGTTTACTGTTTTTTTGTTTATGGAAAAGGAGGGCAAACGAGCATGCGGGTCACTGATAAAATGTGATCACCGCCGCCCATGAACTCTTGCAACATCCGAAGACTCACAAAAGCTTTGCCGGCCTTTGAGGTAAAAATAAATGCCTTTTTTAAAGGTACCCATGTCGTATTGATCTGGAAACACCGCCGAAGGAAGCTCATTCCACATCTTTGTGACACGTGCAAGAAAGTTTCTTGCAAACTGCACAGGAGAAGAATGCCATGCATCCAGGTGGTAAGGATGATAATGAAGGCGGTGACGTGCTGTGCTGTGATGAAATTCGGCGGCAGGCAACTGTAGTAAAATATGGAACAGTCAAGATACCTAGATATTTAATATTTAATGTGTCTGGTTAAGATTATATTATTATATAATATTCTATATATTGTTGTTAAATACTTAAGCGAAAATTTTTTTTTTTCTTATATTTTATCAGTGACAATATATTTTTTTTTAACTAATTGTATAACGTAATCTTATTTCTGTAAAATATAATTAATCTATAACTGTACGTTTTCACTCGTCTGTGGGTCTCGTAATAAGATTTATTCATAATAATCTTTATATAACAATAACAAGAACCATCCTCATTGAAGATATCTCCTTCTTATATTTTTACTAAATATAGAGTAGAAGGTTTATATTTTTTTACAAGCAAAATGCGTCGGAAAGCATTAGTTTTCTGTTCATGTAATGTTTTATAGATATTCAAATGTATCATAACATCCTGATGAATTTTAATATACAATAAATTTTAACAGCACACCATAAGATATATTTAGTGATAATTTCACTGTTAAAATACATCTTATCTCTTGATCCACATTCATCTCGATTGAACGAAATTTAGTTTGATTAACGACCCTCAGAATTTTATATTATTATTAAAACGAGTTTCTAGGCTGAAGACATGCTTCTTAGAAAAGTTGAATTGAAATCAAATGTTATTCTATGTTATTGTTGTTCTATTGTTATTCTATGCAAATCTTGTAAGTTTTAGAACAGCCTGAGGATTTGTTGTTTAGTCATAACTAAATAACATTTGTAACATTGTTATATATGCAAAAGTTAAGCTTATTTATACAAACTTTCTATGTTGTTAAGAAACTAATTTGAATAGCTTGTTCACGATTTTGTTTGAAAGTGAAAGAGATAGAGAGACTAATAACTCAAGTAAAAATGCCCTGGCGCTACGTAGTGACAATATACTTGCAGTGTAATTTTCCCTTGGCAGCATACGGTACGGTACGGTACGGTACGGTACGGTACGGTACGATACGGTACGGTACGGTACGGTGCGGTGCGGTGCGGTACGGTACGGTGCGGTGCGGTACGGTACGGTGCGGTGCGGTACGGTACGGTGCGGTACGGTACGGTGCGGTGCGGTACGGTACGGTACGGTAAGGTACGGATTATTATTTTTTTTGTTTTAGGCATTTAGTTGACGTTCATAAAAAATTTATTCACCCAATAAATTATTCCGATGCAAGTTTTGAGGAATCCTATTTTTATTTTACTCATAGAAATGTGATTGTTATCTATAAAACAGAAAAGTTTAAGTATTGATAGAATATCGTAGTGAAGTCTGAAAGCTAGATATTTTTATATATTTGTATAGTGAGAATAATTCTAAAAACAAGTTTCTAGGCTGAAGTATTACTCTTTAGAAAACTTGAATTGAAATTAAATGTTATTTCAGCTGCAAGTTGTAGTATGTTTTAGATCAGCCCGAGGATTTGTTGCTTAGTTATATCACAGATGCAAAAGTTATACTTATTTAAACTTTGTATGTCGTTAACGAACTAATTTGAATAGCTTGTACACGATTTTGTTTGAAGGTGAAAGAGATAGAGAGAATACTAACTCAAGTCAAACTGGCGCATCGTAGTGACAAATACTGGCAGCATATTTTTTTTAATATCATGTTACCTTTATAAATATACATATCATCCATACGGTACGGTACGGTACGGTACGGTACGGTACGGTACGGTACGGTATAGTATAGTTTACAATATATATATATTTTAAGCTAAGGATATCTAAATGTCTTGTTTTATTTCAATGTACATATAATTTCAAATGTTGATATGCAGAGTTAAAAGTAAGATATCATACAAGTTTGATAAAAATAAACTTATTTGTCGTAAAAAACCAAGAGTTGTAATTTAGAAGCTAGTGTTCTAACTTTATGAATGAACTAAAATTATTAGTAATTTGATTTTATTATACATCTTAATTACATTCTTGAAAGTATTTTACAACTCATTTTATGTAAATAAGAACATATAATGTCTAAGTAACTCTAGAAGCTCTCAAAGGAAATTGTTATTTAAGTTACCAAAGACGGAATATTACAGTCTGAGTAAACAACAGAGCATACAACATATATTTATTAACAAAATATCTTGAAGTTGCAGAAGATCAAATAGACTAAAATGTTTACTATTTTTTTGATCTAAACCACTTTTATTAAAAATTATAAATTCCCTTAATAATATACAGATCATAAACTGTGTTTCGGATTGAATTACATTTGAATTAAAGTTAAAAAATTAAATGTAATTCATATTGTGTAGTTTATTACAAATTTTAGATATTTTAGTTTGCATAAATATTATAAATACAGAAATAAATATTATAGAAGCTTTTCTATCTTCTTCATAATTATCACTTTTACCTTAAGGGAAATATTTTCACAAATATCAAATGATAGTCTCTTAAGTAACCTATTTCATTCTGGAAGGCATTCCTTGGAGTATATATTACAGAAATTTTATGTTTTTAGGGAAATATTTCTGGGAAAGAACATTTTATTTGTGGATCTGTGCGTCTGTGTTTACTTACTATAACCGTAAGATTAATATACATTGTACATTATACTTGCCTTTTTTATTCATATAATACAAATATTTCAATCATTTGTATTCTTGATGATGTTCTTATATTATTTAATATTTATTGTATAATATTAATACGGTTTATTTCGTTTCATATTCATTTATAAAGTTATAAATAATTGAGTTTAATAAATTAACAATATGTTTTTGTTTTCGTTGTATAAAAAACTTCTTATACTTATATTCTGAGTATGATAAACTCGATCTTTAATCTTAACCTTACATTCTAATGTATTCTGAAATTCTTATAATATTATTAACGTCGTTCAAAGCCATACATTAACATTTTACATTGTCTATTCTAGCGTCACACCTCTTCAAAAAGATGAACGATGTATTATAAGTTTGTGTCTTAATTAATTGTATATTACTAATACTGAGGTATGAATTATTAAGTATTAATAAAAAGTATATGACGAACATTTTATCTAATATAAGACAACTCAGAATATAAGTAAGGTTACATTTTGAAGGAAATATTTTGAAAACCTTTATTTCTTTAGTAAAATTAACTAATTAACACTGGTTGTATGGATATTGATAAATACAAGCTAGCGGTCTTAAGCTAAAAACTATTGCCGTATGTGACAATATGACATATAGCGCCGTTCTCAAATATCAAATAAATAATAAATTTAATGAAATATGTAATAGATGCTTATTTAATTTTATCTATAGCCTTTAAAAAATAAAAAATACAATAAGCACAATACCTAATTATACAATCAACGAAATATAGGTTTCCGCATTTCATATTCCAAAAATTTAATTTTCAAAAATCTTTACAGTCTATTGAAGAAAATTATCCAAGTTAAGAAATGTCTCAAGTAACTCACTTGTACATTAGTGTACTTGTGAAGGCACTCCTATACTTGTTTGAGATCAAAGCTACGTAACGGAAGTTCCAGCCAGACTGCAAACTACGAAATAAAGCTACTATTTCTAAAACTGAAAATTTTTTTTTAATAAAAAATATATTTATTAATTTCTTAGCACAAGTGGGTTTCTCATTGATAAAATAACACAATTAAAAGATATTTCCCTCGTCTTCTTAATAGCTGAATATAATAATTTCTTATAACAATTTAAAATTTCTAAGAGGTTAAAGAAGATAGTAAAGATTACTGGTATTTTAAAATAAATCGTTACAAACGGCGCCGCCAATTAATTAATACCTTTATAAAATAACTCAATGCTTAATTCGGGACCATTTAAAACGGATATAACGTAATGGAAAGCATTCAGTAAATCAAACAATCTCTCGCTCTTGTATTGATATCAAAAAAGTAATTTAAATAAAAGCTTCAACACCAATGTATTTTGTACTATAAGTATAACTGAAATCGGTAAATCATAGATGAATAAGAATTATTTAACTTTCATACTACCCTATTGCCTTCTGTCGAAGTTATTTATGTCATAAAAGAAATATTTTTTTCATAAAAAGTTATTTCATAGTAAATGGTCACGCACTGTGCAGCCTCTGGTCGTCCCCAGCTGTCAGTGAGACGAGCACGTCTCTAGTGTTACTCACAGCCCTTCGTCTACTCCTGGGGAGTACGAATCAATAATATTATTAATGTAACAGATAGCATCTGAATTATCTTTAGTAGTGTCTATTTCAATTGGTGTCTAAAAATACTGTTTTTTTTTTTGTGTGGCTCATAATTTATTGATTTAATGTTAAAAAGTATTAATATAAAATTGAGTATTTTTTATCATATATAGATAAAAATGTATCGTTAAATATCAACGACAAACTTTATTTCATTAACACAGCTATTGATTATTAAATTTATTACTCTGTTATTATTAGAAATTCTATTATTATAAAATTAAGTATCATTAAATTGATCAATATTTTAATGTTTTAACTTAACAAGCATAACTTTTATATTTATTAATACATAAAACTGTAGAAAGCTCATTTTCAGTTTTTTCATTTCTTATATTGTATCGTTCTTCAACGCCATATAGTAAAAATAAAAATGTAACCAAATTATACGCGAGTTTTAATCCGTAAAAAATAGTTTTATTAGAAATATTTTTGTCTCTATCATATATCGTAATATGTGTATTAATATTCTAAATATTATCAAACAACTTAATATGCTAAAATGTAGGTCAACTGTATTCTTATTCTTAGTAATGAACCATTATACATTGTTGAGTTAAGTGTCAAAACAATTACCTAAACAATACCCTTGCTATAGAAAGTTAATTGGTCATTATTTTTAATATATTCCATAGTACACTAATATTACCTGTGACCTTGTAGTGCTCTGATACTTGGTACTATTTACACGGTGTTATATTAACAACATTCCTTAACTACTGTGCAGTGACTTGCTGTTCTTTGATTTACAAAAATAATATGAACACATATTTTAACAAATTTCTTTTACATTTTTTTTGCTTGTGTTTGTGAAAAGGTTTCCACATTTTTTGATGATTATATGAAGGTTTTTTTATTTTGAATAGACGAATCGGTAAAACTTTATTAAACTTCATAATAATGACTTCTAATAAGCTTTCTAATATTAAAAGCGCTTCTTTGACGTCGCTTTTGCTATAAATCGACTTTGACAAGTTAATAAGTATGTTTTTCTTCCAAAATTTTTTTTTAATTTTGACAATCATTTTTGTATAACTTATGCAAAAATGATTGTCAAAATTAAAAAATATAGTTGTTGGTGATTCAATGGTAGTAATGATAGTAATTAGCCATTTACGTAATTAGATATTTTTTAAGTATTATTATTTTTTATGTATATTTATATACTGATTTATAAAAGTATAAATAATATAATATATAAATAGGTTTCATTAGAAAAAAATACACTTATGAGAAACAAAAAAAAATATTGCATCCTGTGTTTAATGTAACAAAGTAAGAATTCATAGCTAAGTATTTCAAAGAGCATTTATAAATATACACTAAGTAACGAGTCTTAATACAAAACAATAGAAGCAGGATTATTTTAAGGACATCCGCTCCACTCGGTTACATTGTTGGCTGTTTTATTTTAAGAGTAAACAAAATCATAATAGTAGGTTTTTAATATACGTAGATTACGTGTCGGTTTACGAGCTCATCTGCAAATACTTGAAATGATTCTATGCATGCATTATTGAGCTGAGCGAAACAAAGCTCTTTACTACCCAAATTTTCAACAATTTGTTACCCTACTCCTCCTTCAATTTACGAGCTACACGCACGAAATTTTGCACACATGGGCATAATGAGCAAAACTCGGTCTGGATTGAAAATTAGCTGAATCGTAATTGTAGTTTTTGAGATAATTGATAAAATTTGTCTCATATAGTTAACATATAGAACGTTTTTGTTTCGCGCGCGCTGCGTCGCGAGGCTAACCCCGCTTGCGTGGACCTAATTAAGCTGAGCGAAGCGAAGCTCTTTACTACCCAAATTTTCAACTCTTTGTTATCTTACTTCTCCTTCAATTTACGAGCTAAGTGCACGAAATTTGGCACACATGGGCATAATGAGCAAAACTCGGTCTAGATTGAAAATCAGTCGAATCATAACTGTAGTTTTCGAGAGAATTGATAAAATGTGTCCCATATAGTTAACACATAGAACGTTTTTGTTTCGCGCGCGCTGCGTCGCGAGGCTAACCCCGCTTGCGTTTACCTAGTATTTCACGACCTATTTCATTATTACGCATAATTGGTTAGAATGAAGAGTACGGTAAAAAGAATAGATATATTCTGATTTCAAAAAATTAAATTTAGCAATAATTGCATTAAGGTAACTTAGGTAACTTAGTTCATCTGCAATTATTTATTAGGATTCTATGTATGTATTAATAAATTTAAACCAATAACTCCATTTTGTCTCATCACTTGAATTTATCTATTAAAATAAAAGAGAATTATAAAAAAGAGACGATACGTTAACAGAAAAGTAAACAATATTTTACAACCCATTTACCAATTGATATTACATACTAAAAGAAACTTTCATTTTTGGGCATAATTGGTTAGAAGAGGGAGTTCTATGAAAATAATATTTATGTACTTATTTTGGAAAATTAGACATAGACAATTAAGATGTTTTATTTGTATTAATGAGTTTTCTTATATAATATATTTATTATATAAAACTAATAAACTTATTTGATACTTAATAATTTCATCTGTTAAAAGATATTTAACAATTAGACTCAAAACAAATAATACTATGCGAAGTAAATGTAAATATAAATACTATCTACCTATAATTCGTATAGAAATTGTTATTAAACGAAACATTCGTTTTTACAGTAATAAGAAAAAAATCCTAATTAATAATAATAATTATAATATTAGCAAAATTAAAAACCCCTTCAAATTTGCAATTTTAACTTGACAAAAGTTGAAGCTCGGTGTTTTTTTTTCACTGTTTTCCACAGTCAATTAAAAATATTGGTTTTACATGTTCACGGAAGTAAAGTTCTGTCTGAAAATGTATTCGAATAGAGCAAAAATTTAGAAACCTATACATTCTAGCAGTTTTTATTGCAACCAGTTATTTTTTTTTTGTTTCTGTACAATATATACAAATATGATAATAGTTAAGAAAATGTGTGGTAATTCACACATTTTCTTAACTATTCGTTTAGTCATTCGTATTAGTCGTGATAACTTGCTCAGTACAATATACATGAACATATCACTGAGATATAACAAAGATGATGATAATTATATATCAGTTAAAAGAAACAAAAAAAGATAAAGCAATTACAAAAAATATATTCTTAAAAGTATTTAAACTTTAGTGATCTATGATTACTATTATATATAATTAATTACTTCGGCTGTACGTACGTAAAAAGTATGAGATTTTGCCGGACTGGAATCTATTTGGGGTTCTTATTCAATAGATGGGAGCATGGCGAAATCGAAGTATTAGTTTACTAGTCGGACAAATAATGTTTAAATACATTCATACATAAAAAAAATGACGACAACACTTAGTTAATTAAGAAGAAATCGTATAGGACTACAAAAGGACTCTGTTTTTTGCTTTCTATTCGTTATACATATATCAGATGTACGGAACTGAAACTTCTTATCAACCAATCAAAATTAAGCAAAGTTATAGGAGAGGTAATTAATCAAGCCACTGAACCTATTGTTTTAAACTTTTATGGAGCTTTTACGTTTTAGAAACATTTTTTTCATTTAAATTTATTAAATTTAGGTATTATTTGATAGATTTTTTTTTATATTTAAATTTTAAATTACGAAGATAAAATAAGTAAATATTTTATACTTATAATTCATACAAAATTTTACGTAATTATAGATTTATTACTAAATAACAACAAAACTTTTTCATCAAATGCAAATATACACAGTATTGTACAAAGTACAACAGAAAAGCGTTATATTATATTGTCTACACTCGAATGGTCAGAGTTTTTCGCATTTATATCGTTTGTAATTAGCAAGGTTTTAGATCTTAATAAATTAACAATATTTTCAAAAGATAAGAATACCTTTTTATCTGACTGTGTTTTCCATAGTGCTTATATTATATGAGAGGGTGCTCTACGTTGCTCGGGGCACCCTCATTCAGGGGGTCTTGCTGGGGCGTCACGGTGTGTGCTAACGCGGTCCCATTACGGCGCAGAGGGCAACCATTGGTTTTTTAGTAGCCTTAAAAATGGCAGAATCCTCTATGCTGACGGGTAGCCCAACATCACCCCCCGGCCGTCACCCATATGGGCCGACGGGGTAACCGTAACGGGTTTTTCCAAAGGCAAAAAAAAAAAAAAGTGCTTATATTGTAAAGAATATGAATATACATAAATGTTTAATAGTTACATAAATAAATGTTTAGTTATAAAAATATGTATTATATAATAACGCATTTGCAGTTTTAATCTCCACGAAAGTATGTATGAGTAAAATAAATAAATATTAAGTAATTTTAAAGTGGTTAAAATGTTGTTAGGTTAACATAAAATATATTCCTAGAACAGTTAAAAGCCTTCAACATAGCTTGTGTACTGTACCGGATAAAATTAAATTAAATTCCACTATATTTGTTGTACAAAATATTTTCAGAGCGCTATGTAAATAATGTTGTACATTGCATCGAGTAGTTCACAAATATTGTGTTTTGAATATGTTTTTGTTTTAACCATAACATTATATTTTGTAATAGTAAAGATCAAGAAGAGAAATGCTATATCATACACAAGTTCTTTTTTTGTGTTATTTAATTAAGTTTGGTAAATTGAATCATTAATTTGTGCAGTCAATTATAATAATACATACAAATAAACTACTTCGAGAAGTTTTTTTCATTCTTATGTCTAAATAGACATATGTAAGTATATAAAATCATATTTTTTTCGTTAACAGCTTTCTATGTAACATTTAGAGTTACACTACATAAAATAGGGGTTCTATTATATTGTACCTCTAAATGTGAGAAAAATATGTTATGGCAATGTGAACTAAGTATACAGGTAATTCCCATCACGGCGCAGAGGGCAACCGTTGGTTTTTTAGTGGGTAGCCTTAAAAATGGCAGCATCCTCTATGCTGCCGGGTAGTCCCACATAACCCCCCGGCCGTCACCCCTCTGGGCCGACGGGGTACCCGTAACGGGTTTTTCCAACGGAAAAAAAAAAACTGTATACAGGTAACAACTTGATATACTCCTTGTGTAAGTAACCTGTAAAGATACACTGTGAACCCTCATCTGACGTTCACATGCACTGTCATGATTGTAACATACTAACATATTTACAGAATACGATAGCGGAATTAAAATTATAGGATTAATGTCCATTGACGTTATACAGCTTTTAATATACATAGTTGTATGTGTGCAGTTATGAAGGTGAACTGATTACACGGACTGGACATTTTTCATTGCATAATACACGTATATAATATAATCATAACATATACAAGTTAAAAAAATATATATTTTTATTTAAAATGAAGTTCGAGTACTTCGTAATTATTTTACAATATTCGTATCGCATTAGCTTAATGATGAAAATAAGAAAGATAAATAATACAATAACAAACTAAAAATACGTACTATATTAAGTGATTGGTTATCAATACAATATTATAAACTTCTTCGGATTTAGCTTCAAAGTACGTTAAAGTAACCGCATTATAAGAATAGCTCAAACTGTCAAGTGAATGATTTGTTGTTCAATAAACACGCTTCACACACAACACGAGGAACTGTTCACTCACTTCTTAGAATGAAGTCAGGATATTAAGTAAGCTCTTTCATTCACAAAAGCTTGAATTCCCGTGAAAGCTACTTTTTATACCTAAATATTAACATTAAACTTTACAACAAAATTTATGTAAATACATAAAAAAACTAACTAATTTATATTATTATCGAATAAAATAATCGCATACAATTATTGATCTTTAACAAGAGTCTATTTTTGTATTTTATATTTAAATATCTTATCGATGTTAAACAATTTCTTAGTGCCGTTTATAAAGCTAATAACTCTTAACTGAAGTGGAATACAAGAGAACAGGCATTTAGTAGAGAGAAATAGAGAGAAAATTATTGAGTGAGAAAATGATTATTAAGAGAAATAAAAAACAGCATTCAATTATTTTAATACCTCATCTATATTCTAATTTATAAGCGTAAAAGAAATTGAAACCATCTTTTATGTTTTTTAAACACGTAAATTAAACCAAGTCATATGGGAATATAAAAATAAAATTCAAAACCGCTTCATATATGTTTTTGAGTAAAATACAAGAACTTTGACCTGAATTCTTTCTGTGACCTATAAACTAGGCTTATATTATAATTATAATAAATTTATAGATTTTAATCTTATTTTAAAGAAAATTTTCTCTCTGATTTATTTTTAATATTCTAATATCTTTATTGTAGCAATAAAATTCTTTAGGGACCACTTCGCTCAAATATCGCTTTTTATTATTGTAAGTGCTGCTTGACTGTATGTTTAAAATGGTCAACTCTTCTCTGTCAGCTTTACAAAGAACTGTTCTTGTATATATAAGATTTACTCAAACTGTCATCTGTATGATTTGTTGTTCAATAAACACGACCTCACATCGAGCGACGAGAAATGTTCTATTTCGTGCACTTCTTAGAATAAAAAAAATAAATCATCACATTCGACAATTCTGCTCAAATAGCTTGCGTGTATTTCGAATGAAGTTACTTTTTGTGTATATGAACATTAAAATAAAAATGTTTGGGCATTATCCTAAATTAAATTCTTTCACATTGTATGTATGTGTACATACATACAATGTGAAAAGAAAATGAAGTTATTCATATTTTTATCATACAAAAACATACACTTATTGGTCCCTAACATGAATCTTAATATCTCCGTAGTAAATATCTTATTTGTGTTGAATATATGTATAAATAAACTAATGTACGGAATACTACTAATATTACTACTAGGAATTTTCACACGTTGAGTTAATTTAATAGTTAATCACTATCAACGGAAAAAACAAAGAAATGCCTGGTAACTAATTATAATATTCTATTATTAAAGTATTCCAATACTACATATTATATATCATACTATGAAGTAAATTATTATAAAAATATACATTACAACAGGAGCTCAGTAGAGGAGGAGGACACGGAGAACATTACACGTGTCTACCATTAAAAAAAAAAACGTTTAGTATAAGTATAATTTTAATATTATTTCAATTTACGTGTACGTTAAATTGAATAATTTCTGTTACTTGTAAGTAACGGAAATGTTTTATGTTTTATAACTACGAAAACTAAGCCACGTCATATGGGAATCTAAAATAATTAAAAACCACTTCGTCAAATTTATAAGGTTAAAACACGAGGTGTATTTTGACCTAAATCCTTAATGTTGCCTACAAACTAGGATTACGTTAGAAAAAGAATAGAATGAACTAGTTAACGTCTATATTTAAATATATTATAAGCAGAAATGTTAAACGTAAAGAAACATTGAATATTTAAATGAAAAAGGAAAAGATTATCAAGATATACTAGAATCTAAGACCTACTGTGGTGATTCTTAAAACTGAGCTATCGTGTCTATAATGAACTAGTATTTCACTAAAAAAACATTTTACCACTTATTAAAATAGTAGTGCAACAGAAAGTAATTTATCAAATGAAGACAAAAACTATCATTCCAGTACTCTAAACATGTTAATTGAAATCAAAGATGTTGCTTTTTCTTTAATAATAAATATATTTTTTTATTTATTCTACATAATATATAAGATATAAGTCATAGCAAGGGCAATAATAATGAACTATCCATTTAGCTATAACAATATTGATATTCTGTCAATGTATCAATATCTCCGTCAATTATCAATCAATTAACTTAGATACTAACAGAGAAGACGATGAGTAGTGTCTGTAATTTTAACAGAACTTCCAGACACCGAAGTTATATTATAGAGCACGATATTTAATAATCATATATATTGCTAATATTATATTAATTGCTTATATGAATATTTTGTACTTCAACAAGAGAGAAAAAAGATTCATACTATAAAACAATAAAACTGTAGAAAGCTTAATGAGACGTAATTGTCACATACTGTTTGAGAACACACCCACCACAGTTCAATTAACTTAAATAGTAATTTGTTCATAGAGACATCGATCTAGATACTATATCCATAAAACATATAAATTGTTACATTGTACAGGGTGTTTTATATATTAGAAAACAACAAATAGTTGCAGTGAACGTTTTTGAGAAATCTGTAACAATTATTATTAATATTCTAATGTTAAACTGCAATGGTGTTCTAAAACTCTGTGTTATACATTAGTAATAAATATAATACTATGTAATAAAGTATACTTTAAACAATAAAAAGTATTAAGATTTTAACAAGAAATAGGATATTTTTATACAATAATTATTATAGAATAACTGCTCCCACTTCGTCATCCTGTACGAAGACTCACCCACTATCCTTCGTGTATTTAAACTGTAGACATGCTGTGTGAATTATATTAAATATTAAGAATCTTTATCTTTAAGCTCTTTTTATTGCAGAGAGAATTATTTTCTAACGTTAGAAGTAATTTATGTTATGTGCTTGTTTTTGTAAGATCACTAACTAAAACTATTTTTCTCGCGATATAACTCGCGTTTATTGTTATATTTTTATATTTAACCCGACGTTTCGAATGCTTTGCAGCAAACGTGTTCGCGGTAAGACGACGCGATAAGACACCATCATCTCGTCTAATAATAGTTTTTATTGAAATGTGTAGTACTCGTGTAAATCTTAGAAAACATTAGATCACTTATATTTAATGCTATTGTTTCTTTCGAAACCCAACTTCATTGTATTACATTAATAATGCGAGGTTATTGTATCGTAAATGTATATGAAATATATCAAAAATTAATACCACAAGTAATAGTTATATTGAGCTTGACAAAATAAAAATATACATTGAATACATTAAAAATTTTAATAATTAGACATTTTTGATCAGATGAAAATATATTATTCGAATACTCTTTTAATTCCTTTATTATAAAAATTAAATGAGCAAAAAGAAATGTGCAAAAATATTAAACCGCAAAAATGGACTTGATATCATAATATTCGTTAAAAAATATGGAAATATAAAGAGAAAAAAAAGATAGGCCCAATTAAAAGGGAACGATTCCATATATTTTGTCTCAAGTAGGTTCCCGAGGGATAGAGATCGAGAGAATACAAAACGAGGAAACGAGGAATACAAAACAATAGAAACATAAGTATTTCAGTTCCTGCCTGAGCTTCTGAATTCACTGTAATTGGAATAGTATAAAAATAACTTACATAAAAATAACTTTAACGCAAATATATAAATCCCATCCTTCAAAATATCACAATTTTCTTCATGTTCTTTTAAACTACATAAATTTATAAATAATAATATTAAAAAAATAATATATACTGTCTTTTTAAATAATAATTATTACATATAAATATATTTCTGAATCTTTTATACATTTGTATTATATTATACAATAAGAGTAACAAAATATATAGTTATATTTAATAAAATTTTAGATGGAATTCGATGTATTGTTCTTATTGCGTTTTTTTTGTCAAAAATACAGGAAAGGAAATAAGCAACATTTATTTAAAAAAAAAACATAATAAAAAATTAAACCGATATCATAAAACTCGGTGAAATAATATTTTGAAATAAAAAAAAATAAAAAAAATAGAAACCCACTTGACCCTTTCAAGTCAATCAATTTTATATATTGAGAGTTATAGAAAATACAAAACAATATCAGAACCATTGTTGTAACAATATGATAAAAATAGTTTTTAAAAATACATGTTCATGACTCATCTGACAGTAGCGTAACGGCTTATTAGAACAAAATATATTTGTATGTTTGCAGGATCAATAAATTTATTAAATTGCACACTAGTAATAGTAATCTGTTAACTAGTTATGTAGTTCTGAACATTGCGGAACATTCAAGATACTCATCTACTAGTATGTATTATTATCTCTATCTTACTCAGCTGTAGTTAATTATAAGCAAAGTGAAGTAGTCAACCATAGTTGTGAATGAATGCTTTCCTTTAAACAAAAACGATAAGAAACATACAATTTATTCTTAATTTTTATTTATATCATGTATATACGTATATTTCTTTATTACCAAATAAGAAATAGAATACAAACATTACTGATCTCGGAATGGTCCATTACGATATACCAAAGAAGAATATTAATATTTTTTATGACCGTTAGCAGTTTTTATGACAGACCCACTGTTAATACATACTAAAAGCGATGAAGATAATGGAGATAGTTCATGTAGTTTAAGAAGTATCAATTATTTGAAATAAAAACTATTTTTACGGATTAAAACTCGGGTAGAACAGATGTTAGTGTCTGTCTCGTCTGCCCGTGAACACGATAACTGCAAAGTATTCGAAACGGATTAAAATCAAAATGTAACCAAATTATACGCGAGTTTTAATCCGTAAAAATAGTTTTTATTTCAAATGTGTACTCATGAAAATCTAAGAAAATACTATATCAATTATTTATTAGGGATTAGTATAATTTTAACTAACCATTATTTTTTAAATAAAGTGCTAAAGATAACAACTAACAAACATCTGACACGCGGCAATCGAGCTTGCCGCTATGAAAAACTCCTAATCGGCAAATTATAACTCGTAAATTAATTAACAAACAAAAGAAAAAAAAATTAAAATAATTAAATTAATTAATTAATTAATTAATTTTTAAATTAAAAAAAATTTAAAAATTCGAAATTTTTTTTCCATTTTTCGGTAACTTCGGCGGCCGATCTGACCACCTTCCCGTTGGACAATCAACATAATTTTGAAAAGTGAATCTTACATTTAGATGCTGATTCCAAATATATCTTTAGTTTTTCAAAATTCGAAAAATAAAATTCGACAGACACACAGACACACATACAGACAGACGAACGGAAGGAAAAACTGAGTTTTTCGAAAAAAATATAAAATAATATTAATTAAACTTTTAATTTTAACATGCACAATATACTTTATAATCCTACGATCAATATGTCAACGTGATAAATTCTTGACTGCAATATGACAGACGAGCGCTCGCTCGATTGAAGTACTTAATAGTATTTGAAAGCCTATTATCTTTATTTATGATGTATGTAGTGTTAGTACTCAACGTTCGGGTATGTAAATAAATTTAAAAAATTATCTTCAACATAATAACATAGGCAAAGCTATGAAAACTTCATATAGTTACAAGTTTGGTAAACGAAAGACGATCAATCTAGTAGTAGGTGGTGCCGATCTCCAAAGTCATTTTGCAAAACATACTTGAATTCTATCCAAGTCTTATCTAACATTCCGAATTAAAAACTTTAAGTTAGTTTAGTTTAGTTAGTAAATTGTTACCTATTTCATAAATACCAAAAACTTTGTTATTATACAATTTGCAATTTTGTTTTCCAAAAACTGTTTAATTATGAAAAATATCTTTACAAGTACTTTTCATAATTAAAAGGACCCACAAAATGTTACTTAAAATTGTTATTGGTTCATTTTATTCTGAGATTCGTTTATGAAAGAACGTTTAAAAATTAAAAATTTTGAATTACATTGAACGCTTCATCACTTTATTAACTAAATAGAAAGCTTATGAAGAGATTTAACACCTTATTTAAAAACGTTAAAAATATCGGTTGGCAAGTTATATATCTGTACGTATTTTTCGCTATGAAAAACATATCGCATGCATATTTCTCTTTAACCATCGATCTTTGTCAATTGAAAAGCAAAATAACATTTTGCCCTTTGTCTGATACAAAGACTGATTTTCTTATAATCTCTAGAAGAAATTCTATTTTTGAAATTTCATGTCTCTTACTTTGAAAATTACAATTTTTTTTTCCCACGTATTTATGATTTCGTACATTTGTACATAATTTAATCGTAGCGCTTCCTTTGACGGGGTATTTCTGAATCTCCATATTTATACATTCCAAAAGAAATTTTGGCAAAGTCTTTGGCTTTTCCTCTCAAAAACTCATCAAGAAACCTCGATATAAAGTTTTAGAAATTTCTCACTGATTTGCTCGCGGCTCTGAGAGAGAGATACAGATAAAATATCATGTTCTTACCTACTTCTTACTTTGAAAATTACGGACTTTAATTCAAACTCATCTTTAATTTCTCGTTTTAGGGATGATATAAAATTGTTCTTAGCAATTAATTGCCTTAACATTTAATAAAGATTTCTAACTCAAAACCTCTCGATTTGTTGCAGATAAATTATTTAAATGATCATATTTGTGACTTGGAAACTGCTCTGGTTGTTATATCCATTTTAATTCTAATTCTTAGTTTACAATAGACGCAAGTGCGTTTAAAGTTCTTAATACAATTTTATCAAAACAATTAAACTAAACTATTATTGCATTTAATTAAGACTAGTTTAAACACCCATTTGATATCACCAACTATATACTTAATATTTGTAACAATACACATTGAATTTAATTACAAACAAGATATACTGAAAACAGTAGCTTTTAATTTATACATTGCGGTTAATTTAAACAGTTAACAGATTCATAAACGATGATAAAAATTCAACAGTAAAAAACACTTTATATAATATAATAACTATTATATTGAGTCTTCATTCTTTATTAAAAAAATACATTTTAGATGTTATCTCATTCATTTCTGCAAGAATGATATGGCCGATACACTGAAGCGCATTGTGGTTCTAAGGCATATATGTTTTAATAAACAACACAAAAGAAATAATGAAAAGTTTGCACTAGCCGTGGTCACGAGCTGATAATATGAAGCCAACACGTATGTATACAAAATATAATTATGCTTATGTATAATATGTAATGAATCACTAAACAATAAAACATTAAACATTTAAAATAAAGATAATAAGTACCTGTAAACTCCTCCTTAAAAAAGAGAGAAATAAAAATAGAATTGTCAGTTCTTTTACTCGGTTTTAAAACAATAGAATTGTCTATCGCATTCGCAAAATGTTAAGTAGGATTAAGTTAAGAAGAATATTAAAAATAGTTCATATTTTAATAAGAAAATTGAAGGACGAGACATTATAATTATTGTTTCTTTTGTTTAGACTTTAACAGGAATAAGAATGAAATACATAAATCTAAACATTGTTTTTTCTGGAAATGCGTATTGTAATATTTTGTTATAATAATTGTTATTTATTTAATTTATATACTATATTCATAATGATAACTATTGTAAAATATAATATCACCTTTATATTCAAAATAATAAAATTACAAAAATATACTATTAAACAAAATCAAACGATCTTATATTTTTTGCGAAAGGATTTAAATGTTTGATTTAAAAAGTATTCCAGTGATTAAATATTTATGGAAACAAAAATGTTTATGAAAATCCATTAAAGCCATATTTGTCAATAACTAAATTGTAATATACCATATATTCAGTTTAATATATTCGTTAAAATAAAAATAAACTAAACCTTCAATACTAAATGACCAAATTAAGTTTTTTTTTATTATATGCACATTAGCCTTCACTCATTTGTATATATTTTTTTTCATTTTCATATTTTTGAAAGCAATCGCTTTAGAATCAAGACCAACTCAGTTTAGAGTCAACTGAATAGTCTTGTCAGTAATTCAATAATTATGCTAAAATCTAATAAACCTCTTAAGATAGGCTTCGAAATTAAAATACTTTATTAGATTTATTTAGAACTGAAATCAATTTTATGAACATTTTAATCTTTAATTCAATCTGTTGAATATCGTGAAATATTTACTGACACTTATACAATAGTAAAGTCTATAATTGTACGTAAGCTTACGTCTGTTAAGCTGTAAGCTCGTAGTTGATATCACGCTCTCCTCTGAGAAGCACGTCGCTGTCTGCGTCATTTGATACTATACTTAATAGAACTACGTACAGTGAGTTTAGTTCATTGAATGTAGTGAAGAGTTATATAAATAATATTATTATTAACTTATGGAATGTGATAGTGTAAAAGTTTTGTTTCATTGTAAGCTAATAAAGATCGTACTATATATATGTAAGTAAATATAAACAATAAATTATTATAATTTCGAGTCGTATTCCATATATTACTTTAGGAATAATAAAGATATTTTATAATATAAAAATACTCTGCAATAACATAATACATTTTTAATATATAATACATTTTTAATAGAAATAATGAATAATATAAAAACAAATAAACAATAATGTCAATTTAATTATAGAAATAAAATAAATTCTAAAAACAGAAATATAATATACAGGAAAAGCGTCTAGTCCTTTTACTTCCTTCTTCTTCCCTGCTTCTTTTTGCTTCTTCCAAGCAAGCAATAATACACAATAGAAGTGATAGATATTGTAATAAAAAAGTGATTATCAAGTAAAAGTCAATAGCCTTTGTCACATGTGAACATACATCAATATGTACTGTTAATACCTTTGTTATTTTAATTATATTTCTGTCTCTTTGTATTTAGCTTCTAACTCAGAAGCAAATTCCAACAAACATTTCGAAATTAAAACGTACTTATAACCAAAGGACATTTACATAATATATGGAAAATGTTAATCATAGTAATTAATTGATTATAATTTATGGAGATTCGATTAAAATAAATCAGATTTATATTAAAATTTCATTTCATTATTTTCAGAAAAGATCAATCTTACATATTATTATTATATTATTTTTTTCTCAATTATAAATATGTTGCTTCTGAAAGAAAATTGCAATCATTTCTTAAATTATTTAAGTAAATAAATAAAAACTCAAAAATTCAAAGTAATTCATGTTAATTTATAATTTAATTCTCCAACTGCTTTTAATAATAAGGTAATGTTTTGTAGACTGAATGACTTGACGAATGTGAAATTTCAAATTAATTGTTTAGTCTAACATTAAAAGTAGATAGATATCGCGTTTTGGAGGATTCAGCTTTGACTAAAATATCCTTCCTCCGCAAGTTTACGACCATATTAACATTACACCACATTATTTCAGACGTAGTTATTATTAAAAAATCAACCTTTGACCACACGACTAACAAAGTTGTCTAAGCGCACGCGAGTTAAACCAATTGTATTTATGAATGCTTGCCAAGACTCAACAATTATTTGACATATTCATGCACAGTGTGGTTTTAATCAAACATTAATATATTATACATGCTTCGTGAATGTTTGATGTCATTATTATAAAGTAATCAGTATATAACGAGCTTCAAGCTTGTTGCTCTGTGACACTGTAGATACAGTTACCGACGCTTCTAACAACTGAACTGAACTGAACTGAACTGAACCGAACCGAACCGAACCGAACCGAACCGAACCGAACCGAATCGAATCGAATCGAATCGAATCGGAATCGGAATCGGTATCGGAATCTGAATCTGAACGCAACCAATTTAATTTGATCCTTATGTTTTTATGCTAAGTGTAGAAGGCGTATATTTGTATTTATAATTTCAATCTACGTTGTTCTTATGTAAGCAGACTTCTTTACAGCTTTATCATAACTACCTACAATTGGTCTTGTATTAAACCAACATCACGTTTATAGAAAAAATTAAATAAAATTGTTTAAATAATTATATTGTTTCACTTTAGATACATTTCTAATTCTAACTCAAATTATTCAAAAATATGCACAATAAATAATGTATTAAACATAAGTGTATTTAAGTGATACAATATTTTTTTCTCAGTTTTTTTGGTCGTCATTCAAGTTATAAGTCGATTGATACGTATGCCAAAATAATAGTAGTTTTTTTTCATATGCGAACATAGAACCAGATAGAAATAAAAAAAAAAATTTTTGGTCGTTTTTCATACACTGAATACAATAATATAATATTTTTTTAAACAAATGATTGTAGTTAAATCATATATTATCAATTGTATAGAGAAAAAAATTATATTATCATATTTTATTTAGTGTCATAATAGAATTTTTTATTTTGATTTTGTCTTTTTATTTTACTGTACGAGTACATAACTCGTACATAAAACTTAGGAGCTAAAGAAACCCTAACTAATGGCTACCGTATTAAAAGATAAAGATAAAATAGTTAAAATGCTGGGAAGAATTAGATAAGAGAACGCGTTCAGTAAAATTAAACAAAGATCTTTCTAAATTAGAGAATATCTTCGCTTGACGATAGAACTGAAGTTGCTTAAAATAATATCAAATAATAATTTAACAAAGTGTAATAAGTTAACAAACATATATTAAACAGTTAACATTGAAATGTTAAAAATGTTATTATAAATAATTTAGTTTTTAATTATATATATATATATATACATACATATATTAGAAACAGTTTATTCATTAGGAAAAATAGAATAATTGATTTTATTTTCCATTAATGGTTCGAAGAAACAACTCAGTACTTGCTTCAGTACTATACAATGACAGAGACCAAAGAGTACATTAGTTCATCAACTCATGATAGTTCAGGTAAATGAAGAGAAACTGAACCGTTTTAATGACACAGAAATGATTATATACATCTCAGTAATGATTAATGATGTATAATCAATTAATAAACCTTTTTTACACCGGATTAAATAAAGTATTTATTTATCTTATTTTATTATCTCGTATTGTATTACAGACTTATGAATTTTAATTTTAAAAACTTTCTATGAAACTGAACGATTTTCCCTATTTGATCAATCGATACTCAGTGCCTCTTAAATTATACCATAATTTTGAAAAAGAATTTTAAATTTTGTAATATATTTGATATACTGTTTTATTCCAAACTCTATCTGAACATTTTCTAAATGTTATTGAGATGACGAGCGTTTCTAAATATCTTCTTACTCCATGAGATAGCAATGATCCTAAATTAAAATTAATTTGAAAAAAAAAATGAAATATCTGAAAGCGACATATTAAGTTATGTATCTAGTGTACAGAAGAGTTACAGGATATCAATATCTAAGACAATCATGGATCACTGGATAAAAACAATAACGGGCCAAATAAAATAAATTCTAATTAAACATTTGTATAATGTAACTAAAAATAACTAACTTAGTTTATAAGTAAACATTGTTACTAACATACTAACACTATATGGATGATCTTGTTTGAAATAAATATTTATTATTATTATTATCATGAATAATATTATTATTATTTATTATAACAGTAATACACGAATTTCTTTGTTTTGTTTTAATTTTATCGTATATCATTACAATATGTGAGGCACAACATACATTACATACAAACTGTAAATGTGTTTGTTTGTTCAGTCTTTAACACCTACACAACTTAACAAATAAGTGCTAATCTTATATATTAATGCAGGAAGCGATTTCGTTGGCACACTGTAGCTCGAGAACCACTAAAGGGAAAAATATCGTTGATGGCTCAAATCAAAGGTCTCATTATGCTACACTGCTGAAAAATAGTGACAACTCTCAAATCTCATTAGCCTAATTGCAGTAATTAGTCAAAAAATTAATTTTTCCCATAGACTTTGCATGGGGAAATTTTGTGCGCGCTTTCAAATTTTTTTGTATTATCTATTGTGACTAGCTGGTCTTAGCATACTAATTGTGATTAATTACAATCTTATTTAGTAATACATTCCTTAGGTAATTTCCTATAAATTTAAAAATTTTCTTAATTATTACATCCATGCTATTTTCATGTGCTACTCAGCAACCAAGCCTGAGTCATATTTGTATAATATTTATTAATTAAATTTATAGAAATAAAATTAATAATACTGGTATTGTTTACTTTCTACTTACCTACTGTAATGGTCACAGGTAGATGCTCTTATATGTGTATGTCTGTGAGTGTGTGTTTTATTAACAACCAAAAATCAACGATCTATACATATTTAAAAAAAAAATTCCAGTAAAACTCGCGCCATCACGTGTTACGTAACAAAGCGGTTTACACTCCCATAAGAAATAATTAAATCGATTTTTTTTTCACAAAATCTACTGGGCGCGCCTTAAAAAAATAATTTGTGGTCTTAATCATATGAATAGAGATATATTATTACAAGTATAAGTAATAAAATATGTATTCATATGATATATAAAATATATTTTGCTTCGAAAGAAACTGTTGTCTGAAAAGTATACACAAAAACTGAAGTTAATAAAAATATTCTACAAGTATAACAATTTACCTGTATAACAATTTACCTGTAAAATTTACATGTGGTTAATATAATTTCATATATTTCTCTAAAATATAAACACCTTCAATTGAAATTATGAATATAGAGACCGATTAAGGCTCTCTGACGTAGAATGAGTATCGTATGTGAATTTAATTAATTTTCACAATATTTATACACAAAACATTTCTCTGAGAGCTTTGTTAATAAAAGATATACGACGAGCACATGAGTTATTACATTTTGCATTTCGTATTTGAATGACAGACAAACTGACTTAATACTCGTCTAATATTAACACTGCACTGTTATGACTACATATATCATTCATATTACCTCAATACGCTATCATGAAGGCAAAGCATACATATATAATTATGTACAGACATATTTCAAACTAAATTTGAGAACTAAAACTAGAAAATGTGTCGTATTTTATTGCGAAAACCATTAATATTTTGAATAAATTTAAGACGCTAATGTAAAATTTAATTATATTTCTTATTACGATATAGTCTTATACGTCGTGTTATGTGATATTATATATCTTTTTTTATATTCTTTGGAAATCCTTTATAAATATAAATAAAACATTACTATACCAGTTATAACTATAAAATAGTTATGTTTAAATATGGCCAAGTTTCATCAAATTTAACTAACCTTTTATTTATAGTTAATTTATATTCTTTTGTGCAATACTTTCCTTGAATAAAAACATTTTTCTCAATAAGACATATTTTATATTAAAGAAGGAGAATAAGGTACTACTAATATTTTTCGTTTTTTCGTCATACAAAAGCAATCGTACAGACAAAATTGTGATGTTATTATAATGAAATAATTGTAATTACTATTATCATACCTTAAAATTGTTATGTTTCTAAGGTATCCATAAAGACTTATCGTTTTTGTGATGGCCTAATGACTTTTGAATTAGTTAACACATTTAAAAATATATCTCATATATATAAATATATGTAGTATAATATTAAGAATTAAGAGATTAAAGACACTTTATAGTTCAATCAACAAGTTATTATTATAATGAACCAGTTATAACCACTCTTACGAAGCCAAACATTTTGACATCAGATTAGTCGTTAGACATTTATAGTTTGATGTTAACACGAGGTCGACGTCAGAGTTATATCTAACTGTAACTAGCTGTCTGCAAGTTTTGTCTTGTTATGAGTTGGAGCGTGGATCAACTGAGGGATAAATAAGACATTTATTAACTTATATAAAATCGATGTCGATTATTTAACTAAAACAAACGTTTGCAACAATCAAACAATTTGAACATTAAAACAAACAAACATTTTTACAATGATTTCAAATTATTAATAAAATAAAATTGATTAAAAAATGAAAGTTTACAGACAATTAAATGTTTCTTTATTTTATTATTAATAGTGGTTAAAAACTTATTATCTTTCATGTCGTAGATCAAAGAAGTGACGCTGCTTACATGTTAATTCAGAATTAATAACTTACACAGTACATTAATTAGTAATACCAAAATATAAATAATATTTAAAACACTAAATAAATAAATATGAAAATTAAATATTAGTGTATCCACCGTAAATAATTTCGAAAACTATATTATATATATCAGATTAACACCCACGCAATAATATTTTTAAAACACCGGAATCGTTGATCCCTTCAGGACCATCGCTTCCGTTCATACTTTATCCATAATTTAAATTTTGCGATGATAAAACTCACTAAATTTATGATAAAATAAACACACAGAAAATATAATCAGTTCATTTACGAGAATTACAAATTGACTTAAAGTAACAATTAAATTTCCAAGTAATAATAGTTACCGAGATTTCAAGACAACCTTACCAGTTGAACGCTCGAACCAGAGTGGATCTATCTTCCACCGAGCGCTTCGTTCAGAGTTGTCCGCGCCCCTCTTAGCAGTGATTGGTTGAATTTAATAGTTCTCCGATATGACACCAGAGGCGCTGAACACATCTGAACAGCACAACTTTACAAACAGATTACTAGGGTTAGCCATGACCAGATACAAACATTAGCCTAATGATCATGTTTAAATAATCTTTAAAAGGATAACCCTTAAAACATAAAGTGGTAGTCAATTTGAAACAATTTGAAAATGAATGGTGGTATGTAAAACAATACTTAGATGGCGCTACGTAAACGTAATCAAAAACAAATTTTCAAACAAAATATTTAAACTGAATGGTTTTAAATACAAACATTTATTCGATAATTAAATTTATAAATAAAACTTCGGAATGCAAATTGGAGGCTGGTCTGAAATTACTGATCTTAATTTCATACCAGCAACCATTTCGCTGTGTACTCAAAATGTCATCTACTTACAAAAATATTTGACGGAGCTTAATTATGACAACAAATAATAATTTTAATAATTAAACAAACTTATCTTAAATAGATTTATTAAGTTAACTTGTTACTCGAAACCATATTAACATATGTAATGAGAATGCGGCGACACGGCCATACTGATAAGCGGTGCGTGCCCTGCAGCGCTATTTCATTTTCATTATTTTATTTTACTTACTATTTTTAATTTTTTTTAACATTATCTTTGTATAACAACAGTTGTTCACTCCACGTGACAATCAACCAACAATCTTATAACTAGTTTGTTAGGAAGAGTATTATCCTAGTAAAGTAACATTCCACATTGTGAAATAGGTACCATACTATGACTTTAAAACTGTTTGGTTACGAGTCGCCGAAACGAAACATAACATCTTTTTGTGGCTTTGGGGCATCACACGAACACACATAACATCATAATATGATTATGCCATAGACGTCTCCACCCGTCTACAACATTTTATTTTTTTTTCTTTTCATTTTCATTTTCATTTTTTTTTTTTTTTAACATTTCATATGTCATAGGACGTCTCCACCCGCCTACAACATTAATAACTTTTCATAACACTTTCGTTTTGTCATAGAACGTCTCCAACCGTCTACAACATTTTATTATTTTTTTTTTTTTTTTTCTTTTTTTTTTTTTTTTCAATATTTCATTTGTCATAGGACGTCTCCACCCGCCTACAACAAGTATTGTTTATGGGTCGGATCCGCACGCCAAAGCATCTTTTAATATTAGTATTTTAGTATCGCTAGACAAATACTTTGGATAACTGATAACAGAACAGACAGTGCAAGTTTTATAACAAATTAAAATAGTTCACCGAGCATTTATGATAATAACTAGTTTGGGATACGCTGAGATGGTCCTGTTCGTCTGTCGGCGACACGGTCACCGTTTCGTTTCTACCGTGACATGGTTGCGGGGCTCTTCGTACCTGATCGTGGGCTACTTCTCGGGGATGCCCAATGATGTCCGATTACTCTTTGGAATCTTTGTACCTTGGCTCTACTTTTGACAAATTTTATCTCTCTTTTTGAGCTGCGTCGACCATCCTTAGTAATACGCCTCCACAGTATCCATCCATGAGAAAGGAATTCCGCTATATCATGGTTCGGACGATACGTGCTCCCTAAATTTAATTATGTCACGAAAATAGGGATTCTCGGGTTCAAACGTGGTGGTTATTGTTTCCCGTAGCTCCTTCCCAGTAGGTGTGGATACCAACCCTCAGCAAACGTCCCTTAAGCAAACTGCTTACCTTCTCACTCGGCTTTTGAAGTAATCGTTCCCTCATGCTTTGAATCATAGTCATCATCTGTAAGAAAAACTGCGGAGGTACGTTACCACACAGTGGCTGTTGCATTGCCACATCCATTAATGGAATGTTACTAGCATGATAGAATTGCATCACATGAAACCCCCGTTCAGAAACACCTAAAGGCATTTCTTGAAAACCAGGACCTACGTCAGAGGCACTCTACAATGGCCCCACGTGATTGGCCTGTTGTACAGAAACTACTGTATGTGCCACACGCGGTGTCACATAGTCAGGACCTGAAATATTTGACCGGCAGAAAGGGATCGCCGGAGCGATCCCACTTCTGATATCAGATTAACACCCACGCAATAATATTTTTAAAACACCGGAATCGTTGATCCCTTCAGGACCATCGCTTCCGTTCATACTTTATCCATAATTTAAATTTTGCGATGATAAAACTCACTAAATTTATGATAAAATAAACACACAGAAAATATAATCAGTTCATTTACGAGAATTACAAATTGACTTAAAGTAACAATTAAATTTCCAAGTAATAATAGTTACCGAGATTTCAAGACAACCTTACCAGTTGAACGCTCGAACCAGAGTGGATCTATCTTCCACCGAGCGCTTCGTTCAGAGTTGTCCGCGCCCCTCTTAGCAGTGATTGGTTGAATTTAATAGTTCTCCGATATGACACCAGAGGCGCTGAACACATCTGAACAGCACAACTTTACAAACAGATTACTAGGGTTAGCCATGACCAGATACAAACATTAGCCTAATGATCATGTTTAAATAATCTTTAAAAGGATAACCCTTAAAACATAAAGTGGTAGTCAATTTGAAACAATTTGAAAATGAATGGTGGTATGTAAAACAATACTTAGATGGCGCTACGTAAACGTAATCAAAAACAAATTTTCAAACAAAATATTTAAACTGAATGGTTTTAAATACAAACATTTATTCGATAATTAAATTTATAAATAAAACTTCGGAATGCAAATTGGAGGCTGGTCTGAAATTACTGATCTTAATTTCATACCAGCAACCATTTCGCTGTGTACTCAAAATGTCATCTACTTACAAAAATATTTGACGGAGCTTAATTATGACAACAAATAATAATTTTAATAATTAAACAAACTTATCTTAAATAGATTTATTAAGTTAACTTGTTACTCGAAACCATATTAACATATGTAATGAGAATGCGGCGACATATACAATATTATTATTATAAATACACGCATGTAACACCGCACGTAAAAGAAAAAAAAATATTTTGTTATATAGGGCCAACCACCATTCCTCATATAACGCGTCGATCAAAGTTTACGTGACATATTTACAAGTGCAATATGAGACCGCTCGTTTGATTGCAGTGCTTCATGAAATTAAAGTGTTATATACAATTGATGTATTTGACGTTTTGTTTGTTCTAAACGAACTGTGATACTTAAAACTAAGAATTGTCCAAGCAATAAAATTTATGAAAAACAACACAGTGATGAGAATTTCATAGTAATAAATAAAATAATTACTCTTTCCTTAAAAGAGTCCAATCCAATAACTAAACCTAGACTCCCGAACTAACAAAGACCAAATCCTAATTTTTAAAACTTTTAAATTTAAACAATATAATAAATATTCAGGTAAAACAAATTAAGCAAAAAAGAAGAGAATCAGTCAGAGAATATTTTATTTTCCAAATAAAAACTAATTTTCTAAACATAATCCAATCTGAAGGTTCCTTTAGCTAGATTATGCGAATTTCCATATTGATATTGTCCTGCCTCTGTCAAAACTTCTGAGTTATCTCAAAAACTCATCAAGAAATCTCTGTATGAGGCTTCAGAATCCTTGATGGATTAGTTACCGCTTTGAAAGCAAGTTGGAAAATGTCACAGGTACATATGAAATATTCCAACTTGTCTTCTACCTAGAATATGACGGATTTTAATTCAAACTTTCATCTTCAATCTTTCCCTTAGAGATGAAATGAAATTGAAACTGGTCTTAGTTGTAGTAAATAAAATATTAACACAAGGCTAAAAATTTTAACACAACATCATTTATATTGAAGTACATTTGAAATGCTTAATATAAAGTTATGAAAACAATTGAACCTCTGTTGTTATTGCATATAATTAAACCTTGTTCAAACAACCATACAATATGTACATTAATATTAATAACAATCCATATTGAACCGATATATTGTTAGAACCACAAATTAAATTATAAACAATATACTGAAGACAACAGCTTTTAATACGATCAGTGCGGTAAATAAAATGAACGAAAGTATTTTGTAACGATAAATTTTAATTGATATTATTATTAAAATTATTTCATTGTTTCATTTTGATCAGTATTGCGTTTAGTCTTGAATATAATGATTAAGAAAATATTTCTTTAAATGTTGTGTTAAAACACAATTAACAGTAGTACTAAAGTAATATATTTAGTGGTAACATATATCAAGTTCCCGAGCAGCAGATAAATCTTACTCGTGTATGTTTCCTTCACCAAGTATATGATATACTGATGTACGAGATAACAAAACATTATTCACTAATTAAATAAAATGGATTGAAAGTTATAAATAGTAATAGTAAAAATATAAGGAAAAATTCTTTTTTCCGTTCTTATTAACGTTCTGTTTAAGGAAATCACTGCGATATTAAAAATCGGATTTTTTCTAATAATATCTTTAGGTTTCTTTCTCTAAGTAATTTTAGATTTTTTTAAAACGTGTATGTGTGTGTGCATGTCTGTGTGTATATTTCTAAACGTTTTTCTCAGCTCTATTTTCTTGCAATCATATTATGCAATTGACTTAGTTTCTATACCAATTAATCCGTATTTACGTAACCGAGTTTTTCAACGAAATCGATCAAGCGTATTTTTTAAAGGAATTAAAATAGCGTATTTGCGATTTCTAAGTAACTGATTTCACTATCATGTTGGTTGTGATACCAATAGATACGTATTCACCTTACTTGGAAATAATTAGCTTTGAAAGAACTGAATAACGCGTATTCGCGATTTTCAAATAACTGATTGTGTGATTCGGGTAGTTGTAACACACATCAGTGCATGTTAAAGTCAGCAAAAAATGAAGACTATCGAAACAAAATATTTGGTAGTTTTTAAATTAAACAAATTTAAAAAAAGAAGAATCAAATTCATTGCTACATTTATAAAGTTATGAAATATGCTATATATGTAAAAAGTTGTTTTAATGACTTTAGTGCAAGTAATTATGTAATGTATTTTATTAAAGACAAAATAATAATAATAACAATAATATAGCATTTTTCTTATCCAGGAAGTCAATGTAATGGGGTCCATATCGATTACCACTTATTTTCTTAAAATACAGCTTTCTTTTTTAACTGATAATTTTAATTGACTTAAAACCAATTTAAATTCTTTGATTCTCGCGGTACTATCTTATTTTTATAATGTAAGATTATATTTATTTGTTACCTACGAATATACATTAAATAGAATTGACTAGTGAGTTCAATAGTAAAGCAGATTTTAATATTTCATAAGCAGTATAAGAAACGACTGAACATTGCACATGTGTTCAAGGATAGTAGACGACAGCCTTAAATAACATCTACATTGACCTATATCTTATATAAATACTTTAATCAGAATTTCAACAATATCTGTCACTAATCAATCAATCAATCAACAAGCCAAGACTCAACGCACTAACAAAGATGACGATGCATACATTCAAGGCCTATGTTTTTAGTTTTATATCCATAAAATGTGCCTTGTTAGAGAAAAGTTGTTATAGAAATAATAAAGTGCTTTTAACAAAACTAATATTCATATTTTACATATTTAATTGAAAATCACGAATATTTTTTCTATCCTTTTTATTCAGCATCGTAATGTATTTACCGTCACTTATACAATAGTAAAGTGTACAATTATACTAGAGCTTACAGCTGAAAAGCTCTAAGCATGTAGTTGCTATCACGCTCTCCGAAGAGAAGCACGTCGCTGTCCGCGTCACTTAATTGAACGACGTACACAGTCCGTTTTCTTAAGTGAATGTTGTGAAGGTGTTTTGTAATAAGTAATATAATTCATAATTTGTGGAAAGTGATTATTTTAAGTTTTATTTTCAGTGGTAATAAAAATGTAATTATTTATATGTAAGTACTTATTCCATATATCACTTTATGAATAAATAAAAACATTTAATTAATTAACAATATTTTGGGGAGTACATAACCCTATAAAAATAAATATATATTATTATGTAGTTTATTGAGTATTTAAATTTTCTTCTTTAAAATTTCACAACAGTTTTAAGTTTAGAAAATAAAATAAAATCATAGAAGAAATGAGAGTCATATGCAGTCTGTTGTTTAGTAAGTTCTTCATTCTTCCAAATACCCAAAAAATATCTGCACCTCGTTAGAGACAAAACGAAGGCTTAGAGGCTGTTCATTGATTTCACATTCCGAACCCGTCACGGTGCAGGAAGCGGAGTGCAAACAGTGAACGGAAATTGTTACCCAGATGCAGGTGTAAAGAGTATTTATCTAACTGAATTACTCTTCTTACCTAACTAAATTTGAAAAAAAAATCTAATGCTGCCTCTGAAGTACGTTCTAAAAATGAACTGTTGATAATTGTGACAGCCTAAGATCTTAAATTAGCTTATACTGATATATCGCGTTTGTACGTCTCACCTCCACTTCTACAATGTACGAGTTAACTACAATCCTATTCCGGTCCAGTACTTAATAATACGTGCTTGTGTTAAATATGTAATCTTTTGTGATGTTTGTTCCCCAGTTTAGTACAACAAGTATCACGCACTGTAACTGTATAGTTTTTTCTAAACTTTTAATATGAGCCTTATTTAACAAATCCTACAGATTGTGTCGTATTTTATATGTCCTGCTATAATTTTATTATTGAAAAACTAAATACTTACTATTTTTCAATATTTCTCAAGGAGAAAAGAAATATTTATTTAATAAGAACTAGTAAATGACCACATTACTAAGAAATTTGAAGAAATAATAAAACTCTTGGATAGTGGTCCTAAAATTCTTTTAACAAAACATTATATTATAATTATACAATATATAAATATGTATCAAATAGTTTATTACTTAGTTACACCGTAAAAGAAAAATAATAAAGAAATATAAGAAAAAGGCGAAAAAATTTTTCCACATCGTCAGTATTGAAATCAGTATACATGTAATAAGATTTTCAGCAGTAGTATATATGTATACTACATACTAGACTGTATACTACATTTGAATTGTATATTGCGTTTTATTATAACTGGTTTCAAACTCTTTGCAGCATTCATAGATGTGCAAGATATCTCGTCTTCTCGTGTAGCAAACTCTCTTGGTGACAATAAAAGATTTTGCCACACACACTATATATGAAATAGCTTTTGATATTTAATAAACAAATATGGAAATATATATTATATAATAAAGTTCTGCGATATTTATATTTTCATTCTAAAATACATATGCATAAATATTATTGTTTTATTGTTTTGTAGTTATTTATTGTTTTAACCTAAAACAAAATTAAATTTATTTACCAACCAAACAGCAAATAACAATAGACAATGGATTTAATGGATAATTGGTATATGTTTTATGAGATCATATATGAATAGACCTCTAGCCGATAGGATAGCATATGAAGGGATATGATATTATTTTAATTAATAAAAGTGTAAAACGAATAAATCTAAGAAAAGTATTTTGTTATTTTCGTTCATGTAAGTTTTTGTGTAAAATCAAAAAGCATGAAAAGCTATTCTTAATTAAGCTACTTTCAATTAAAAATAATCAAAATCTAGTTTTTATTTAATTTATTTGTAATTTTAATTTTATTTTATATATTAACAAAGAATTTTACAATAAAGACTTAATACAAAAATTAATAAACATTACTCATTTAAGAGAAGAGGAATAGTAGAATAAAGTGCATAATGAAGGATGAAGAAGTTAAGGGGAACTAAAGAGAAGATGGGATACAGTGACCAAGAGGTCAAGACGAAGATGTCTCGGAGTTCATAAATGACTAAAGTGTCTTGATGTATCTAATCTAAAAAAAATTACATTTACCCAATTTTGACGCAACCTCATCTTGCAACCCCTTAGCAAGCGAGCTAGGCCTTGTGTTTTTAAAATGATATAGGGAATCAGAACTTTTCGTAGATTTGACCCAGAATCTGCGGTCTTATTACCGAAGATCCCAGAGTACTGGGAATCCAGACTAAAGACACAGACAGACTCATCTGACTAATTGAATAAAGAGCTTTCCGGATCTTCAAAATTATAGGAAACCTCGGCTTACTTTTGAAAAGATTTTGCCTTATAGACAACAGACAGACAACTTATCTAGTTGGTCAATGTGTGTACATCACTTAACTATTCATATTTTAGAAGTGTCATTGTCACCATAAGTAAGAGTTACAAGCCATTGTCACGCATTGGTAAGAACAGTGTAAATAACATTATCGTTTTACTTATAATATTATTTACCAACATTCACAGAGTGTCAAAAGCTTACACATAATAAGTATTCACATTATGAATATACTATCTATGACACAATATTATAACTACTATATATATATATATATATATATATATATATATATATATATATATTCATAATAGATTATAAATTCATTAATATTTATAAAAATAGATGATAAAAATGGTTTTAAAAATTCATTTTGTATTGTTTATTACAGATATTATATTATATTATGGTATTGTTTATTACGTATATTATAAAAATATAATATCTGTAATAAACAATACAAAATAAAATTTGAACTCTAATAAATAAAAACTTATTAGGGTTCAAAATATTACATTGCACTCATTTAACCTATAAGAATAATTTAATAAATACATATTTAAGATCAGAATAATAATGCCAAATATGATTGCTATAGGAAACTTGTTCTAAACACCCTTTTAAATGTTATATACTCGTATGTTATTTTTAATCAAAAACGAATAATCTTAATTAGGAAATATAAATCCTTTGAAAATGGAGTTAAAACCTTTTTACAAAAAAATAAAACCTTTTTCGTACTTATTTAATTTAAAGTCGATTCCAATAAGTCGTTATAAGTAATGTATATATGCGTGTTCTTGTCCTGAAAATTCATTGATATTTTATATTACCATCAGGAACTGTAATAATATTTCATTTAAAATAATACTTTTACCACTTTTAATCACATTTATATCTCATTACAAGAGACATAATTAATTATAAATTGTAATTTATAATGCTTAACTCATAAGTGACATTAAATTTTCACATATTTGACTACGAGTAAATTTACGTCACTAATCTTTGGCCCACTTGTCAGAAAAAAGTAACCTAGATATTATATTTAGTAATATAATAACTAAACAAACAGCAGATATTACAGTTAATAAATAAAACTAATTATTGTCAAGTAGATCACGTCTAGAATAAAGAATGCTGCCATTCTTTGAATAGCTTTTTTTTTCTAACACAAAATAGGTTAGCGTTTGACTACAGTCTACCTGATGTTAAGAATAACTGTAGTCTGCGATGTAACACGCTGACCTAGAAGCCATCTATCTACTCTGGATTTGAAGACTAGATTAAAAAGCTCAGCTTCCTCGGTAGCGAGTTCCAAATCTTAGCTGCTCTCTCAATTAAAACTTTGTGCTAGACCTTGGAACTTCCACCTTAAATCAGGGTCTTCCTGATGAGTTTCTTATTAACTGAAAGAATTAACTTGTGCCAATTCGATACTTGATATATTTGATATAACAACAACAAACTAACCTCGAACGGAAGTAAGAAAAAAAAAGAAAATGATTATGAAAAATATATAATGATTGTATCTTACTTAGTTGTTATATATTTATTGATCCTTTGTTAGAAACTCCATCCTTAAAAAAATCAGTCGGTCGCTTCTAAAATACTACAGATAAATATAATATATAAAAAAGACCATTTATCGGTATTCTTTTGATGAAAGTTGTCTTTCTATTGTAAGGTCAGACATGATGTATTCTTTTATTTCAAGATTCCAATTTTCTTGATAGGATTGTAGCTCAATATCATTGTTCCTTTGTCTCACTTTGGTTTCCAGGTCAGTTTTGTAAAATGGGAAAACTTCCTGACCCTCAGAAACATGGAAGTAACTTTCAATAATATATTTACCCAGTCTTAGAACATTTATTACTGTAAAAAAGTCTTTGTTTCATTTACGTAAATTCGTTGCTAACGCTTTTAAATTTATTCAAGCTTTAAAATGCATATTTTATAAATATACATAGCCGTAGTATAGCAGTGTGGTGAGCCAGTTCCGTTATATTTTATAATTAAAATGTTCTCCTGCGCCCAGTTTTAGAAAATGCAAAAATGAAATATAAATATAATACTGTTTACATTACCAGATTTTAATCTGGAAAACGCCTCAGAGACAAATGCTCCGATTTAAAAATGAAATGCCTCTTAAAATCGCAGTCGCCTCCAACTCATCTTGATTCCTAGCAGTTTGTGGTGCGGAAGTTTTTTTTTTCGTTTTTGCATATAATTATGCCGACAGTGAACGCGAGGAATACTTAAAAGTTTTAGAGTCTAATTCTTGCATAACTTTTAAAAAACTAACTAACTTTCTTACTTATCAGTAATACTTAGCAATAATCACTATTTTGTAATTTTTTAATGTGCTCATAAGTTACAAAAAAAAATAAAAAAATTCTTTATATACGTATTCAAGTTTTAAAATAGTTTCTCATTAAATTTTACAGTTAACTATTTTAAGATAAGAATAATGTATTATATAATTAGGGGGCCAATTTTAATAAGCTTTCCCCTTGTAGAACAAAACTATATCAGGTATTGCTAAAGCTAAAAAAGCTAAAAAGCTATCTTATAAATAAAACTAATAAGTTTTATTTATAAGATAGGTTTTCCAAAGTATGTGAGCGTAATTTATAATATGTATAATATATAAATAATATGTATATAAGCGGTTATGTAACCGCTTCCTTTTTGTTGTTTTATACACTACATATCAACTTTTTGTGAAGGTGTTATAAATAGTAAATGATGTTTTGTGTTCTCTTGTGATCGAATATTTTTATTTTATTTGCAAAATTAAAATATAACTTTAGTTAACTGTACAATAGTTATTTTAAAAACGGTTGTGGGTTTTCTAGATAAAAATAACTTTTAACATAGACTATTACTTTGGTATAATTATTCGAATTGTACCAAAATATATTTGAATATAATATATGTTAAAAAAGTTTTAATTTTTGCGTATTCATTTAATGCTTATTTATGAAAATACAACATGAAATTTTATGTCATGTCATAAAATATCATATATATATATTTAAAATAATATAACATTTTTTAATCAGGAAATTAATGTAATGGGTCTCGAACCCGTTATCGCTTGTTATTAAAATGAGACTTGTTGCAGATTCTAATAAAATATTAATATTACTTTACATTATAAAATACTCTCATACATTGTTTTAATTAAATTTCGTATGGAAATTAAATTTATCTCAAAACAAATTTTGTAAGACCTTTATAATGCGATAAATTTTATCCTACAACAGTAAAGGTTTTCAGAATTTCATAAAAATATATAAAGCTTGCCGCAAAATAATAAATTAACTTTAATATCTTTGGCTTTGGCAAAATTTTTTATAAGAGTGTAATTATTTTCAATTTTTTTGTTTATATATTTCCATTAAACCTCTAACAGTTTTTATAACATAATTGAACAAGAATAAATTTTTAACAGACCAATTCAAAAAATGTTCAAAAAGACCTGCTCAAAAAAAATAATGAAAAAGTTCTTGGCTAAAAACCACGTTATAGTTATAAAATTTGTATTTTCTATGACGCCATTTACTTTTATAATTAATTAAATATGTGTTACTATAACAGTACATAAGTATCTCGAAGTATCGAAATTAAGAGCTAAGAAGTATATTTAAAGCCTGGGTTAATGTCTTTGGAACAAGCGAGAGTAGTTAGCCATCATAAAACTGGTTGCAAATAACCATATGGATTATTTGATCCCATGGGGTGTACATTGCCCTGGTATTCTAAATAAATCAGTAGTTAAAATGCGTTTTCACCCTTGAGGATCAAGGATGATTGACAGAAAACGGGAAAGGCGTGCAATTCGCCGGATTCTTTTAATATTTAAAAAATGCCTAAATAATAAACATTACCAAGAACTTTCCAATTTGTAACAAAAAACATTATGAAGGCTATAAAGATTATATAGGACAGACTTAGTATTAGGTATGGTACTACTGGTGACATATGACCAGTTACGCAAAAAGTCAGCTTGCAGCTCTGAATTCAATTAAAAGACTTGCTAAGAAGAGCATTGGTTACCGCGAATTTCTTAAGACAGGTATAGAATTGCAAGACGCAGCCTTTGGACTGTGTGTTTTGGTGAGTGGGAGCAGGAATTGCACACATTACTTATCCCATCCTCTTTCATTTTAATTTTAATATATCGGCGAATATTTACCCTTATGCCGCGGAAAAATCTCATGTTCAAACGATTTTGCGTAATCCTTTTTGATTTATTAGAAAAAATGTGTCAGTTTTCTTGTATTAAGAATTAAAAAGATCTCTTTGAATACTGTAGACACGTATCGAAACGACTTTATCAAAGTTAATTGCTGGTAATGGATACAATCCTGCACAAGTTTTAATGAAAATGAAACTGACTAATTCATGATAAAAATACCAAATGTCTAGGCTGACAAAACTAGAGTAACGCTGCGGCTTTGTTTTAACGTATCTGGAGAATTTGTTATAAAGCCACTAAGGCTGTTCAAGTTAAATAAAGCGTCAAATCGTTAAATTCTCGTACTTCATATACTCTAAAATAATTGTAATAAAAGAACAAATTGCAAGCGCATCTGTATGCAAATAAGAAACAAATGCTGTTTGTTATACCGAATTTTTTTTTGCCCGAAAAGTAGAAGCTTATTTAAAAAAAACCTTGAAGGCTTTCCTACTCTAGAAAAATGCTCAAGCTTTAAACGATGCATAAAGCTTCAAAGTATGGATCCGTATATAAATGTTAAATTTTTGCTACAGGTTTACCCAGGAATCAAGGAATAATATGAGTTCGACTTTCTCACACAAGATGAATATTTAAAATCATATTGAGCACCATGGACTGTAATCTTCATAGAAATATTATACTGGCAGAAATTTGAGCTATAAAAATTCAAGAATTAAAAGTATTATTAGAATAATTAAAGCCGTTCCCTTTCAAATCACATTTGGAAAAAACTTTGACCTGATCTGAATCCGAACTAAACTTTTTTTTTTATATTGTGTCTAACAAACATTCAATTTTAATTTATTAATAACAAAATACTTATTTTAACGTTATCAGAAATCTTAAAAAGCTGCTGTTAATATTAATAATAAATACAGATAATATTTTAGTCAGACAAACACATACACATACGAAGACACACAGGCAGACAACAGACATCGACGAATGGAAAGCCACTTGAGTTTGTGAAGAAATTAGGAAATGTGGTCATATTTACGCGGGGTAAATATGAACCGTATAACAAGCTTTTGAAGACTCGCATATATAATTTGTCCTCAGTTAAATCAACATAACTTGCGTCGGCGTAACCGAGCATAAAAAGAAGCAACGAATGAGCTAAAATAATTTTGGTACAAATAGGTAGAAAAAACGCAAGCGAAGTTATGATTTATATATTTTTCTATTTACTTCTGTCTATTGAATTCATCAAAAAAGTATTTAATTCTTGAAAATACACAATCTTTTAGCAGAGGAACAATACGGTGTAGTGTGACCATTAGATGGTTTATTTTAATTAATCACATAATGACATCATACTGTGACTGCCAAGAACGATAACTTAAGATTTACTAGAATTTATTTTAATACCAAATTTTTAATGACTTTTCTTTTAAAATTTATTAACTGTTTCTTTTCTCCAATATTTTTTGTTTAATGGAATTTTTAATAACATTAAAAAAAAATGCTATAAAAGTGAGACAATAATGAATAATCATTTATCACAATCAAACAATATAAACCAAAGCTAACACACAAATTGTAGTAAAAATCATAAAATATCTTTAATACATTACGAAAAATATCGCAAGAATTCTAATTACGTTACTCAATTTCGATCTCAAGTATCAACTTGGTAAAGCTCTAGAAGCGAATAAATAAAAATAAATAAATATTATTCGAACCTTATATTTGAAACAATATTTACTAGTTTGAATAAATATCGTAAAATAAATCCGAAACTTTTTTATTTAAAACTTTGTAAGAAATTTACATTTTACGAAGCAGTAACTGGAAATTACTTTTCAATTTAAAGGAGTTGTGTATTTGAGTTTTAAAAAAGACTTTAAAATTTTATTATAAATATCTTTATTGCTTTTAAAATATAAGTGTTTTATAAAACTCTTCTAAAATCATTTAAGAACATCTTTACGAGATAAGGCTTCATGATAATGAACTTCATCTTATGAAAAGTATCTCATTATCACATTGAGAGGCGATACTTATGAAGACTACGTGTTATCTATATTCTCTCATTATGTGTTTGCGATTAGGTAATATACTATCATCGGCGTAATAAGTACTTTTATCCATAAACATTTTTCAAGTACATCTTATAATTTATTTGTTGAATCAGCAAGTTTGTCTGAAACCTCTCCCAAAATCCTTTCTTCTCAAACTTAAATTTTAAATAATCTATCATCAAAAAATATAATACACATTTTTATATATTACACACAATTATACACGAAACCGATATTTGTGATTTCCTTGAAAATTAGGAATGTATTTACATAATTTTGCTCAAATAACAGTACATTACATTAGATTTTACCAAATTAGATTGCATTATAATAATAACCAAAATAACTTTTTGCAATTTCGATTGAATATATGATAGAAATTAAATAATAAAAATATAGTACTAACTTGTGCTACCGTATCACTGCTCACTTCAATGAATTTAGCATTTTATATATAACGTTTATATAGAACGGACATCTATTAGGCTTTTTTCGAAAGTCCTAACCAATGCCTAAACTTTGTAGTATAGAATAACATTTGAAGACATCAACTTATATAGTGGATATGTAAAATTCAAACTTAACAATTAATCCTATCACTAGTGTAGTCTAAGCCTAAGTAATCTAAGCCTCTAAGTATATCATAGATAATACTCAAGCTGTATAATGTCTGATGACCCTTGCGTTATACTCGTGAACGGGTGCTGCTTGCGGTGACCGGTCGTCTTGCTGGCTCAGTTTCATAATTATAGTTTAATTTTATTTGCATAATTGGTTTTTATAATTTAGCCTCCACAAGGAATAGATTGCGATGGTTCTAGTTGTTCGTAAATTGTTTACTATATATGGACGTTTGTGAAACAGTGATCACAATAAAAAAAAAACCCCCCGGTTGAGTTTGTTGTGTGGTTGTTCTCAGACCAGGGCACGCTTGGAACCCTCGTTGCTTTAGTTATAAGTTGGACAGTGACTCTACAGAAGGGCTTATTTCGATATGTAAGGCATCAAAATAGGCCCTCCTGGCACTTCCATTTGACGTACACAAGTGATCATTGGTATTGATTGAAAGTGGAAAATATAAATAAATAAATAAATAAATAGATACTGAAAGATAGAGGCAGGTATGGAACTTGGGCATCCGACTTGTCACTGTACGAAATATTGCAATAATACCTATTATATGACGATCTTCTGCGAAAGAGAGCTCGGAATAGTTCCGCCATTTTATATAATAATAATCATAAAAAGTATGTTTGTTTTAAATGTCTTTAGTTTAGTTCTTGTGTTATAAATTTGTAAAAGTTGTGGTGTTTTTTATAACTCAATACTAAAAGTTTAGACGTGTGGTTAGTAGTTAGTAGTATGGTTGGAAAACATTCATTTATTATACAGAAATAATAAACTAAATCCGTCCTTTGTTCTAGAATATATTTAAAATATTTTATCAAATACAGGGTGTGAATATAATTTCAATAAAACTATTTTACGGATATAACTCGCGTTTATTATTACATTATTAAGACGAGATGATGGTGTCTGTGACGAAAGACACCAACATCTCGTCTTACCGAGAACACGTTTGCTGCAAAGCATTCGAAACGTCGGGTAAAATTTAAACATGTAATTATAAACGCGAGTTATATCCGTAAAATAGTTTTATTGAAATGTGTAGTACTCGTGTAAGTCTTAGAAAACATGTGAATATAATTGTTATTTTGTTTACATTGAAAACGTAAATCCTAATTTTACTTTAACGAACTAAAAAATAGAAATTACTTACCTTTTACTTAAAAATAACACTTAAATGATGATTTACAAAAACAGTTCATTATATATTATGTTATATGTTGTATACTATTTTTTTTACTTTCCTAGCATAATAAATGAGTACTAACTTTCATTACTTACTTCTCCCAGTTAAGAGCCTGTTTTAAAACAAAAGATGTCCTTCCTTCTTTTTATATTTGATCCACAAATTGTTAGATTATTAATGTTAATTTATGTTAATTGTAAAATTAATAATGTTCTTAATATGTTAATGAAACCTCTTGCAAAACAAGGGTTCTCTAGTTTCTTTTTTACACTTTCCAGTAAGATGTTCTGATACTTTTTAGTATCTGTAAGTTTATGTTAAACATACTAATAAAACTCTCTTAAACACTGTCATTAATCATGTTACATAGAAATACCGCGGAGAGTCAAAACTTTGTAAGGCAATGACTATAATGTTTTTTAAATTACAAAACGATATCTAGAAATATAAGCCTTCAATTCTCAGTAAGATTTGGATTATAGAAATATTGATATCTTTTTGAAAGAACATTATTACTTACTATGCATACATATATATGCATATACTTATATACAACCTTTTTTTTTTCCGTTGGAAAAACCCGTTATGGGTACCCCGTCGGCCCATATGGGTGACGGCCGGGGGGTTATGTGGGACTACCCGGCAGCATAGAGGATGCTGCCATTTTTAAAGCTACCCACTAAAAAACCAACGGTTGCCCTCTGCGCCGTATTGGGACGTCACGGGATCGCATTAGCACACACCGTGACGCCCTGGCCAGACCCCCCGAATGAGAAAACTTATATACAACCTTACCATTCTAACATTGCAACAAAACTTCATTTTATCACGTACACTGTAATCTAATTTTATGTAACTTTGTAAGCGAGATGATACTTCTTTATTAGTTTTAACTCATTTGGCAAAGTAACTTTGCTATTAAGTAAGAATTATAAAAATATATAATGTGTCGTTATTGTAATACCTAGAAATGAAATCATTTCAACTATTATTACTCTATGTATATTTAAATACACACAACATTAAGTGAAAGCAAAGCTACAATAGAACTATATTTAATGGATTTAACCCCACGTACGATAATGAATATAAATTATAGTGTTGTGTCAGATGCCGTTACTATTAGTAGTATAAAATATTATAGACGATTATGTAGTTCACTAAACCTACTAATAATTTTAACCTAATTATTTGCGAATATAACGAGTCCATGTCATTTATTTCAGGTGCTGACTCACTGACGTCACTAATCTGTTAACACTGTAAAGGTTAGTTGATATTGTATTTTCTTAGATTTTCACGAGTACACATTAGAAATATAACTATTTTTACGAATTAAAACTCGCGTATAATTTGGTTACATTTTTGATTTTAACCCGACGTTTCGAATACTTTGCAATAATCGTGTTCACGGGTAGACGAGATGTAAGTGTCTAATGAAATTGATATTGTAATTAACACTCATTCAATATTTAACTTGTTGTTAGTCACTTTGTGTGTGTATATGTGTGTTACTGATTGTATATGTGTGGGTGAGATGAGTTGAACTTATTGAACCACAGAGAAATATCAAATAATTTAGAATATCTAACTAATTACAATGTATGACAAAAGATAAAGAACCACAGTAAAGAATGAAGCTGGAATCGGGTGCAATGATTTAAATAAAGAACGTGTATTTTGTTCTTTTATTGAATACAATACACATAAATTTCTCATATAATTATATGTTTTACTTTTTTTTTTTTTGTATAACCAATTATTGGTACTATTAGTATAAATACGAAACAAACTGTTTCTCTCGCAATTTACATATTATTACTAGTCTGTATCCCAAAGTATCCCAAATCTTTTTAGATTGCGAAACTGATTTCTCAAGAGATGAATAAGATTTAAGACTTCCAACATATCAGGCGAAACCTTTTAAATGTCTAAAAAAAACAAGCGTCACTGGATGCCAGCTCCATCACATTAAATTCCTGATTTTAAAAAAAATATTGTATTGTTATTTTTTATCCTTTCCATTGTTACTGAAGTCATTAAATATTGTCATTGAAGTCATTAATAATTATTATACACAATTACTACAAAAAATTGTATATATAGAATAATTCAGGACGCAAAATAAACTACTTCATATGTTTTTCCAATTGTAATCACTGACATTAACACTCGTCGATTGTTATCACGAACACTCTTATCACACGGTTTTTTTATAATTCGCTAGTACGCGGTTTTCACTGGAAAAGTCTAAGTTACGTTAATATACATCGTTTGGTACTAAAACGAAGTCAATTACATATAAAATGGAACCCAAAAAAATGCTAACATATAAGCGTTTACACACGTGTATCTGTGTGTAAATATATGTGTATAAACATACACAAAGATATACACACATACTCACAATTATATAAAAAGTGTCTATAATTACTCAGGACAACACAAAAAGGTGATTACAATAACATCCTTAATCAGGAAGTAAAGATATTATGTGTGTTACAATATGGACCATCTGATCGTTTACGGAATGTTTCACAAAAAAACACACTTTTTCAAGAACAGTCGAAAATAACTTATGGTTTGTTTATATTTTCTACCTTTTGTGATCATGAAAAAAATAAAAAAAATGAATTAAAGTCAATATTTGCATCCTTTAATATTACATACTTAAGCAAATATTCAAGAGACTAACTAACAAGAACTATAGAGTAAGAGACTTTATTTTACAATTTTAAAATGTCAATTATTTCCAAATCATACAGCACTTTTTATGTCATTGACCTGAAAACAGGGGAAAAACTATTGATATGAAAATAAAAATTACTTTCAATTCGTTAATTTCAAATAATACCAACCAATTGTAAGTTTAAAATGAATCATAAATATTGAAGAGCGTATAACTCGGCCATTTTATTAATTTTAATCCACGAATGAAATTGAATAAAATATATTCATAGTATTTTAAATTGTTTTCAACTTATATGGCCTTGTTAAGCTTATAAAATTTTAAGTAAATACGAAAATGAAAATTTTATCGGTACGCGCAGAATTTGAACCCGCGACCTCAAGGAAACCGTTCCTTCGCTCTATTAATTGAGCTACCGTATTCATAGTCGCTTTGATGATTTTAGCATCCTATATATGACCATCATTATTGGGACGACAGCTATATCTATTAGCTTTTTTTTTGAAAATCCCAACTAATGTTTCTAACTTGTACAGTACAGAATAACATTTTAAAAAATCTACAACCAAAATTATGATTTTTAAACACGTATTAATAGAAAAAAGAATTCTCATCGCGAAAATATTCTTCCAATAAATAATTGGAAAAATTATTAAAAAACTTATATTACTGAAATTCAATTTAGCAAATTAATTTCAAATTCAATTATCATTTTATTTACTTTATTTTCTTTTGTGATTTGTTGGTTTTATTTGTTATTTTAAATTGTAATTATTAATAACCAAATCTAAGCAATTTAGAATTGTTTATTGGATTTCTTGGCGTTTTTTTGTTCTTTTATTAATAAAATACAGATTGGCTTGAGTTTTTATTAAACTGTAAGTATTATTACAAAAACGTAAGACAAGGACCAAGACATGTTGGTAGTTACATGATCAAGAAACCAGTCTCCACTGAAATGACTAAAATAACATGACAGAAGAGCATTAAATCAATTAGCATATAGCGTCGAGACCAAATTAATTGAGGTAAGCGTAGAGAATGTCTTTATTATTACAACAAGTATATCACACTTAAGTTATTTAAGTTAACAGTTAATTTGATAATAATAGAAACAACACTTACTCATACAATTCTTGTAATCTTTGTGTTAAAATAACATATTTATTACTATTACAATACAATAGTTTTTGCTCACAATACAATAATTATTACTTCTGTATATTATATATGAATAGTTGTAATAGAGTATTAAAATAAAAAAATTTGGGAATAAATTTAAGTACAAAATAAATAAATATAGAAAGAAAAATTCATATTAAAGATTGTTGATTCTTCGAGTCTAGGATACCGTCCAGTCGCTTTGGCAATTGAACTACTGTGTTGATACCCGAGCCGCCTAATTGATAAATATCTCTTTATATAAATTATTATATATAGAGATATTTATCAATTAGGTGGCTTATATAACTTTAAATATAACAACATGTACCTTATACAGCCATATAAGCCATATACAATTTTTATGACTGAAAGATGTGTTTACATTGTGAAAAATTTATTTAAATATATATGTTAAAGTTAAATAAATGATTATCTTATTTTTAATATTATTCGTTACATTGTAACACTATAAACTATTGATATTATCACTAACAAGCGATATATAACGAGCTATAAGCCGGAGGCTGTATTACACTACTAACTACTATGAGATGTACAGTCAGCTTCAAAAGTCGATGACTATATTTATAGTTTCAAAATAGCTATACACCATATTATACCAAAACTGCTAAACATCACAAACACTAATATTGAATGAACATTATTAGAGATCAAATTATAATTGACACTTATCTGCATATGTCATTGTCACGGCGTGAATGTTGATACAAAAAATGTAGTCTCTTCTTTGCATTTTAGATTTAAAACAGTGATGACATATTACACAAAAGAATATAGTAATTGATTTAAAAACATTGTTTTATTGTTAATTCTTTTTATTAATTCCACTTTATTATATAAATAATGTATTTCTAAAGTGGCAATATTAATAATACCTCTCTATCTATTGTCACTTAGAACAAGAACTACAAAATACGTTAAATTAAATTAAATCTGTTTGGAAGACTTGATGAATTCGAAAACTTGATATTTAAGTAATTTGAACTCTAATAATGTTCATTCAATATTAGCATTTATCATTTTCAGCAGTTTTGGTATAATATGGCGTGTAGCTATTTTTAAACTTTTAATATGGTCATCGAATTTTGAAGCTGACTATACAACTATCGACCCATCGCATTAACACTGGGATTGAATGTATTGATCTACGATGACTATAAATTAATAGATCTCTCTTTTTAAATATTGTGCGTTGGAGTTGAGTGTAACGTACTTTTTTTTTCCGTTGGAAAAACCCGTTACGGGTACCCCGTCGGCCCATGGGGGTGACGGCCGGGGGGTGATGTGGAACTATCCGGCAGCATAGAGGATGCTGCCATTTTTAAGGCTACCCACTAAAAAATCAACGGTTGCCCTCTTCGCCGTAATGGGACGTCACGGGATCGCGTTATCACACACCGCGACGCCCCGAAACGTATTTAGTATTCAAAAAGAAAATTCAACTTCTATTTGGTAACCTCTCTTTGTATCCTATTAATTCTTAAAAGCTAACAACCCCTTTATCCCCGATTATAAAAGAGACCGTGGAAGGTGGTCACGTGACTCGCATGCTCATTGGCAATCTTTTTTAATATATAAAAAGCTTTTAAAACAATTATAATATATATAATATCAAATATGTTGTAAGACCGAAGTATGTTTTATATACCTTTGTTTATGTAAGTCTTCTATAATTATATAAAAAGTATAATCGATTTGAATTACATCCATCATTAGAAATAATGAGCTTAACGAACGTTAACAAATCTTTTTCAGTTTCAACAAATGAGCTCTCAAAATATTGTTAATTGATTGATATTATTATTTTTAAAAACTCAAAATAGAACTTATGGAATCAAGATAATCTGGTATATAAGAAATACAATTTTATAACAATAAATTTTCCAATATGCCTGTTGGCTCCTGAGGCGTCAGATCAGAAATCGCTTAAATAATATTTCTCTACAGCGAACCAGTTGTTCTACACTTACTTATTTATATGAACGTTTTTTTTTTTTTTTTTTTTTTTTTTCCGTTGGAAAAACCCGTTACGGGTACCCCGTCGGCCCATGGGGGTGACGGCCGGGGGGTGATGTGGGACTACCCGGCAGCATAGAGGATGCTGCCATTTTTAAGGCTACCCACTAAAAAACCAACGGTTGCCCTCTGCGCCGTAATGGGACGTCACGGGATCGCGTTAGCTCACACCGTGACGCCCCGGCGAGACCCCCCAAGTGAGGGTGCCCCGAGCAAAATGAAAAATTTATATGAACCTTATTTAACTAAACTTTATGGTTTTTTTGGGGGTCAAGTGTAAAATGGTTTGTGATATTTCTTAACATAACCCTAATCTGTAACTGTTAATCATTGTCTTATGTCTTTTGTTATGTTTCACCATACTGCTGACGTTGTAGACATGTGAAAAATGGAAACTATATTAAAAATCATCCTTAAATATAAAGAGTTGTCAAAAATGAAATATATTTATAAATCAATGACTTACATATACAATGAATACCTGATGTTGTTCGTAAATTCATCAGTCTGCTAATATATTTTTAATGACAGTAAAGAATGCATTACAATTTGATAATATATATTGTATTTCATCAAACGACATACACGACAATACAAATCTCAGAACACATTAGACGAGAGTGGAGCTGAGGTATGCCCCCATCATAATAATAAGACGAAAAACTACTAGAACACTATAGTTAATATTACTTAATAAATCTTCACATAATAATGGATTATTATAAAAATTAATAGTATATCGAATTTGGCCATTTTGTATGTAACGTCCAATTTCCTTCCACAAAACTTTTCATTGTGATTTTGGTATAATTCCAACCCCAACCTCCATTGGTTGATGTCAAGCACTGGTCTGGGTTTAATGACCTTTGATAAATATCTTTCAATGTGATAGACATATTGTTCCAACTTCAAATAATTTATATAGAACCTGTCTTACCTACCTTACCGTACCAAAAAGGTGATGGTAAGGAGTTTGAAATAAAGTTTCAATTGAAATTTAAAAAAATATAAAATATGTGAATAATTTTAACCGCTGAAGAGGCTTTTATTTGATCGCTATATTTCGTCTAAATATTTAGTAATGCTGTTTGTTTGTTGAGTTTATTTTATAATAAAACATGAGAAATATAATATATTCTAAGATTTACACGAGTACTACACATTTCAATAAAACTATTTTTCGCATATAACTTGTTGTTTTCGGATATAATATAGCAAACGTGTTCGCGGTAAGACCAACTTACCGCGAACACGTTTGCTGCAAAGCATCCGAAATGTCGGGTTAAATATAAAAATGTAATAATAAACGCGAGTTATATCCGAAAAATAGTTTTATTGAAATGAGAAATATATTTACTATGTAAACGAAAAAAAAATTTTTTACTTTCACCTAAATTTATGTCAAAATAAGATAAGAATAAAATAAGAAGTACTTTTTTGTTAAAAAAAACCGTATCGTAACTGTTTTTTATTAAATTTCCAATCTTCTAAATACTTACAAAATTTTAAGATTTATCATTTGTAATAACAAAACAAGAATACTTGTAGTCTATAAATACATGCATTTCAAATCAATATATCTTTCACTTCCTACGGATATAAACTATACCCAGCTGGGGACACATCATAACAAGTAATCAATACACGTACTTGACTGACCACAGCAGCTTCTGATTAACACACTTGAATACTTGTAAACATGTGGTGTTATATAATACTATAGAATGCGATGATATCTGATATTTAGTCATATATTCTTAATTAATATAAAATATACCTTATACTGCTATTGTACTTATAATTAATTTTAAAAACATATAAATATTTTTGATATAGATTTTTCAATTTTAGTTTTTTTTTATGTTTTACTATCATTTTTTACTTTTTAACTTATTTCGATTGTCATTTCACTCTATTTATAAACACCAGTGGAAACTTTGCTGGCAAATATGTATTATTATTACCTGTACTTTTATAAATGTAATATAACTGTTTGTTTCCCTATCTACAATAAAATAAAATAAAATTCTTTATTATAATTATTAAAAAATAATTATGTTACGGTAAATACTTAAATTTTCGTCTCATAAATTTGGTCATCTTTTAGCAATAAATGAGAGTTTTATAAGTTTTCTTATAAAAAATGTACTGTAAATAACAAATTGTAAGACACAGTGCAGATGTCTCAACAGCCATTGTTGAAACAAACTGTGAAGTGAAGCTTTCTTTCGTTTGCAACCTTGCTTATATTTTTTGGGTCGTAGCGACTTGTCCTAGGCAGACATGTTGTTATAACTGTGTATATTTACATTCATATACAATTCTTTATTATAGCAGTGCTAACTACTAAACTTAGTAGCATATACACATATTAATGTATGCGAAAGAAACAGATAGATTGTTCATCTATTTTCAACTATTTAAAAAAACAATTTGTAAATTATTTCTACTGAGTTAATAATATTCTATACTTGTCAATAAAATAGTATACTATACTAATATAATATTAATATAATATTACATTTATTGTAGAGCGAACGTGATCTATCTCTAATGAGCTAGTTGTGTGCGGAGTTATTGAGAGTTATGAGTTTTATGAGTTATAGATGCATAGTATAGAATTTAAAATTAATATTATTATCATTGTTACAGAATGAGGTTATACAATGAGGATAATTATATGTAAGAGTATAAAAATTATTAATGGAAACTTAAGACTCAGTTTTCATTACTTACAATTGTATTATATTAATAAAGTAACTTTACGTTAACAATATAATAATTTTATTAAGAATTGTTAATTAAGACATCGTCTAAGAGCATTTCAGTTGAATTTATGAGTTTTTAAGTAAAGTTATCATCAATAATGTTATTAAAATAAAGGCTTCTGGTTTTATAAGAAAACTTAAATTAGATTATTAAAAGAACAAACTATTAAAGATATTACTTCTTTAAAGCACTTTAAACTTAAAGTTCGCTGCTCCATCATTGTGTTAATTAACTATAGAATACGTTAATTTTATTAATTTTGTTATTTGTCAATATTTAAAGAGACAAGCTTGAGCAAGCGACTTGTCAGTACTGATTAGTTCTAATTATTTCAACAAAACGTCTCGTTTAAAGAAGAGAGGATACTTTTAGCAGTTTTATTATATCAAATATAACAACAATAAAAATTCTAATATTGCTATATATTTTTAAATTGAAAGAAAAATACATACTAAGTTTCATATAAATATGAGTTCAAACATCTCATTCGTACATTTTATTAATATATATAGTTATAACATTCTACTGCACTGTGTCCGTACGTCGGTGGTCTATGAGAAGTAGATGACCTCTAGCACCGCCTACCTAATAATGTATTGTTCAATCCGTTCAATAAAATAAGATGTTTCTCAGTTCTCTGTTTTTTTTTAATTTATGTATGTAATTATTCATTTCTATATGCAGTGATTTCGATAAATCTTTTTTATTGGAAGGATTTCTATCCTTAAATTTTTTCCTTATCTTTTTTTTATCGATGTTTTTAACAGAATTCTAGGTCTAAAAACTAAATATGCTTAACATGGCTAAGACATGTTTATAAACAATTTTAACAGTAATGGATACGTTTTCAATATGTCACAGAGGTGAAACAACAGTTTTTTAAAAGCTTAAATCTTTCTCTATTTACTTGTTAGTATTAATGTCAGTACAGATAATGATGAGATCTTTATGGTATATTTTTCAATCCAAGCAACTCTAAAAGAAAGCTAACAACATCTCCGAAAAAAAAAATTAACTCAAGGAAATACAAAAGTTCCATTTGTGATAAAAACTATAATAAAAGCATCAAAAAGAGTCTCATAAATCTTATTTTCAATGTTATCTACCAGCACAATACGAACGCTAATATACTAAATATGATATTACTATTATATACATTTTGGAAATATAAATAAATTTAAAAAATATATGTTGCTGTACCTCGTATAAACACGTTGTTTCAAAGCAGTATGACGGAGCGACAGCGCCTGCAGCTGATTCCTCAACTTATAATGATTGCTCTTGCTCTAACAGCGCTCTTAAAATACATCTGTTAATTGAAAATGTCATCGTTTCAATAATATCTTATAATTTATAATGATTGTTATGAAAATAAATGACTCCCAAATTAATTTATAATTACCATATTATAATTATTCTATTAGTATTATTTAGTATCTTGTGTCGTAAGCACAAGAATTTTTTTAAAGCCCGTTGCCGTTTATATTTGGATAAAATTTCGACATTTCTTTTGCTTGAAACAAGCAAATATTGTAAAATAGCTATAAGCTTCAAATTTCAAGATTTTTTTCAATTTAAAGCAGTATAAACAAATTTATAAGTATTGTTAAAACAAGTAAATATATAAAAGTCATTAATTACTAGATGTAGTTATCCCTCTCTCTCGTTATGTACTTATTATATATTGTGATGTCAGCTCTGACATATAAACTGATTACTGTATACTACTGTCAACATTAACAAAGAGAATTATTATGTGATGAGAGAATTAAATATTAAAAGACTGGTCTTTGTATCAAAAATATAATTATGTCGTTGTTAATGAAACTTATTATATACTTACTTATGTACATTTACTACATCATTTATTTATAAAAAGCTTTTCATAAATAAATTTGATGTTTTTTAAAAATCTGAATCATTTTAATGTTATTAACAACAGTTTAAATATAAAATATTATTTTATTAACTTCCAAGAACAAAAACTTTATAAGAAACAACCCCTAATTTTTACCCCAGTAGAAATTTCTATTGGATTTGCCTCTATTTATGAAGTTTTATATTATTATTAAAATGTTATAGTTCTCATATATAATCAATAAGAACTGATGATTTTATCAAAAAAAAATAATATGATAAAAATTAATATGAAGATATAAATAAAACGATTCGTAAAATAATTATCACAATATCAGTCTAGACTTTAAAAAAATAATATCCATCTTATTTTAAGATTTTACTAACTTCTCACACTTGATTAATTCAATACAATAATATGATTAATAATATTATATCAACCTAGTAAATATAATAAATTCATAAGTTTATTAAGTCTACAAAAAATTAATTAATTACATATAAGTTTCTGTTCTACAACCAATAATTATATAAATTTCCTCTAACTGATCCCAGAAAGTATTTAACTGACTGACACGAACAGACTTCTTGATTAAACTATCATTAATGATATTATTATAGGATATGGGTTGTCTTACAGTTTAAACAAAGTCATATATTTTTTTGTATCATATGTTATAAATATAAATTTATTGTAAATAGGACTATTGTAAACATATTTGATAATATAATATATATATCAAATAAGTTCCTCGCCTTACCAGAAGTAAATATTGATAATTGTGAAATCAATAGTAAAATATGCCGTTACTCAACGTCGGAAATTACTGTTTTATATCGTTACATGAATATGTATATGTATTGATATTATTTTAAAAACTTTCCATTACAATAATGGTATAATGAAAATAATTTCTAAGTATTTTCAAAGCTTTCGAAACTATTTCGATCTTTCCATTCTTATTAATAACGGGGTATATATTTTCTTACTAATTTAAGACTGAAGCAATGTAATATTCAGTTATCATACCACTGGTACTCCATATAATATCTCTTATATTGTTTCAGTCGTGATCTCTAAGGACATATAAAATTTAATTATAAATACATCCACTCCTTTTTATATAACACTATACTCGTAAGAATAGATAAAACGTTTTTAGTAAATATTAAAAGTTCAATTTAGTGATTTTGTTTTACAAAATGTATTTCATTCGTTATTTTACTAATTTTAATATTAGGGCACAAGCTTCAGAACATTTCCATACATAATTATATGTATATAATAAACCATATACATCTGTTATCTAAACTAATCACTTATCAATAGTTAATCATTCAATTCAAGTTATTTAGATTTGAATCTCTGTATAATATAATTTAAAGATGTACTAAATGACACACAGACACAGACAGACCTATTGTAAGTGCAGTTATTAATAATATGTTAAGAGCTGTCACTACTCATTTATAGAGTAATGCAGGTGGAGAGAGATTTCATTGGTATCTCTGATTTTGTTTTTTTTTTTTTTGTAAGGACTGAGTCGATCATACATTATGGCATCTTCTGGAAATATTTTTATCATATATTTTTTTAAAATTAGTTAAAGGGTAAAGAATATATGTAACTTCAAGAAATAAAATTATTATTGAAAGTCCAGTTTAACAATTTAATATACATTCTATGAAGTATCTTAAATATCTTACAAAACTTGGATTTACAACGTTTAACTTTACACTTCAGATCAGTCGAAGTTAGTTATTACATTATGAGCTCTATTTAAAACAAACTTTTATTCATAATGTATTAAAATATATATATTATTATATTCGTTAAATTGTCCTAATTTCTGTGTCAAAATAGCACGTTTACTTGAAACAAGAAATATGCAATCTACATACAGAACAGTATAGTTTATTATATATAAATAATAGTTTTATATATTTTTATTTATGCTATTTTGACATTATGAGAGTATTAAATTTACAACTAGTATGAAACGACGAATATATTCTACCCTCGATTCTCATGAAAGACACTGGGCCAAGTGCTTGAAATACAGAATATTATTGAGAAAACTCAATTTATTCAAAGTTTATATAAAGCTTAATATGGTTAAACATGTTTATGGAGATTTTCGTAAATCAAATTTATATGAAATTTATAAAGAACCCGTCCGTGTAGAGACAGACAACAAGCTTTACACAATTATATCTTTAACTCAAAATAATTAATGTATGAATGAATTATAACTTTATGTTTGTCATAATATATGTTTCTTATAAAGATTTAATATTCAAACACTGTTTTTAATGAAACTATTCAAATTAATAATGAATGAAATGACGACAAAAAATGTTTCATCAATTTGTTATATTTGTTATATTTATAAACAATGTTTCTTCATCATATGTACAAAGAGCTGTTAAAAACTTTCAGATAAAGATTTAGCATACTCCTAACGGCCTTTTTAAATACCGAGCCCATGAGTCATCTGCCGCATTATATAATCCCAAAATCACACGCTTCAGTTATATTTAAAATCAAATAAATACAAAATTCTGTTGAAGTAAAAAATACTCGTATAAAGTAATATAAATTAAAAAGTCGGTATCGTCGAAGACTTATTCCGTAATAGAAAGCATTCAATTCACTGAAAGCATTCAAAACGTCGGGTTAAAATTAAAATGTAACCAAATTATACTCGAGTTTAATTCGTAAAAAATAGTTTTATTTCAAATGATTGCGTAATATTTTCTTACTATTACTGTTCAAGCACACCCACATAATGTTTCTGTCAGATATTTTTCCTCCTTCCAATTGGTTGTAAGGCCTCCAAATTTGTACCATTTTGTTATTTCTGTTTTTAATGTTTATATTTTTGTATCCGAGTGTACAATAAAGTATATTATTTATTTTTTTCGTATTAACTGTATACCAACTGTGCACCTTCCGATACTCATCATCTGTTAACAAGCACGTCTCTAGTGCAACTGACCACACTTCGTCTGCTCTTAGAAACAGTTAATCAACGATATTATTATTTGTAATAAAATACATTACATTTAACACCTAAATAATGATTGTGTATATAATATATATAATTGTATATTTAGTATATTATTAATTATAATTTGCATAGCTTTACCGTTAGCATTGTGAGAAACGATTTGTAGAAATTATCGTAGTATATAATTTTTTCATCGATGTATAAAAAAAAATTAGAACCTTTGCTATTATTTTTAAGAGATTAAATTTATCTAACAAAAGTTACTTAATTTTTTTTAAAATTAAAATACAAGTATTTTTAATTTTTCCAAAAATACTTGTATTTTAATTTAAACGTCTTTATAGAAAACTATTTATGACTATATTAATATATTATGACTGTCCGATTAAGAGTATCTTAATAAACTGCTGTTAAAAGTGTAAATGAACGCTTACACTCAATTTCTTGCCATCTTGTTGCCGTTTTGTAAACAGTGAATTAAGTAATTCTTGTGTTAAACTTACTAACATTTAATGACTTCTAAGATTCACACGAGTACTACACATTTCAATAAAACGATTTTACAGATATAACTCGCGTTTATTTTTACATTTTTTAATTCAACCCGACGTTTCGAATGCTTTGCAGCAAGACGTGTTTGCGGTAAGACAAGATGAGTATGGTGATTACTAACATTTGACTATATTTTCCAACTCTTACAAGCGTTATATTGTCATTATTATTTTTAAATATCCGACTGTATTCACGTTCGTTTGATAGCAATTTGATAAACGGCGAGAACATTTCATGGATAACGAAAGTTAATACGAAAATATATACATATAAATAGTGTAGAAGCCAAGCTTCAGGAGGTTATTTTTTTATTATGACAATATTAGAATTAAATACTGATATTATTATTTTTTTTTTTCAAAAAAGCAATCAAAGCAAAATAAACACTTTATGCCTCTTAAAATCTGAATACGGCTTGTGGGTAACTTCTGAAGTAGCTATCAAAGTTACATAATGTTTAATTTGAAACTTAAATTTTAAAAGCCCTTAAATAAGTATGTCGGCATTTAAAATACTGAGTGTATGAACAGGTCTTGTACATTTCCAAACGTCATTTACTACTGTTATAAGTCTTAAGTTACAATTTAATAAACAATATTACTTCGAGATAAATATATTCCGTCAAAACAAATTATTTAAATCAGTGTTTATATGAAAGCAAATTATTACCATTTAATTCATCGTGTATCTCAGGTCGTCTCATTGAGGTACAACACTATTATTAAACAGTACTCTTTACTAATTATAATTAATATATCGATTAAAGATCTGAGTTAACGAAATCTTTTATCGTTACTTACGTACTTAAATATACAAGAAAGTCATATTAATATCATTCTCGGGACAATGATATAAAAATTTTATTAAAGTTGTAAATTTGATTTTGCTTATCAGAAATATATATGATTTTTATTATTCCTATCTATTAGTAATGAAATAAAGGTCTTAAACAATTCATGATATTTTTCAACTGAAATAAAAAAAATAAATAAAAAATATAAAAAGAAATATAAAATATATTTATTTCTATTTTATGATGAGTGCATAAAATATGTTCAGTTGTTTAAAATAAAAAACCTTTACCAAGAAACGTTTAACAAATATCCCTTATATTAAAAAAAAATATAAAAATCTAAAAAATTATCCAACACGCACTTATAAGTTCCTTTACAATGTTCAATACAATATATGAAATATAGTAAACCAACTATTTCTATTTCAATTTAAATTAAATCATTTAGCATCCAGATCGTGCATAAAATCCTCCTATATTATAATATTTAACTATTATAACATAGTATTAAGAACAAAACACGACTCGCACAACAATACACTGTATATATAAATATAGAGAAGTAATAACTAACAGTTTTAAGCCTATACTAATATTATAAAATTGAAATTTGTTTGTTTTATCGCGCTTATCTACGAAACTATCAGATGGATTTCAATGCCTACTAATTATGATAATTAGATTCATGAGGAAGGCTCTAGGCTATCTAGTATTACGATATTACTCTTAGTTATCCAAATAATAAATAAAATCTTTGGTCCGCGAGAAAAACCGCGAGCAACAGCTAGTGTAATTGAGCTGAGCGAAGCGAAGCTCTTTACTACTCAAATTTTCAACTCTTTGTGACCCTACTCCTCCTTCAATTTACGAGCTACACGCACGAAATTTAGCACACATGCGCATAATAAACAAATCTCGTTCTGGATTGCAAATCAGCGGAATCGAAATTGTAGTTTTCTAGATAATTAATAAAATGTGTCCCATAGAGTCAACCTATAGAAGTTTTTGTTTCGAGGGCGCTGCGTCGCGAGGCTAACCATGTTAGCGTGTACCTAATAGTAATTATAGCCACATCGCACAGACAATCATACCACGAAATTTATTAATAGATATATTTATAACTTTTAATTTTCTTTCTTTAACTACTTGGAAGTGACATGGTGTTTTGAAAGAAAAAGATAAAAATAAACTACAAATTTTTACATGTAGTTAACATTTTCATGATGAATGATCCCATTATAATATACAAAATGTAAAAAAATAATTTTACTACACTTGTAACTATGGTAACTTGTAAACATGACGGTTTGTATTGACAAACTGTCATGTTTTTAATATAAGTAAGACATAGGTTATGGAAACGAAAAAAAACTTCAGATTCAATTTCTGAATAATTTTGTCCAAACACATTTGGCCGGTTTTTTATTTTAAATAAATTATCTTCCATGATATATTTTGATTTTAAAATGTTAATATGATAATATAATTCAATTTACATACGTGGATATGTCAACCATATAACTCTCAAATGTTTTCAAAACAGTTAATAAGTGACCTCAATTAATAAGTGTCATTATCTATATAATATATAATACACATCTACTGTCTGTCTGTCTATCAACATTTAATATGTTAATAAGAGTCTTGTTATACTCCGCTTTATGTACTATTATTTTCGTTTAATAGTTGTCGGTTTAAGATTTATAACTCAATTTATTATATGATCTGGAGGTTATAATAAATAATCAATACCGCAACGGAAAAGTTAATTAATTTTTATGAATTCCCTCTGGAAATGATTTATAATTATATTCAGTGACAGACAGAATGATTTACCAATTATTATTAGATACTAAGAGTTTCATGTTATTATTTAAAAAAAATGTGAAAAACATGAGTACTATAGAAACATAAATATGTTTAGTTTTAAATCTTTGTTTAGTTTTGAAAATTTAAATAGACAAATAAAAATATACATTAATATAAAGTTGTATAATTTAGAAAGTATGAGTAATTTTATTTACTTGCTTGTACGAACAGCAGATATGTTAATAAATATTATTTTATTTAGAGACTTATGAAATAAATAAATAACTTAAAGATTTTTTTCTATTAAATTTATAATAAGGTTAAAGAAATTAAAGAAATTATCAGTTACTATAAAAGATCGTTTAAGGGACAAACAACGAGACACACACACTGTTTTGTTTTAGACACAAGATTCCATATTGATAAAAAAATAATTGAACGATGTTAAATCAAACACTAATTAACAAATAGTTGTACTGGATTAGTAATTAATAATTAAATACTCATCTCGTGAACGTGATTACTTTTTCGGGAACGCCCCGTCATGTTCGTTAGCGTTCCTACAATGACCGTGCCCGAAATTATCTGTGCATATAAAACCGCCCCATTATTATTGATGATCAGTGTTGATGTACGCTCTTTATTTAATAAATCAAAAAGTACCACTAGTTTTAATTATTCTAATCTAAAAATTTCTTAACAATCACTTTGTTTATATCTTCTATACACTATACCATAGATATCTGAAGCTTACTTTCAAAAATACAATATAAATCAAAACTCCGTTGTCTTATATGAACTATATCATCGGACATTATTTATTTTTATTTGTTTAAACTTGAATTAGTTTTAAAATACTAGATTTTGATCATTTAGAGGCCATTAAGTAATTTTTTTTTTTTTATAAATATGAGTTTTCATTTAACGAAAATCAAATCCAATGATTATGCTTTTTAAAAATAAAATGTATTAAAAAAAAATCTTCACTTATTTAAATATATTCCGTTCAAAAAGACTTCTTTAAATACATTGCGCTTTAACAAATATATAATATATTACTCAGATGTTAGAACGATATATTTTGGCAACGTGAGATGCAGTACAATACACACACTAGACATTACTCTCGCTGTGTTTGAGCGACAGAGAGACTGAACACTCATCTGATATTAGCACACTGCACTGTAGTAACTGCATACTAATACATTAACACTAGAATACACTGGTCAATGCGTTTTTGATATAATGTGGTCAAACGAGTAGATATGACATCCATCTAAAAACATCTTTAGCAGAAAATGAATTATAAATGATTTTCCATCCCTGACAAGAACGGAAATAAAAGTGAATCAATATAACTCTTAGGAGCTGTCACAGTCAAATAAATTCAAAGAAAGTAAAGTGCATGTCGAAATAACTTAAACTATTACATCAAAGACACAATTTATATTTCATTTAAATAAATGAAAGTTTAACATACGAAATTTTGTAAGTTACATTAAAATGAAAAAAAAACTTATTCATTTTAATGTAACATTCATTTTTATGTAATATACATGTTAATATAAACAATATATGTTTTCGTAAACATCAAAGCATTTTTTTTGCTCTTCAAAGAACCAATTACTCAAATCGTATAAGTAAATTATTAGCGGCAGTCATTTAGCCTGAGAATAGTATAAAATAACATAAGGAAAAGATCTTACAACCGGAATAAAGATAAACATTCTCAATAAACAATAATTGTCAACGCCCATTGAAGCTTTCAACCAGGATTTCAACCGGCAACCTCTGGGACGTCTTGCCATTCCTTCAACTAAGCTATAATGTCGTAACTCATATAATCGTCTCTATTGAAAAGGGGATGATATTTGTTAAGCAGACATTATTCCCTACTTTTTATAATATAATGTGTTATTTCCATGTAAATTAATTAATAAGCCAATACCAATAATAATAATATTTAGTATTTTTAATCAAACAAACTTTTTGAATTGCGTGTTTGTAGATACCAAATTTATATAAAATCAAATTTCTTAAGTTCAACAAATAGGTAGAACCAACCAGGTAATAGGATCTAAATTGAATGAATGAACAACTGAATGATTTATAGTTCAATAAACACGCCCTCACACCGAGCATCAGAAACCATTCTTGTTCAGATACTTCTTAGAATGGAGACATCAAAATCAGCTCTTTCATTCACAGTAGATGTTACAAAATAGTTTTAATAATTCATACTAATATTACAAAATCCAAATTAATAAAATGTTGAAACTAAACTAAAACATCTGACACGCGGCAATCGAGCTTGCCGCTATGAAAAACTCCTAATCGGCAAATTATAACTCGCAAATTAATTAACAAACAAAATCACATTTTTAAAATAAACATTTATTTTAATAATAATTTTTATTTTTTTTATGTAGTTTATGATAGGATTTTAAAAAATTTAAAAATTCGAAAATTTTTTTCCATTTTTCGGTAACTTCGGCGGCCGATCTGACCAACTTCCCGTTGGACAATCAACATAATTTTGAAAAGTGAATCTTACATTTAGATGCTGATTCCAAATATATCTTTAGTTTTTCAAAATTCGAAAAATAAAATTCGACACACACACAGACACACAGACACACATAGAGACGGACAGATCGGAAGGAAAAACGGAGTTTTTCGAAAATAAAAATAAAATATAATAGAGTTTAGTATGCATTAGATGTTTAAATATCTCTGTGTGTCATATGTTCTGTGTAAAGGTCGCAGATATTTCCAAATAACTGACTTGGAATACATGCCCCAAGAATTCGATAAACGAGAGTAGGGTGTAATTGAATCGTATCAACTGTCAGCTTTGATCAACAATACTAATACCAACTTAGATATCGAGTCAACTCAAAAAAACTCTCTTAAACTTGAGAAATGAGCTTTTATATTATTTAGTTCGCTTTGAACACAGTCAACGTAAACTAATGTTACAATAAAACAACATGAAATAAAAGTTGTAAAAATGATGGATACAAAATTTTATGGATGAATTGAACTTTTATCGACTGACAAACAAACATGAGAAATCGTTTTTTTTTATCATTTTTTCCCATTTTTTTTTGATAAACAAATTCTTTTTTAGAACATCACCTTTACATTTCTACTGCAATATCAACTTCTTAGTAAAAAAGTAACAAAAATTATCTTATATGTATGTGTTCAAATCAAGTAAACCATGTCATAATAAAATGTAAAAAATATAATTTAAAACCTCTTCATCAATGCTATGTTGATAAAATATAAGGTGACTCCTGACCTGAATCCTTCACGTGGCCTACAAACTAAGCTTATAGTATAATAAGTTATATCTCAGTATATTTTATTCTGATGGTGAATAAAAAAGTAATACTATTAATGTTGTTATTCATATTTATATATATTGTATGTTACGATTACTTACCTGTCTTATATTAACAATTATAAATTTCTATTTTATATATTCACAGTGGTTTTTGAAATATATATTTTGAACTACAACTATCTGTATATTTGATAGATATATACACCTTCTATTTAAGATATCTTTACATTAATCTACGACCCCTGGTTCATCATCAGCGTCACTCTAGCAACTAAGCTGTCGAGAACTTTGAGCTGGAGCTGTTCTTTATAAAAGAATTTTGAAGTTCGCGGATATTAGCTTTGTATTGATTCCCAAACAAATATCATTCTTAATTTCTAATGTTAAAAGACCTAATATATTTTATAGCAGGATTATTAAAGATCTTAATTCAACTTCTGTATGTAAGTTTTATGTGGTGTAGATATTTTATCAATCTCTCAACAAACCCGTCATGTATCAATCAGTCAACTCACTAACAATGATGATGACGGGTACAGTATCTTCTATTTTAGTATAAGACTTACAACCAATGACGTCACTGACTAGAACAGATGAATATTAGGTTTTATTTATTGCAAGATCAAACTTTTATATCCTATCGATTGTAGACTCTTTTAATTACGTTTGTAATATCCTCTAACTATGTATTTCATTGTCTTTCTGACTGTATTTACGTAATTTTAATAGGGTTTAAAAAAAAGTTGTGAACCCATCCTGGATCCTTATTCATGTGTTCGGGGCATCAGGATACAGACTGATAAATATAGTATGAACCATGATAGTCCAATGTAAGCAATATGTTTAATAAATAAATAACATAATACATATTACATATGAAAAATAGACATATATTTATAACATTGCTTTGGTGTGCCTTATTACGTATAGATTTATTTATTTACCTACTATATAAAATAAAGTAAAAAATACATTACAAATAAAAATAAATTTAATATTCGTAATATTATGTATCTGTATTAAATATTATAAATAAAATTATATCACGTGATTACTCGACGCTCCGAGCTCATGAATAAGTGCCTTGGAAGTGTTTGAAACTATGCGGTAAAATTCCATTAATATTAACGTAGTACATCCGTATAGTTATATACAAAACTAAATTATAATGCAAATATGAAATATCGTATACGACTGTATGTATACTCGCCGGTAAAGTCAAAGTTGGTTTAATTTATTCAGTTGGAAAGCAGTGTGTAGTCGTATAGTGCAATAATAATTATTTATATACTAAATAGTGTACGTCTATAGTTAGTACTGTATTACATAAATCTTTAATCTTTTTAAATGTGGTATTTTTAATTACTATTAAAGAGAGAAATGGCAAGAAGAATTGAGCAATAATATATTATTTTATATAAACAGTTCATAAAAAAACATTATAAAAAAATTGGGGAAAATTTTAATGAGATGACAAATTATAAGAAATCATGATAGGGACTTGTATTACCAAATGAGTTTCAATTAAAATGACACAATTCCATACATTTACACGTAAACTTTCTCTCAAGGGATGCCGGAGCGAGAGCGACGCGAAGAGAGAAGACAACAGACATATTTTAGAACATCAATTTGACAAGGTTCCTAAATTCGCCGTTGTTGAAGTAATTCATGTGTAACAATATACAATTAATGGATAAAACACTTAAGAGCTGTATTCACTATTGAACTATAACTGATACAACCAACCGCGGCTAATAATTGCTTGAATGCGAATGTCTAGACCAAAGTAATTACCAAATTGAACCAACATAATCTTGAGGTTTGACTGTACGTTACATAGCTACGAGATAGTACATTGTTTATACATATAAATAGTATAAAATTTTTTCTCTACCAAAATTTGTTTATGTTTTATTAAAGTCAATATAACGTTTAGGCTGTCTATGTAATGTTCACAAATACTTTCGTATATAAAATGACAAAAATGCCCGCAAATAGGTGTAAAAAACAATTTAAATATGTAAATGTGGAGTTATCCAGCACTCCTCGTATAATCCATCTATCAATGTGTCAATGTGACATATTCATGACTGCAATATGACGGACGACCCCAGGCTTTATTGAGGTACTTAATACTGTTTGAACGTGTTTGACATTCAATTATGATATATTTAGTATTTTTGCACAATATTTATGTAATACTTTCTTGGATACAGTTGTTAATAAAGTTAGTGGATGTGTGGATTTTAGTTATAATTTAATACTGTTTTAACATCTTATTGTTAATTGTCATAGTAAAAGATAACAAAATTGTATCACTAGTTGTTTTATCATTTTAAGTTCTATTAAATATTTTTTTAACAGTAACCTATTCAATAAATAAGTTATAAATTAAAAAAATGCAAGAATTTAATGAATTAATCATAGATATTTGTTTTATTAATTGCGTTTATAACTTTCAGAGACATTTACATTTCTTTAAAAAAAATAATGTGATATGGTTCCATAGTTTTCATAAATAATGTCTTCTCTGATAACAATATTGAATTCCAACCAAATCTGAATAATCTTAGGTAATGATTATTTGTTTCTTGAAGAAAGAAATTGTTTGTATGAAGAAATTTCTATTTCGTAAGGTCAAGAGGTAATTACATTTTCCTAATAGCTTTTGATTATGCAAAGTACGTGTAAATAAAAAGAATATATAAATACTATTTAAAACGTCAATTGACGCTTGTTTAAGATGATAATTACTGATGTAGTGTAAACATTGGTAGTGAAGTGACCGGGACATTATGTATCGATAGAAAAATTAAATAATTTTTAAATTATATTGGAAGCATAGTTATTGTCAAAATGACAATTGCGATATTATTAAACCATTATATAGTTTTCCCTTAAATATACCCTTATCTTAAGGGTAACATTGTGTGCGTTATAAACCATATTGTTATTTCGATACTTAAAAAATCTGGGAGAAAGTCTAATATCTAATCTAATAATGTTTACGATATACATTGTAGTGGCTTTAATTTTTGAAGAATATTAAAAATACCAAAAACATCAATTTTAAAAAATTTTATTTTAATTCTAAATTCAGAAAACATAATTAGTTACCTATATATAAAAAATTATAAAAGAAAAATATAAAAATATAAATTTATTCTTATATATAAAAAATATATTATTTTCTTAATGTCTATTTCTTAAATTTCTGGAGGAATATTTTATATTCAAATATCATGTTCCTTTTTCAAAAAATACAAAAATGTTCACCTACTTATTATCTATAGTGAAGGATTACGCATATACAATTCTTATCATTCGCTAAGATCTGATCTACGACATTTTATATTTATGCATCCCCAATGGAGCTCTGATCAAAATTTCTGTCTTGTCCTTTGTAGTTACAGAGATTACAAGAGATTATCCATTTACCTGTTATATATATGTGGACCCTTTTTCTCTGAGGATATTGTGATTAACATGACAAATAAAATATTTAACATATATAAAATATATTTGTTAAACACTGTATTCAATTCCATTTAAAATAAATTTTTGATATGTATATCAGTTTTTTAGCAATAAGTTAACTAATATTCTTTTAATACATTGTGTTATTACGTCATAATACATTAACACAATTAACACATAGCTGTACTAAAGTAATATATTTAGTGGTAACATATATCAAGTTCCCGAGCAGCAGATAAATCTTACTCGTGTGTGTTTCCTTCACCAAGTATATGATATAGTGATGTAATAGATAACAAAACATTATTGAATAGTTACATTTAACAGATTTAAAGTGAGTGTCTATAATATTAGTATAAATTACTATTAGTTAGGTCTTTTTTACTCTTGTTCTTTTTCAATTAAAACTTATCTTTTAAATTATTTTTCTTTTGATTATATTGTCTATAAATAATAATAATAATAAGCATTCAAAAACAAGCAAAATGGTACAAAATTAGAGATATTAGATAGCGGTCTTATCGATAAAGAGCAAAAGACGTTATGTAGGGTTTTATAAAGACACACAAACACATACATATATAAATATATCAAAATAAACATATACATGTACAAAAGACGACACACTACAAGTTTCAGTAGAAGCTTTTAGGCATGGTTAATAATGTAAAGGATAAGGTTTTGTTTAGAACGAAGAGAGCGATTGATTATCAGAAGTATATAAATTATTTCTTTTATTAGTAAGTATTAAATAGAAGGCAGTATTGAAACAAATGTATATTCCTGCGAAAACTATCTGGTGGTCAATCTAGCCAAACTAGTGACTAGTTTATTAAGTATGTAAGGTATGGAGCTGTAATTCAATGGAGACATCTCACAGGTGAAAGAGATGCAATAATGTATAAATACAATGCAATACAAGGCATATACAAAAAATATTAAATCTAAAGAATATTACTGTTTTTTAATAAAGATGTTAAATAAATAAAAATAATAAGAGTATAAAATAGAACCGTCGCGTCAGTTACTTTACTCGCTGTTCAGAGCGTCTTGATATTATTTTAAATTTCAAAACAATGGAAGTGTCTGTCCGTCTTATTTGAGATACAATAGTTAAGTAGGCCTTAAGAGAAGAAAAATATTGTATAATATTTATTATAATAGAATAATTTCTTTGCTAATCATTTTTTCACTATTTTAATTACTGACGGAAAAATGTGACTTCATTATGAACTCTATTGGTGACCCTTTATTAACATTTTGAAGGATATATAGAATTTTTATTATTTAGAAATGCAGTTTCAATATCTATATTTATCGTTACAATTACCATTATGTACATTTAAGCTCATTTAATTGATTTAATCAAAAATTAAACTAAATGATTATTATTAAGTATTTATTTATTTATTTGACAATTTACTAATTTCCTATTATTATATTTCTTCTTCTTATTCTTCTTCTTCTTTCTCATCCTCCTTCTCCTCTTTCTCCTCTTCCTCCTCCTCCTCCTCCTCCTTTCCTCCTCCTAAAATTAAATAAATATTACCATAAAAATAAAAAATGAAAATATTAAAATGTATAATCTTATATATCGTAGGAGAAAGCGAATAACATTATTCTACTGCGGGGCGTCAATTAGATCTCGAAATATCTCCAATGTAGGGAAAATACTCAATTAGAGTGCCTTCTTCACAGTCCAGGATATTGGCTCAGAATCAAAGGTTAATATACAATATACTTAGTTTAGTCTAAACTAAAAACTGAACTGAAAATACTGAATACACGATAAAGGTGACTAAAAACTATTATTTATTATATTATTTATATTTTATAATAGAATATTAAGTTACGTTACTATTCATATTCATTCCTCAGCAATAAAATTGTCTTGAAAAAATCTTTACATTTCCAGCTGCTACAGCACTTTATGGCAATAATGGCAATTTATTATTTATCTCTATTAAATTTCTTAATTGTTTATTGATTTTATTTTGAACTACAAAAAACTCTATATATATAAAGTAAAAACAACAATTTTGTTTGTTTTTTAAGTAAGTACTGCGTCTATTGAAAGTATAATTAAAACACGGCTTTCATAACGTTATTGACATAAACTATAAATTGACATTTGACCTAAATCTTTCATGTGACCTACAAACGAACATAAAAAAATCACTTTAAAGGGTAATAAAAAACACTTGACTGCTAACAACATAAAAGAAATTACACCACCTTTTAATAACGTCTACAGGGAACTATATCTGTCATCGATAATAAGTCTTTCAAGAATATCCGTCACTTATCAATCAATCAATCAATCAATCAATGCAGCAAGGTGCAACGCACTAACAAGGATGATGACAGATACAGTCGGGGATATCTTTTTATTTTTGTATCCATTTAATGAACTTTGTTAAAGAAAAGTTGTTAAAGAAACGATAAACATATTTAACAATCTATATGATATTATATTCATATTTGATGTGTTTTACTTCAAGAAAAGTTTTCAAATTCATTCTGTTGTTTATAACAAGTGACACTGCAGTGCAATAACAATAACAATATCCAATACACATCGACATACAGTGAGAACACATCGACATCACTTCTATAGTATTTACACATTATAATATACACGGTTATATACTAGTAGCATGCAGTGACAACAAATTAATTCAATACTTTACATTATTGCAATTTTTATTAAATTAAATAATAATTCGTAGGGGTATTAATGCAATAAGACCCGCAACTTAATAGTACCTATTAAAGTATATTAGTGAGTTCTATTAGTGTGTGATGTTATTCAACGTTACTTTTAAATAATTAACAATTATTTTTACCTTGAAAAATAAATTGGTTTCAACTTTAACTCCAGTAATATTTACTTTAATAAGGTTCCTATTTTGGCGCCAGTTCTGTTATTAACATTAATAATTTATAACTTATTAGAACTGGTTTTTTTTTGTGTCGCGTCCGTGTGCCTGCGAGTTTCCCGTGGGTTTCTGTATCGCAGCCTGTGTTAGGGTAAATAACTTTGAGCCGTTCACGTTATAACAAGCTGGCCACGGGAGAGAGTGGGGCATGCTTGGGTCCCGGGCGTGCCCCCCGCGAGTAGGTGGCTGCTCACGCGGCCAGCCGTCGGAGCAACGCGGATGTATGCGAAAGCGATTCCCGTGACGCTCCACTATGACGGTGAGATGGTGACCGTCTGGTTTAGTGGGTAGCCTTAAAAATGGCAGCATCCTCTATTCTGCCGGGAGTCCCACATAACCGGCCTCCTCCTTCCCCTAGGGGGACCATGTAGCAATAAAAGCTTCCAGACGAAAAAAAAAAAAAAAAAAAGGGTAAATAACTTTCCGGGTGTAAGTACTTTATTTTGCGATCCGGGTGCTGATGACTTTGTTTGTAGTATGTCCGGAGTAAATGAGTTTTCCATAGCGTTATTTAATTAAAATATAACAATTTATTTTTTCCTAGGTGCAGTAGATCCCGTGGTGCTATACTATGTTGGCATTATTATTAGAACTGATTACAAGTGCGGTTTTGTTAAAAAACATTTATTTTTACTAAATATCAAACTCATAATGAAATCATATACAATAATAAAACCGGTGATATCAATGCACTAAACCGATTTTGTTTTTTCAGTAATTTAATAATTAAGCTGAAATATAACGAATCTTCAATATAGGCTTTGAAATAAAAAAAAAACATTAGTGAATACATTCAAATTATATGTAAAACCACTGTTTAGTTAAACAGTACTAATATTATTTCTAAGAGAAACTTAACTCACTTAACACTCTTAAAGTTACTATAACTACTGAATTGGACAAGATAAAAAAAAGTTTTTTTTTAAGTACTAAAATCCATGTTAAAAGTGGGTAGTAAAAGTAAGAGGATAGAACATTAGATAGAGGGTTTTAGATATTTTTAGATAATAAAACTTGCAAAATAAATTTAAAAATTTGGTAATAATATTAAAAATACTACAAAATCTTTCCGATGGAATCGCTCTCACAATCTAAGAAATATACAACCCTTTCTTCAAATACCTATAAAATTTAAACAAATAATCAATTTTGAGACAAGATTTTAGATATTTTTTTATTGACACTATATTATCTTACGTAGTTACGTCTGTAAAGCTGTAAGCTTGTAGTTGATATCACGCTCTCCTCTGAGAAGCACGTCGCTGTCTGCGTCAGTTGATACTACACTTAATAGAACTACGTACAGTGACTTTAGTTCATTTAAGTAGTGAAGAGTTATATAAATAATATAACATAAAATATTCACTTGTGTAATGTGATAGTGCTGAGTTAAGTTTTAGCAGAATTAGTATATTTATGTGTAAGGTAATAATTTTTGTATTTTTATTGTATTATTTTAAAGTATTGTTAATTAATTCGCCCAGTAGTAATACAATATTGACAACATTTTAATTTCTCTTGTTCTCGATATTTTCGATTTAGAAATATGATATATTTTATTACTTGGTACTAGTACTTAGTGCTACTAGTGTAAAATATTATAAACCCATAAAACGAAAAATACATGCAACAATAAATATAAAAGTCTAAAAAGTCAACTCTTTGGTTCTGAAACTGGAAGTACTTCAATACTCAAGAACATATAATTCAGTCGCTATTTACGCAATCTATGTGTATTTAATCATCATTTTTCTTAATCTAAGTTTAAAATTACAGCATGAACTTAAAAATTTTTATTAATTGAAATTATATTAATTATAAAAACCTAAAAAATATATTCTAATAGTTTTAATATTAAAATATTGATAACAAAAGAAATGAGAAAGAATTTTTATTTGATACGTATAAAGAAAACATCAAATTATATGAAATTTAAAGGATTTATTTTTATAGAAAAATTTTTTTTCGAATACTCTAAAAAGTTAGTTCTTAAGTAAGTTTAGTACTTGAGACAAAGAAATAAAAAAAGTTAACCAAATAAGACTCGTAGATGTATTATTCGCTTGCTTAAAGTCTCTTATTATACATATAAAATAGCTTTATCATTATTATTTGACATTTAGTAAACAAATACCTAGCATCTTCTAAGAAGACAAGAAGCGATGCTATCATTATATTGTCATTGTAAATTAAACACGCAATTTAGTCATTAACTTATTGTATATTTACAAAATATAATGTTTATTTATTCATTATATCACGTGAAAGTTACTGAATATATCACTGATAGATTTGATGTGGTGATAACTTTGTGTCAAATGAACAACAACTTCGTTTAATGACACCAATACCTTATCGTCACTTTTTATTTTGTAACGTTTATGACTTTAATTTTATAACAAAACAATTTTATTATTTTTATAGTTTAGGATCTTTTTTTTAATATTTTTTTTTTGTCAAAGAAACCTCTTTTTCTGAAATTCCGGACGGAGACATTGAACAAAAAAGATCAGTATTCTCATTAAAGCATCCAGCCTTAAGAACGCCAATCAATCACAAGCTTAATGATAATTATGATATTCATACACACATTACACAGGACTCGGTATGCCTTTTCACGGATGGCAGCAAGCGAAATAAAAACGTTCTATATGGTAACTATATGGGACACATTTTATCAATTATCTCGAAAACTACAATTACGATTCGGCTGCTTTTCAATCCAGACCGAGTTTTGCTCATTATGCGCATGTGTGCAAAATTTCGTGCGTGTAGCTCGTAAATTGAAGGAGGAGTAGGGTAACAAAGAGTTGAAAATTTGGGTAGTAAAGAGCTTCGCTTCGCTCAGCTCAATTATTTGAGCAGGTGTAATATTCTAGTGGTCACAGCCCCCGCTCTATTAACCACCCCTATTAATATTTCAACGTAGAAACTGAGCCTGAGGTCACAGTTTGAAGACCAATGGGATGTGTTAATGTTTAATTACTTATAGAAAGAGATGATCTAGTTACCTGAACCTCACAATCTGGGTAGTATTTAGAATTAATTTATTGTAAGAATAAACTTTATTAGCAATTTATTGGATTTCTTTTTTACGCACAATATTAATAAATTCGTTTATGAAAAATAATTTTTAAATAATTTTTTTTTTCCTACATTTATATCAAAAATCACACCACTAGCGAGCGAATAAGATTTGTTTCTTTTGATATATATATTTAACAAAAAAATATATTTGTGTGTCTGTGTGTAATTACGACTGTAGTTTACTAAATAACGTTAGTACATACAGACTATATCACGCAATTATTGTAGATACGAAGTACTTCAAGTTAGTTCATAACGTTCTTTATATTTTGACCTATTGATATTTGCAGCGAGCTTGGAACCTTAATACAATAAAATGAATAAATACATACATATGATAATAACAATATTAAAGATGAAGTGACAAGAAAGTTTTATGATCATATTTTATAATGCTATTAATATAATCCGTAATAAAACCTTTCACAGAAAAAGCATAATCGTTTTAATCCCAGTACAATCGAATAAAAAAGTGTACATGTGCATGTTCTTGACCTGGAAATTCATTTACATTTTATATTACAGCTGTTATAATATTTAAGTTGTAATAACAAGACTTTTAATAATAATCTTATGATGTATTACACTTTTAATACTATGAGTTTCCCAAAACCTCTTTTATTGAAGACGTGAGATGTGTTATATTTTAATTTATAATAAATAACATAAATATGTCAACTTTATTTTCAGTTTTCAGAGAAAATTTATTGCAATAGTCGTTAAAAACAAATGTAAGTTAACAGTAATATAATTATTTAGACATTACAATTAACGTATTAATCTAATTGTCGTCCGCTACAGCCTCCGTCATGTCCGCTTCCAACAGTAACCAGAATACTGACTGCATTGTTTTGAATAGCTTATCACTTGGATGTAAAAAAAACTTATCTTCTGATTACAAGTTAAATAATAATTATACATATTTTATGATCTTAATACCGTCAAGGTTATTTAATTATAATCGAATTAAAGATTAAAATAAAATATAAAATTTTATTAATGGTAGAGCTAAGTGACGAGTCTGAGCGAAGTTTTGTCATATAATAAAATCATATAAAAATGTATACTACAATTAGGATATTTATTCAATCGCTATTCTTTTGTTTAAAGTGTTTTCCTTCTGTAAGGTCATACATAATGTATTCTTTTAATATGAGATTACAATATTCTTGTCGAAATCGTAGCATAGCATCATTGATATTTGATGTTTCTGTGGTTTACCAGTCAGTTCTGTTAAGTGAGAAAAATTTCTACCCTCATAGATAAGAGTAAAATAAAATAATAAAAAAAAAATATATATCAAAATAAAATCTGTGTAGAAAGATTTTGTAAGAAACTTAGCATGTTATTGAGATTTAATTCCTGTAGAAAGTTTTAGAAGATTTAACTGAAAACATCAGTAAAGTTTTCAAATGAAAAAGAGTAAAAAAAATTATTTGAAAAAAAATGAATTGAAAATTTGATTTACTTTTCTTTAAGAAAATCATTTGCGATTTTCATATTTTTTTTTTAGGTTTTATTTTTATAATATGTATTTTTTATCTAAATAAAGTACCTATTACTTTTAATACCCGCGCCTTAACGGTATTTATATTTTGTAATCACTTAAATATACTAAGATTTGTTAAAAAAAAAATTATCTACCATTTTATTGCTAAAGCATATTGCTATTTTTTTTTATATATTTGACCCGCTAAAGATTACGGCGCTTGAATGTGATAGCAAAGTATTAATCTTTTATATATTTTATATTTATAAAATTAAAGTAGTTATGATAAAAACTTAATATAATTTAAGTTCTTAATGCTATCTACAGAGATAAGAAACTTTTGAAATAATGTTCTTGTTCTTACAAATAATTTTGTTCTTACACATAATTTGGACATTGGTATAGAATCAGAGCAAAACATCAGTCCCTTGCTTTCCCATGCGACATGTAAATGCATTGCAAATGCTTGTCGTACATATACCAACACGCTTGGTCTCACACTTGTGCTTGGTAATCGAGGCTTGGCCAACATTGGACATTATCATTGATAACTCGGTTTTAATCACAATGTATAACGGGCTTTAAGCCTCTGGCGCTGTTACACTGACTACAATAGATACAATTGAATTAACGACTCTTCGTCTAAAAAACAGACTCGAATGTAATGACAGACGCTTCCTTTAAACAAACTCACTTTTATTTAAAGCTTTTATGTATTGAACTACAAGAGTAAAAAGTGTACTTTTATATTCTTACCTTAGATTTATTACGTTCTTGTTTAAGCACATTCCTTTGTAGAATCATTAAGAAGGTTTATCTACAAATTATCCTCTTGTCAATTAATAACGTCTAAAAGAAAACTAATTGGTAATATAAACAATATTCTAAAATGAATAATGCTAAGAGACTCACATAAACTGTGCTAATATAATATTTTATTTTATTGTTTGAATAATTCGTACAAATACCTGGTCGACGGGAGAAGGGGGATGATTACGCCTACATAATCCCCGGTCATCCCCGGTCTCCTCTGGCTGATATTAAGAACATGATGTTCACTAAAACCCCACGGTTTCCTCATCACCTTCATCTGATGAAACAGTATAGTTGTTCAAAGTCAGTCTTAAATAAAATGCATGTTCTACACAATTAGTTATAACATCATACTGTACCAACAAGCACAACCATAATCACAAAGTAATTTTGTATTTATTATATATATATTATTATAAGTATTTTTTCTTCATAAGCGCAGCATTTCTCGCTGCTTAAGAGGATAATAGGACGAGCGTTTAAAAAATATTTTCTATTTACCTGCCTATAATATTTTTTAATAATATGAGCTACAATGAGAACTGTAATAGTACTATGATTATATCATTTAAATATTTGTTTTATTTTTGTTAATTGTAATATAGTTTTTTTTTTGGGATAAATATATTTGTGAAGTGAGGTATAAAGAGATAACAATATGTTTAAAATAAATATTAATTAGGTAAAAAATGTAAGTGTGCAATTCACACATGGAAGAATTAAAATTTAAAAAAAAATAACTTATAAATATAATAAAATAAATATAGGAATATTAAGATCGAATGGAATGCTGTATTTAAGTATATATCTCACTCTACTGTAAGTAAAGTCAGCTAAAACTAAATAAAATATTCTTAATTAAATGTTATTATTATAACTCAGTAAAAACATCAAATTCAACAGTAATTGACAGAAATATAACATACGTATTGGTAACACAAACTTTTATTACATATAATAATAAAACTGTTAATTAACCAGTGCCAATAAAGACATCATATAAAAAAATCTTATAAACTATGAAAAAACCAAGGAAACAAAGCTAGAATTTATATGACAGTAATGATTCAAAGAAATATCCTAATAACAACAACGCAGTACGTGCTAATACAATGCAATGGATGAGAACAAAGCGTAGATTAGTTCATTAACTCCTGCTAGTTCAGGAAACTGAAGAGTGACTGCAGCATATTAATGGAAAGAGTTAATTAGAGACTAGTGTTTACTCGCGTGTTCACTTAAGGACGAAGAATTTTATTTAATATGAGAATAAATAAGAACAGTAACGTAATTCTAATTACATGCGAATTAAATTTATTAAAAACCAATATTTCAATGTATCGAGAAAATGTAAAGAAGTTCTAAAGCACACATACTTATACTCTACGTTAACCGTTTAATACAGTATTTGTTTTTCATGTTTGTGTATAAATATAAAAAGACTAAAGAACTATATAATTCATAATTATTTTTATCAATATTCAAAACCAAAGCTATTAAGAACTGACATCATACCTCACTAATACTGTATTCTATAAGCTGTCTTTAAACTAAAAGACTGCTGCAGATTGATTTATCCGTGATATATTATATTAAATAAAATCTTTAGCAAATTCAATTTTTTTTAATAATACTTTAAAATTTAACATATTAAATTATTATAATTACCGATAATCAATATTATAAGTTATATTTATAAATGAAGGCGACTTAGAACATTGAAGAGTTAGAATAGACTTGGATATTAATTGATTTAATTCGTAGTTATGTCTAGAAATTTGGTTTTTATATATATTACTATAATAAATATACATATCCAGTAAAGATAATCTTAAAACATCTTTCTATAGCGATCACAACCTGAAGATATTTGATGTTGTTTAAAATAATAATTATAAAAGCTGTTCGACTTTAACAAAGAAGAGAAAGCGATACAAGTCATTAAATATCTCATAACACCATATCAAGTAGTTCATAGAGGACACCATGCCCTAGAGGTCAATGACATTAATATGTACGACTTCATTATAACATTTAATGATGACAGCTAAATGTAGGGTTGTTTTTTTAAAAAAAATAACACAGTGTAATTATAAAGTGTGTTGATTTGTATCTATATAATATAACATTATTTCTAACAATGACACTGAAATTTGTTAGATGTTGTTGTAATTATAATAATTACGTTTTTTATAGCTTTGTTTATTGTTATATGTTTATTGTTTGTTATAATATTGTAATATATATGTAATGGTAACTGACGTCGAGTTAAAATTAAAATATGTAAATTTTTAATTTGAACCGTCAGACAGAAATAGTTACGGTTAAAAAAAAGTAATAATTTATAGCAGCACAGAATATCATCATTATTATAAATAAAAACGAAATTAATATGAGTTGTTTTATAAATATTTATTTTATAGAGTATTATGTTCTGAAATATGTTTATTTTTAATTTATTAAATGTATAAAGTTTCTACTGTAAATATTGTTAAGTAAAATTGCTTAGTAATGATTTGAGCTATTTAAATCTTAACTTTATTAATAATTAAAAGACACATACATAAAAAATATATATTTAACATTATAATAAAAGTGATGTTATATAAAATCATAATTGTAGTTTTTGAGATAATTGATAAAATGTGTCCCATATAGTTACCATATAGAACGTCTTTGTTTCACGCGCGCTGCGTCGCGAAGCTAACCCCGCTTGCGTGGACCTAGTTGTAATTCTACTTAAAGATAGTAGTGCCCCAGCTTCCAATACTGATTCCAAGTTGTTTACCACTTTGTTAATTCGTGACAAACCCCACGACCTCAAATAACAATCATCTGTAAGTAATTAATCACCAATAATTCAATTATGAACTCCGACCACACGCAGTCTTCAAGTCAAGTCAAGTCGAGGAGCTCTCTGTCCATACAAAAAAATATCACAAACTTTATAACTACTCTGAGAACAGGAAGTGAAGTTAAATTAATAAAATGATTGACGGAATTACAATCACTGATATAATCATTCACTTTGTAACAGTTCAGGTTTTATACAATACAAAAAATGTTTTTTTTCGTTATTCTTAATATAACCTGTCAGTGATATTAACAGGTTTAATTATATCTTGATAACAACCTAGTAGTATTATTATGAGTAATATGATAGATAATACTATATTAATGTTATATTTTGTATTTTTCGTGAATTGTATTATTCATTAATTTTATTAAACTTATCATTGTTGTTTACAATTAAATGAGTTTTTAATAAACGATTTTTATAGATATATGTATATTTTAATAGTTTCAATCAATTTATTAAAAGAAAAACTTCGTAATGTTAAGAGCACTCTATCAATCAATATGATATGACATTAATAAGACTTAATATACGTAGGCGTATTTTATGATTTGTTTTAAAATCAAAAGCAATTTGAAACTTAAGTGTGTTCGTAGATAAAACAAATTAAACCAATATTTAATATGACTGTTGTAGGCGTCGAGACAAAGATCTATTGTTTTATATATAACTTAAATATTGACCTACACACATACTCATCTAATTATTTGGGTAAAGCTCTTAGAATGTATACGTTGAGGTAAACACAGTGTGTGCTATACGTTGCTCGGGGCACCCTCAATCGGGGGGTCTCCCCGGGGCGTCACGGTGTGTGCTAACGCGATCCCGTGACGTCCCATTACGACGCAACCGTTGGTTTTTTTAGTGGGTAACCTTAAAAATGGCAGCATACTCTATGCTTCCGGGTAGTCCCACATCACCCCCCGGCCATCACCCCCCCTGGGCCGACGGGGTACCCGTAACGGGTTTTTCCAACGGAAAAAAAAAACACGGTGTATAGTACATGGTTCTAAAAATACAATATTCTATTACATGTAATTGCTTGCAATATATAATGATATTTTAAATTCTTTTTCCTAGTTGTATGTTACAAACTCGTAATTATACAAAATAACTACAAAGTTACAAAATAACTACAATCATGACAGTAAACCTATAATATGAGTTTTGTAAAATAAAATTTTATTGACAGGTGAAAACCACTAAAGCAGAAAAACACGTTTAAAATAACTACGAAAGTTTATTTTAAAATTAGAATAACATTAAACACAATCTTAAAATAACCCTTTTTATAAGGCTAAAAAAATATATACTAAACTTTAATCTAATACTGTTCAACTATTTTTTTATTCAACAATCTTGTAGTACATTCTTTGCAGAACCAGTCTTTAGATTTTAAACTTTAGTGAGAGTTAAGCTCTCGACGGAGGCTAACGTGTTCGTGTCGCGTGAGTTTTAAACCGCACGTAACCACCGACGATTGTATTAAAGATATCAATATATCTCATGTGATAAATAAAATAGAAAAAAAAAAATAATTTAAATGTGTGTTACTCTTAAAATTACGATCTACCAAGAATTTAAAATATATTAAATGTAAGTTTATTTTTAATATTTATATTCTATATGAAAAGAAAACAATATGTTTTTAGTATTAACTAAGTACAAACCTGTCATAATATCATTAAATACCATTGAATTTGTTATTATTATTTTGAAGGTGTTGAAAGATGTGAGCAATAATGTTTATTTAATACCAAACATTACTCACGGCCTATAAATTAATTACGGATTTAGAAAATGGCTTCATAAATGGGCTTCGCTTCTTTCATCTCTCCGAATGTTGTAAGAGCTCATTGGAATATCATCTTTGAATAAATTTCTTAATTCTTTTGGTAATTCCGTTCCTAAACTCGTTTTACAGCTCTTATATTTTGCACGGGATTTAAGTGTAATGTAAAAGGTCAAAAGGATTTCAATTTGATGAATCATCAATTAAAATAAATAATTTTTTTGATTAAAATAAGTAAAACCACCCGACTGTTGATGAAACAAAGTTCGTAAGTTATGTATTCAGCCCACTGTTTTATTATCAACTTACTTTCAATAATAATAATAATTTTTACATACAAATGTTTTTTATAAGCTTTGCTATTATTACAATATAAATCATTATTGTTTGATATGTAAGTACCTCTGTATACATTAAACGTTGCACCGCAGTAGTGGCTGTAGTCAGTGCACCGAAAAGTCTGTGTTTTTAATAAACTCCGCACTTTGAATACATTCAACTAATTTTAAATACACAGAGAGCTTTTCATTAAGGTCTCGCGCTCAAATAGTTCACTTCAAAGCTTTGTTTTTTTTTTCTATTATAAGGCACGTGATATACTAAATATATATATATCTGACATACATAATATATTTTATATTCTGTGATATTGTTTCAAAGTGTTTCTTTTACATATATTCTAATATAAACTTAATAAAAAAAATATATAAAAAATATAATTTAGGCATTAATAATTCCAGTAAAAAGCAACAAAAAATTTATAATTTCTCAATAATTTCCGGTTTTATAACACTTACTTACGTGTGTATAATATTCGTATAAGAAGAAAAATATATTAAATGTAGTATTAACTTTATTTAATTGAAAATAATTAAAAAAACATTAAACACGCGGCAATCGAGCTTGCCGCTATGAAAAACTCCTAATCGGCAAATTATAACTCGCAAATTAATTAACAAACAAAACAACTTCTATTGCTTTTTTTATTTTTTTTATGTAGTTTATGATAGGATTTTAAAAAATTTAAAAATTCGAAATTTATTTCCATTTTTCGGTAACTTCGGCGGCCGATCTGACCACCTTCCCGTTGGACAATCAACATAATTTTGAAAAGTGAATCTTACATTTAGATCCTGATTCCAAATATATCTTTAGTTTTCCAAAATTCGAAAAATAAAATTCGACACACACACAGACACACAGACACACATACAGACAGACAGATCGGAAGGAAAAACTGAGTTTTTCGAAAATTAGAAGTACTAATTATAAATCGGAATTATTACTGTCATTGAATATAACAAGTACAAACTATTGTTTATTTGATAAAGCCGAAATATTTGTTTATTAATTAGGAACTGCCACTGAAAATATTGCAGAAGAATTAACCAAATATTAATTTGGTTGTTTAAAACGTGTTAAAGCAAGAATTTGACTCGACATTGTGAAAAATTTCGCCTTTGAATATTGTTACAAAAGTGAGAACTAAATTAATATGTAAAACTATACAAATTGACATTTAATAAAACATATTAATTATTTATTACCGTTGTACTCACCCTGCTTTGAATAACCCAAGGTTTTCCAGTTGAAATCAGCATGTCATTATTTCAAGTTGCTTCCCATAATTATTGTATTATACAACCACTATAAGATGAACCCTGCACATAAATACAAACCTCATATTTGCAAAGCCTTAAGCAACTATAATTTTATTGTCATAAAATGTGAGAACATGAAATAATTTCATATAACTACATATGTGTTTTCTTGTAATCAAATTTGATTAAAATTACAAACAATAACCTTCTATTAAGTTATATTATAAGTATAATTCACGCCTTTTGTTATTGATATCAAAAGCAACATTAATTTAATATAATAAAAAAAAACGTTATAAATAAATTATTTTTATTGTACTTCAATACTCACTATATTATATAAGAGTTATGATATAAAGTCAGTATTAAACATTTTTATAAAATTATTTATTTATTTATTTATTTATTCATGCGAAACATACAGCATATTATATTAAACAAAAAAAATGTAAGACATTATGTCAACAAAGTTTCCACTTCTAAATAAACAGGAAGTGAACAATTATAGAAAAAAAAAAAACAAAAAAAAATAATAATAAACAATTAAAATGTACGCAAATACATAGACTAGCTGTTACTCGCGGTTCGACCTGCGGACAAACGAAATTATTTACTATTAGGATAATTAAGAGCAATAGTGTTATGCTAGATAGCCTATAGACTTCTTGATAAACCTCTCTCTCTCTCTCATAAACAAAAAGAGATTTTTTTTTAATCCATCTGGTTGTTTCGGAGATTAGTGCGTTTTAACAAACAAACTAACAAACAAACTTTTCCGCTTTACAATATTACCGACGTTATACAATGATCTTTTATTTATCTAAATACGTCCAAATAACGTTCAATTTAAGTGCATTGAAGCGGCATCCAGCATCTCAATCAAAGACGCACATAAGACGGAACATACACACTTTTATATATATTTTAAGTTCAAAAGTTAACTGATATTCCAAAAGTTAAATCTTGAATCAAAATTACACAAAAATAAATAAATACAGTTACATTGATATACCACGATATCTAATTATCATAATTTATTATTATTATACAGTATCAGTGTCAGATTATTTAATACAAGTGTATCCGGTATTGATGATGAGATCCAACACAAATAACAATTATAATATAATAAAACCTTTTAATAAATAAGAGTATTGGTTTAATCCAGATTGGATCATTTTTTATTAATAATAATAATTTATTTAAAAATAAATTGATTACAACTTATACATTTATTAAGTTACAAAAATGACATTACTAGCTCATAAAGACAATTTTCTTTAAGATTTTGCGACTAAATAATAGACAATTTTGTTATTAGTATAAACATATAAAACAAGAATATAGAATAGAATAGAACAAAACAACATATTTACTATAATATAATAATCAAACCATTGTTACAACTACACTCATATATATATTATATATAGATATATATATATCATATCTGATAGTTATGAACAGTTTAACTACCATCTATTTGAAACATCGTATTTATTGTTAAAGCTTTTTCACTCTACATTCATTGAATAATCATTTGAGTATAGATTACAAGAAATCATTTAAAGTACTTATTAATTTCAAATTAAAATAATTACTAATTATTTAAATACATAGTATTCATCACAACAATAATATTTGTAATTGTCTTAAAGCCAGTAACAGTTCTCAGTTATTATTTTATTACTTAACAACTCTGTCATGTTTGTAGATACAAAAATACCAACAACACATTAATTTATAAACAGGTTTTGACCGATACAAAAAATATCGATTTTTATGTCATATTTTCTTTCTGTTTTGTCATCAAAAACTAGCCTTTGCTCGCAGTGCCTTCCGCGGACGAGTGATTATATTTATTAATAATATAAGTAGAAGCAGTAACGTATTGATACATAGCCTTCTTCATGAATCTGATTATCATAATTAGAAAGAATTTTTAATATCCATCCAGTAGTGTCAATGATTAGCATGTTCAATCAATCTAACAAACAAAGGAATCAACTCCTTAGCTGTATAATATAAATATATATTAAACCATTCAACGATGTAATATAAGAAGCAGAAAAAAAACAAACCTGTCATTTAATATATTAGTCAATGAGTTCAGAAGAAACAATTTTGAACAGGATCTTATGACTTAGTATTAAGATGACTCATAGGTTTGAAGTAAACTTGAGGATGTTTTAGAAAATAAACATACATGAGGTCGCGGGTTCTAAACCTGTTTTATATAATAGTACAATCTAACCTGTTCAGTCAATTATAGTGATTTATTTTTATTAATCTTTAACTATTCATGTGCCTGGTGGTATTACCAGCCGCAGTATTAGATATTTTACTGCGAACCCTTTTAACCTCATCAAGGATTATGATTATGTGATTATGCACATATTATTATTATAACATAAATATTTATTTTCTGACTAAACATTCTGTCTGTCAGTTCATATTTTATCTAACAGTTACAGTGAGATTAGTAAAAAATAACATTTCTTATATTAAGAAATTAAAAAAGTAATAAAAGTATCAAGTTCTTCCATGTTTGTCAAACCCAGTCTAAACCACAAATCACAAACACGTTTCTATCATCTGTGCTATTATTATAATAATAATCTATTATATAATGTAGAAATAATTTGCACAAATATCATATACATCTTATATTTCTATTTTATTTTATATCGTACATAAAATTCAGAAATTGTCTGTATGTTTTATAATCAATGTTTGTTAAAGAACCTTTAAAAGTTCAAGAACCGGAGGCCGACATCACCAAGACTCATTTTAAGCAACATGAAGTTGAGTAAAAAGTATTGGTCAATGTAAATATTATTTTGTTTCTCTTTTGCATAATACATACTTATTATTCAATCATTAATATGATATCTATGTGACTTCGTGTAGTATTAAGTATAATAATAAATATATTTATACAATTTCTTATCTCCTTTTGAAACATACACATATATTACGAACCACACATTACAATATTTATCTATGGCCAAAGGTATATTGAGCCAGGAAATCCAGTGAATGAAACCAAACTTCCGGAACGTATGGAGAATTTATTAATGATAATATTTTAATACATGTAATATTTTTTAGTGAACTCGCTACCGTGATTTAAGAATTTACTAACGCCATCTTCTGATTAAACTAATAAACATATAGACTTATACGTAACATGTAATACAAAACAAAGTAAATGTGTGTTATGACAAGTGTTAATTTAATCTTTAATGTATTCCGGTTTTAATATTGTAACCATGTAAATACAGCTTATATATTAGACAATCTATAAGACTCTCTTTTCTCTTCTCTCTCCTCCACCCTAAGCTTAATTATCTGTAAACAATTCCTGTCAACTGTAATAAGTAAATATCTTAGTAACATGATATGAGAGACGACAGCGCCGTATCCATTGACCACTAGAGCTGTGACACACATGGTTCATTAAGACATCTTAGAGTACAGTCACACTTATACAAATAGGTAATAACTAAAAATTTTAAAATGAATATAAAATAAATGTTTAATCATACGAGTTGGAAACGAACCTGAGACTTCTCGCAGGCAATGACGAAGATGTATTTTTTCTTTATTAAAAAACATGTCTTACTTATAACTTTAAATATTGTAAAATTTACAAAGAAACATGAAAACCAATTTTGTGATATAATCTTGAGAATAGCTCATTAAAATGGTATTTAGGAGTTTAAAACTTGTAAGAAGTGAAAATTCAATTTGTTACTTGGCAGTAATTTGCGTCTAACTTTAAAAGAACTTACACTGCCTTTTCAGAAAGATACTAAATTGATATTATTTCTTAATATTTTACTGAATAATATTAAAGTTTGTTAAACATCAGACAACTTATCAGACTACTAACAGAACCAGACAAACCTAACAAGGCATCTACTTATATCACACATGATTTATAATAATTTTAAAAAAACATGTTGTTTTAAGGCAACAATTCTCGCTCTAGTTTAATTTCAACTATAGCTATAAGCAACTATTGTCTTTGTCGCGTGAAAGAGAGGTTTCTCGTCTGAAAAATTATGTACATCAAGTTGAAAAGAAAAAACTAAAATTAATTCATTTATATTTATTTGATTTTAATTTATTTTTAGTACTTGGCTTGCAGTAACTACTTTATATCAGATTGGATTATAATTGTTATTTTTTTCTATAAAAAGAGTATCAATTTGTTATGTAACCTGATATTACCATGTAACAAATATTAATTTATTTTATCTGCAAAATAAAAGAAACTAATAAAAGTTCCTTATAGCGGCAGTTTTATGATGTCTTTCATCGAACCGACAGTTAAGTATTAACACGTCTCGTAATGTTCCTGTGAAGAGAGTAATAAAATAAACCCTTGTTAAATTTAACTGACCGTTAATTTGTATAATCAATTATCATGTTTCAAATTGTTTCTATACAAATGTTGTTAACATAGCAAATATTTGTGAGAATATTAAATTGCTTTTATCTTCACCTCCGTCGTTCCACGGACGAAGCTGTACGTTATGCTAACAACAGCTAATTAAAATATCTCAAATTAAAAAATAATAATTTCAAGTATACGTGATGCTATAAAACTTGGTATCTAGGTTATTAAAAAAAGCTTGACACTTCGTTTTATAATTGTTTTATTTTTAATATGACCTGAATAATACATATAAAAACCAAAACAAGAGAACTCTCAAGATCAACTCGTTTGAGAAACAATACAAAGCCTCCCGGTGATTATGATTCCGCATATTGGTATTTCGTCATACAGACCGGACATATACTTATATTTAGACAGTATTGAGCTCACTGTTCTCTAGAAAACAAACATCCTCAAAGATAAACAAGAAATAGAAAATTACAAACTTACTGACCAGGAATAGGTTTATAATTAATTTGTAATTTAACTTGGCCTCTCTAGAATTATCATCAGTTCATTTCTAAAACGTACTTCCTTGAAGGTAAACGTTATTCATATTACAAACCTCCGAAACTTACATCTGGATCGCAAGTCCCGAGCACTTTTTGCACTCTTCTCCCTGCAACGCGGTGGGCTCGGACCCCCACAATGAATTGGCTGCTAAGAAGCTTCGTCTCTAACAAAAATTTTACTGCTAATTTGAGTTAGAGTAAAATCATCTTAAAAATGGATATATAAAAAGAATTTGATACACGTTTTAGTACTTTACCAGATGCTTCTTTAAAACATTTCAATGTCTATTTCCCAATAGTTCTGATAGACACCAGTCAATAACAAACCTTTTCTTCTTTAATGAAGTATGTAGCATGTCCGTCCTGATTGCAGTTTGTTTGTATGTCTTGTTACTCACACGGTGGTCGACGTTTGTGTACAGAGCTACACACATTTTATATTTAAATTATTTGTAGTTCACTGATATATTATTTCATGCTAGTTTAGTAAAAAATTAAACACGTAGTAATATGTACGTGTCCCATCACATTAACTTCCTGTTTCAGATAAATTATATATTATTATATATTTTTTTATTTTACATTTTAATGAAATTCATTTTTTCGTCTCATCTAAAGTTATTAAAACAACGTAATGCAGATATATCATAATTCATAACTAGAAATTAACAATAAATTTGACACTATTTATATATAAAAATCAGTGTGATTAGAATAAGTTCCCTAATGAGGAAGTTAATAAAGAAATTAAATAAATGAATTTCATTTCACTTTCAACCTAATGCAGGTAGTTGAAATAAAACTATTTATACGGATTAAAACTCGCGTATAATTTGGTTACATTTTTTATTTTAACCCGACCTTTCGAATACTTTGCAGTAATCGTGTTCACGTAGACAGTGTCAAGTTCAAGTGTCAGTGTCAATTATACGCGAGTTTTAATCCGTAAAAATAGTTTTATTTCAAATGTGTACTCGTGAAAATCTAAGAAAATACTAATGTAGGTATTGCTAAAAGTCTTGAAATATGGCAGTTCGTTGTGATGTTATTTGTAAACCTCAATAATTTTATATTTAATTTGCATAAATACCTGTTTTGACCTAAACATGACGGACGGATATCCTGATAAAAATTATTAGTCATTTTATTTTATAAAAACATAAAACTAAACTTAACATCGGAAACTTGAGAATCTTTATTGAACGCATTTATTCAATGTATTAAACTTAATAATGGACTCTACCCATCTCTCTCTCTTTTTTACAGTTCTTGAATTCCTATGCCTGTGACTCCACATTAACTAGGCGGCAATCGTAACGAATGGTCATAAAAAAGTGTAAAAGAAAAATCCTTAATATATTTTTAAATTAAGAGAAGTTTCATGACTAATGCTAGGCATAAAATTCTAAGAAACCCCTTTATTCTCATATACACCAGGACATTGCCTTCACGGCTAAGTACTCTCGCAGACTTCGTTTAAGTCTGAATGGCTAAAGTACTATAAGGCCAACGAGTCTTTTCTCTCTGACGTCGTAAACATAGTCTTTTCATTGGTTTTATTCTTTAATTCGTAGGAATAAATTTATATAATATTCTTTTCTATACATGACACAAAGATAAATCCTAAATTATTTGTTTTAATAATAAACTATTTTAAACGAAATAAATAACCTCAGATAAACGTTAGTTATCATGTAAGGTGACACTTTCACATCAACCGTCTAAAAGGGGTTAAGTGACACAAACCTTCGGAAAATAAATAAAACATGAAAACCGGGAATAGTAATAATTTAGTAGCGAAACAAATATAAATGAGTACCTTAATATTCTTATTTCAATAATTAGCTAATTAGCTCCCCCCCCCATAACCCTCATTAATGGGTGTGATAGAGTGAACAACCAAAACATACGGTTTAGATGTTATCAACATGTACGGGAAAGTATGACAAATATTAATAAATACAATATGGTCTATGAAGGAATATATAAAAAATAAAGCCTACGGCGCCTATAGAAGCTAATTTCCAAATAACACGCACAATAGTTTCCATCTTGGAATGAACTAAATGAAGCAATAACATATCGTATGCCAACGTAACGTTAATATAACTCAACTCGAAATACTATCCCCGAGCAGAGCTTTGAATGAAAAGCTCAATGTGTCAGTAACGGTCAATGACTACAAATACACTTTATTTGAGGATGCTGGATATTCTGAATTACCTAAAGCGAAATCAAATGGATTGCTTTCAAAAATGTAAATATAAATGTTTTAAAATATCTGATTTTGAGGTCTTATAAATAGGATCTTTGCTGTTATATATTGTTTTTTCCTTACAAATATATATTATTCAATGGCTACCATAGCGTGTCTTAATTTTATTTCATGGCAATACAAAATAATTATCTGATCAATATTAATATTGTCCAAGTTGTAAGGAAAAACATTGATAGGTAACCTACTGACCTGCAGTAGAACAGGCTTAGCTTCATAACTATTACATACTTGACAAGAAGACTTTTGGTTCAGCTGCGTAGTTGAGCACGCTTCCGTTTTATTATAAGATTTTTAAATGAAGGTAGTAATTAATTTTGAAAAGACATGTTAACTAAAAGAGTTAAGATTCCTATTAAAATCTTGCCGGCAATTAAATATAAAGAGAACATTTTATAAATTCAACTTTCTAGGTAATGTCTTTTAGTTTCATCATATACTTCAAAAGGTGCCATCTTACAAAAAAACATTCTTTAACTAATTAACCTCATTTACATTTTGATAAACTAATTAAGTATCATTTCTATCAGCAGCTGCTCTCAACTAACATGGTCGTATTAAAATAACAAACCGTTAAAGAATTCCAACCTTTTCACAGTTACACTTCAGTACAACTTCACAGCTGTACTTCAAATCAATACACGATTAGTGAAGCTGAACAATGATGGTGGTTTGGGAATTTTGTATTCGGATTGAGCGAAATGTTCATCTTATCGGTCTTGTACGAAAGGCACGATAGGATATCAGTTGCGGTTGTTAGTCACGGAATGGTAATTCTAGTTATTGAGAGATAACTTATTTTTTACTTACAATATTATAAATCATGTAATAATGTAGTAATCGTTATAAAATGTATGTACCCTGAAAGAATATTATGACAAGTTAGATACTTAAAAACCCAGAGAGGGGTAAATACATATCGCATGGATTTAATGATAATGAAGCCATAATATAAAGAGACAAAATGTTATTACAAAAATAATTAATTGATTGTTCGAGTCATCACAAACTAACTCACAACTTAACTGTCATTCTTTTTATATGCAATGCGAAACTTAAAACTTTACCTGTCTGCCTGTGCGTAACTTTATTGTCATCGAAACTCTTATAAAATTAGCTTTTAAACATTCATTTCTTATCGATATTATAATATTATTTTTATGAACTATAATATAAACATTAAAATTAATTGAATGAAACACTTTATTGAAATCTTTAAATACATTTTATAAAACCGCTTTTCATTAATGTACACTCATGGCTGACTTTCTCTTAGTTGACTAAATTGTAATTTATTTTGACTTTTGACACCTAACAATTTACTACGATTGTATCAATCTGTAGCCAATAGCAGTGTTATTAATATATAAAACAATTTGTAGTGTTATTTATTCATTTACTTATAAATGTATCGATGTAACAAAATACCAAGTCCCAATGAAGCGTAAAATAAAAACCTTGAAATCGAGACGGAACCAATTAGTTTTGTGACCAAAAAAAAAATACCGCTTACAACAACGTTGCCCTGACCTGCAACCTTGGAATTTCCGTGCCATTAGACAAATGTAAATATAATGCATATTAATGTATTATATAAAGTAGTAGGTATTTTAAAAAACACTTGAATGAGGCTTGGGCTATATATTACAAGATATCCTCTTTTATTAAATCCTCGTAATATATGTCGGATTGCCGAAGCTATTTGGATGTTGTGATGCACTCATATTGTATTCAAATCAGTATCAACTTCAAATTCCTCTTTTAAATCACTATTTATAATTAAATAAATTTATTTTGTACAATGAGACTCGTGGATTTGAACGCCACGACCCAATGAACACTGAACCACCGGGCTATCGGCGCAACCCTCTATAACTCATTACTATGAAGTTGGCGCCACTCGCAACCCCACTCGACAAACTAACTGACGTTATCGTCGGCTCCTTGCAATAATAAATTGAATTTCCATTTACAATTAAAATTAAAAATAACAATTCAGTCTTTTTTTTTTTCAGAATAAACAAATTAAAATTTCAAAGAAATTAATTGTTAATTGTTTATAAATAGTAAACCGAAGTAATTTGAACAAAAATTATAAATTTGCCGTCATATATATAAATAAATTATTATTTTTTGGATATATGTTAGTAGAATTGTAATAAATGTAAATTCTATAAAAAAATTAATTAAAAAAAGAAAAAAATTATCAAATAAAATGAGAAATTTTCAGATCAAAGTCAGCGTTAAAATCTTAAAAAACAACTAAAAATTATCAATAAAATAATTTTGTAAGACTTGTTATTTCTATACAGAATATAAGTAAATGAGTAGGTTTATATGAATATTATATATTGCTTTCACATTATCAACATTAAGAAATGGACAGTGTCCTATAATCTATTATAATTTATTATATAATATATTATAAGTAATTTTTCTTTTACTAAACGTAGATATTAATTCTTTTTTCTTACACTCATTGAACGGAAGATACTTAATATATTGATTTCGTATAATATAATATCGCCTAATATCAGTCATAATGATTATTGTATTAAATATTATTAATCAAGCACTTTTTTCTATTGCATATGCTCTGCTGTAGAAATACTCGTATTCTCAAAAATGCGACTTTTTCTTCTTATATTTCAAACATAAAAAAACCATTTCAAAGTTATTTAACAATAAGATCAGCATACAAATACTATGATTTAATATATTTAATAATATAGGTACAGCCTAAAATTCCTCGAAATTATCCATAAAAAGTCAAATAGGTACTTTAATTTAAGAATTGATAATAAAAATGTGTTTTAATTGATCTGATGTCATGATAATAAGTAAATTTAGGTGACACTACAGAGTAATGGGAGATTGGAACAAGTTCTTGTCTATCGCTTTACAAATCTATTGTTTTAGAGCGAATGATTTTAGAATTATTATTTTAAACAGATTTAAACCAGTTCTTTCTAATGATAATTCATTCAGAAGATTGTATGGTAATGGCAGGCGTGGCTCAAAAGGCAATCCGTTTTTGTCTCACTCATCAATCATTTCTCCCCGAATTAGAACGAAGTTCACTCATAAACGTATCTTCGTATCCGGTTTTAGTACAGTCAATCGCAAGATTTACAAAACTAAACTATTTTTAATGTTATATATCTTGAATTTTGTGAAACAATAAAAAAATACTCAATTAAGTTTTTGTGTAGTTCTTCTCAGACCAGGCCGCGTTTGAAACGCTCCTATCCTTAACTCCTGAGTGTCTTTACGGAAGGGTTTATTTCTATACGTAAATATAAAAAAGTAAAAAAAAAATTAAGTTAAACGGTTTTATATTGCAGATAAATTTACTAAAAGCTAAAAAAAAATTTCATGGATAGAGTCATGGGTACCAATATGTATACATTGTTATATTTTCAAAATAAAGTAACTCGTAACCTACTCACTTTCTGGAAATATCTATGGTCACATAAATACCTAATAATGCAATATACATTTATGTAAACAATTATGTCAAAAATGTCATTTTTGAAATATAAAAATTTTTATCATATGCATTGATTAAACTAAAATAAAATCGTGGGGCACGTCCAATATCTACAATCGAAAGACATGGCACGTGACTTCACCCACCCAGTGGTAAGTAGCAAGTGTCGTCCATGAATGAGGGTGACGAACGAAAATATATCAATCACAAACTGAAACCAAAACATGAACTCATTTGCATGAGCCATTTGACGGGTTTTGCTTTGTAAAATCTTCACTACCCTTAAAACTATCAAAGATTATCTTAAAGTTATCATTTCATTATTCAATGAATATGATACAGTTACAGAAAATATAACAATATATAGATATAACTGTATCCATGAAATTATTTTTTAGCTTTTATTACATTTATCTGCAATATAAAACTTAATTATTTTTTTTTACTTTTTTATTTTCTGCTTTCTTTGTGATTTTAGTTTTTGTAGAATTTGTTGTTACCATTTTGCTCCCACGCGTACTGGACATTTTTACGGTCGCCCACCCCCAGAGGTCCAATAGAGGGGCAAGGCTATATACAACAAGATGTGCCTGAATCTTGAGGGGAAAACACTAACGACGTATCATTTTTAGCCACCCTAACGCCACACAATCCTCGACAGGATACCAGATCTTGACTTGGGTGGGAGATTCATGTTGTAATTTTGTATAGTATACTGTATTATACTTACCAAGCCCTTTATTTTGATACCCATATTGATGGGATTGAAAACTACATTATCCGCCATTTTGTAGCAGTGGCCATCTTTGATTTTGATTTTGTATAGTGCACTGAATTCTACTTGACAAGCTCTTTCATTTGATACTCATATTGATGAGATTGAAAAAAACTAAGTTGTCCGCCATCTTGTAGCGGCGGCCATCTTGGATTCACAATAATGTTGAATATAGATAATTGTGTTGTCACCAGAATCAAAGGCGTATACAAAATTTTAGATCAATCGGTTAACGGGAAGATGGTTAAATTTCAATTACTAAATTTGACCCAAACAAATGAACGGGGTGAGCTAAATAAAACCGTTTAAAAATAGGCCCTCCTGACAATTCCATTTGACGTGGACAAGTACACACGGATATAGATTCAGAGTGGAACAGATATAAATAAATAAATAAAAAAATTTCAAATAAAACTATTTCTTACGGATTAAAACTCGCGTATAATTTGGTTACATTTTGATTTTAATCCGACGTTTCGCATGCTTTGCAGCAATCGTGTTCACGGGTAGACGAGATGAAAGTGTCTCAGACACTTATAATATTATACTCGAGTTTTAATCCGTAAAAAATAGTTTTATTTGAAATGTGTACTCGTGAAAATCTAAGAAAATACTAAATAAAAACAGATGGAGCTATAAGTCAACACATAAAACCTGCTTGAAATATTTTATATAGAACGTGTACTTGTATTCTATTTCGTACTAACATTATGAATATTTCAAACAAACAACAAAACAAAGTCATATCTACGACCAAAATTAATTAAAATAGTGACATAAGTCGAAAGTAAACAAGTAAGTCGTCCAAATAAATTATTTGTTTGGTAACATTTAAAAGCTGGTGTTATTAATATCAATGTTCCAGCCATTAACTAATTGTTATTGCGAAGACACACTTATTAAAATGAATGGTCGCATATATTATTTTATTTTCATGCTTATAATAAAACATGTCTGTAAGTGTGTATGTCTCTAAAACAACTTGTCTGATTTAGAATACATTATAGGACTGGTTTTCGTATATTTAATCAACATAAGAGAGCATTAACAATATTAGTTTTGTAGAAAGAATTAGTTCTCATTGAAGGGGTTAATTTATTTTATAAAAAGGGAAAATCGGTAGCAAATGCTAGTCTAAAATACAATTAGTTTAATTTGAAAATTTGGATGTATGAATGATGGCTTATGAAGAAGCTAAGATGAGAGAGAGAGAGAAAGAACGTTATATTACATTTATAGTGATTCTATTTACCAAAAAAAAGTATTTATAATCACATAATAAATAGACAAAGCGTTGCCGGTCTTTTCTTCTCTTGTAATGTTTCTTCTCGATTATAAAGTCGTACCCTGATATATATTATACAGAATATTATTTTTCATATTATTTCCATGACCTATTACGTCTGACTTACTCCTGAAGGATTTCAGATATTAGCACGTTCAATCAAAAAACAACTTCAGATTTATAATTTTGATTATTAGTTCTCAATTTAATATTAACTTAACTGTCAAAGAGATATCATAAGCATAAAAATAACAATAACATTTTAAAACAAGTTTAAAAGATGTGAGAGTAAATGTAAAAAAATTATTTACTGCAGAACAAATGCAATACATACAAAGGTGCTTTCGTGTATATTACTGTATCGTCGAAGTTGAACTTGTGTTAAAAGAATAATGTACTCTCATACTATCTGATCTGATAACAATTTAAGACAAACAATGGAGCTCGTGACTTATTCAACTTGCGATCTGTAATCATTTTAGCAAACGACATTTACAGATTTGATTTCGAATGAAATTCTTCACGTACTGTTTGTAGAAACTTTACTTATTTATCTATAAATAAATAAATTTTATTCCTTAAACAAATTGACGAGTGGGAATTCAAAGCGATTAATAAAATCTTAGATTTTGTACCACGATATATATTTTTATGTACAGCGAATGTTTTTTTGACAGATACGTACAAAGGTCATTCAACTTTGATCTATGAATGTTGAAATCAACAACACAGAATAAAAAAACTAATGGCGATTGATGGATAAAATATTTTAATGTATTATTCATAAAAAAAAAGTGTCTAAAAATAAAGATACGCAAATGTAAATTTTTGGATATGCTTTATTGGAAATCCATAAAAAGCATTAATTCGATAAAATTTATTGAACATTATATAAGTCAAATGTTTGTGAAATAATTTAAATTTTAATAAAGTATTGTTTTTTGTTTCAGACTAAACTATACACCCAAAAAATCGAGAATATGGCTGTTAAAATTAATTACTAAGATTAAAGAATTTGTTCTAATAATGTGAGAAACGTCTTGCAAGCAATGATAAAGATGCGCAGGAGCATGGATGGACCGTAGGATGCGCGTCATATCGGCGCTTATGTGTTTTATGATCATCTCATCTCATCACGCATTTATACCTGGTACCGATGGTAAGTAAAAAAGTTTTTATTTAAAGGCACACACGCATATAAATATAAACAATAGTTTACTATAGATACTGACACACACAAATGTAAACACATTTCTACATTCTCATATTCTGCGGCATAAATTGTTTATACGAACACCACTCGGGTTTATTTATATGGTGTGATGTTAAAAACAATATAAACCATATTGGTAAAAATAGTTCTGTTTCAATGTACACACCACGTTCGTTTAAACTTAGAGTTCAAAGTGTGGAATGTTAGTAAAATAATGAGGCTTGTAATGTATTATAAAGTACAAAGTGTAAATAATGTCATAAATAATATCAGATGTAACTTTTAGGACCAGTTTTAGCTCAAGAGGCATTGGAAGGTGGCAATATAACACTATTATGTGATTCGAGCACAGACACGCCTAATGATGAGCTGATGCTTCTTGTCTGGTACAAGGATAATGTACCAGTTTATAGGTAATAAGACAAATCCCTTTCTTAGATTCAAATCTAAAATTGAAAGTATATTATTAAATCAATCTTACTACAGCATTCGAGAGTACTTAGTCGATAAAATGTGTGGAACTTGGAATGTTGAGTCGTTGCAGGGTTGTTATTATGATGTATAAGCCCAACATTGTTAAATTTTGTTTAAAAAGTGCAACTGTTGAGTTTCTGGCCAGTTCTTCTCAGCAGAACAGCATTCCAAACTGGTGGTAGAGCTCACTCATGAACTTCTTATAAATTTTTAAACTTTGTAAATTGACGATTCAAAAGTGCTTGTAAATGCCTATTTGAATAAATATATTTTGAATTTGAATTTAATAGTTCTATATATTTCTTTTAATAAATATACTCAAATCGATCAATGCGTAGCCAAATTTAAAGAATGACAAAAAATGACTTTCAAAAATATTTTGGAATTCGTAATCGTTAAGCGGTGCTTAATATATGTTTTTTTTTTCACCTTTACTTTTTTTCACAATGTTACTAATTTATTGTAATTTTATGTCAACCTTCACGTTATTCCAGTTTCGATGCAAGAATAAACAGCGAATGGTCGAGCAATAGCTTCAATTCAAGTTACAGATTAAGAACTGACTTGCACACGGAACCAACAGTGCTCACAATCACTCAGCTCAGAGGAGATGACCAAGCTCTGTACCACTGCAGAGTTGACTTCCTGCTGGCACCAACCAGGAACCTCGGAGTCAACTTGACTATCATAGGTATAACATCTCAATATCGTTATTTTTACATCACAAATTTCTAGTTATTGACAAAGTTCTTATGTTCTTATAATATATTTTTCTTTAACAGTGTAAATAACAAAATTAAATAAAAAATATTAAAAGGCTAATAAATTACTTTCATAAATATAATCTGTAAGGTATATTTTACGCATATCATTTTTAAAGTTTAACATATATTATTATTTATACGACTTGCGAATTCTTTACAAATATGTATATTTATGACTGTCCTTGTCACATAAAATGGCAAATTAATATTGTTAATTTTTAGAATTGATATTTGTATGTTTTTATAAAAACCTAAGTCTTAGACATAATTGTTGGAAGACCATAATTTTCGTAATTATTTTGAACATAATATTGTACGTGATAAATTAGTATTTCATTATATTGTTGGTATTTTATATGTTCGCAGTTTATTTTTTTTTAATCTTTGCCAACTATTTGCTTTAAATCTGTTGGTGAATACTAGGTTTGTTGTTTCTTAATTACAATACAGAGTTATATCATTTCGTATAGATATATATAAAGATATAATAGAGGCACCATTCGCTATCCTTGACATATACATTTTATTTGAAATATTTGTTTTAAAATACTCGATATAACAAGACTTTTTTAATACGTTTGTAGCTTCTAAAATTAATTACTACTATTTATTGTTATATTTAAAATAAAGTTATTTTGTGGAAGAAGTTATAATCAGAGTTTTAACTTAAATACTATGAAATTTGTTGTTTATTTCTTGCCTTTTTTTTACGTAATATTATTTAGTCGGTTCTTGTAACAATCGTAGATTATAGGGACACAAAGTATATTAAGACCTTGAAGTTCTGGAAGTACATAAAATGTTTTTTACAGTTCTCCCTAGTCAGCCATTTTTCTTGGATGAAATTGGAAACAAGGTGGAAGGCAAGATAGGTCCTTACCACGAAGGAGACACTTTGGTGCTGAGCTGTTTAGTTATAGGAGGTATGGTTTAAAAAAAATAAAATTAAAAGCTTTTCAGTTCTATTCTATCCATGCTTATATAAAAAAAGAGAATATATAATTTTCACTTATGTTTCACCTATGTTTAAAATGTAAATTTACTTTTTTTTTTTCTTTCTTTAATTGGTGTACAATAAAAAGCATATTATTATTATTATTATTATTATTATTTTCTAAACAATAAATTCACAATTCAACGACAAGGTAAGTTGTATACATATTTGTTAAATAGTTCCCATATTCATGACCACAAAGTCTACCGGATACTGCGTCAGAATTCACGGAATGAAACATTTATAACAGTCTCGTAGGTATGTATGTCACTATGAAAGAATTCCAACTGCAATTGTGATATATGTTAGGATAGTTCTTTTAACAAATTTTTATTAATTAGGTCAAATTTAAATTAAACTAATCTACAAAAAAAATCGTCTTAAATATTATCTATTTAATCTACAGGTAGACCTCCACCAAGAATAACTTGGTATGCTGGTAATGACTTGGTGGATGCTTCAGATGGTATCAGCGATATCCCTAATGTGCGGGAAAATGAGCTTTATCTCCCTCTGACTCGGGACAACGCTGACTCCCTATCCTGTAGAGCAACTAACACGAAACTCAGACCACCCATTGTGACTACACTTGAGGTTGAGTTGTATCGTAAGTATTAATTAATTATGTAAAGTTTAAAAATGATATACTTAGTTTATTTTTTTATCCTCAGAATAGATCTTTAATGTTTTGTCAGATTATCTGTAAGTTGATATACATTATTTTCCGCTAAGATATTTTAATTATTTATTCACCCATAAAACTAAGAATAATAATAAAATTATCATACTTATTTACTTACTAAAAACTTAAGATGAACCTGAACCTTATGATAACCCACAACTATACATTGATTCCAGTACCAGCCTACAACGTATCCATCCACTGGGTGCGTGGCACGGTACAGGAGGCGCTGCTGGCCGGGCGGCGCGCGCTGGTGCAGTGCGTGGCGCAGGGCTCCTACCCGCCACCAGAGCTATCCTGGTGGCTCGACCACCGCCATCTCACGCAGTATAGCAACCAGGTACAACCTCAATTGCATGAAATCAAAGTTCTAGATAATTCAGACCTGACGCCTGGAACCTACTATTTCATAGGTGCAATGTGTACCTAATTGAAATAAAAATATTAACTTAACATGTTCATCCCTTTCAAATTTTTTAAAAGATGTAGATTTTATGTTCCCACCAAGCTGCTCCTCTTCACATGGGCATAAAATTCCTTCTGAAATTGGATATATTTTCATGTTTCCGTCATCCGATGAGACCGAAAAATATAGTAGTAGCTGAAGAAGGTATTAATTTATGTTACAAAATTGAATTGCATAAATTGTTTGAAATTAAAAATCACACTTTTATATTTGTAATAATAATATTTTTGATATTACATATGACAATGAGCGTACTTACAGCCCTTTCAAAATGCTTCGATTTTTAATCCATAATGAAATTTCGTTACTACTAACAACTGTTAGAAGTCACTTTATCGTTACAAGATAGCTTAAATTCCAGTCCTTAAAACGTAGTTCTAATAATTTCAGAGTTGGAATAATGCAACTCGGAAAGCAGAATCATTTTTGGAGTTGACCCCTGCTGTGAGCGACAATGGAGCGACGTTGGCGTGCGTGGCGACCAACACCGCGCTGGCACCCGGCAGGGACTCCAAGGCGGATATCGTTATATTAAATGTTACCTGTTAGTATCATTGATTGATCAATAGTATTTGAGTCTCGCCAAAGCTCAGAGCGCTCGAACGGCGCTCGTTACAGCTCAGGGTACATTATGGCTTTGTGCAATGATGAACGCCGGATACCCAACTCTATTCCCTCCTACTCTCCCTTACATCTATTCCTCTAAGATATAACTAGCCATTTACAGTTAAGAGGATCCCCCTTTACTACCATGTTTTGAAAAAGCTAAAATTGTTTAACACATTGTATAAAACGGAATTTCCTATCAAATAAGAATTAAAACTAGAAGTTTAATAATAAACCTTTATATTAAAAATATTGCATATAGTAAAAAAATGTGCTATTAACTATTTTTCAGATAGCCCAATTGTAGAATTAACAATGTTAGGAGATGGAAGACTGAATGAAGTGTCTGAGTTAGACAGTTTGCAACTGGAATGTGAAGTGAGAGCCAACCCACCTGTCGACAATTATACATGGTATTTTAATGTAAGAATTGTTATGATCATTATATTTATTATCTATTGTTTTATTTATTTATTAGAAACACAAAAAGTTGTATAAGAACATGTTCCGTAAGCATAGCCAAGGGTAATCGTTATAGTAAGAATTAAATTAGTTTCACACGACTAAATAAATGCTGAAACCAAGCTTCGGTCTAATCTGAAGACGACACCGCTCTCCTGAAGACGACACCGCACGCCTTGCATTATCACCATCGATTGGAATCGAAGAGAAGACTACATGCAGGCTTGGGTCAATAACTGGACTTACAAGCACTCCTCTTTAATAATAATTAGTTATAACTTAGTTTTAAATATATTTTAAGAAATATTTTTTTTGCATCCTTCGCTGCTGCTAATTAAGCTAATTAACACGTAAATAGTAACAGGGAAAACAAGCACAAAGCAATGAAATCTATAAACAAAAACATTTTATAATACTCAAATACAACCGAAAGCTTTAATTACCAGCGTGGTTTAACATTATATACACATGACTAGTCTGAGTTCATAGTTAAACAACAAAATTTAAAAATTAAAGAGAAAGAAATTATTGTTTTAAGATTTAACCCTGGATAGAGAATAGGAAATTGAATTTATTATATTTATCTATAAATATCAACTGATACTTAAAATAAATTTAATTTAAAAATATATAAAATTTAAAACCTGATCAATAACTTCATTGTTGAAAAATTTGTATATAGCGTGCATCCGTGATATATAAATAATTTGCATAGTGCTCAGCGCAGTTATATATAACAGTAATAATGATATAATGATATATATATGTGATCAATTATTTCTGTTATAATCTTACAAATAATGCCTCTCTTATTTTGTCTAAATTTACATTTGATTTGAAACATACATTAAAAGTTAGTTTAAAAATTAACATAAACAATTATAAAATAATAAAATATTATTTTTTTTTAGGATATAGAAATAAGAGCAAATAGTTTATGGGATAGTGATGTGTTTTCTCAAACACTGTTAGTCGAGGAAGTCACGCGGAGACACGCTGGACGATACTCCTGCGCAGCTCGTAACAGTATCGGAGAAACACGAGCTGAAACTATGAACATTAGTGTATTATGTAAGTTATTTACTACTAATTATATATAAAATACACATAAATTAAAAAATGAATAATATACATTTTCTAATAGATCCTCCAGAATGTATGGAGCAAGGACTAACGCTAGTTAAAGAAACCTTAAAATGCAACGTCAAAGCGTTACCGCCGCCAGATACCTTCTTCTGGCACATCCAGGTTTTAGACGAAGATGTGCAGCACTTGACCACTGGATCACCAATATTACCCCTCACACAGATTACTGGCTCTCTATCACGAACATTGGAAGCTAGCTGTGAAGCGGGTAACGGAATAGCGTCGCAAGAGACCCCGTGTAAACGCACTTTTACTTTTGATCTTTTAAGACCACCTCAGCCGCAACAATGCGATCTCGCTTATGAATATGAAGAATTTCAAATGAGGTGTATTCCAGGTTTGGTATTCATCAAGTTATTTATGTAATAAAAAATATAAATCTATTAAGAAAAAAATATTATTTAAACAAATTTTAGTGGAAAACGCAACATACTATGAAGTATCTTTATGGCGGATGTCAACATCAAATGCTTCATTGATGTTGGAACGCCGAGGGTCTATGGGATATGGTATGAGCCAGGCCCTCGGTCAAGGTGATGGCATTCCCTGGCTAGTAAGAGGTCCTCTAGGAAACCTCAGAGTTGGAGATGAGGCTGGTGCATCTGCTTGCAACAGATATGGATGTTCTACAGCTTTGTTGTTGCGACCTACAGATAATTTATTACAAGCTGCTGCTGAACCGTGGTGGAAATGTAAGAAAAATTGTTTCTCATTAAAAAAGAAAAATATTTAATATTTATTAGCTCGCCGACTTGTATATCCATTGTTAATACTAGTATAGTACTAATATAGCACTAGTAATGATAATCAGTAATACAGCTTAAACAAGGGTTGATTTCAATATTTAAAACTTTCAGTTTTATTAGAAAGAGACTTTGGCATATCGATTGGAGCAGTGGTGCTGGTAGCAGTGTTCCTTCTGTCCTCAGTACTAGTTTACCGGGTGGCACGTCGAGCTAGAACGAAACCAACACCTGTCATTCAAGTATTGCAGCTCGATGATGTAGCCCGAGATTACTTAGAAACAGTTGGAGGTAGGTAAGCACTTTGTGCCTTTGAAATAAAACCTGTAAAAGACAGTTATAGTTGCAATGAAATTTTATCAACGTGAACTTGAAACTTGTGAGATACCATGTCATTGCTCATCTAAATAAGCCATCTTAGTTTTGAGAGCCAAAGCAAAATAAATGATTATAATGTTTCAATATATAGATCGTAAAGTGCGTGCCTCATGCAGCCTGCGCTCGTGCAGCAGTGGTTATTCAGACGGCTCGGGCGAGACAGCTCCGACCATCGACAGACACCGCAAACCGCGGCTTTGGACCTGGGAGACTCCGCCTCCCGACGTCACGCTTACGTTACATAGAGAGAGCGCAGTGTGAGACGTTTATAACGTACACTTGTGGAGAAAACTTTACTTACTATAAATTGTAAACTTTACCAATTGTACAGACAATTAGGTATAATATGCCATTTTGTACATCTTGATTTGAATAATGAGATTAAATTACTTTGTATATTAAGAACTGATGAATAACTTAATAAATAACATAATAAATATGATAACATTTTTAAAGTAGCAATATTAAATATATGATTAAAAAACATTCTATGCATTTTGTTTAACACTTAATTCAATCAAATTGAGAAATTATAAATAAGATATTAAGATGTATAATAATATGTGTATAGATAGATATAGATATATTGTGTCAATGTGCTGAAAAGAACAGAGTAAAAGAAACACTAAATAATTAATAGAAATATATTAAATTATATAAGTATGTCTTTTATTATTTGATCCTGAAATTGTCTTTAACAAAGTGTTCTTAAATAAAAGTATAAAAAAAATCTATGATAAAAAAATGCTTGGAAATCAAATGACGTTGTAGACTTGTGGCGAGGCAAGTCAAAGTGAAAGAAGACATCAGAAAAGTTGGTCCCTTGAGTAACGTATCGTCGAGCGCGACTCCCTTTATTTTTGGCAGCAGCATCGTGGACAACATAATTTGTCCAGTTTCATCCGATAGAATCTACCAGACTTTGGCAGTATGCACACACTCACCACACTTTAGCAGGCGTCTTCTGCATCGAATCGCTCGGCATGTCACTTGGTAACGGGGCTTCCATCTGTTATTTGTACTTCCTTTTGAGATCAGACTAGCGATCAATCTGATGATTTTTCTCAATACTGATGAGTTTTTGATAAAGTTGTCGTAGTAGTCAGAAAAATATATTTTTTTTCTTTTTGCCAGAGGAAACGAATTTGGAATATTATTCCGTCTTAATTGTAGTCTTCTCTAGCATGCAGCGCCCGTTTCTCTCAAACTGTGTCAGGTCTTTTTGGATTGATCATTTAGAAGTATTGTTTAAGAAGTTTATTTATCTTTTGGTTGTTCGGTGATGTAAGACACGATGGCAAAGTTCTACCCCAGTGTTCTTGTGTGTTTTCCATGCAAAACCCCCTAGGCTGGGTTTTGCGCGAGGGACACGACCAATTGGCTCTTACCTCCTCTTCTTACTTGCATAGCTATAAGCAAGTGCCAATTGTCTTGCCCGCTCAATAGTTATGGCTCTGCCTCAGCGTACTTCCATCTAGATCATGCCTATAGACTCTTGCTAAATCTTGACTTTAGGGCCTGTATGATCTCTGTGAGTTGCGTGATTGTAATCGGTAGGTCTTCAACTCCTTTTGAATTTTCTCCTGAATCACTTCGCGTTTTTAATTGATAAAATCTTATTCTCAGCTGTTGATTACCGTGGAGACCGTAGAGAACTTCTTTATAATTTTTTACAAAATTTAATATATTTACACTTTAAAATATTAGACTTACAACATAATTTGTTGATGCTTATAATACTAAAACATTGATTTTTATTATCAATCTATTCTATACTTATTTCTATATATATTGTCTCTTGTATTATAGTATGTCACCCGTAGTATATAAGTATTCGTAAGAAAAAAAACAAGACATTTAAATATATAACTTTATTCAGAGATCTACTCCATCAATTTTTAAATATAAACATGACAGTACACACAATTTCCCGAATCAACTACTAAGGCACCATAAAACTTACACTCTTTTTCTTTTTTTTATACAAAACGTTTTTTACACAATTTTCGATGCCGCTAAAGTTCAGTCTGAAAAAAAAAAGTCTTTTTTAAAATAAACTATTTAGTTTCTATCAATATTATAATTATATTATATTTGTTATAAAGATAGAACGTATTGGATCCTAGTTGTAGACATTTGGCTTATACGGTTTGCTTGAACCAGGTGGAACTACCTTTCACATGTGATTGGAGTAAAATAGCTGTTATAGCTATGTTTAGTACAGTGAGTGAAAGAGCCAAATATACATCTATCCCTTTCTTAATGTTCGTTATCCCTCCCTCCCCATTTTCCAAAAATGTAACGCATTTGATTCTATATATATTTGCAAACATCCAACATTAAAGACACCACTAACTGACGTATAACAATAAAAACCGTTTAACAAACCTTCAGGTATTTTTTTTTTCGCGTCACCATTTATCTTTTCGTGTGGGAAGAAATAACTCTTCTTTTTCTTTATGTATGTAGCATCAAGGTGATTTCTAGAATAGGTAAAAAAAATACATATATTATAGTAAAAAGTTAATAATTTGCTATTTATCTACTTATTTTCTAACTATATGCAAAGCTATAAAAACTAATAATAAACAATTTCAATAAATATTGTATGAAAAATCCTAAACATATAATACTGAACGACAGCTATTTTTACAAATACATAGTTCTGCAATCTATATTACATTTCTATCTAAATCAGTATTAATATTCAAATATTATTATATATGTATATTATTATAATAAGTTATCTGCAAAATTTTATAACCCGATTTGCAGAACTATGCACTTACAAATTAAAGAGATTCCCTTCTTTTAAAAATATGCCAAATTCCAGATATATTTTTATAGAACATGTACTTCTCATTGTGCCTAAAAATATATTACATTATAAACTCTTATAACATATAAATTATTGATATAGTAAGGGCATAGTCCGCAAAACCGTTATTATATTGGAATAACCTCACGCATCAAAAATTTGAAGATATTGGACATAACATTGTATTTGGCAACATCCATTCCGTATTGGAATATATTATTAGCGCAGTATGAGGACATCGGGGCTATACAAGTATTGTATAAAAGTAAAGCCAGCATCCATTTCTGAGTGCTGTTATGGGGTTGCAACCTTCTCTCAGACTGAGGGCGCAATGAACGGGAAATTTGCTTAGGACTTGTCTTGTTTGACATTTTGACGGACTTCATCCCTTCAATTAAATCCAGCGACGATTCAAATCTGTTGTTTTTGGTTATAACTAAATTTTTTTTAAATAATTAAAAGTTTGTTTATAACAATGCTTACCGTTTGTCAAAATAGGAAGATGGTGGTGTTGTTTCCAATGAATATTCAGCGCTGGATGGCTATAACAAATATATTTAGTTTATTAATTAGTTAAAAATATTATAAGAGATGATATTATATTCTTAACATTTCTGGAAGTAAGCAAATAATTGGTATTGTCTTATACAATGAGTGTTCAGTTCATTAGTTTATATTTGAAAATTTAAAAATTTATTATACAAATGGAATGAGAGACAAAGCTAACCTATACTAGCTATATCGCCCAACCCCTCTCCCTCTTCCCATTTTTTCTACTATTGTTTACGTTCTTGAATAATATTAAAGAATTTGCCATTCATGTATGCTTATAGACATTAATCCTGTACCAAAAACTGATTATTTGCTAATGACCAAGCTGTACACGTAACTCACCTGGTTCTCCTTGTCCTCGCTGTCGGAGGAGGCCCTCCTGTTCTTGCAGAGCTCCGGCTGGCAGCGGCAGCCGCCGCCGCAGCCCTTGTCCGTCTTGACGCAGCCGCACATCTTGGTGGAGCAACTGCCGCGGCACGTGCAGTGCGGCGAGCCGTCGTTGGAGCGCTTGAAGGCGCGCGTCGTGCTCGTGTCGGCCGCGTCCATCGTGAAGTTCATCGTGAGGCGGGAGCGCTGCGCCTGGGGGTGGAGCGATTTATATAAGTCCGAGTGGCTTCATAGTCAATGCCTCGGCCTTGCGAGAGAAGTATGCGACGTGAACCCAAGTGGTGGCGCCACTGTCGCCATAAAAAATACCGTCGGACCCGATTCGCAAGGCGACTACTGCTTCGTGAAGTCGGGCTAGAGACGCGTTTTCACTTTTAAGTAATATTTACGTAGAAAAATATATAATTTTTAAACAACTTTTCACTTTATAATTATGTATCTTTGTATGTTTAGTTAGAAAAGCCATAGAAATAAATTTATTAATGAAATGTAAATTTTTATAATAATAATAAAAATGTATGTATTTTATTAATAGTAGAAAAAAAATCTAATATTTATGGAAGGATTATTGAGAAAATACATGCAATGTAAAAAGAAAGAAACCTGTATTCTCTTGAATAGCGGCGTGGCCCTCCAGTCCGGATCTTTTTCTGGATCTTCAAACTCGTCGTCCTCTTCATCCGTGATCTCCACGTACTCCACCTTCTTGACGGCTTCCACTGAACTCTCTTTTTTGCTGCGTTTCTTTGCCTTTTTACTAGCCGTGCGCAGCTCCTCTAATTCGTCGGCTAATCTTTTCTATAAATATATATCAATATAACACAATATTGTCATTGAAATTGCGTAAAAACTAGAATAAGTTATAATATGTAGGCAAAAAAAACAAGAGGAGCCATTATCTGACTAGCTATTGATCATTTTTACCGCTAATAATAATATTATCTTAAATTTACAGTCACATAAAAGAACGCGAATAAGGTGCTCTCGAAAAGGAGAGTGATGAAATTGATAACTTATTCATTACTATGCAGCAAATGAGCAATAAGACCAAAGTCACATGAAAAGAGAAGAACACCCGAAAATCACACGAGGAAAAGGAGCTCTCACATTCTCGTGCTCCAGCTGCTCCAGGCGGTCCTGCTGGTACTGTATGACGTGCTGTAGATGGCGACACGCCTCACTGCGCTCCCCGCGACCCACGACGCCGCGCTGCAGCGCCACCAGCGCACTCAGCTACGGGGTAGGATTAGTACATTCTTCTTTTAAGTCTATTATTAGATAGATAATGGTTAAATACTTATAATATGAATCTTATATTACCTTCTGCTCATTTTGCAACTTCACGGACGCCAGCTGCCGTTCGAATTCAGTCTTGCTTGCTTCGAAATCGACAGCCAATCTGTCATATGCCTCCTTTATTTCTTCGTATCTACCCTGGTAGCCCTTTTCACTCTGATTCTGTAGTTCCCTCTTAGCGTCAACGAGTAGTTCAAAGAGACATTTGAGAGCAACTTTCGCCTCCAGCATTGATTGTATATTGTCCCATTGTGTACGTGATTTGTTTTCTGTGAATTTTATATATTTAGTTATGAATATAATTTAATTATTTAACACTACAAAAATTCTTCTTAAATATTATTTTTCATGTATTTTATTCAATACGTTTTATTTTTATATGTATTTTATATAATTTCATATGATGGCAACATCGATGGCGAAACAATAAAGCCGTCATAATTTAAACTCGGTAATACAATGACAATGTGGGCTAAATTTTAATTGTTACACTTCGCTTCCATGTAGCATAGAACCACTCATTCACCAATCACCACAAACAAACCGACAGTTTGGTATCGAAGAACCAGATCAGCGCCTTCAGAAAAAGAAGTGTGAGTGTTAAAGTGTCTGTAGGCCTAATAACACTTTTCAAAACTACTCTGGACAAGTGTCTTCAATAAAAATTAACTGACGTCACTACGTTTGCTCTACTACTCAGTAATCAAATGACGAACCTAATTTAAAACAATTTTGTTATCCACGACATATATATATTTATATATTAAAATGTTTTAAATACTGTTCGAATATATAAATATAACTAACATATTACATACTAATAAATATAACTATAGTATTACATACCTTGATCGGCAGTTAATATCTTCTGTTGAAGATCAGATATCTGCGCCTTACGCAATGCAAGATCATCTTCTAGTTCTGCTATTTTCTTTCTATTAACATCGTCGTCGGTGTTGTCTCGCAGGCTTTCAATCTGATCCTTTATCCATGCCCTGGAATAAACATAATAATAACAATAATATGTAATAAGATAATAATTTGTAAAAATATATAGGGTTAAACATATCTGTATATATTATGAATATATATCAATATATTACTATACTACTATATTAGTTTGAGAGCCAATAAATTATTGTGGAATTAAACCTAGATGTGTTTTAAAAAATATTTTCAAACTGACTCTTGACTGCTAGAAATTAAGTATAACGTCATGAGCTTATAACCATAAGAAGATAGATTCTATAATTAAGTAAAAAGGAGGCAGTTCAAACTTTTAGTTCTCTAACTCATTGCATGAAATGTTTTAAAAGCCCGTACGAAGCTTAGACACATTATAAACCACTTAAGTTAATTTACTCTATCATACTACATGCCTGTTATCATAATTTGATATCTTTTTACATATATAGTTGTTTTAAGTGTCTCACTGCATGTTGTGCCCACCTGTACTCCATGAGTTCCTCCAGCGAGCGCTCCGCCTCCACGATGCTGAGATGCACCTCCAGCTCCTGCTCTATGTAGAGTTGCACGGCGCCCGCCTTCACGCTGCCCTTGGCATTTCGCTTCATGGCTGTGTGCTTCTGGCGATCCAGCGCGTCCTGAGGGAAGTTAGAAGCATTTAATAATAAAAAATAATAATCTTAATTTCTGAATGTTGTGTAAATTATATTTGCGTTCAATTCATATAAATAAAATGACATGACAATGACGCAATGAAAATGAATAAAAGGACAAATGTATTATTTCTTATCAATAGACTATCTATTCTTATAGAATACCTTTAATCTCCTATTAACAGCTACAGCCTCCTCCATTTTTCTCTTCAGCACATTCTGCTGCTTAGCGTGTAGTGATTCCATCTTGGCCATGGCAGTGGCTCTCTTTCTATCTTCGTTACGTAGTCGCAACATCGCGCGCTCGTTGTCCGCCTTCCACTTGCGGAATTTCTCACTCTCTTCTCGCATTTGACGAATAATTTTAACCTGAACATAAGCAAAACCAGGATATATAAATAAATAAATAAATAAAAAATAACATAGTTAATTATCAAAATTACACAAAAAAATACTATCAAAAGAATTTCTATAATTTATTTAAAATATAATTTATTATTTCACATATGAATATATTAATTATGTAAGTTACATCACCTTAGTAGCTTTCATGGCCTGTAATTCAGCATTCAGAGCAGCAATCTTGGCTTCATTCTTTTCCTTTGTTTTTATTATATTTGCTTGTTGCTGACACTTCTTCTTCAACTCTGAAATTTCATTTTCAAGTGTCGTAATTTTTGTACGTCGCTCTTCCGTTGATGGATCTTTACTCTGTAATAAACATAATTTTAAGGTTATTTTCACAAAAATATAACCTAACTAGACCGTACTAGACAATAATTCCTACCTTAGACTGTTTTAACTGTTGCAAGAGTTCGTCTCTCTGTTTCTCCAAATGCGATATTTTTTCTTCATTTTCTCGTAAATTGTTATGGCTATCTAGCATTTCTTTATTATTTGCTAAGATAGCTTGAACAACAGACGCCTTGATGGCCATAGCGCGATTTAATTCTTGTAATTCTTGATTGAGTGCCACCTGATCGAAAATATTATTTTGATTACTTCACATATAATAATGTTAAATACTTTTTAATGTAGAAGTTTTGAGTACTTAAAAGTAACTTTTTTGTAAAGCGATATTTGATTTTTTATTTTATACCTTTTTATCCTTATAACGTAAATATAACATACCTGTCCCATGGCCCTCTTCTCTTCCTCAAGTACCGCCTGATCTTCATTCAGCACCACATCTTCATCAACTTTCTCCCCTACCGACTCGTCCTTCACAAACGACAATTTTATCTCGTGGTCTATCAATTCCTCGTTTGTTTTTAGATTAAGTGTTTGCAAATCTTCTAACCTACTTTTAATTTCTTTAAGATAATCCACTACTGTCGTCTTTTGGGCATCATCTTGTGAATTGTCATCTACATTCAGGGTTCCGATAGTTTGGTTGCAGTGTTCAGTCATTTCATTTAGTTTACGTTCAATTTTGTCTTTAGCGGCCTCAGCTAAGAGTGCTTTTTCACATAAATTTGTATTCTCTATCAACATATTGTTCAAATGTTCGGTGACTTGTTTGTGTTTTTTAAGTAGTTCCGAGTATTTTGCCTTTTCTCTGTCTAGGTCTTCTTGTAACTGCTCATTGTTTTGCTCATTTATAGTTGGCAGCTTACCAAGCAACTGTAGCCTGAGCTCGTTAACTAAGTTGTTCAACCTAGAGCATAGAATTATTATTTTAATTTATTTAAAACACTAGAAACCCAAAACAATAATAAACTCTTAATTAAATCATAGAGCAGTCAGTTTTATATATGATATTAAATGATCAATTTTTAATAATCAATCTGCATTTGGTATAATAATGAAAAATTATCAAAAGTATAATAAACTACATGAGATAATTAACTACAAAAAAATATAAATAACATATTACGTTATCAGTATATCGGATTTTGTAAAATATTCAACAAAATTTATAATCCCTAAGGGTCTAAATCCTAAAGCAAACATCACTCTGAAGATATATAGTCAATGTCTACAACTGGATTGGATTGGAGTCTACAATTGGATTGAACGTAAAAAAATAACGACCTGACGATCTCAGCAGCCTTGGCATCCTGGTTTATGACGGGCTTATTCCGTATACGCCTGGCGCGGTCGGCGTACCGCAGCGTGGACACCGTCTCGTCTAGGTTGTAGTCGGCTGGACTCACGCACGCTACCATCAGCGTCAACGAGTTGCCGCCCAGGCTGTCTGTGGAGTGGGTTCATATTATAGCGTTCATATTAATGTTTTTTTTTATTTCTTCAGGTTCCAACTAAAGATCCCTTTAAAATTAAAGCCATGTATTAAAAATGATTGAATACAAGTATTGTTAAAGATATTTATATATCTCAGCTGAAATGTTTATACCTACAAAGATAAAATTCAATTAGATAGATCTCAATGTTTCTACAATATTTATTGTTTTTGTCTTCTGCTCAAAATAAATGTAAATTTATTTTATTATATACATAACTTTATGTTATTCTATTATATAGAAAATAAAGAAAATTGCTTAATATTGATTAAGCAAATTTCTTCAGACATTTTCAAACTATTTTAGACCATACATTAGTTTTACCTCACTCCTTAATTACCTTGTAAAAGCCTTGTGAGCTTGCTATCTCTATAACTAATAAAGCTTCTATTGGTACCATCGCCCAGAGCTGATATCACATTTCCAAGAGCGAGAAGACCCTGGTTGATCTTCACACCCTCCTTAAGACGTTCACCACTAGCTTTAGTCTTCTTAATACGTTCTGATCCAGCCAGATCCACAAGGTGGAATTTTGAAGTTGTTGCTATATTCCTATAAAGTAGTATTTATTTAGTTACTATATAATATTTTATATAAGTACAGCAGTTCTTAGTGCAAGCATGTTGTAATTAATGTTAAAAGCAGCTACTTTTAACACTTATTACAACATGTGGCCTTAACAAAAATTAATTTAAAAAAAAAATTTTTTTTTTTTTTCAAAGAAACAAAAGGCCTTAGCATTCCAAGAATTCACAGTGTGACTTTTGGGCCCATCAATATATAGGAAAAGAAAAGTGAACAGTGCCTTGGACTTTCCATGTGTAGGTTTAAAGAACACCATAAAAATGCACATGCATGCCCACCTTCACTACATACACTGTTCTCATAAGTTTAAAATAAACGTACTTATTACTCCTGCTCTCTTTGGCTATAATAATGGTGAAGACTGCATGACTGCGGCTGGATGCTTGGTTCATAGCCGTTGAACCAGTAACACGACCAGATGATCCACGTTCTAATACTGTCATGGTTTCACAAGTTGATGCCACAGGAAGTTCAGTTATTCCTGACAAATGAAATTTTTGTTTAAATAGGATAAGTACGTTTAGTTCATATATTAATGATAAAAATTAAGTCATAAATATGTTAACTAGGTATTCCTACCTGGCAAAATGACTCCTTTATTGCTGTCCTCCCTAATCTCAATAATACTATGGCTCCTCTCCTTCCCCGAGAGTAAATCATAGCATTGTTCTTGATACAACTCCATAAAGGATACAGATACTTTAAATATAAACTGATCTTCATGTGTTTCAATGAAGTCAAATATATCAGCAACAGCTTGTGGAATTACACCTATAAATCAATTATTTTTTTCACACAGTAATACAATTTCATAAATATGACGATATGACTATAACTAGATATGTAACAATAAACCTTCATTTAATTATTATTTATTTACTTTTACAAATAGGTTTTTAACATATTAAATAAAAAGAAAAGTAAAATTAAAGTTTCTCAGTCATTAGAAGTCTTATAAAAAATCTTAGTATTTTCTTAGATTTTCACGAGTACACATTTGAAATGAAACTATTTTTTACGCATTAAAACTCGCGTATAATTTGATCAACTACATATAATTTGAGCAATTGTGTTCATGGGTAGACACCCATTTACGATTTCTGTCTACCCGACCGACACATACATCTCATCTACCTGAGAAAATGATTTCTGCAAAGCATTCGAAACGCCGTGTTAAAATTAAAATGTAACCAAATTATATGTTAGTTTTAATTCATAAAAAATAGTTTTATTTCTAAAAAATCTTATCTTTATGGTATAAATATCTTATTTTTCTTATATAATTATATTGATTACAATATTAACACATTTTTTCACTGTTAAATTCCTGACCTAATTTAGTGGAATCACCATCAGATCCTGAATAATTTGTTCCCATTGTATATGTCTTTCCTGAACCAGTTTGACCATATGCCAGTATTGTAACATTGTATCCTGAAATTATTTATTTTTAAAATTTATGTAGTATAATGTAAAATCATAGTAAAATAATAATAATTTTTAAGATAATATGTACTGGCGTGGTGCCAGTACATATTATGAAACCTGGATAAAAGCAAACATACATAAACTTGTAAGTTATCTATCTAATCTTAAGCATTTAATTTTTTTCTTTAACTGACATTATATACAAATGTAAATATTGAATTAGATACATGACTTAACTGACTGAAAAATATGAATATAGGAAAATTATTAGTTTAGTATCAAATTATAATTAATGAGTTATTAGATGAGCATTTGGTATAAAAATACATATTATTGTTAATTTCGATATATACTCCAGTAGTTTATTAAACTACAGTAATGTTAAAAAAAAAATCCATACCTTGAAATAGCTTCCCAATAAGACCCTTAACAGCGGTATCATAAAACTCCTGCTGGTTAATATGTTGCGGAAAAACATAATTGTATGTAAAAGCCAAATCTTTTATTTGCACCTGGTGTTCTCCCGACACAACGTCAATGCATTCATCACATCCTCGTTCGGTTTCCGTTCTCATTAAAGGTCGTATTCTTAGAGCAACCTGTACGGTATCTATCGTCATTTTATTGGCGTCTCCGTCAACCATTTTGTATAGTTTTGTAAAATCCTCAGCTAGATCTAGGTCCGAGTTCCACCTGAACTGTTTTTCATGTCCTTTTTATCATGACCGTTATTAAGGAAACTGTCAGTTTTTGTTTTGGTAGGGAGCTGTAGATTTTGTAACCAACCAGTAACTTAAATTTTACTTTCCTTCGAAAGAGGTTTTAGTTATTTATAATAACCGATAACAACTGCACTATGTATGAAACTTTTGTTACTTTTTATTCAAAACTATACTACAATTATTCAAAGAGAAAAAATGAAATTAGAATCATCATTGAAATTTGATAAATTTCAAAGTTTCAAAGCTTTAACGGCTCGGCGTAATTCAGAATCCAACGACTTTACCACAGAGTATTTAATCATTAAGTTTTAAATTATAACACAGATTACTAAAAAGCATAAAATGGCAAAGCAATGGCAAAGCTTTGTTTCAAAAATATATTTTTTTTATTAAACGTTTTAATATTGTAAATACTGAATAATATTCTGAAAAGTGTCACAAAATACTAGTGAATACAATAATATATAATTTTTAAAAAGTTGTACTTTGTATTACTTGACCTTGACTTAAAAATACCTAAGTTACTAAATCAAAATCTTAGTATTACTACAAATTCGAAAGTTGATGGTTAAGTATATAATGTTTAAAGCTGATAAATGATTCTGATGATATTCTACAGTGATGTAGCTTATATATCGTAATAACAAGCTACAATTTATAAATATTTGATATAATTTGTCTATAGTATACTAATAAGTATCGAGCCATTTTGAAAATATCTTACCTTATGAGAGCAATCTTAATGTTTGCTGTTCAAACTGTAACACCAAGATAAAGTATCGTAGGTTTGGTTTTCTTAAATAATTCTAAATAATAGGCCTCGACAATATCTTGTTGTTTTAGAATATTCAATAAAGTGATATTAAATATTTCTTAAATTTAAAGTGTTTCTTAAATTCTTTTAAAAATATGTTAGTACATTCAACATTTTTTTTTACCTTCTCTATTACGGTATAGTGACTAAACAAAATTTAGTATGTTATACATGTATGCAGCCAGTGTTGATTATATTAAACCTTAGTTAACAAGTTCTCTATATTATCTGTGGTGTTAAATGATAATGTTTACTATAGAACATTGACATACGTCAAACAAAAAAAACGAGCGAAAACTCTAAAGTTGCATCCTAAACTGAAAGGAAAGTTTCTTTTTTGATGGTCAATGAAAAAACTATCGAAGATTTGGTATCAAATGAGTCGTGATTCTTTTGTTGTCTTTTTAGCTTTTTTTAGCTTTTATTGCAATTAAATTACATAAAATATGTTTGATGATGATTAGTTCATTATCGCGTCATGCCAGCCCAGACTAAAACAACGAAAGCTTCAAAAGCTTGCAAAGAAAACATATTTACAAATGATACTCTGAAGAAGACCACGCAGATTAAATCTAATCACGTTTTAAAACCTTCAAGAAGAGTTTTAGGTGATAAAACCAATTCCGCTTCAGATGACAATGCATCAATACTTTCTTCTGAAAAACATCCTGTAAAACCTCTAATCAACGAAAAGAAAGATAGAGAAAATAAATTGAATAATGCTGATGAAAATAAAAGGCCTCGGAGAGCGCGACGAGTACCTACTCGATATATCGAAAATAATATATCTATTAACAACTTGTCTTCCAAAAATTCAAAATCACCTACCGTTACATCAAAGAAAATATCGCCAGGAAAGAAACGACCTATTGTGGTTTTATCACCCCTTAAAACACCTAATAGAATCCTTGATAGTAGTTTAGTTATAAATCTACCAAAAAGAATTTGTCGCTTGCCAAGCAAGTTTAATGAACAATCCACAAGCCCTAATAATTTTTTATCCGTTAAACCGATTAATGCAAGCACTCCCTTAGCCATCAAAACTAAAAAAACTAACCAAAATAGTGGAAAATTAACATCAAAAAATAGGTCAACATTAAAAAAAGTAACTACAGAAAAGAAATCTAAAAAGATATGTGATCAATTAAACAATACCCCTATTAATAAAACTGCAAATCAGCCCAGGATAACAACTTTTTTAAAGAAAAAAACTTCAGACTCAAACAATAATGCAAAAAATAATTCATCAAAATCTCCAAAAACAGTACTAAAGTCTCCAGTGAATAATTCTGATAAAACCAGTTCCAAGGTCGAAAGAAATAAGGTTTTACAGCAGGATTTTTCTATTAGAATATTGGATAACAAAAAATCCCTTAAAAGGAACTCTAGTAAACTTGATGTTTATGAATTCACCTTTGATCCTTCTGAAGAACCACCTCCAGCTAAAAAGAAAAAGAAGAGGAATGTTGTTAAAAAATCTAAGCCTAAAAAAGTTACTTTTAAAAGTAATTATGAAAAGAATTTAGCTAAGGCACTGGCTACTTTGAAAAAGACAGTAGCTCCTGATCATCTTGATGGTAAAGTCATTAATAAGAAAAATGCTATTGATAATAACAATGAACATGTATCAACGCATGATAATGCAGGACATAATGAGAATCAAACCTTAAACCAAGATGTTGTAATTAATGAAGATGTTGAAAAGAACTATAATTCTGTACGAGTAGAGGATATAGCTCTTGATTTTCAAGAATGTAATGACCTTAATTATTCACCTGTTAATACTCCCAACCGACCTAGAACTCCCATTGAATGCACAAGAAGCCGGATCTTTTCTAAAGTCAATGACCCTTTAAACTTACAAGACGATTTGAGTTTCTTTGATGAACAACCAGCTGCAAGTAGTAGCATGAACCAATCATTAAGACATCCCCTGGCAAGTCCATGGAGGGCAGAATTTGGAAGCTTGCCAATAAAGTGGCAAGCCAATACATATGTGAAACCTAGTATGACACCTGCCCTTGACAGCTCTTTTATTAACTGTAATGGTAATAGGAAGAAACATGTATACACAGGTATCATAGCACCAACTAATGATTCTGTAGCTGAAATAGTTGAGAGTCATAATTTAAAACAAACAAGCATTATATCATTTATAAAAGAAATAGTAGAAAAGAGTGCTAATAAGAAAAAAAGAAAATCAACTCCAGTGAAAGCTAATTCACTATTTGAAGACATAACAAACACATTAAACAAAACAGAAAACTCAGCAATTAAAGAAACATCTAGACATTCAAAATCAAGTCTAACACCTAATAAAGAGGTTGTATCTGAAAATGCCTTAGACCATACTAACACATCAAATGAAAGTTCTGTGGAAGATAAAGAAAACGGAAAAGATAAACCAACTAACAAAAATAATAAAAATGTGACATACTTTGGATTTGATGAAAGTGAAGATCAAGAAAATGCTCCACCAACCAAGAATAAAATTCGGTCATTAAGATCTCGTAGACGAGTTCTACAGGAAATAAATACTCTTAAAGGTCCTTCCAGGCCTATGTTGTCAGTTGCTGCAAAGACCAAACAACCTCAAAATTTTAATAAGGAAAATGAACTTGATGATAATATGAAATCTGCAACTGAGCCACCTATCTTTCCTGAAATGCCAGTAGCTGGCAATACTGAGATAACTAATGAATGTCAATCATTGCTTCCAGAAGAGAATGAAGATTCTCAATCTGTTCACTTGTTTGAAGATATTGAAATGGTACATCATCACAAGGTAAAATCTTTTTTAAATATTTGTTTAATATTGTTGTACTTTTGCAAAACATGTTTTTTCCCTTACAGCCCAATCGTAAGAGCTACAGTAAGCGTAATAAAGTGACCTTTGTTAAAACTGTAGTAGGTAACAATAACAGTGATCAGGAAAACTCAGGGATGTCTAGTGATGACGATTTGGATCAATCTTTTAAACTGCCATCTATCAAACCTAAAAGAACTGTTAAGAAAAAAGTCACAAAGAAACAAAAGTTATCTAAAAAAGAAGTAAGTAGTTAACATTAAAGTTAATTTATCCATTTTATGAATATAAAAATATAAATAGTACTTTAGATTAATTCTAAACTTAACATATTTTTTTGATATTAATTTTTTAATAAAGGCCATTTTTAACTATTACAGAAACAAAAAACATTTTTAAGACCTTATTTAATGAAGATTAAATCTATCTTACTCTATATATTGATAAAAACTATTTGTTTCAGGAAAAAGAAATTGAAACTTGGGCAGCTGGTTTCAACTCAATGTGTGAAGATATTGATGAGTTTGATTTAGTTGTTGAATAATTTGTTTAAATTATAATATTTTATTGATATATAAGCTTGAAATAATTTTATAATTAGGTACATATTGTGGATTCATTTAAAAAAAATATCTTTATTCAAGGATAGTTAACATAAATATTAAGAATTCTCTTAGTAATAATTTTATATCTGCATTTAAAATTAAGATATACTCATATATTTAATATTTAATTTAGATTTAAAATCATGAGTGCACATTGTTTATTAAAAGTTAAAAATAAATGAAGAATCATGTTAATTAACAGGTAAATATTTTACTTAATAACTTTAGCTCAGCAACATTTTGAAACTTGCCTATATTAACTATAATCTCATGACAATATTAATTTTAAATTAAAAACTACATATTATATTTACATATAGATATAGATACATATAGAATATATTTTATTTTATATAAGCTGCTAAGTGTGCTATGTGTTAACACCTGCATAGAATGACAGTTAATAAAGACAATCTCATTTTAACTTTAACAGTTTCTCTTCTTTCTCTCTTCTTTTGTAATTGTAAAATTGTGAAGTAGTAATTAAGACTATTGCTATTCAATAGTGTAAGTAATTCTGAAATGGTTTTGGTTTTAAAATATATAAATGATATTATTTTTAATATGCTTTTATTTTACTAAGAAACTAAGTTTTCTACATAAAAGTCTAGAGATTAAACTTACAGTATCGGAATGTATATCCAATAAAAAATAGTCTATTCAATAAAAAAAACAATTATAATACCGAATTAAAGATGCAAAGACAAATAAGAACGTATTCAAGTTAGAATCTATGCGCATTCACGGAACATAGAGTTGATAAGTTTTTTTTTAAAAACTGAAAAACGCGTATTCGCGATTTATAAAACGAATTGCGCGATGCTGGTGGTTAATTTTTCCTCTAATTGACTATGGTGACGTTTGCTATTTCGACCTGAATGCAGACCTTCTCAACCAGCTTGACCGTCTTCTTAATAACTGTATTCGATTCATCTTTAATCTTCGCAAATTTGATCATGTCTCTTCTTACCGTCAACAATTGAAATGGCTTCCTATTCGTCAGCGACGTAATTTACGTGTACTTAGTACTCTCTTTACTATTCTTAACTCTCCCTCATCTCCCACCTACCTAACTGCCTATTTTCAATTCCTTTGTGATAATCATAATAAAAACCTTCGTTCAACTAACAACCTCCTACTATCATGTCCTTCCCATTCTTCTGGATTCGTTGGTTCTTCTTTTTTCGTTCAATCTATTCATTTATGGAATGCGTTCCCTTTAGAAGTCAGAAAGTCTAGCAGTCGTTATGTGTTTAGAACGAAAGTAAAGGAACTTTTGTTTAAAGAGACAGTGAATTCCCCTCAACAGTAAATGATGTATAATATGTGTTTATGTTTGTATATGTATGTATGTTATATTTATTCTATTACTTATATATATTTTTATGTGCCTATATGTAATATATGGATATTATAAGTATTTAAATTATAACTATCATAAACTTCTAAGCGTTTATTATATAACTTTTTATTTTAGCTCTTTTCTTCTGTTTTCCTCTTCATGCACCTACTTCTTTTATCTCTGCATCACCCTTGGTCGACTGGTAGAGAATGCCTAAGGCATTAAGTCCGCCATTGTACATTGTGCATAAATAAATAAATAATAATAATAATAACAATGCGTGATAATGTCAGCTCATCACATCACAACTAAAAAACAAAATTCTCATTTATTTTTAAACAGGCAGTTAATGTGATGGGACTTACAGACCGTTGTTTTATACTAATTGATTTTCTATTTAGTAATGAATGAGACCTTATTATTTGTTTCAAGAACGATTAAAACTATATTTCTGATTTAGAGTTAAGGTTAACTTATTTTTGAAAGGCCTATAATTACATTCGCAAGTAAATAGACATTAATTTTAGCCTAAATATGTAAAGAAATAATTCTTTTGTTAAAAATTCTGTACTACAATAGACCTAAAAACTTTTTGCATTTTAGGCCAAACATACAAATTGAAAGCACATTCTTTTTATAATGCCATCTACTGGTGTACTTAGAAATTATAAGCAATATGATGTAATAACATTGAGTTTCAAAAATATATTAAAGATGGCGCTTAAAATTATTCTGGCTTTTCGTTCATAGATGACAGTATATTTAATGTAATTTATAAATTTTTGTATATGAATACCAGCGTTTTTTTTAAGAACATATATTAGGGTTTAATTTTAGAATTTGAAGAATGAGGGTAAATTGTAAGTTCACCGTATGAATAATTTATTTAGCTATACTTCTATGAAAATTAATCTATTTAACAAAGTGAGTATCCCACTCGGCCCTAATGTGATGCCTGACGATATTAAAATGATTGCTCTTTGGCAAATATGGCGGGGGCTGAATTATACAGCGGAAGCAAATATTACCCTCGCAAACATTCGTCCCGAGAGAGCGAGCTAGTTCGCGCACTCAAAATTAAAAGCACACAATGAAAATACTGTACCGAGAGCCCCTACTCAGATACCTATGTCGCGAAAAGTGAGTGCCTACTCCAAACCTCACTCTTAACGCTGCGCGGTGCTCAGCATTGTTGTCAATGAAAATAGTCGTCCAAGTGTTTTTTTGTTTATAGACTCTTCGATGTTGCCACTCGAAAATAAATAGTAGCTGTAACGAGCAATATGCCCTAACAAGCTGCTATAACGCTTTACCTACTATCCGTCCGCTTTTGTTTGTTTTTATTTTTAACAACGGCTAATTGTCGATTTTTATCTTATTGTAATCATTTCATTAGCTGTGTTTTGCTAATTTATACGAGTATAGTCTTTGTTTAAAAAGATACATTACATTCTATTTACATTTTTTTACATATAAATATACTTAATCTGTTTTTAGATTGAATAACATTAATTATTTTTGCCATCAGTAGTTAAATGTGAGTAAACTTAGATATAGATTATCTACAAAATTTAAGGATTGATGTTCAGAAATATGAATGATTGATGACTTCGAACAAAACAAATCAAAGCTCCAACTTAATAAATCGTCAGTTGGACTGTTTTAGTCATTTAATTAAAGGGTGACCGCGCTCCAGGTTAGTCGGGTCGGGAATATTAACCACAATTCTCGGTCAACATTCACAAAATTGACACGTCAAATATTTGTAACTTCGTCCTGGGACCACGATAAACGGCAAACAGAATCGTGTCTGGTCCTCCCTTAATTTCCGATGTTTCTACATGATCCCCACTCGATTCTAATATCGTGCTTACACTGTGGATTTAAGGTCTAATTTTGTATGCTGAGCGAACAGCGAGATAGCCGCTTGTCAAAACAAAATGGCGCTGACTGTGTTTGAATTGGGCCGTATCAGTCGCGAGATTCATTTTGTTGCCTTGCTTAAGATCGTAGTAGTGTTTCATACATATTGTCTCAGTACACACGATGAGTGTGTGCCGCGTGTCGGTCTTGCATTTAAAGCTAGCTACAAATTTGTTGTTTTAGTACAAATACAATGATGATATTGTTTGCTGTTCGACTTTGCGTTCAATCGAGGAGTTTGTTCAGCAGCACTACAATCTAGCTACTACCAGATCAACACTTGTAACTTGATTAAAAGCATTAACTGGTCACTAGCACTCGATTGGATACATAAGATTTAATAAAAATAACTCAGCTGGCATTGTATGACTCAAACTATAATATACACTATTTTATTAACTAAGAAGTTTTTGAACTATTAACAATTATGTAATTATCTATTCAAAACGTTATGCAAATTATCCTTTCAATGTAAACCAAATGGAGTGTTCACCGCTCAATCCAGTTGTTTAATCTCCAAATTTACCTTTGATTAAAAACCACTATATCTGGCGTAAACACAAACTTTCAAAGAGGAGCATACTTGACAAATATTATATTGTAAACTTTACATTGCGATGGTAAATATTAAATAATATGTGTACGTGTAAATAATACTGTAGCTAGCCGGTGCGGGCCTACCTGCGTTCAGTGTTGCCATTATCATAAACCAAACACGTCAATATTTGTCCACACAAACAGGGGCGTAATTTTTAAATAAATTGTGGCATTTCGCGAAATTGCTTCCGCAAATAGAATTGTGGAAGAGTCCTGTGAATGTGTGATGAACTTTTTACGTTCTGTAATGAGTGTTCATCTCAGTTAACATCTATATTTGTAATGTTACCGTTATAATATTAAACATTAATATAAATCGCATACATACCAATACATTATAGAATTTGTTTTATCTATTCGCTAATAGATGGCGTTAGTGTCTACTAACCCGACGGTAAATATTAGATTAACGCTACTAAATATTAATATTATTTCTTTTTAGTATACATATCAAATGTAATGCAGAGAAAATCTAAGTTTAAATATTAGACTTTACCATATTATACCTGTTGATAATGGTGTAAGTAGGTGTAATAAATATTCAAGATGGTAATAAAATAATAAAATAATGACAAGGCTACATCTAATCATTGAGGGTTTTTTATCTAAATTACTACGTGTTATTTATATTATTATATGATACACAATCCTATACAACATTTTTTTTACTGTTGTTTTCTTGCGCTCGTAAAAAACTAATTTACGGATTTTGGGAAAATTTGATGGTATGTATGCAACACTTAAAACATTAAGATGTTGAAAGAAAATTCTGCTATATAAAAGAAATATAATATTTAACATAAAACTAGTATTTTACGTATGACATTTAATATAGATTGTTTTCTTAAAACAGTAAAATAATTCATTAAAACAGATTCTTTTTAGCTTTTTTCTTCTACTAGAAAACTAGAGCTAATAATAACGTTAAACAAATATGGAATTTACAAACAATATTACCGATTGAAAAGATGTCTAAAATATAGTTCAGTTATAATAATTTAACACTGTAACTATTTCATGCTCTTCTAATTATATACTCTTCATATTAATGACATCTATGACCTTGAGTCTTCGACATATCATTGTTCATCTCTATTATGTCTTATTCTTCTCTTCTCTTATAATTATCACATTCATACTTTAGAACCTATTCATTACTCTTGTCAGCAAACTACACGAGCTTAGGCACTTCAAACTTCTACCAGTGCTCCTAATATACTACTAGTAAAGAACTATTATATATCAGGTTGAACTTACGGAAAATTCCGATAAATTTAACGTGAGTTGTCCGGAGCCAACACTAGGACAAATTTCGATAAAAAAACGTAAGTACAGACGGACAGATATACGAAAGTCTCACCACAAAAACGTATAAAAGTTTAGTTTCCAATATATAACATAGATATATGGCGTCTTTTGAAATAACAATGCTAAAATCTGAAAGTTTAAACACATTTAACTGTAAGGTAAAATATTCACAAGCAATATTCAAGGTGTGGTACCCTCACCAGCTATACTTATCTAAAGGGCGCTGACGGCAGATGCGTTCGTATTTACTTAGGCTGTTCCATTTTATCAATGCGTCTGGGGTGGATAGATAACTTGCTTGTATATTTTATAATATGCTCTTTATAGTTTTTTTGTGTATATTTTTTCGTGAACTTATCACATTTATTGAATTTTAGTAATTTTATTTTATTTATATACTTTATTGTAAACCACAAGAAATGAAAATAATACATAAAGGACAATAAAAAAAACAAATTAGGAAGATACAAAAGGCGGTCTTATCTCCAGTTGACGATTTCTTCCAGACAACCTGAAGTTTAAAAAAAATATTCTAGTAAAGGTGGGTAGATGAAAAAAAATGTATATTTAAACATACACTTATAATAAACACACAGACTATACAATACAATAACACACACACAGAATATACAAAGACAATAATAATATATTTTACATAATAACATACATATATTTTACAATAAAGAATAAGAAGAAAAGAAAGTCCTTCTAGAACAGTTTGCTTAAATAATTATAGTTCCTTCTAGAACAATTTGATAGATATCAATACAAATAGCTGAATACATAAAATAATAAATTATAAATAATATAATTAAAGAAATTTACGATTCGTATAATATATAAATATTTAATAACTTAATAAAAATAGTGTTATATCACTAATATACTAATATAACTCGCAGGTATAACTTAAAACAGAATGTAGAATTTATGTTAAGCAAGCGCGGCGGTGAGCAAACACTAGTTTGCTAATACTTGGCAACTGTTAAGTAGATTAAGCGCTGTATCGTCTAATGATACTAATATATGTACATACTTGTACAGCCTGGCTTACTCGGTACAGATTTGAATATTTTAATAAAAATATATTGTCTTCATTTGAGTGTTTATTTCTATTACATTCTGCAATTCTTTAAACCAGTTAATGTTGCAAATTTGAATAAAAATATATTAAATTATCCTATTATATTATACAATTCTAAGGGATTTAATATTGTGAAATTGTTTTCTAATAAGCTAATTTTTGTGTTAACTATTTCTATTTCAAATTTTATCTGTGTCATACATACTGTCTTTACACAGTTTATTAAAAATTTGCATTGTAATTTCATTTCTGTTAACTGTTCCTTTTACATATAATTTGTAAGTTACTTTGCAATTTATTAATTATTATATTGTAATTAAGAATATCTATTTTAATATGTTTATTTAATCCACGTGTAAACTTTGGCAAGTTAGTCTAACTACTAATTAATTTCAAGTATTTCTGGAGATTGTTTGGTTTAAGAGACGGTTTATTATAATTTACAACTACAGAAACAATGTTATATTATTCGTTAATAACTGTTTGTTTAATATTATAAGAAATAATTTATCAAATTATTAATAGAATAATAATTTGTTATATCAATCAATTGGTGTTGAGATTAGACCGAATATTTTGTTTTTTTCTCAATATCAAATCAAGTCAACTTAAATTATTTATTTTATATACTGAAAGGAAAATTATGATCGTAAGTTATCAATAGAAAATTCTTCATCATTAAATTTTCTTTACGTGTATCCAACCCCTAGTAATTCCCGAACGTTCCCACCGGCGAACCCATAAATACAGGCCAGCAAACAAAGTGCGCAAACAACATAAAACACGGTATGATTGCAATTAAAAAACCATCTCGTCACGTGGCCGGACGCCATCTTGTGACAATGACTAATACGAACGGCTTATTGATTTTAGTTTATTATTAAAAGAGGATTATTTAGATAATAAATAATTTGAATGAAATTATTTTATGGTTTTAGTTCACTATTATTATATACTAGATGTCGCCCGCAGCTTCGCCCACGTTACTTTCAGTAACCGTCTTTTTGGTCATTATAAAAGGTGAGTTATTATTATTACTATTGACCGCCCTCACAAAACTTCGACCTTATTAAGTCGTTGGTTTGCAATGGTGTAAATTTGAACCATTATTGGAACCAACTTTGCCACAAACAACACACAGACAGACAAAAGGGTAGTTTTCTTTATCCTACTATTATAAATAGTAAATATTTTTAATTATAACCTGGTGTTTTGAATGTTTTGCAGCAAGCGTGTTTGTATGAAGACGAGATGTAGTTATCTTATTAAAAATGAAATAATTCGAGTTATAAATGAAATTACAAACGAAAAATTCAAATCAATATATATATATATATATATATATATATATATATATATATATATATATATAAGACAAAATTATTCCTTTGCTATCGTTACAGTAGTAAAGAGTAATAAAAAATAAATTTATCTAAACTTTGTCTATAATAGACAGTTTTTGTCTTCTTACACTATAATAAGAATGAATCTCTCAATCTATCTCTGTCTATAGTAATTGCTGTATTTAGACATTAAACTATACAATTTACTAGCACTTTTTGAATAAAACTAGTCAGTTTAAAACTATATATGATTATTAGGAGACTATTCCTAGCTCACCTAGTGTTTAGTCGATTATAATGTTTATCTTCCTAATAATAGATAAAAGATAGATAAAAGATAAAAAATATGATTTATTTTAACATACAAACAGTACATTCATATATAAATATCATTTAAACAAAACAAAACAACGCAAAAATCAAACAATTTTCACTAAAATCAACCCTAAATCAGAATCAGTAACAAAAAACTCATTACGTATTTATATCAGTTTTGCGAGTATTAAGTATTTTTTATAGGCCTTCGCCCTGAGCGTTAATATCGAGAAGATTCGGCTGATCCAAGCTTAGGGGACGAGAGCCTGGGGCTGGAATATGCAACGGTTCTTGGATATTATTGAGAGGGGATGAGGTTTTTTCGCCATAGGCTCAATTTACAAAATGGTAGACACGCCTGACTGAACGATTTGTTTAAATGTTTGTTATAGTTTTATTTATGTTATACTTGTTTTTGATCCCAGTTCAGTAGAGACATTATTAAATACATTTTCTTCTTGCAACTTTTCTTACTATTACTAAGTAGGCAGAAATATACAATAACATGCCGATACTATTAATTTAAATAATGTAAAAACATGTGAATTTAATTATAAAATATTTATTACATGGATATATCTCCACACAAATGATCTTTGACTGAGGGTATAAAGCCGCTGGTAATAGCCGCTGATAAAAGCCGCTGGTAACTAATAATAATAACTGTACATTTGATACAAAATTAAAATTATTTAACCAAAATTTCGGAATATCTTAATTATTGTCTGAGATTTTATCTTGTTGCAAGAACTTAATATTTTTAAACAAATGGCAAGTCAGACAAAATTTTTGATTAAAAAAACTGAAATAAGTCCGTTGTTTTGAGAGCTATGATATCGCAGACACAAAAACACACAAAAAGCACATGCTGTTTTTATCCTTCAAAATAAATGAATATAAACCACTTTAAATATCAAATTATTCATATAAAATTTTACATTTGATAAAAATAACATGTTTTCATGTTTTTTCATGCATCTTTAGCACTCAGTATTTTATATCAAAAATAAACATTTAAAGTAAATACTAAAACCTACCTTTAAGTGCAATAACATGAATGTGACATTGTACTGACCCTTGATGACATTGTAGTGACCGCCCTTTAGTATATATTGAGAGAATCATGATAATTCAGTAGCGACTGAAACATTCCTGAAGGTTCCTGAAGTTTGTATCTAGTCATATTTATGTTTATGAGTTCTTTGTTTTTCATAATAAATTAATTATTGTTAAAAAAATTCATGTTTTTTTTATAATAAATTATTTTAGACAACAACAACAAATTTTAAAATTTTTATTAGATTTCTTCAAAAATACTTGTTTTATATGAAAAATTTAAGCTGAAATTAATTATTTTTTTCATAATATTATAATTAATATTTTAAAAGAGTGATAATTATCGAAATGCAAAAAGAAATATTTTAATTAATTTCAATAAAATACACGTTAAGGAAAGAAAATATATAAAAAAATAAAATAAAAATAAATGTACAATAAAGAATTACCTACTTCAAACATTTTCCAAGAATATCTTACCCAAGACGTAGGAAATATTTAAAGATAGCGTGAGTTTGCTCTTAGATAAGAGACTAGCGGATGCCGGTTGTTTACCTATAGCTATACCAAGTAATAATATATCTAGCTATATTAATATACATAGCTATAGATTATGGATATGGCTTTCTTTATATATCCGGCTGTATTCACGTTATTAATATCGGAATTTGCCCGACTAATTTCGAACCAAATCTGGGTTATTCATGAGCTCTAAGCAAGGCGGAATCGCGGCGTGAATCGTTTTTATATACTTGAATATTTGGGATCTATGTATTTATTTATATCTTGTTTGTATCAATATCAGTGAACACTTGTTCTTTAGAAGAGTAAAAAGGTCCTATTTTGATACCATACTTATCGAAATAAGCCCTTCCAGACACTCTCCAACTTAAAAGTTAAAATTACAAAGGATTCAAACCCTATATCTCTTGCTATGATATAAAATACCATTAATATTTTAGCTCACTTCTTTGAAAAGATTAAGTTATTTTATGTTAGTAATATTTACTGATATAGGCTTATTGAAATTCCTTAGATAAGGAATGAAGGCTTTAAAGGACATTTCATTTTTAAGACAATCGTTAGACAGTTTTGGAACAATTTAAATATAAATATGACTGCACATTCAAGAGCTGTGATTGGTCGAGAGTATCACCATCAACCAAACATAGTAAAACTAAATTAGATTTTAAATTATTACTTTTATTAGTCAGTATTGAAGAATCTCGCTGATAAGCATACTATGTAGTAAAGTATAGTTTTACTTCTATATTTTATATAATGTATGCCGGTTATATGCTATCGTAAGCACACGTTAGCTACTGGTTTTTGTTGGGCGTGGCTATACTTGTAATGTCTTGCAAAATTATGCACACATATATGTGTAATTTGTATCATGTATATTTATCGCACTTAAGTGTATATGTTATTTCATATTAAATATATATTTTCAGTCCTTTTGTGAACGAATGAAAATTATAATATATATGGTTTTCTATATTTTTTGTTTTTGCTGGTGATATTAATAACATTTTTACATTCACAAAATTCAAATCTAATATCTTTATTGATAACTAAATAAAACTAAAACGGTTTCTAATTTCTTATATTGATATATTGTCTTGATGAAACTGAGTGCTTAATAAAATTTCAAGTCTTTAAAACTTATATAAGAAAAAAATTCGTTGATCGGCTGCATCTGATGGCAGACAAGCCTGAGTCAACATCGAAGGAATTAGTCCAAATTATATCCCCCCATCCCTTCCCCTCGCACACCAGACTCCGAATCAATATTTGTTGTCCGCACTCTTCTGCCTTAATACAACACGCACAATCCACATACAGATATATTAAACTATTAAACGACTCTATAACTAACAAATAAGGTTGATTTTTCCTTAGCAATATGCTTGCTTATATGATGTACTATGATCGAGAAAGCCAAGACTCATCCCCGCTGTTGCTGTCTCTTTAAACGCAATGTTGTCTCTCTCTAACTGTATTTTCCGTGGGACATAGTGTCGAACTACACAAATTCTAAATATGTTCCAGATTTTGTTATACTATATATTCTATTTTGAATTTCGAATAAGGTACAACGGTGTATCTTCAAAGCAATTTTATATACAGTAAAGAGTCAGGATAAGAATGTACATGCATAAAGCACTTAACATACACCCACGTTGCTGTGGCCATTTACATGTAAGTCACACGTCAATTAATATAAAAACCCGTATCTCTTGTTGAATATTCATAAAGAACTGCTAATTGCACAAGTCGGCAAATACGTAGGAGAGAGCGACTCCACGGTTCCTAGTAACCCCCCTCACCCCTCATCGCAAAAGGCCAACCCGCACACACGCACGCCCCACGCACACATGCAAATGGAAGCGCGCGCAACCGGGAAAACTACGGCCTTTTACGTATGTATTGTGTACAAGAACGCGATTGTGTATATGTTAAAATATCACATAAAACATTTATAGATTTTATTTTACTATATGTGAAATGGACATTTGGTATTTTTCTCAAAATATAAAAATATATATGTTACTTTAATTCATCGTTATTAAAACTAATATATCTAAATTTAAATAATACTTCAAAAAACATGAAAAGAGAGACCTTAAATTAATTAACAAATAAAATATCAAAGATGTATATATAGTTGTAATTAAAAAATATTAGAAGAAATATACCTTGAATTAAAACGTATCTTCATCGGAAACTCGCGCATGTACTATTCAAAACGCGTGTTCGTTGTGTGCGCATCTATTTACGCGACAAGTAAATATGTACCCGCGCCGTTTGTGGAGGCTGCATTAATAATTCAATTGGTTGTTCGCTCGCTCAGGTACCGTTTAAACGATTTTTAACTTGCCGTCAAATCGGGGAGGAGAAGACTCTGTAAATCTGAATTTAAATTCCGCCATTTTTGAAATGTCATAAATGTCATGTAACTTTTAAATTTTTACAAAAGTTTAGAGGCAAAGGTGATGCCAAAACGGTTTCTTAATATGACCAACTTTTAAGAAGAAATATAAACATAAAATTTTAATAAATCGATTTGCTGAAATTTTTGTAACTCAAATATTCCCTTCTGCTTGTTTTAGTAATTTGATTTAAGGTAGATTTCTTCTAATTAGTTAAGTAAAGATTAAAGTTTTTATTTTGACATTACATAAGTACATAAATTGACTTATAAAAATATAAATAGCTTTTGAAATTGTTTTTTTATACGTATATTATTTAAATATAAACGTAAATGAAATTTTATTTCCATACTTCATTTAAGTTGTGCTCATTGAAATAACAATCTTAAAATATAATTTTTCCTTTATAGATATTTTGTTTCAGAAAGCTAAGACATACGACATTTAAACATATATATTATAATATGACATTATAGTTAAATACTAATAATTTAATCAATAATTATTGTAATTAATTAAGCAAACAACATTACAACTAATTGTAAATAAATCGAACAGCTAACTAACACAGTGACTTAAAGCCTGATTGGGGTTGCACAACCATACAAACAAGTCGGGCTCATTTCTTTGTCAAACACTAATATTTGAAAACCTCGCCGATTAGAGGGCGATCCTGCTGTGTTCGCTTTGTGTCCTATTTTTATAGATACGAAAAAAAGGTTTAATGGAATTTATTTTTTGTTTAACGACTGTTTTTAAACGATTAAAAGGTTAATTTCCTTCGATTTTTAAAAAAAATAAATTTGCTTTGACTAAAATTTTGGTCGTTCCAAATTTTTAAATGAATAAAAATTAAAAAGTTGGTGATGTGACTAAAATTTTAATTTTGATTATTTCATATTTTAGATAAATAAAAAGTAGTGTTATGACTTAAATTTTAATTCCGGGGCTTGGTATTCAGTAAGATGGTATATATTCATAAGTAATTGTTGTTTTGCTGTGTCCTACAATGCTCACGTGTTTTCTGTGCTTTTACTTACAAAAACGCATAAAATTAAAATACATTAGATTTAATACAGATTTTTTAAATTTAATATTTGATAATAAATGTAAATAATAAATTTCAAACAAAATCGAGACAAATATATAAGCAAACCCATTTCTAAAAGCTATTGGTAATATAAAAATTTTATGTTTCTTTTTTCATTTTGAAGTTTGTATTCGCGGTTGTAGTGTCAGTTTTGCCAACATAATAAAATAACACTATAATACCTAACTTAGACAACGTTTCGCTTATAATTTTGAAGTCTGTATTCGCGGTCTTAGTGACAGGTGTACCAACATAATAAAATAACATTCTGTAACTTAGACGTCAACTAGTGACCGAGTCATAATAAAGTTCAAATTATCTAAGTCCATTCATATTAGTGCAATTAAAATAGGTATTAGCAAGCATTATTCGCTCTCATAAAGCCCTGTGTGCTTAGGGTAGTTAAAGTTAGAGTTGAGCGCCCCTGTATCTTTGTTGAAATATTTGCTGTGTAAGCGGTGAGAGACTATACGTTAGGGCGAGTACACAGTTTTTGTATTGATAGATATTTTATTTAAAAATATAATAATAATAATTTGAAAGAATATGCTGATAAAATAGGTTTAAGTAGCTTTAATATTCTAATGGTATTCTGCGTATATAGTGTCGTTTTTACTTAGTAGGTTAAATTTAAATAGAATAGTATTTTGTTTAGTTTTATATAAAATCTTAGTTTTTCAGACCTGTTTGTAATTAGAACTACGAAACTGTTTGTTTAAAGGTCATATATGTTTTAAGGTTCTCGAATTTTCCACTACTAATTTAGTTTTGGATGTTTTTAATTATATATGCTTTGTAATTCTGTGAAGATTTTTTTACACTAAAAAGTGTACAGTCTATAGATGTCATATTTTGTCATATATCCGGGTTGTTTTTCTCATATGCACGAACCTTTAGACATATAGCAATGTTAGGTGCCAGTTGATTGTTGATACAGCAAATTTGTTCTCAGTCTCGCTCCGCGACAGGATTAGCCTGTTTTTATACTAAAGATAACAGTTTTATCTTGTTGAATATTAATTGTACGTGTTTGAATTGCGAAATCATACTTTCATAGTGTTTTACTGAGTCATTGGGACTAAGACTTGTTGCTCCTGAAATTATTAAATTTTATGTTTTTTGACTTTGAGTCATATTAACATAGCAAATACTAATTAATCGACATACCAACTATACTAGAGAATTTACTAATATATTAAATAAATAAAATAAATACTACAAAATGGAAGAATCTATCGCCAAAAATGAAGGTGAACCGAAAAATTATATTTTTCTTTATTTTATTGATAACTAAAGCTAAGAATTTAATTTCACTTTTTTTTATTAGTTTAAATTTTTTGAATGACAATTTTTAATAAATAAATTAAAATATTAATGTTTAATATAAATAAGTAGGTCTCAATATAATTTATAATTATCAAGACAGCCTCGGTCTCAGTTATTCAAGATGGCCGCCTTATCGCGCCATGTTTGCAAAGCGCGCCACTGCGCAAGCGTCTGTGTTCTGGAATTATCATGTGACTTTGGACCATCTTTCGTAATCGTAATTTACAAATATAAGATTGCAGACCCAACCCACGATTCTCAGAATGTTTTGCAAATTCAATATTTTCTTAAGCAAATTTTAAATATCTTTGAAAAATTACTTTTTTTTTAAGACATTTTAAAATTAATTTACATATTTTTTTTAATGAGAAAAATATACCTACAACTGAGATTTTTTTTGTGTGAACACTAAAACTAGTTATTGTATGTAAACAATAAAAAAATATACAAAATTATATATCATGACAGATAGTTTCAGTGAAGAGAAGATATACTTAGTAGTTAGCAACAGTTATAAATGAAGTATAAAGAAGAAATTACATTATACTATATACTAAGCACTAAGTTGGTTACCGTACTAATATAACACTATGAAAACTGTTTTTAACTCTATTTTTGTAATTTAGATAGTTCGCTGCTATGACTTTAATACTTTGTCTTTATATACTAGATACTGCCTGCAGCTTTACCCGCATGGCTTTCAGTAATCATTTTTGTATTAAGTAAGTCATTAGTAAGTATTTTTGGTAATTATAAAAAGTGAGTTATCATGATTATTGGTCGTCCACCCAAAGATTCGACCTTATTAGGCCAAAAAATGTTAGTATCCAGTCCAATAATGTATATTTGAACCAATATTGGTGCAAACTTTGGCACCAAATGATCACAGACAAAAGGATAGCTTTCCTCATTCTACTGTTATTTTTTATTATGTTTTTCGAGATGAGTATATATTAAATATCTATCCTCAAATAAAATTCCTGGTATTAAAGAAGCCAATATCCACAAAATGTAAATAACATTGTAAACGAACACTTTAGAAGAACAATGTTTGTATAATTAAGACGTTATTTCTTTGTTGGTAATGATTCATTGTTAGCATTAGATAAATGAAATAAATACATTTAGCTGTATGTGTTTTTGTGCTAAATACTTCTCATAGCTACTCTCTCACTCACTCTTCTCACTCACTCTTCTCACTCATTCTTCTCACTCTATACTAGTTCACTCTGTGTTTTAATTAAATTTAAGTACTTAAATATTCATACCCTTTCTGTATTAATTTTTAGTATAACTTCTTTACCTATGGTTAATATTTTAGAAAGAGAGTCAAAAGAATTTTTTTTAAAGGTAAATAAGACTTTACGAATGTATGTATGTGAATAAAGGTTATATATATTTCAATAAGAACATTATGAATAAGATATTAGGAACGTTTTCACTATACGTTTAATTTAATATATTTTATTAATAATAATATTTTTCTGGAGACAATATTATTATTAAAATACTTGTTTTTTTTTTTCGGGATAATTCTAACGAGCACATGGTCTACCTGATAAGTAGTGTCAGCACCAGAAATATAATATATTGATATGAGGATTTGGGGAAATATGGGAAATAGAAGACTAGCAGAGAAAGAGAGAGAAAGAAAGAGAAAGAGAGGTTTAAGCCTCTCACTCACAGTACGAAAAGTAACTATAATAGCAACACCATGCTGATCTTTGATGGAGAGGTACCACGTCAGTTGAGCCAGCCCGTAAGCGAGATGCAGTCACACAGACACAGTTTTAACCAACCCTTATTATATATTATGTTGTTTTCAAACTAAATACAAGAACATTATCGATTATGCTACAAATTGTGCTTGAAAGTGTGCGTGATATATTGTATGTATGTGTGTGTATATACAAATTACAATTTAGTAAATATTATAAGAAGAAATTGGTTATATATTACAGTTTCAGAGGTAAGTCTTAGAAAATACACCTTTTTTAAATTGAATAATAAACAGTTTATAATAGTTCTACATTTTATCAACCATCAACAAAAATAATTTTTAATATAATATAATAATTTTATATAAATAATAAATATCTTTTTGTATATAAAAATTTTTTGATTATTTATGTATAAATTATAACATTCCTGTGTTTGTTATATTTATTGTGTGTATGTGTGTGTGTGTGTACTTCGTATGTGGTAAAAGAAATTAATTATACTCTAAAACATCAGGAAAATAAAAATCGATTTATTATAGACATATTTACACATATGTTACTGAAGGCTACGTTATTGTATTTACATCATAACATATGTTTGGTTTAAATGAAATATCCATACATCAGCGACTTCGTCTGCCATTTATATTAAAATTCATACAAATTAAAAATTCATACCAGTTTTTAACCAAACAAATTTTTGGATGTTCTCGCGAAAATTCTTATATATTCTGTGGAATATTTTACATGTAAATAGATAATGAGATACACACCCACAGACATACACGTACACACACATCAATAAAAATAATTTACAATAAAAAGTAGGGGAATATTTTTCAATAATACTAATTGAAATCATAAAAAATATTTTTATATTAAAACTGAAAAATTAATATTTAAACTTGTGTGATCCATGATTACTATTCTAAATAATTATCCAGCTATAAGCACGCAAATATTATTGGAATTGGCCTGACTGATATCGACAGCGGAATCGCGGAGTGAACTGAACAGTTCACGCCGCGATTCCGCTGCTCATTAATAAAGATGCTGAATGGATTCGAAATGAGTCCTGCAAATTTTGATAGTATTTAGGTCATAACAGCCGTTAATATAATTTACAAAATCTATATTCTAAAAGTTATATCAAATATTCTGTAATATTAATAAACTGTAAAAGTGAATGTTATTGTATATAAAGCAAATATTGTTAAATACATTTCTAAGCAAATCTTTAATAAAAGAAAGCGTTAGTAATATGCAATAAACAGTATTAATATTTATTCTCAGTAAACTTTGTTAATATTTAAGTTTAAGATATAATACTAATATTTAATATTTGTCACAAATATTACAAAGTATTGAAACAGAACTTAGTACTGAAAGTAATCAATGAATTGTATAACATGAGTTGTAACAATTATTTACTCCGATATTAAATACATTAAAAAATATTTTGTTTATGTGTTTTATAATATATATTTATCCACGTTGTTGGTTAGTTTAAGATAATGTTGTAAAAATTATATATGTATATGTAAATATAACATACAACTGAGATGGTATCCCAGAGATAGTAGTTCGCGACCTGCCCATGTTTAAGGATATATATATATATGTTTTTTGAACATTTTAAACAACAATGTATACAAAATTTAAACATTATTTTAAATATAACATAGAAAAGACATGCAAAAATAAAATTATTTTCAACTGTTAAACATAATTAATAATGATATAAAAACACACATTCGTAGTAATTTCATTTCATTTCAAAACTCTAGTTAGGTAGAGTTCGTAGATCTAATTTTGTATAAAATTTATAAACATACATTGACTATCCAAATGAACCTGACCGTGACCTTGCAGACGATAACTAGAGTTAATATTGGCACTCTATATTTGACGAACGCTTTACTCTATCAATATATAAACATAATATTTATATTTGAAGCACTTTCGGTTGTAACGCCACTTGTGTAATGTACTGAAATTGATAATAGAGTTTGTTTATATCTGAAGAATTTTAGGGAATAGAGTTTTGATAGAGTGTGCATCCTAGCCACATTGTGAGGCCTATATTGTTATGGCTCTACTTCGCGATTTAAGTTGTTTCCATGTACTAGCAATAACAAAAACTACATTTTCAAAAAACTCAGTTTTTCCTTCCGATCTGTTTGTCTGTATGTGTGTCTGTGTGTCTGTGTGTCTGTGTATGTGTCGAATTTTATTTTTCGAATTTTGAAAAACTAAAGATATATTTGGAATCAGCATCTAAATGTAAGATTCACTTTTCAAAATTATGTTGATTGTCCAACGGGAAGGTGGTCAGATCGGCCGCCGAAGTTACCGAAAAATGGAAAAAAGTTTTCGAATTTTTAAATTTTTTAAAATTTAAAAATTAATTAATTTAATTAAATTAAAATAATTAAATTAATTAATTAATTTTATTTTTTTTATATATTTTTTTTTCTTTTGTTTGTTAATTAATTTGCGAGTTATAATTTGCCGATTAGGAGTTTTTCATAGCGGCAAGCTCGATTGCCGCGTGTCAGATGTTTTATACTGAATAGGCAAGGGTTTGATCAGTACCTTGCCTGCTGGTAAACGATGATGTGGTATACGGTGAAGCACGTCTGTCCTAGAATTGTCTATTCACTCGTGACTGAAAACCAATTGAACTGAATTTTATCCATCCGAAAACACAGGTTAACATTTAAGGTTTTAATTTATTAAAATAAATTTTATTAGACTATATATAAAATTCCTTAATATTCAGTCCAGACAGTCCGTATGGTCTTGTGTGTTAGTTTGTTTTTTAGTTCTTTACTTCTACATCAGCTACCAATAACTTATAAATCCGTATAATATGTCATAAAATGACATCAAATCTTTTTTTCTTTACATGACTTCGCATTTTGTTACAATCGCGCTAAGTTGAAGTATTCTTTCTAAAAAAACACACTGTATAATTAAACTTCTATAGTTGGTAAAGTTATTTTTCTTACAAAAATTAAATATTTATCTATATACAAATATTATAAACCCGAAAGTTTGTTTGTTTTAACGCCCTATCATCTTTAAAACGAGATGGATTTTAAAAAAATATTCGATTATGATAGGCCGGTTTATGAGAAATTACATAGGCTATCTAGCATTATCCTATTACTCTTAGTTAACTTAATAGTAAATAAAATAGTTTGTCCGCGGGTGGCAACGCGAGTAACAGCTAGTTAAATATAAATACATATCTGAATGCCAATTCGATCAATTACTCCTAAAAAGTAACCAGACATTGTAAATTATCAGCTCTTTGGTATTCAGCTTGTATATCTACCCCTTGTTGGTGCCTCGTTTACATTGCTTTATAGATCAAGTTATTTACTACGCTACTGGTCCAATTTTGAAAAAAAAAAACAATATGCTGTCATAACATTATATTCTCTATATACAAAATAAAAGCAGATTTTATTAATAATATCTTTTTGGAGATTATTATTCTAAATATCTCATACCTTATTATATCGTACAGAAAGTAAAGTAGAAATTAAGAATACATTTACAAACATACAAAACTTATATGGTAAAGTCGAATGTATTCCCAAGGCAAGTATTGTAAGCAAGCCTTCAAAAGCGCAAGTCCAGTATTTGTGTTACCAATTCATGTCTGAGAAGATTGTAACATACTAAAGCTAATTCGTATTTGTTTAGCGATACACATGTAATTGATCGTCTCTGTCAAAATGTCGTGCATTACTGACTTTGTAACAAGAATTTTAAGTTAAAACAACTTAATATTATAACTAAGTTATTTATTTATGTATATAAACTTTATTGCAAAACCAAAAAAAAAAATTACAATGCCTCGTGACATTCTCTGTCAGTTAATCCTTGGTGCTAGTGGGAAGGCGGAGTAGCTCCATGCACGATTGCATTAGAATTAATAAAAAAAAATATAAAAAACATATAGTATAAAAACGCTTTTAATATATAATATTTATAATAATAAACATACATTAAATACACCTTTAAATACATACACTTTGATGATTTATTACGATACTTGTATATGTATTATTTAAGTTATTTTATAAATTATCAATTATAGTATGAAAGATCAGCTTATTTAGTCTATGTATCTTTTTCTATTGTGAAATATATAGTCCTTAAGTTGTCAAACAACAACTGTCAAAAATATATTTTTAATTTAATCCTAAATAGTTTTCTTAATATATACCTGAAATAATACAAATTTTAAATGTATATTTCAGTATAATCCATGTCCAATAAGCAAGTATAAACATTGGAAGTGTGACTTCCAATAATTATGTTTGTTGAAATATTTAGCGAGCGGCCATCTTGCTCATGTACAAATGTCATGGAAAATTACATGTGGAACAATATCACGACAGTTCTAAGTATATTTAATCCTATAGATATATATTTTTATTATTTAATTCGTGTCTCACAAATTCCTTTCAAGTTACTTACATTTTAATAACAATCTGATAAAAATAATCTCATTATTTTAAGTCTACGCTGTTTAAAATAAGTCATCTTATTTTTCTTGAAAAACTTCGTTACGTCAGTCTTTACTTAATTTTAGTATCACAATGTGTAAATGAATCACACACGGACAGACATTGTCTCCAATGACGCTTATAGTGTATATTGAGTGTCAAAATGTACCAAATATAATATATTGTGTAAAAACAGATTGGGTTTTTTGTACGCAAAAAGGTTTTATTAAGCTTTTACAACAGAACAGCACAAATGACAAATTATTTAAATGTAACGATATCAGTTAATTGGTTTTATTTATTCAGACAACTGAAGCAAATTTCTGAATTAATTTGTCGAGTCTTAGATATTATTTTATTAGTAAACAAAGCTAGACTTTATTGAAGTAAATATTTATTGTTCAATACGAATAATGTGATCACAATCGCAACAAAAAACACAGTTTATTATATGTATATTTGTTAATTTTATTTGATATAAATATTGACTGGTGTATATCATTTATATTTGTAAATATTATAAGTACATATTTAGGGAAAAACAAAACATGTGTATTAAATAATTATCTTACTTGAAGTCATATATAATATTTATTTTAATTGTTTATAATATTAAGTTTATTTTAATCTTTTAAACTTGCTATCTTCAAAATGCTTGACACACCTCCAGACAAAAACAATTTATATATGATGATTTCTCATATAGAAGGTAACGACATGGTAACTCAGTTGTTACAGCAACGGTATGATATCCCAGAAGTCGGAGGTTCAAGTCCTGTCTGAGTTAACGTTTTTTTATTTGATATTTATAAACTATAAGTATATGAGACAGTTATGCTTAAATTAATTTAAAATATATATAAAATAAACAATTTTCAATGTCCTTGAACGGAACGAAATTCCAAAGGATAACGTTCTGCTCATGTTGATACTTTTATTTAAGGAATATATATTTAATTAATCATTAATTATTAATTAAAAATTAATTTAAATTTTTAAATATTTATGTTACTTTTTTTTAAAATATGACATCGATGTTATAAACACGTTATTATTTTTTTAACAAAACAACTCCAACAAGAGAAATAGTGTCTGTGTCAATAATAACTGACACTGACAAGTAAGACCACAAGTCGAAACAGAAATCTGTGGATCATACACACTGTACCGTGCGGGAATCGAACCCACTATTTTTGGCTCATTAATTACGTCAAATATCATATCTCATTCTATAATAAGCCTACGGAATATTCCATATCACCTATCTAATAATATATTTACTGTGATTTACTTTGAGATTCATTTGACACTATTTGGCTTTTACACACAGACGTCATCTTCCTTTTTATTTTTATATATAATTTGTTGTCAGCTGGTCTGGTGATAGTTAAAATATTGTAATCTTGTCATATATTCCATGTATCGAAAATTGGATGACATTTCAATTTTAGGTATTTTACTCGTATGAAGTTTAAATTTATATTCGCATGTATGGATTTGATTATTGTTTTTGTATGAAGATAAAGTAAAGACTTTTCTCATTTTCATTTAGTATATTTGTATGCTCATTATTTACTGAATAGGTATTTTTTAATAAAAAACATACATACTCTAATATATTATATTATATATATTACATAAAGGTTTCTAATTCAGATCTTATTTTTAAGCTGTTAGTTGTAACTTGCGGTTCTACCCTCGAAATTATTGTTTTATTTACTATTAAGATAATTAAGATTAGTAGCATTGTACTGACTTTTTTTTAAATTTTTAGTCCTTTAGAAGACAGGCAAAGGCTTTTACACCATGCAGCCTAGTCTTGAGTACTCCAATCTTCCATTGTGCTGGATATTCTATAGCCTTCCTCATGTACCATATCATAATCAGAAAGAATTTTCAGATCCATCTAGTAGTTTCAATGTTTAACAAATAAAAACTTTTACAATTCATAATATTTAAATAAAAAAAAATATATAAAAAAATTCCCTAAAAACATCCATTTAAAAATGTTAAAAAGAATTTAGCATGATTTTTTAACTATAAATGTAAGAGATAGTTTTGATACTTTAGGAGGTTCTTCATACCAACAGACCGGAAGCGGTCAGGTTTGACGTCTGGGACATTATTTGATTAACATTAATTAGTGTGAACTGGCTTTACATCTCCGATGTTTAAAGAAGGCTTTATTTTAAAACTATTAGTAATAACGTAATAAATCTTATTTATATAGATAGAAGGATCAGAATCGATCGGGTTTTTGCTATCGAGAATTGGGATTTCGATTTAAAATTTGGGTTTTGGTGAAAGTAGCTTTCTAGTTTCGTGGTTTATGTCAAAAATAGTATGTGTATATGTAAGGCCCCCTCTTTTAGATATTTATATATATTTTTATATTTTATAATCATACATGTTTGATGAAAAACTATGAAAATATTGATGTAAATTGTTCAACTGCTTTTTTTTACTATTATTTTTAATTTGATATAATAATTAGTGTGAATTGACTTTACATATTTGAAATAGAAAAAAAAATTAATTTTAAAACTATATTAGTAATCAGTAATAAATTATTTTTATTTAACTAATTTTTATTATTAAGTGTGACAACAAACTCTTTCCTTAACTTATATAAAGTTACATCTCCATCAAAAATCAACCCCAAAGTAATTAGCAAAAACCATCAATTTATAGCACAATAACCCATAAATCAATCGTATCTTCAATTTCACGGACAATTTTTCACAAAAGATCCCAGTCAAATGGTCCATCACGCTGTATTCATCCTAAACGGGGGCTAACAACATTATACCCGTGTAATACATATTTCATTATTACGTTTATGGTATGTTTAATTTTATATGGCAACCCTGGATTTTTTTTGGCATCACAATAGCAGTTTTTCTAATGAATGGGGGGCGTATTGTTATACAATATTTTACAAACGTTTTGAAAAGTGTATAGTCGGAATAAAATATATATTTAAAATTAAAATTTATTTATATTATTATTATTATCATTAATATTTATGTTTTTATAATTTTAGTATCATTATTAAAAATATATTTTATATAAATTTTTAAACTGTAGTAAAATTGTAGTAACCTTTTTCAAAGTTTGGATTCATAGTTTGCTGACGGTACGTCCGTGGATGTTTCCACATCAACCTCAATAGTTCCTGAACGCATCAAGCCCGCTATTCAGAAAGAGACACCGGCATATTCACTTCCGCTTGCCCTTTCATTGTGCAATTTGACAAGGCAGCTTCGCGCCGCCGCCGGCCATCTCTGACAATAGAGTTACAAAAATCGAATTCCAAATTCAAAAGCGCATCGTTGAGGTTTATTGGCTTAGCGCTTGATTGATTGTGCGAACGGCATCGCTATTTTTTTTTAAATCTGTGTTGCCAGTATCGATTTTTTTTGCAATATAAATCGATAATATATTTTGATTTGGGCGTGGCGAATTCTAATCTTTGTCGGTACAGGAAGTTTTATTTTTATTGTAACAGGTTCATTGTAAGTGCAATTTGGGAATGCATGTATGTTTGTTGCACTTGTATTTGTTATGCGTGTTACAGAAGCTATTCACAAATGAGATACCTTGTATCCGGAAATTAAAAAAAAAATAGTCATTAAATGAAGACATGATTGATATCAATGTAATAACTAGCTATTACTCGCGGTTCCGCCCGCGGACGAACAATTTTTTTTACTAGTAAACTAGTAAGTAGTAGTAGTAAGGATAAAGTAGAAGCGTAATACTGAATATAGTCAGTATAAGACTATAAGTCTTAGTATGAAACTGTCTATAACAACAAGAAAAGAAAATCGCATATACGGTAATTTAAAATTATCTCGATTAAACAAAAAAAACCTTTACACTTTGTAATATTAGTATAGCTTATATAAAAAAAAATATTCATAAAACGACTTAAAAAAAAAACAAAAAATGGATTGAGTTATTGAAAAAACAATTAAATAAAACAGCTAAGACATTTAAGATTATGAAGTCAATGCACAAATGTTAGGTATTATACATTTCATAAACCAAATGATATCATAATTTAACCCTTATTTTTATACACATAACGTGTATTTTAATAATAACAAATTAAGGAAATATTAGCTTGATATGCTCAATTTCAACTCACGCCCAGGGTGTTATTACGTAACCAAAACTTGAGATCCGCCTTTATAAAACTACAAAGTTATAATGCAGTTAATAAACATATAATAAAAAAAAGAACACCCGTAACTCGATAATAATAAGATTCAAAATTGATGTGATGTTTATAAACCAGCTATTATTATGTTGGCATAACGAAAGACCGTGACACGTTTGTGCCACCGTGAATAAACGGACACACAGACGGTTGCATATACATATAATGAACCACTCATTTTGAATTTCAACACAAAAAAAATATTTACATTACAAACCTTTAGAACAATGGGGTAACTTGAATTTTTTGTGGACATTTTGGTTTTTTAACTATTATAAAAAAACTGTTTTTTTTAACAGTTTTTAGAATTTATTAATCGGTAACACTAGTAATATCATATCATATAATAGGATATAGTATAAGTATCAAATGTAACATAGTTGAAATCAAAATAGATGTTCTTAATACATATTTATAATCCATTTGATATCTAAACTATTATTATTTTTAAATTATTTAATTTAGCTAAAATATACCATGAAACTCTTTAATCATGAGAAAAAATAGATCACACTAAGACGCACGCACACATTCACAAACACACACACACATACGTGGAACATATTTAAATATTTTTAACGTAACGAATCCTAACAAGATTCTCATTTCCGGGGATAGAATATAGAGACTGCAACCGAGTTAGACCTGAACATACAATTAGTGTTCTGAATACAGATTATTCATGAAACCAAGACCTTTATCAAAACAATTACCAAATAAACAAAACTTCCCCTTAAATATGTAAAATAAATATATTTATATCTATTAGATATAATGTTCATTTTAAAAAAAGGTTTGTAATTTTTATTATAAAAACACAAAAGTATTAAGAGGACTCAATATCTCATTAGAATGCTACATTACTAATGAGTAGCATAGATTATATATATCTTTATGTAGGACAAAACCACAGATAAAACCACGAGAAATAGCTAGCCATAATGTACAGTATTAATAACAATTGTATATTTTCTCATCTCTTATTGGTAAAAGTGTGTTTCGTTACTAATGCTACTCCTCCTAGACGAATAATGACAAGAAGTCGAAAATTGGCAGAGTTGTCGAGGACAGTGACTTATAGGTACTGAAGTATTTGGGTGACATTTGTGTTTGAAGTTTATTAAGTAGTCAAAATGTGTCCCATAGATTTAAGCTGTGGAACGTTTTGAAATCGCACGAATTCTTTTTAGGCTTAAGATTATAGCCATTATTTACTCTGCTAATTTTACAATTATGCGAAACTCATTCAGTAACAACGATCCGTTCAACTCCACCCGTGAAATGGTGGACCTAATTAATAATTAGAACACAATTAATAATAAAAACAAAAGTCACCGAACTATTTATCTTCCATTCAAAGAACCTCCATTAAATATCCATTTTATTTGTATGACAACACTCAACAATAGTATTTACCATTCGATGTCAGTTTGTTTTACATCCAAAATACAATATTCCATTCGTTATTTCTTTGGAGCTTGTATTATATGGATCCTTTCGTTCATTACAATAGGTGAATGAAGAATAGAATAATAATGTCTGGACGTAAGATGGAAATAAAAGGAAAAAATGTTTATTGATATGACAACACCGCCACGTGTTGGTACAATGAATGTCGGAATAGGAACTTTCTTTGTGACAATTTGAATAATTTTAATATTTAGTCATATTTTATAAATATTTTGTTATTTAATTTTATCTTAATGGTAAGAATATGGAAATAGTATTTTAGTGTATATTTAGATATAAACAGAATAAGTAATATACAAAAAGGGTCTTATTATCTCCTAAAATAATATTACAACAATCTTACTTTCCTTGTCTTTATAAAACATCTATTAAACAATATAATTTTTCTCAATATTCTGCGATTCACTTTTGTTCTTCCTACAAAAACTCATAAGTCTCAAAAGTAAAATTATCATATATTTTTTTTTATACTAATACTGACTTACTAATAAAAATATTTATATCAAGTACAGCTTATTCTCTGTTTTGTCACTTTCTCACTAACGATTAACGTCAAAGGTGTGAAAGTGACAAAATAAATAGCATGTAATAATGAGTACAAATATGTTTATTAGCGGAAGGGGGGGTGTTAATTCTAAAAGTTTATTATATAGACAAGGAGTTTTCATACTTCCATTGATTTAAAAAAAAAAAGAATATACTCATACCCTTGACTTATCATGGACTTCATGAAATTCACCCAATTGATAAATCTTGATCTCCTGAGTACAAAAAAATTAGTCTTAGGTTTGTCCGACTTGTTGATCAAAATTTATGAACGGTCAAAGTTGGAAGGTTAAATTAATGAATTACTTAATTTTATTCAAATTTAGAATTCTTATTAAGTGCGGGTACTTGATTGATGAAAAACAAAACAACTAATTATTTTTCGGCCGGAGTCGACTGGTTATTCAAAATTGTTTAAAATTCAAACCACACGTACAAGGTGTCGTTTTTATATTCGCTTATCGAGAATTATAAATTAAAGGGGGGATTTTATTTTGTAGCTCACGTTGTGATAATTTACGTATGAGCTCAGAGGGGTCATAAATTTGCAAGACCGTGATTTATATAGGGATTAGAGTTATCAGTAATGTATCTTGTATGCTGCTGCGTAATATACATAATATACATTATATTATATATAACAGAATTATTTAATATTCTACTTTTTAAAGGGTTATAGGAATATATATAGTTTATACATATTCTAATGATTTTATTATATTCTAAAGCTAAAAATTTTTTAATAGATAATAATTAGACAAATATCAAACTCCATACATACCAAATTCTTATAAACTTAATGACAATAAATTAATAAACAATTTTAATTATATATATTGAAATTAATATCCCAACTGATAGAAATGAAAATAATCATAGTTTCATACCTTCGAAAAATAGCAAATGTCATGTAAATTCGTGCCAATATATAACAAAAGTGTCAAAAACAAATTCCATCAAAATGTTACAATAGCTCGTTTCTCAGCGCCACTTGATGTCTTCCGCGTGTCGTATGTTGGCAACATTGAGGACCCTTCAAAATGGCGCGTAAAATGACAGCCTGTGCGCGGGATAAAATAATACTTCTTATTTCATTGAAATAACATTATTTATAATACAATATATGTTTATAGAAGCGTTTGCGTCAGTAACAATCGAAGTGGAGTATTTGAAGCGATGCGGTTTTTTTTTTGGGAGATGCGTTTGACGTTAATCTTTTGTCAAACTGATTTATTTATGATATTTTTGGGATTTATAAAATTATTATTCTAATGATGTAAATGTTATGCATAAATTGTTGGTAAGTTCTTAATAAATATATCATCCCAAAAATAATTATGTTAATGATGCTAACAGAATTATTAATACTATTCTTTAAAAATACCAGATATACTATTTATATACAGATAAATATAAATTAAGTAAAATATATAACAAATTTCCAAGTAACGTAATGTCCATTATTACCATAGATATTATATATCTGTATAAAAATAATAGATGATATTCAATTTAAAGTTATTTTATATTAAACATCGCACAATTTAATTAATTAAACTCTAGAAAACTCTATCGGCTTGTTAATCTTAAAACTTATGTAAAATTCATAAAAACTTTAAGCTCTACGAAATCTGCTGTAAGTTTGAAATATAAACTTTTAATAGGAAAATTTAAGATATTCTCTATGGAATATTTAAAGCTTTTGATATACTGTGATATACAAGCTGTGGCTGCGGCGTCGCTTGCGTAGAATATTTACTCGCTGACATTAAATTAAACTTTTTTTTTATGTCTAAGTTGGATTAACCCTTACAAGTGAGTCTAAAAATAACTATAACTCCCCGTATTCTAATAAATACATATAACATTTATTTTGAATTACTTACTCAAAATATATTTATTATCTTTGACAGCACTATTATTGACGGGAGCTTTATTAATGCAAACAATATCTTGTCCGTACCAAACCGTTACATTTAAAATAACTTCTATTAAAAATGATAAAAAATAACATTTTTTATAATGTTAATTAACTTACAACTTACAAAATACTTAATATTATTTTTCTCATATATATATATATATATATATATATATATATACGAAGTATTTCGCTTAGCTATATATAATTTATATATAGCTAAGCGAAATACTCACTAATATAGGTTTTAAAGCTCGTACTAACAAACTCTTTTTTTATGTCAAAACAAGAAACATAAGTAAGATTCAAAAGAACATCGACGATGCGTCTGTGGTGTGTAAATTATATACATAGAAATATATATATATAAATATATTTAAAAGTTAGTAGATTTTTTTTAATAATAGAACTAAAAACAGTACACTTTATATTCTTTTCCTGTTCGTTTTAAATGTTAAGTTTCTTTTTTTTGTATGTAATGTAATCTGTTGTGTTGTCCAAATAAAGAGTTTTGATTTGATTTGATTTGAAAAAAGAGCATTTCTTTGAAAACAAATAAAGAACTTTCCCATATATCTATAAATTACAATGATTAAAGTACATAATATAATATCTTATATACGTACAATGAAACAAGTAAAACATTCCTAAAAACAAACTAAACAGCTTGGAGCCTTAGAAGTTTACTCAGTGTTTTAATTAAAATAATTTAAAATATAATCGCTTTAGAACCGAGTTTCGAACGGGGGAAGTTAGAAATTTCTGAAATGGAGGTACAAGACAAAATAATAAAATATTAATAAAGGCCCGGAGACGGTGGAAAAGTTTCATTTGGGACAAATATTTGTGTTTTAAATAAGGAACGCTGCGATACGATAGGGTTAGGACTGGACTCGATCATTACACTGCAGATATTTGAAATTAGAACGTATAATTTATATATATTGGAAATTAGAACTTATAACTTATATATATTGGAAATTAGAACTTATAATTTATATATATTTGAAATTAAAACTTATAATGTATATACATTTGAAATTAGAACTAATAAATTATGTACACGGATTAAATTAAATCGGAGTTTCTAAACTTTTTTTTTATTTGTAATTTAGAAATCTGGCAGAATGGAGTTATATTATTTTTTTTATATAAAAAGGTTTTATGTAAAATACAGAATTTATTTTAACAATATTGTATATATTTTAAATTGGATATTTAGATTATTAATGAAATAATAAAAACAAAACATATTTCAACAAAATCCATAAGGGGTAGTTTAAACTAAAATCAAACACACAAACACAGACGAGATGAAAATTCCCATTCCGCAAACAGGATCTAATGGTTAAACCACAAACTCAAATCTCAGAGTGGGAAAACCGACTAACTACAATAAAAACCTAACATTGAAAGCTATTAAAACCGAGTGCCTAGTGTAATGAAATATTAAAATAGTTAGTAGACGGTTGGCAAAGGCCCCGGCGGCAGCGAAAACAAATCAAACAGAAACGGCCCAACTTGTTAAAATTCTCTCACAACGTTTTGGAGTCGATTGTTACATTTTTTGACTTGTAAAAAAACGACATTCGACACATGACTGCATTGTATTATGAAATGGAATCAAATTCTGATGTTTTATATTTGAAAATGGAATTAGTTATTACATTATTGTTACATATATAAAAAATATTAATAGAACGCAAAATCTTTTGTTGAATTTATTGTAAATAACCTTTAAAAATAATAATATTACATAATAATTTAAACTTTTCAAAATTGGAACACAATACTCGATATATTCCGTCATAAATATATTACGTCATCTATTTTGTATTCTGAAAATTCTTTTTTGATAATTGAATTGAAAATTCGAAAATGGAATTAGTTATTTCATCATTTATAAAAAAATATACTACATTAGATTTATTTTTATTATATAGAACCTTTATTAAAAAATATATATATTTTTTAATTATTGGAACACAACCGATAATAAACATGTGACGTCATCTATTTTGTATTGTCAAAATTCTTTGAAATATAAAGCCCTGTCTATGGGGGTTGTAGGAAATTGTAAATTTTTCCTCAGCTAGTAGTGATGCTGCGTGGCGTGTAATTGAAAGCAAACATGCATTGTTGCGGCCCGTATCAATCAGTACAGGATAGTTTTAAAGCAAACATTAAGGGACGTACGAATTATCTTTATTAAACCCTCTGCGCGTTTGTCTTCTCGTGTTAATTTCAAAGATTTGTGACTGTTTTATTTTGTTGAATTTGGATATAGTGTTTTGTGGAACAATATATATATTGATTAATTTATTAAAACATTTATTTAGATTTTATATGCAGTTTATTCGATATAATTAATTAAATTAATAAGGGTCTGTCATATTTCATTCATTTATTATATTTGGTAATATTAATTAAAATATTGTACACCTAAATATCATTTAAACTATTTATTTATTGCATTCTCTATTAGTTTTGAGTCAAAGAATCAGACACACGGAAAAACTCTATCGAGCTTATGTTTGTATCAAAAATATTTAATGTATGTTTTTAAAAAACTAATAAATAAACAAAAATAATTGAGACTATTTTTATATCTGGCCATAAACAATTTTCTTTAAAAAAAAAATGGCGAAAGCCTTTTGAATTTGGAACGTTTTCAATATTAAGAATTCCCTATGAAATTAGTGATGGTAGGTGTGGCTCTCGAAGATCCGCGTGGTGGGCGCGTGGCGTAAACATGGCCACGTGCGCGCGCACCACACCACAATATTAAAAGAATATGGTAATATCGTGGCAATACGTGCCACATTGTTGGAAGTGCCAGATTGAAGCACTTAATGTCACTGATACAATTATTTGATTAGCAAAAAAATATTGGACATATCAACGCCTGTAAGCAATCTTGTGGTCACCAGAGCCAAGAAACTATAATTTTTGAAATATTTACAACAAAATCAACCGCATATATAAATGAAAAAATTCGTAGAAAATTTAAACCCTAATTTGATGCTGTATTTTTATTTTGATGTGATAGAAAAATCTCAAATATTCGCATTTTTTGAGTTGCAAAATTTTTTCATTGTTCACAATATTTTAGTTCAATTCAAAATTTACTGTTTATACATTTATATATAATATATGTGTATATATGTACGTATATGTAGTTTTATATATATATATTTGTATTGTTTTATTGTATGCAATTAATTATTTTTAAAATATCTTTTTAATCGCACTATACCGTATTTTGTTCTGATATCCTGTCTGTCAGAGATTGCTTTTAGCAATAAGACCGCCTTTGCATATTTTGTTTCTCGTGTTCGTGTTTCATTTAATATTGTAAGTTACGTGTTTCATTTAATATTGTAAAATTTTCATTTTTTTTTATTGTATTGTCTAATATGCAATAAAGAACTTATCTATCTATATATTTATCTATCAAAATTCCTGACAAACCTTAATATTTATAATAATTTCGAAAATTACTGATGTCTATACGAGTTCAAAAGTTTCTTCATACTGTAAATTATGAATTTGCCCGAATTTATAGGTCATAACTCTTACAGTTGTTATAATCTCGGTACTTGGAAAGTTGGTTTCTTGGGAAGTTTAGGGTCGGGATTCTAATCCTGCGGGGGAGAGGGCCGGCACGGGCACGCTATCGCCTTCTAACAGACGCGTCTTCGAGTTCTATATATATATACAATAACAGAAATTGGAACATATATGTATATATATATCTAGTTTGACATGAGAACAGCGTATACTATCTTACAATGTCAGTTTAAAATCAAAAATTTCAACAAAAATCAAATATACATATAAAATATCATCTAATATATATACATTGAAGTTTATATATTTAAAACAAAAAAAATTATAGATATATAAAAAATATGAGAAGGTAAGAATTAATTATAATACAAGTATTTACCTAGAATCTCGCAATTATGAAGCTGCGAGGACACCAGCAGATAACGTTTAACTTCACTCTGTTTTATTTCAAATTAACCCGTTTTTACTGCGCTGGGGGATACATAAATAATTAGAAGGGATGGGCCTCCGGTATCACCCTATATCCTACAAGTATATCAACTCTCCCTCGATATACCCCTGAGATTCAAAAGGAGAAATTATATATTATATAAGAAAAGTATTATATAAAATATAAATACATGTTAAATGAAGTTTAAAATCTTATTATTTACTATGCAATATAAAAAATATAACTGGTTAATTATATATAATAATTTAAAACCAGTTTAAATTGAAACATCAATTTCATAATGGTAGCGCAATAATTATAAGAGGGAAGGAGCGGTTCAGTTTCCAATTAATTACTGCCAGTGAACGCTTGTTCTCTAATTACATATATATATACTATATATACTATATAATATAATGATAAAAGTTTGTATATTTGTAATGATATTAAATACTACTGACATATCTGGAAGTTCTTTCATCATTAGAATGGTACATTATTATTAAGTAACATATATATTTAACTATATATGAGTAATAAAAACGTTCGTCCGCGAGTGGAACCACGAGTAAAAGCTAGTTACGTGTAATTTAATTGATTACTGAAAGTAGGAGATATTATCTTACTATAGTTGTATATATATTCTACCTATTTAATACAAGACTGACAGTATGTTTGTTTCTTTCTATATATAATATATGTACAATAATTAAAAATAGTACCCGATTTCAGTTACGACATTTTAGTTCTAAAGCAACTAAAATTGCAGTCGGATTAACAGACAATGTTTTATATATATTTATTTATGACCACTAAACTAACTATATATGCTCAAAATAAAACATCTAGTCTTTTATTACAGACATACAATCAATTTAATCTATTTGTAGATATAATAATAGACCACGAAAATAAAAAAAAACACTTGTATATCTAGAAACAATAACATATAACAAAACAGATAGATAAGCTAAGCTGTAATAAGTGTATAATATATTGCAATTTACATACGTACATATTACATTTAGTAGCATGTATTACTATATATAATAATATGTGATGTATGTCTTTTGTATGTTTGTAGCTCACTCTATCCCTTCAGATTGGAATAAAATATGAAAAAAGGAACTGTAACACATATTATGTCACATAACTTTAGCTATTGGGCCAACATTGCCCACTAACTTGACCAAGAATGGCAAACATAATTTAAAGTTCTTTGAATGTACGTGATTTGAAATTATGAAACGCATAAAAGTAACGTTATAATCTAACTCATTGCTTCATTTGTTTAATATATTTTATTAAATAGATGTTTTAAATATCTATTTAATAAAATATATTATCAGTAATATATTTAATGTAATATTTTATTTCAAAATACATAACAGTTTTTTTTAAGTATAAAAATAATAGGCCTTACCTTAACACTCTTATTATCTCCTCTAGTCACAATTTTTTTTTTAGTTTCACTCTTATCATGCGTAAATTGCACACACACAATTTATGTTAGAAAATATTCGTTTTATTTAATTTTATTGATATTTATAAACTTAAATCAAGAAATCAGGTCTTATATATGTCTAGCTGAAAAAAAAAAAATTTAAAACATATTAACATGTAACAAATAGAAAAGAAAAACATTTTGTGTGCTAAGAACAATGTAATGTCAGAATATTTATAGTTAGATCATAATAAACCCTGGTAATGAGGCCTTCGGTCAACTTATTGACAACAATCATTTCATTTTATTTTAATTTCATAATAAAAATATGTTATGTTATCAATGGGAATTAATCGCGTGAATATTTTCTTTACTAAATTTTTTTTTAGGTACGATTTAAGTTAATCGTAAATTATTATAAGTCTTTCAAATAATGTCATGATTAGAGCAATTTTGAACAAATGGGACCTTCAGGCATTGTCACGTACCCTGCAGTTTAAATCTCATGGCTAAGGGCGAGGATTAATGCAATATAAATAAATGTTAAATTAAAATGTCCATCGACACCCCTGTGATGTCGTGGGCGATTTCAAATAAACGGTCTTTTTGTTATATTACTAATAGCTTATTGGGTTGTAAATTTTGTCAGCTATTACAAGCATTGCGTGTAAGGTTAGAAGTTTTGATAATATTTCATTTATTTATTGATATTACAACAAATTATATATAAAATCCAATTCATTATATACAGTTTTAAAATATAGTTAATTTCAATCATTAATAGAAATATAGGCATAAATACGAAATAAGTAATGTAATAATGATTTGAACATACATCGAGCATAGTTTGTCTAATTTAGGGTTCCTTAATTTTAATATTTTTTTCTGCTTTAATAAATATGTATTTATTAAAGCCTAAACATAGTATATGTTTATTTTTTATTTATTTATTTATTTATATTTTCCACTTTCAATCAATACCAATGATCACTTGTGTACGTCCAAAAAATTTTATATATTATATATTGTAATTTTTTAATAAGAAAAATATTAAAATAGAAATATTTGAAATTAGAATATTAATTGTAATATTATTCCTAATATATTAAAAAAAAAAATAGGACATCTATCGTTTCCAATTATCCCAGATTGCATCTAATCCAAATCGTACTTGTATGAACTGGTTATAACCAGTTAATACTAAATACATCCAGTAATATTGCAGTAAATCCAAACAATCCAATGCACTGGGGGTGGTTTTATTTATTTTTTATGGTCCACCAAATTCGTAGGTATTGTAGGGGCTGGTTAATGAGATGCGGTGTAAACAGACTGCTCCTTGGAGAATTCTGTCTGTTTTTTGATTCGGTATTTGTTGAGTTGTGAGGGGGTTGTTGAGATTTAGGAGACAGAAATACATACATTCATTTTATACTATACTAGTAACGGACTCGCGGTTGCATCCTCGATTTTATTTAGATAGATAGATAAGCACTTTATTGCTTATTAGACAATACAATAATAAAAAAAATTAAAAAAAAAGGAAAACTTACAATATTAAATGAAACACGAAACTTACAATATTAAATGAAACACGAACACGAGAAACAGAAGATTAAGAGGATTATGCTTCTGCTTCTAGTTATTATTAAAATAACTAGAAGCAGAAGCATAATCCTAGATAGCTTTTTTCTTGAACCATAATCAAATATAATTTTTCAAATCCATTCAGTAGTTTTAAAGAACGCATACAATCTAATAAAAAAACAAACTTTAGCTTTATAATATTAGTATATGTTATTAGAGTAAAAGAAATATATATTATATGCATATTTAAAATGTATGTTCGTTACGCGTGCAGCGTGTCTTATATCATGCTATTTTTAATTATTCTTCTTGTATTTGTACAGGTGTGTCGCTGCCCTAAATACTGTACGGTCTAACAATGACTTCTTTATATTATTATAGTTTTATAGATCTCTTGTTGTACATCCAATAATCATATTTTATTTTAAATAATATTAAGAAATCACTGGTTTTGAAGGATTCCAGTTAATACTTTACGATCAATCTTTGCTTATGAAATGGGTTAAACAAACACACAAAAAAACGAGAATGCATACACACAAAAACACACACATTAAATTAGCTAAATTTAAAAGTTCCAATTTAGACGTTCATTTTCTGAGAATCAACTACTAAAATAATAATTTTAAAAATTTTAAAATGTTATATAATATAACAATATAAACTAATTCAATTAAATTAAAAATAATAAATATATGGATTCTGAAAGTTCGAAATGAAATTAAGATAAGAATATTATTATGTAAAAATCAGTTACTTCTAGGCGCGGTGAAAAAAAAAATTATCTTTATATGCGGACAGAGTCGCTGGAGATGAGTTAGTCTAAAACAATATATGTATTGAGTTTACTAATACTATGTGTGAAATATTTTTGAAATCGGCTATTGGTTATATTTACTTATGGTAGAAGCAAAATATATATAATTATATGTCAGAAAGCTAACGAAAATTTCTCTTTACTATTACATATAATTTTTTAAACTTTTTTATAAGTAAAAATATCATTTACTATTTAGTTCGTGCTGTTTTCTTTTCATCATTTAATGACGAATTTTGACAATTTTTTTTTTTTTTGTACTCATGAATTTTTTTAAATTTTTTTCTGCTATTGTCTACTGAGTCTGAAATAATACCTTTACACCATCAGTAAAGAAGAGAATAAAGGTAGAACATTCTTATCTTGTTCTTGATTAATTTATTCCAAACTTATGCCTACATTCTTTTAAATTTATTTATATAAAACCTTGTCATATAACTCTATACCTTTTTCTTTATCTTTTGTTCTTTCTCACTCTCTCTCTTATTTACTATGTTTCAAGTTCAAACCAAAATATTTTATGTATAACTTTATACTAAGGACTTTTTACCTAAACCTTTTTGAAGCTTTTAAGCATTGTTCTTCACTTAAGCTTTCAAGACTGCTTCTTGATTTTATAGTAATATATCACATCTTCAGCCTAAAATTAACATTACTATAGCGGTTTATTAAACCATGGCTTAACTCTGGCTTAACATGCGGTTATTTCATATTTTACCGTAGTTTCTTATAACAATTGATGTTTAAGCAAATCTAAACTTAAAACTGGGTTTAAATGTTAAACGATGGTACAGTTTTAGTCTATTACAGTCCATTGACAGTAAAATGTAAGTTTCAGTATTCATAGCACGCTTGTGACCCGCGCCCGTGTTTGCTCGCGACTGTCGGGCACACGCAATTCTAAGCAAACATTGGATCCAATTCATAAATTCGATTGCTCTAGTTTCGTACAAATATGAAAATACGAATACATGTGTGACTTGTTGGAGATTTTGTATTCTAATATCTGTTGATATTATATGTATTGAGAGCTCTTACAAAAATGAAAGTACATCTACTTTTGCACTAGACGGTGCCTCCAATATAGACATAATATGTATTATGAATTAAAGTATGTGTTTTGAGGTTTGTATGTGAAACTGGCATCTACTCATCACCAGAGGGCGTAAAAACGTTCATATTGTCTGGTGATTTTTTAGTAGTGTCTTTTCCTTATCTTCTTTCAAGAAAAATTTAGGCAATATTATATATATTATTATAATAAAGGTTTCTATTTTAAGAAATCCGTCGTTCTAGAAAATCTGGCAATACTATATAAATAAAAGTTTTCCATTACGAAATAAAAAGGTTCTAAAAATTAAACTAAAATTCATCTATTACTCAATATTAAGAAAGCCTTAAATATATTTTGTATCTTCTAATTTGTTCTAGAACAATGTTTTCACATTACTGTTAAGTAGGTTTATATTTTCTAAACACAAATCTCGACCTAAAGAAATAGTCATAGAAATAACACCCAGACTCCAAACAACTCGTCTTCACACAAATTACTGTCCCATATTAGAATCGAACTTTTGACTTTGCTACTACTAACCACTACACCTATATGTCAAACCTTTTAAAACATATAATAATATATGAAATAATAATAATATAAATATGTAATAATATAAATATATAATATATGAAAAAAAGAAATAGAAGTTTAATATGTGTATGTAAATTAAAATATAGTGTATATTTATTCCGATATCTTTATGATCAATCCTAATGTGTTTCTGATGTTATGTTATAGATGTTATTTTGATATAACGATAATCATAATCGATTTAACATCGACTAAATGGACTGCAAATTATAGACTATATAGTGGAGTGACGATGAATTATGAAATAGATTATAAAACTATTTCTATCTTTTTACGTGAAAGTGAACTGTGAAAATCTCTTTGGTTTTTAAAATAATCTAATATTTTCAATATTTGAATTTAACAATATTCTTATAAATATATTTATAGATTTTTTTAATAGTAGCCACTATTAAAAAAATCTATAAATTATTATAAAACAACAAAATTAAAAGAGATAATTTTTTTTTTATCTCTTATAATAAAAAAAATTGAAATTTGTTTTGATTATAATTGTTTTTTATTTTGACCCAATATTTCGTTTTATAAACCCTTGATAATTTGAAGTGTTTTTTTTTATATACATACTTAATAATTAAACTATTATAGTTTTTTTTATGTTCTCTTGACTGCTTTCAAATAAACAAATTTACAAGTTTTTTAATATTAACATAACCTAATTTTATTTTTAAATATAACGCATTATATTTATATACATATAAATAATTTTTATACATTTTGTTTTCAAGTAATAAACGTCTAGACGTGATGACAACGTGGACTTTTTTCATTAAGTATGATGCCACACTGAAACAAGCTCTTTTATAAGACATCGTCTCATCTCGCGAAATTAAGTTTCAAATATTAAATTCGCTTTATGAGAAAGATAGTCTAAAACCCGCCTTTAATAAATTTTATAAGGATCTATAATTTCAAAGAGCGCACTTAGGTATAGAATATATTTATTTTATGAGTATTGTAATAATATAAAAACACTAAATTTAAAATATCATTTAGATACAGTGTGTTTTTTGGTTAATATTTCAATATGTTGACCAGAAAGTATCACTGACATATGTTGTCAACTTTAGTTCAACTTGAAAATATCATTGATATAAAGTACATTAATTTTTTGAATATTTTCATAATCATAACATAAAAATATAATTTACACACAGTGTATTGTTTTTCAATATTTCAGTGTCTTGACTTGAAATTATTATTGACATAATATGATGTCCTCTCTTTACACATATTTTGATAACAAATATTATTAATATATAGTATGATTTTTTTTATAATTTCATAATCATAACATACAAAATGTTTTTTTAATATATCAGTGTCTTGACTTGAAAATATCATTGATATATAGTATGTTTTTTTATATATTTTTATATTCATATCGTGACAATATCATTGACATAGTGTGTTGTTTTCTACGTAGTTGTATTAAATACAAAACTCAAAGACACAATAAAATAATAAACTATTAATGCCCCAGTGTTTACTCAACGAAATCACTAGGTCGGGAAATAAGGGTGGATTATCTTATATTAGCAGGCCTGAGGGAGATCCGAGAAACAGTATTTATATGATTCTCGCAATTATTAGTACCACTTTGAAACTAATAAACATATTGAATATATTTTAATCTTGATTTATATTGTATTTCAGTTTAGTGTTTATAAGAGATATGTTACAGTATATATGTAACCAGTGGGTTAAAGTACGAAAGCCTTAAGTAGCGAATGATTGCCAAGTATGAGTTAGACTACAAAAATTGGGTCAAGCGCAAAAGGATTAATTCGTGGTTTAAAAACTAACTGCGACATCTGTAGAATTCACTGTGAAAATTTGTCTGAAATGTATACACTTGTACATATGCATTGCAGCATGATGTGACTTTTCGTCTCATAACTTCCACCCAAAGGCAGGTATTAAGACAAAATTTCTAACATATAGTCGTCTATAGTAGAGTATTAGACGTACTAAGTCTCAGCTCTGAACTATGTACTGTCTTGAGTTATCTTATATACGAACGGACGGACAAATACAGACATCCTAGACAATATTATTAAGATTTCGCTACTTAATCAAACTCCTACGAATATATAATTTAAGTTTTACTTGAATATGCCTATGGCTTGTAAAATCCGCAACGAGTACGTGCGACGAGGCCTTGTGGAACGATATCGCTGATAAGACGCATGATAGTAGACTGCGACGGTATGAACACGTAAAGAAGAAGCCAATATAGGCTATTTAGTGCTACAACTTGAAATTACACAAAGAACTGTAGAAATACCCAAGACGAGACCTACGTGTCAAAAGATAAAAAAGCAAAGTAACCGACGACGACGTCCGAAATAAAACGAAATGCATGATCAAAATAAGGAAATTAAAAAAACAAATCACCGCAGGAGAGAGAGGAGAGAGAGAGAAGAAGTGGTGCTAAAATGACAAAGTCATCGCTGAAAACGTCCGAAATTGAACGAAGTGGTGGACCTAATTAAGAAAACAAATAAACCACCATAACAAAGAGATGTATGTATGTATGAGATGTATAATTTGAACATACCTCCAAAAAAAAAACTAAAATTTAAGGTATGAACAATATTTAATAACTCTACTATCACTAGAGAGAGAGAAAGAGAAAATTTTACCTTCAAAACAGAAAAAAAAACTAAATATTTAAAATGTAGAACTATAAATATTATTTTTATTGCTAATTCCTCATATTAGCGAGTGCATTTGTTGTAAGCTGTCTGTAGGGCCCCAGTACACTTGCGTCGCCTCGCCGTTCACAATACATCGCTAATCGCCCGACAAAAGCACGGTTTAGATATAAATACAAATCGTGTTGTTTTCGGTCGCACCCCGTCGCGAATTGCGCCCTCTTTATAAAGCAGCGTGTACACATATTAGATTTATTATATTTGATTGCATATTTAATATATATTTGTTACAAAAATAGAAAAAAAAATACATTTTTAAAAAACCTACACCGAAAAAAAATTTGTTTTTAAAATTTAATCCAAAATGTACCAAAAGCAATTCATGGATACAAATATTAATAAAAGTAAAAGTTGATATAAAAGAAAAAAATTCCAAACTAAATATTGCATACATTATGTTACAAAATAAAAATAAATAATATACACTTAGAAAAAAATAGTTTTGAAATTTTTACACCAATATTTACAAAAAACGATGTTTTGATACAAGCATGAATAACAAAACGTTTATGTCAAAAAAAAACTAAACTAAACACTAAAAAAACAATCTAAATTAGTGTAAACGTTTTGATAGATATATTAATAAATTAAAATCAAATGTAGTATGTAGGCCCCTTAACTCACCCTCACAGAGGGCGTGAGTGCAGAGATTTTTATTGTACGCATTTGATCACAGGATTATTTTGAGCTTCGACGAATATATTACCAGCATTTCATTTTAACTGTTGATGCGTTTAATTGTTTTAAACAATTACTTTTATATTAAACTAGATATTACTATTGGTTTCACCCGATTTTGCTTACTAATAACTAATAACACCGTTAGGGTTATCCTTCCTCATGAAGCTGTCTTTCATTTTATCAAAAAGAGTTTTTCAAATCCATGCTCTAGTTTAAAAGAATAATGAGTTAAACAAACAAACTTATCCGCTTTATTTTATTAGTATAGATTATTTTGTATGTTACATAAATACAACATGTATATTTTTTATTAAATTACGGCGTATGTTAAGATAGATAGATAGATAAGCACTTTATTGCATATTAGACAATACAAAAATAAAAAATAAAAAAAAAAAAAAGGAAAAACTTACAATATTAAATGAAACACGAACACGAGAAACAGAATAATATGCAAAGGCGGTCTTATTGCTAAAAGCAATCTCTAACAGACAACCTTTAGGTGAAAAGATATCAGAACAGAATACGGTATAGTGCAATTAAAAAAAAATCATAATTTAAAAATAATTAATTGAATACAATAAAACAATACAATATATATAAAAATATATAAAACTACATATACATACATATATACACTTATATTATATATAAATGTAAAAAAAAACAATAATACAATTTATATATAAATACTACATAATAAACTATTTACTGCTAATATATATAAAGACACAAATGAGTGATGACAAATAAGATGAGGTTATTCGTTTTATGTTCTTTACATATTAAGAAGAATTTGCGTAATAGATTTTGGGTGGATTTATTATTATTTTAGTATTATAATAAATCTGTATACCTATGTATGTAGGTATGTTATGACATGGCAATGGCGTTACTTTTATAAATATACTTACATAATAAATATAAACATATATACATATACAAGAACGTAATTCATAAAAATTAGCAGAAAAAAAACTGTCATGTATTTTTTTTAATTTATATATATTTTTTTATAATTTTAATACATTTATATTTACCTACTTTGCTTTAAATTTACAAATTAACATCTAGAATAAAAAAATATGACACATTTTTTTTATATTAATCTTAATTTACAGTGAAGTATGTAAATAAATATATTCACTATATAATAATAATACAATAATGTAGTAATAAATGGTCAGAGAAGCGTGAAACTATTATATCACAATATTAAGGTTGGTACACCGCGGTATTTCACGCGCAACTAGATCAGATATGCGCGGGAGTCGCACAATAGCTGTCAGCTAAACGGCTGCGGTATGAGCTTATTAAATATAGGAAGATTTTATTTTTTCCTTTTAATTTTATTAATATATTTATTTTTGTAATTTTTTTTCATTAATTTATTGATTTTAATTCGTTTTTTTTTAGTAAAATATTTTTGTTTTAATATTTTTATTACCTATAGTTTAATCCAAAATTTTAAGTACTGATGAGATATTTTAATATAATTGAGTAATAATATAATATTATTTTTTTATATTTTGTATTGTGTTTTGAATTTTTTTTTTTAATATATATTTTATTCTTTCATGAATACATTTAAAAATAAATTAAATACAAAAATATATATACTGTTTTTAGCAAGCAATCTTGCAATATGTTATAATAATATGTTATAATAATAGCAATAAAAATATTGTATATATAAGAAAGTGAACACGCTGTATATAGCTAAACTAGCCCTACGGCCAGGCTCTGTCCGCGCTAATACGACGAATTGACTGACTGACAGTTAATAAATATATCTACCATATGTCGGCACCCTTTACATGTGCGCTGATTTTATTAATACACTAGGTTTTTTTATTTTATAGCACATATGCATTATATAGTATGTGTACAGATTTAAATATATATTTTAATTTGGTTTTGGTTACTTTGATTAAATAGTAAATTATATACATAATTAAAATAATAAAAAAGTGTATATGTTTTTTTATATATTTATTGGTAAAAAAAATATGATTAGTAATTTATTTTAGTTACTGCTTTATACAATATTTAGCATGTTTTATATATATTTTCATAGCTTTTATATTGTAAATTAATATTTTTTTAAATAGATATAAAACAGTTACGATTAATGTAATAATAATATTAAAGTAAATAAAAAACGAAAATAAATTGTGAAAATATTTCCTGAAGAAAATAAAATAAAATGTCACTAGCTTAAAAGATCGATAAAACCAACAAGTTTAAATTGAAACATTTATTGTTAGGGTACGTTTGTGCCCCACAAGGGTACAAACGACCCCGCGATCACGCCACGGGGTACACGCGACCCCGCTGGGACCACTTGAGGGCAAGACTATTTACATTGCCACTAATTATTTTTAACAGTTGCTTTTATTTTATTACATCCCTTATCAATAATAAAACTGTTGTCATTGTTTTGAACTTAGACTTATAATTATAATATTTCAAAGATATTGTATACTAGTTATGCCTCGCAGTTTCACTCTATTATATACTGTTATAGCCTCATGATCCTAATACATACTTTTTCGATATATAAAAGCATGCGTTTATTTACTATTATTATATATATAATTATAATTATGCAGCTGTACTCAAGTCATTTTTATCGAAATTTGTCGAACACTTTCAGTGTCCTTCAAAATTGAATTTCTGAACTGCTGAAATATAATAGTAATTACAAAAAAGTAAAGACTTATCAATGACTTCACTTTACTATTAACTAACTTACTGATAGACACCTACTTCGTCTTTCTGTGAATACAATTGCTGCAAAGCATTCGAAATGCGTTAAAATTTAGTTCAACTGTAAGTAATAATTATACGAGTTAAATACTTTAGGAATACTATTATACTAAAAAAAATAAGTTTCGTAATATTTCAAATAAAATATTACATGAAAACTGAAAAACAGCATTTTAAACTAATATTTTTTTAGAATTAAGTGAAACTGTGATCAATAATAATTGAATCTTTAAAAAATGGTATTGTTTCAATGTGTCCTCGTACTGTAAATAATATTTAAAAAATTGAAAGTTTCATAAAGTTTTAAATTAAATATTACTAAAAAGCTGATAAACAGTATAGTACAATAATTATTTTACGTCTGACGTAATGTTTAGTTCAATCAGCCGTATCGATAACGCACAAGAGGTTTGACAGCAATAAAAATTCGCCATGTTTTTGTACCCGGCGCTCCTTGAAACTGTCAATTACTACAGAACACGCATTATAGAGGGACTGTCTAATGTTAAGCATTTGTATTATATATAATTGTCTCGCTGTACTGAAGTTCACGCCGCGATTCTGCCATGCGAACCACACTCGAATGGGTTTATACTAGTCAGGCATATTCCGATATTTACGTATAATTGTATATAATAGTAGTCATGGATCACGAAAGTTTAAATACAAATGAAAAATTTATTAAATAAATATTACTAAATATTTATTTAATAAAATAAATATTAATTACTAAAAAATATCCGGTATATTAAATTCATTATAGATTCTTTCCATGCCAATGAAATCAGGATTTCTTTAAATATAAACGAAGTTATCTACAAAAATATTAATAAAATGTACCTAATACAGTCTGTGAATTTGTAAAGGATTAAAATTGTATGGTCGTATTATAAATCGTGTACAAACGTCGCCAGATGGCGTAGTGTTTGTTCGACCTGCTCGAGTGCGACTTTGAATTTTGAACCCGCACCTGTCGTTGTCGAGAATTTAGAAGTTTGAGTCAAATTCAATAAGATATTGGTAAATTTAGCACTTGCAAAGTTTTTAATAATTAACTAAGTTTTAATCAATTTCAGTGAGTACATATACCTATTTTTTTTAAAACATTGGAAATAAGAAAAATAGTTATTTCTTGATTAATAATAAATATTGTTAATTCATTAAAAATAAATTATTAATAACAATATCACAATTATTTTATAAATGTCAATTTATGATATACATATGTGTATAACTCTTCTATTTCTAACAAACCGTAAAAAATTAATGAAATATTAAAAGTTTAACGAATAAAAACGTTTTGTATTTATGAAATGTAATTAAAAATCACTTATGTAATTCAGTTGTTCAGTCACATTCACAGACGGGTTAATAATTATAGTTTACAATTAAAATTATCCGTTGCATAAAACACGGCATTAGCCCCTATTAAACTTTGCACAACCTTAATAATTGCCTGTCCATTGTACATTAGATAGCGTTAACGGTGTGGTACAAATAAAACCTAAAAATAATTATTATTGAGCTGAGCGAAGCTCTTACTGAGCTAAAGTGTGTTTCGTTACTAATGCTACTCCTCCTAGACCAATAATGGTAGGATGTCGAAAATTAGCAGAGTTGTCGAGGACAGGTCCTGAAGTTATGATACCATTTATGATTGTAGTTTTTTTCAAATGGTTAAAATGTGTCCCATAGAGTTAAAATGTGGAACGTTTTGAAATCGCACGCGCGAGTTCTTATTAGATTTAAGATTATAGCAACTTTTTACTGTGCTAATTTTACAAGTATGAAAAGTTTCGTTCAGCTCCACCCGCCGTATATAGTGGCGGACCGAGTATATATGTATATATGAACTGTACACACGTAAATACTATTGGCAATATCCTGACTAGTTTCGATTAGGAGTTCTTATTATCAGCTCTGAGTACGACGAAATCGCGGCGTGAACTCAATTCAAATGGCGATAGTAGTTAGTGAGTACATATAATTACATATTATAATAGTAAATATGGATCACGAAACAATAAAAACAAGAATAAAAATCATATTTTATTTGTTTGTATTTTCAATACTAGTTTCTGCCCGCGGCGTCACCTGCGTTTGGAATATTTTTATAAATTATAGCCTGTGTTATTCCGATGTATAAGCTTATTGTTATGTTTCATAAATTTTCTTTCAATAGCTTTTGCGTGAAGAGTAACACATACATACATTTACAAACTTTTAAATTATATAATATCAGTAGGAAAAAAAAATGGCTATTATTCATAATCTAACATATATATATCTATATATGTTAGATTATGAATAATAGCCATTTTATAACTTCTATATGCAAATTAATATATAATAAAAGAGAAGCTTATTTACGAAATAGACACGTATTTAAATCATTTTTTTACACTAACACAAATAATTCTAAACATAAAAATCCCTTTCAAATCAATTTTACAAAATGATGTTTTAATATTTTTATTGAAACATCTTTTCGGACGTCGAACGAAGAATATCCATCTTAGCTTTAATATTTAATAATTGTCACGAAGACACTAATCTGGAGGACGAAATATAAATAAATATATCTTAGTCTAGGATATATTTTTTTATATTATAATATACTTAAAAAGAATCCTACAATAAAATCTATTCTAATATTAATAAACACTGCAAGCGTATATCTTGGACCGTGTACAAAGAGGCCGCACGCGATATACCAAATTGCCGACATAAGCTAGATAAGGATCGAGACACATGGAAAACTTGTAAAGGCCTCATTTATGTACCTCCCATGTATAACACGCCTATATTATACTTTTACTTCCATTCTAGTTATTATATTTAATTTGTTTGTTGTAATAACTTGCAAGCTTCAATAATTCAATGGATAAGATTACTTTTTATTTAAATTTAGATAAACGATCCAAAATATATTTTAAACTAAAATATACATACTAGTAATTTTTAATAGCTTTTCTGCTATGAGCTCTTTGTATAACCTTTATATTATAATTAATATAATTTAAATAATATATAACATTTTAAATAAAACCTATACATAATTCATAATTATCGTTTTATGTTCTTGGTCTTATGAAGATGATGAAGTGGAGCTCTGAATCTCAATAACGTTGTAAAGGACTCTCAGCAGACTGCGCTGGCACGAACCACAGAGCAACGAACGCTCTGTACTGAATATTATATAATATTAAAAATAAAAACATATTAAAAAATACAGATTATATAAAATTATAATAAATATTTAATATATATCTTAAGGTTAATTAAAAAATTATGTTATAAATAATATTAAAATATTGAAAACGAATTTTATATTAATCTTTCGTGTTAGTATTTATAAAGCGGAGAGTTCTCTTCATCTGCTCTGTGGTTAAGAGCCATCGCCGGGGGGTTTAATATTAAAAATAAAATATAAAAGAACTGATCCCAGTAGTGGATCATTGTGTGCTTTTTAATAAATGCCCAAATCATTGAAACCGCTTTATCGTAGGTAATTAATGTTATTACAATATGGCGGCTATTTTACTCTTTGTGACGTCACTTACTCTGTGCTTTTTATGTAAGTGTTAAGAAACTCTGGTAGGTATAGATTGTATAATTCCTAATTAAGTTTGTTTTGTAGAAATTATTATATGTAGTTAATAAGTTACTTGAATAATAATTAAAACTTTAAAAGTATATCTGTTTTCAAAATTTTTGTATTTATATAATTATAACTTATTTAATAGATGTATTTATATATTCTTGGTATCTGTACTACAATATTAAGATAAATGTTGATATAAGAAGATGTATGATAGGAATCCCTGAGTTATATAATGAATTATATAATATACTAGTTGCGCCTCGCGGTTTCACCCTCGTCTCATCCTACTACTATCGCCTTTCCCACGATAATGAGAAAAAAATGTTCAAATCCATTCAGTAATTTCGTTTAAACAAAAAACAAGCAACTTTTCCGCTTTATAATATTAGTAGATCGTATCACGAAAAAGTCTGTCCTGTTTTTCCAATTTCAATGAAATTTTCCGCTGTTATATTGTCTAGAAGATAAACATTTTAAACCTGAAAAATTACGAAACTTCAACAAGAAAAAAATATTCAAGAAAACTACTACATGGGTTTTGATAAAAATTGTTTCGGTGTTAATTTATTATCCGAGTAAAAGATAGGTATATTTTAAGGTGTTGTCTTTTAGCGTTCTTCGTTCAAGGATTACTAGAATTTCGAATGTCTTAAATTGAATTCTTTAGGCCTTGTACATAAGAGAGCATCTTAAAAGCCGTGGTTATGTTATTACTTGTTATTATCTATATTTAAATACATATATATTTTTTTTAATTTTCACGAGTACACATTTGAAATAAAACTATTTTTTACGGATTAAAACTCGCGTATAATTTGGGTAGATAAAATTTACATATTATTATATCATCTTGTGTAACCAAATTATACGGGAGTTTGAATCCGTAAAAAGTAGTTTTATTTTAAATACAAATTATTATTTATGTCAGCGACTCAAACAGTCAATACTATGTTTAGTGTTATTTTAGAAACAAGTAAACAAGTCAATTTAACTATCCATGGAGTAACTCTCAGGTTATTTTCCAAGGACACATTTTTAGAACTGTACAAGAGTATGTCGTTTTATACGTAAAATGTATGTAACTTTGAAATTTAAAAAAATACTTTGTTTATGCTGTTTTCAAAGAAAATTTACATTACAATAAAACCGTTTTTCGGATATAACTCGCGTTTATTATTACATTTTACACCATCATCTCGTCTTACCGCGAACACGTTTGCTGCAAAGCATTCGAAACGTCGAGTTAAATATAAAAATGTAATAATAAACGCGAATTATATCCGAAAAATAGTTTTATTGAAATGTGTAGTACTCGTGTAAATCTTAGAAAACATTAAATTTATATTATTTTAATGGTATAATAATAATACTGAAAATATTAGCTACAATAAAAAAAATTATGTATGGTTAACAATTTTTCCTAAATAAAGATACAAAAATGACAAACGAAGAACGAAAAGTAATATTTGTAATTGTGTGACTTTTGAAGTGACGATGAATAAAACATGACGTCATTCGTTGCTAGCACACGTTGACAATTTCGCTAAAGCCGCAGCCTTTGAGGTTCCGTCAAAGCCTGTTTGCCTCTCATGGTACACAGGTTACACAGAATATTGATTGATGCACATACACAATTGCATTTAAGAGGCTAGGTGATACAATTTTGCATTTTGGTGATAAGGCAGATTTCAAAAGATAACAGAAAACTTACTCTTTGATCTCAAAGTATTGTATTAATTATTATGATGTAAGCTGATTCAGTTGTAAATTTTGCAAAAGCTAAATTTTGAGTGTTTGGAAAAAATATTTTTTATGTTCTTTAATAAATTATACCAAAACATTTTATGAATTTTTTAAATTTTTATTTAATTAAAATACTTACTATAAAATGTTTATATGTTTGTGGAAGGTAAGATAGAGATCTATTGTACTATTGGATTTTTTAAGAAGATATAAACTCTCTTCTTAATAATATAAATAATGAAGGTTTTAGAATAAGAATAGTAAAATTTCAAAAACAATTGCTTGTTAAAGGATTTAAGTCTCTCTATCTCGGTTTATTTTCGAGGCTACCAAGAAAAAAATATTAGTACTTTTAAGAATAACATTTATTTGTTGACTAAATTTAGCTTATATGACGTTAATATGCGCAAATTTAATTTATTATACTAAATATATATATACATGTAATTAAAATCTAATCAAGACTATGTAATTATGTTTAATAAGTTATATAGAAATAGTTCTTAAAAGAATCACTTTTAATTTATCGGCGTCTTTGAAAAAATATGTAAATGCTTTTGAAACTTAAAAACTACTTGAAGTGACCGAAGGTTGAAGAGTCTCATGATTAGCATTCTCATTACGAGGAGTGGATTAGCACCTCGTTGCACTTATTGGAGAAACGTGAGGTCTTCGTCAACTTTAAACGATCTATGTCAAGGGGGATATTATGGAAAATTATTATTTTATGGAAATATCACAAGCTTGTATCAAAATATATAATATTATTATTTTTTTTTTTTTATTTATTTCCGCTTAATAAATATCGATCTTTTCGTATGTAACAAGCTAAATGAACTTAGGGTTAGGTTAGGGCTTCTCATAACAGTAAACTTAGATTTATGAAACTTAAAAACAATTGCAGATGAGTAAGTCTTAAACGGAAAGAAAAAGGAAGGGTAGTAAAAAGGGAATTTGACCTCTATATAATGTAAACACTGTTGCTTTTGGCTGATTTTCCGTGAAAAGTTGGTAGTCCCTCGACCGATGCAGCCCATATACTAATTCAAAACTATATAAATTTAATTAATACAACTCAGCTGTATCTTCAATAAGGCATCATATTATTTGAGGTCACAATATTTCAAACAAATTGGCCAAATTGGTCCAACAAATTTTAAAAGACTAGCCTACAACCTGAAATCTGCCTAGGAATGTCTGAAGCAAAAACTCATAATAAGCAATTTATCTTGAAGTCTTTACAAATATTAATATTTAAATCGGAAAGTAGAGGTAATAACTTTTTATAATGGTGAAAAAACAAATATTACAAGAGCATGAGCTGAGATACAATCGCTTGGATCTTCGTATGTCCAGACACGGTTGTCTTGCAACAAACAATTGAACTGGTCAGTTATTGGCTCAAACATTCGTAAAGACAATACCTTAAACATATCTTAGTTATCATCACATGTAAATATGTATGTTTGCTGATTTTTAAATATATATAACCTAATATAAATTTACCGTTTATATGTTTTTATGTTTGGTGTATATATCTATACTTATGTATGTATATAATTGTATATTACACAGCGCAGAGACGTGTTCCGTGTACTTTTAATTTAATGTTTTATTTGAGATATAAAAACATGTATTAAAAAGGAGTTTGTTAGTAGAAGCCTAAAAACTATGTTAGTGACCCCTATATATATATATTTTTTTTATGAGCTCTTTAACAGTCTTTAGACGATCAAAGATTAATATGAGATCTTATTTAGTCTTTCCTACGCGAGTGTACATCCGTTTCCAAGAAATATTGATAGCTTGTGAATTTAGATACTTCTTTACCAACTGTCTGAACATATATATATATATATATATATTGTTCTGGAAGATAATATTCTCATATAATATGCTAAATATAATATAGATATAAAATACGTTTGTATATTGTATACTATAAATATTTTGTACTGCAATTCTAATCTATGCGGTAAAGTACACCTGAATGAAATACTTCAGTGAAAAGTTCGCTATATATTTTATATTTTAACTTTTCTGCACTGCATCTCATTTTGTGTGTGCAATAAAGTTATATATAATATATAATAAAACTCAAGCCTATAGAAAAAACAATTTTGTATATATAACCTCGAGGTGATGTGGCATGGTATGTCAAACACCATAACATTAAGTTTCCCTGAACTGGTGTCGTTAGCGACTACATGCGAAATGGACGACTTGTGACAACATGGCGTTGCTCGGAATTCTTTACCTTGAATAAAATTTTTAGTATCATGGAGTTAATGTTTATGGAAGAGACATTTGTTAACTATTCTATATATATTTTCCAACATACATACTTTGCTTAATTGTATTAGTTTTATAGTTATAGAAAATTTTGTTTCTAAAATAACACTGAAGCTAAAAATATTTTATTAAACTTAAATAGCAGGATCAATAATAAAATAACAAAAATAACAAAAATAACAAAAACAAGAAATTTAAAAATTATATCAACGTTAAATAAGTATTCTCAAAATCTATAAAATGTATCAATTATCGTTTTATTTAAACATAAATATCAAATAGAAACGATGTCTTTATAAACGTATTTCTACAAACTATTTTAATATGAGAAAACAAAAAATTCCTCGCACACAAATAAAACAAGCACTAACCTAGTAAACTAACACAAAAGAGAATCTTTATCATATATTAACGTTCTTGGTAATTAAAAAAAGTTTGTTTACTGACCTCAGCTCAGGGTCACCTGACATCAAAGCTGCCAGCCCTGTCAAGCACAAGAGCCAATCTTGGATATATACAACTTCAAACGACAGCATCACAGATTATGGTGAATTGACTCATCTAATATTCTCTCTGTCCCGTTCTTCTTGCTAGGTTATATGCCTTGGATATATTGTACTGCTAGAGCTGTGAAATGTTGGTACAATGGTACAAAACGTACGTAAGTATTACAAGCTTGAAATAAATTAGTTCTTATGAATATATTTTTATGTGTGTTCTTTGACATATTAATATATATGTTAATCTGTAATTAATAGTGTTTATTTATTTATCATTACAAGCAGGATTCCAACCCCTCCCGTAATTCTACCAATTGTTCTATCGCTAACTCGCTTCAATGAATTCATATACAACCTTCTTTATTAGGGTTTTCCGTCTTTTTCGGGTCTACTTTCGTTCTATATTCATTTAATATTTCATAAACTGAACATTACTATACATGTTTATAAATTTCGAATCAATTATTGTTTCTTATAACATTTAATATATTATATTACATTACCCAATTATATTTGTGTTGTTATGATTTTAAAGAGTGTGTGACTTTTATAAGTTCAAGTTAAAAAAAAATTGTGATATTCTAGAAATTAGATCATTCCTTGTATATATTATTGGTAAATATGAAATATATCAAACAGGTAATTTTAATAATAACATTATTAATATTTAATATTGTTATGCACATATTAGCCATAATATTTTTTATGTAATTAAAAATAAATACTCAATAAAAACTTCACACAAACATGATTTAACCCTGGCTTTATAGTTTTAGTATTTTCTTAGATTTTCACGAATACACATTTGAAATAAAACAATTTTTTACGGATTAAAACTCGCGTATAATTTGGTTACATTTTAATTTTAACCCGACGTCTCGAATGCCTTGCAGCAATCGTGTTCACGGGTAAACAAGATGTAAGTGTCTGTCCTTATAACTTTATCTTATTTTTAAGTCTTCATTGAAGTTAAAATAATTTGTTTTTCAGGGTGTATGTTTCAAGATACTGAACGTCAATCCTAAATTAAATCCATGGAGTTTCTTGCCAATTCGTCTCCATAAACCTATGGAAATCCGTGTTTTTTGTTCAACTAGAGTATGAGGTTCCAATCCAAATATATGCCTATAGCAACTAAACTAGGTCCACGCAAGCGGGGTTAGCCTCGCGACGAAGCGCGCTCGAAACAAAAACTCTCTATATATTAACTATATGGGACACATTTTATGAAGTATCTCAAAAACTACAAATACGATTCGGCTGATTTTCAATCCAGATCGAGTTTTGCTCATTATGAGCATGTGTGCAAAATTTTATGCGTGTAGCTCGTAAATGGAGGGGGGAGTAGGGTAACAAAGAGTTGAAAATTTGGGTAGTAAAGAGCTTCGCTTCGCTCAGCACAATAACATGATTTGGGTTTTGACAATTTATAATTTATTATGTAGAATTTAATATTAAACAAAAATCTAACATATAAAATTCTCGTTTCACAGCCTTTTAATCTAAACTCCTCTGAAACGGCTCGACCGATTCTTATAAAATGTTGTGTCTATTCAGTAAGTCAATTTCAAATATTATTAATATTATTATCAACATTATTAATTGTCATATTAAATATATACCAAAACTATATAGAGAATATAACGTTAATTATTTTTTAGGTAAGATAAGATTGGTCACCCCAAATTTTTTTTCTTTAGGAAAAACATTTTTTTTGATTAACCCTAAATTATCAACATCAACCCTTAACTCAAATACTTTAAAATTTTTAATATTTTTTTATAAGAACTTTTGCGAGGCAGCTAGTATATAGAATTTAATATAAAAAAATGCATTGATATTAATATAATCTAAGTTTAAGAAATAAGTTTTCAGTGTCAGTTTTGGTATCGGTCATTGAACCCGCTATCAAGTTTATTATCAAGGACTGCATGTTATCATATCGATTACATTTATCTTATTGAATTGTTTGTTATTTGGTCTGAAGGTGCTATTAATTTAAGTTGGTACTTGGGTACGCATTATTGTTCTTCTAGACAATTTATTCTAAAAAAATGTTCTTATAAGTAATTTTTGTATGAACATTTTCGTGATCCATGATTATTATCATATATAATTATCAGGCTGTACTCAAGTAAATACTATCGGAATTTGCCACACTACTTTTCAACCTATTCGGAGTTCTTATTCATGAAGTTCTGAACATAGCGTAATCGCGGCGTGAACTCGAGTCCACGAACACGTTAGAGGTTAACCGGGCAAATTCTTATAAGTATATATACTAATATTGTAAAAAAGAAACAGTAAATGAATAAATTCGCAAACTATAGCCATGATTAAAAAGAATTGCCATTACTACATTAATACTACATTTTGGCTGTGTAATACAGGCTAATTATTTATACATAGTTAATAAAATCGTTCATCTGCACGTTGAAACACAAGTCACAAGAAAAAATTTATATAATTAATGATACAGCTATGCTTAAAAAATATTAAATACCACGGTCTAATATAATGAGATAAACATTATCTTAGTTTTATTCTCAAATAATTTAAAATAATCACACACTTTTCGTGGTTTAATAATTTAAACATAAAACACACATAAATACGCCATTTCCAATGATTTCCTTGAAGCGCACTTATGTTTATTCAACTGAGGCAACCAACACGAAAAAACTCCAAAACCGGCCGCGGACGATTTCGAAAATATTTGGCTGATAAAATTGTACCGTCGGAAAATTTATTTATTTTAAATTTTGAATTTAATATTAGACGTAATACAAACCAACGCAGACGGTAGCTGGAAAATTCTTGAAAATAAGCTTGTCCTACGCATATATTTTTGTTTTTGTTTTATATTATAAGTATATATTACTTGACTACGTTTGTCTCTGAACCAGAGCAATAAAGAAGAACAGAGAGAAGGAATTTTTATCTATCTCTCTCACTCTACTGTCCGAAGCATATCATCTACACCCCGATTTTTCGTAAAAAGAACAACAACTTGTAATTTGCAATGAATTATAATTATTGTTTTAGACGTTACTGTAGAATATTTACTTGACGTATCACTTGTAATTTTCTCATTATTAAAATAAATATGAATTAAAATTAAATAAAAAAAATAATAATTATAATATTTATAGCCTAACGCTACAAAAGACAAGATGGCGGCGTGCAATGGCGCGGAACGCCTTACGGTGAAGCGACCTCAGCATTGCGTCTTGTTATATACACATTACATTATATATATATTATAAGCAACAATATTATTTGTACCTATTTCTATGGTATAAAATTAAATATATAATATTTCACAATATAATATTCAAATAACGTCCCAAATTGTCGGCTTTTTCCTTCAGATAAGTTTATTTGCTGAACGGTTCCGGGATGTCGCTTCTCTTATCTAATGAGAACTGATAACAGGTCTGTACGACCCTCCATCTTTCCTTGAATATCAAGCTATTTAAAATGTATATTATACAGAGTTTTATATTTAGTATATTCTTGCTAAGCTACCAGCGCGAACCAGACCTCAATTTTGACTCGCGGCGCTCGCAAATTATCGATATGTGTTAGTATATTGACCGACGGGAGGTGCAAACAGCGCCGAAGTTGCATTTACAAAGCGTCGATGCATTCGGTCCTCAAATGTTTTTCAAGATTAGACGCATTATTACATTTTTTTTGTTTTTTTTTTGTATTTTTTCTTAAAAGCCACCACCAGACTGATTTCTATCAGTGTACAAAATTTGTAAATTTTCAGATATACCGTTTTTGATTGATGCTTGTACAAAGGATGCAGAAAAGTCTCTCATAGAGAGATATGATTCAACTCTTCATATATAAGTATTTCATTGTATGTTTGTTTATCCTTCAAATGAATCAGTGAACTTATTTCGCAAAAACCCTGCAATATCAAGTGTATCTTCAGATAAGACACTTTTTATACAAAGATTAAGTTAATTAATAAAAAGAATTAATGTTAATTTAATTCAATGTTTGAATAATTCAATCATAAAGTCAGAATAAATATAAAAGTACTCCATTAAACGAACATCGGTAAAAATTTTAAAGAAAATTCTTCAACAAATTACCGATCTCCGAAGAAACGACGTTATCATGAAAAACTTTTCTTTTTAATTCAACCTTAATTGTTAGCTGGGACGATCTAGACAAGAATGCGCCAACATATTTAAAATAATTATTACATATACTTTAAATATTACTTATAATGTTTAACAATAAACGTGAATTAATTATAGTGGTTGTGTAATGTAAATATATTTATATATATAGTACTAGTTCTTGTAAGTTGCAAGAAATTATAATTATTGTTTTAGGCTTTTACTGTATATTATTTACTCGACGTCAAACCGCATAAATATATTTGAATATATATTATTCTATATATATCAAAGGAGCAGACAGCCTGACCTGATGGTGATGCTTACCGCCGCCAAAGCCATGCTTGTGTCGCTTAAAAAACAGAAAGGATTAAGCAGATATTAAAGGGTTGAGCTCTCTCTCTCTCTCATTCAATTTACTTATTACCTTCGAAACAATTTTAAAAAAGGAAGATAGCATGAGGGTGAGAAATTGGGAGCTATAAAAGAACACGATCCCTTCATATCTATAATGAAAAGAGTCATATTATATATATACATTTCATAATAAAACAACATAATATCTGAATCATAACAGATTTATTATTATTTGAATGCTTGACATTTAGAAATACTGGTAATATAAAAATATAATTATAAACACTAGTAAAACCCGTAAAATAGTTTTATTTAAATGTGTACTTGTGATCTAAAACATTATATAGAAAAAATATATTTATATGGAAAAAATATATATTTATATATAATACAGCTATTATTTTTCTTAAAGCCGTTGCTTCTCTTTCACATAAAACCATCCAGAGCCCGGCGTGTCGTGATTAGTAGATTTTTTTTCCATTCAATTGAACTTTATAAAAGTCCAACGGGTCCCAGTAATGACTATTTAATCTCATTACAACCGAATTTAATAAAACAGTAATGAAGTTTGTCTTACTTCTTAAAATTTACATTTTTATAAATTAACACAGACATACAACTTGGCTTAGGATATTTCTACCTTTTTTTACTTTAATATTGTTCATAATAATATAGTATATAATAATATAGTTAATATAGTATTTAAGTACTTTTAAGCTTTATAAAATAATATATACAAAAAATTTTTAACTATCTATACCAATATTATTAAGCGGAAAAGTTTGTCCGTCTAAACGCACTAATTTATGAAAGTATTGGATAGAACTGAAAAATTATTTCTGTTTGTGATAGGCAGGTTCATAAGGAAGGCTATAATCTATCATTACGCTTATACTATTTGTCTTCGTTTTACATTTATGTTAAAAGTAAATAAAATCCTTCATCTGTAAAACCGCAAGTAACCGCTAGTATGAATTAAATTGGTATTAAATGTATATAAAAAAACACTAAAGTATTAATTTCATATTAACTGGAACTTTTATAAAAGTCTTATAAAAACTTTCCATCGTTTAGTTTACTTCATCGCCTTTAAGCTCAAAGCTTTCGTGATACAAAAAAAAAAAGAAAATTTTTGCAATCTATGTCTAACTTTTTAAATAACGGCAGATTAAAAGAAAACAAAGAAAAGAATATTAAACTATTTTGTGACTGATTTTATGTATAAATAATGAAAAAGTTTACTGAAAAACTGAATAAAATACTGAAAATCCAGTCGAAATCCATTCGCATAATAATTTTAAGTGTTCATTTCTTTGATATTTAACAACGAATCAAGACAGTCATTTTTATACATATTTTATACCATTAGCAACAGGTGGTACCAGGTCTCTGGTCAGGTTATTTTACCTTCCAAGTGACATAAAATAATTCTTATTCGGTTTAAAAGAAATAAATATTAACAACATTTTTATTAAGTACTTATTTAATATATTATATATTATTACAAATATTATCAAATATATATTTTTTCTTATTACTATTAATTAATAGAAACTCATACTAATAAAACAGTCTTATACTACATATTAATATTATCAATTATTTAAAAAATGTCTTAATTTAATTTAATTTAAACCTATACAAAGTATAATGTCTATATCACTATCTCAAATTAAAATATCGATATATTTGATTAAAAAACGTATAACAGAAATCTATCTTACAAAAAATATCAAGAATAATAATTAACAGATTATTCCTATAATTACTAACATATTCAATTATTATAATACTATTATTATTTATTATATATTATTCAGTTATAATATATAAAATTATAACAAGAAATATATCTATTTATTATCATTATTAACAAATAAAGAATTCCTCACGTTCAAATCTTTCATTTTCGGGTATCAAAGGAACGTGGTACGTAAGTAAGAATTATTCAGCGAACATTTGTGTCTTCAGACAACTCGGCTAGTATTGACTGTGTCTATTGCGCATGCTTACAGCCTGTACATAGATATAGAGATACTAGATCAAACCTAACATACGATATAAATATTAATATTTTATTTTCTGGAATTAATATAGGAAATATTTATTGTATAATGTATTGCCTGATGTTATGCCCATGTTGTACAGGCTGTGGTCACAGGCTGACCACGACCACAATCAGTCAGCGTATCAACGATAATCTAAATATACTAAATATGATGTTTGACTAAAGCCTACTGTTAAATATCAGAGCTACTCAATCCAAGAATCTATTTAATCTTAATCAGAATTTTCTAATCCCAATCGACTACAGTCTAATGTTGTTACTTTAGTCTACGATGTTGGCCGTTTATACTTTTTAATATGATTTTAAAAACTTAGTAGATTTCAATCATTACAAATAGATCTCGCTAGAGTGTCCAGAGTCTTACTTCATTGCAATGAAACCTAGATATTTTATGTATTAATATAAGTTTACTATTCTAGAAAATAATATAATTAAGATTGTCTATTGTTGTAACAAATTATAAAACCTTTACATCTATTTATATACTAGAAATATGTATGAAGCAAATATATGTAGAATTAATAAAACTATATATCTAACTGATAAACATATCTATACCCAGTAAAACTTATTCTTTGTTTTTTCACTTTCGCACTAAAGATTTTTCTCAAAGGTGTGACAAAACAGAGAATATATAACTGAGTAAATAAATAACAATAATAAATATTTTTTATTAGTAGCGTATAAATGTATAATTATAATTATTGTCTGTCACTTCCAGTTTATCTTGATCCACGGTTAACAGTGTAACGGTACGCCAACATATACCAAGTTGTTAAGGATGCAATTACATACTGGGTCAGTAAAGAAATCTCCATAATGTATTATTAAAACGTGACTTCCTAGTATAATGCAATCCTCATAATAAAACACAACGTAACACAATATTGTATTATAATATTTATATTATTTATTTCATATTTATCGATATATTCAAATTGTTACAATTAACCGTTGAAAAGATAATTATTCGTCTGTTCGAAAAACAAAAACAAATACATAAATCAAAAAAAGAACAATCCATTAGTGAATCCACAATAAAAAAGAAGCGGCATCCTGATTGGACGAGAGTCGGCTGCGATCATGCGATTGGCTATAGACGCACGTTCGGGAATCCGATACTTTTTAATAATGGCTCCTTTAGCTAATGCGATCTTTTATATTGCGTTTAGTATTTTATTACATGGGCCTAATGCGACTGTGGGAGAGAGCGGCTTGTGGTCAGATTGTGGAGGGATGTTGTATTTGGGTGATCTTTTAATATTGTGAATGTTACATCAAATTAGAAAAACAAATATATTTTAAATTTATAACACAATTTTAAATTTAAACCGCCATGCTTAGATTGAAATCAACGCCATCTATGTTGTCAATAACATAACAAATAATTTCGAAATCTCTCAAGACCAAGAAAAACAGAGTTTGTTTTTCTAACTAAGCGTTCAATCATTGAAAATTAATCGCAATTAAGTTCCACTAGATAAAACAAAATAAAACACAATCTAGAGAGGCGGGACTAATCACATCGCAAGCACTAGTAAGTATTATTATCGAACAAGTTATTGCTCAAATACTGTATACTCGACTCATTGATGGTGTTGTGCAAACAAAGTATCGATAACAGAGAATCGATACTGACCCGCGATACGAGCAAATAGGTACCGAGACGATAAAAAGTAAACGTTCCTCAAATAGAGTCACCATATTAATAAAATTATATATACACTTAGTTTTAAGTTATTCGTATCTTTTTTAATTCTATTTTAATAAATTACATATATTTTATTACTAATTTGTATTTAATGCTGATAATATAAATTCTTGGTCACCCTGTTAGTATAAAATGGCGAGATGTGAAGACGCTAAGATTTAGAAAAACAAACAATATTAGACCTTGAACTATTATTAAAGTCAATGTAGACATCATGTTCTGTAGTAATATTTTTATTTCTTTATGTATGTAAAAATATTTTTTAACCATTACTTAAAAAATCCTATTAATAATAAGTACATCTACAGAAACCACCTACACATTTTCTAAATCCTGTTGTTTTTCATCTGCTTTCATATCTATTAAATCAATTCGACTTTATCAAAATCTATTCAGCCATTGAAATAAGGTACGAAAAACTAACATTCAAATGTCTTGAATGTCAATGCAAAAAATTATAACATATATATTATTTCTATATTCTTTATATCTTTGTATTGTTTATATGACTCGCTACAGAGGTATGCGTTAACTAGATATAGTATTATATGTTTGTCTTTTAATCGCAAAGTATAGTATAGTATATAATATATATGTATAGTTAAACATATATTATAAATATCATCAACCATATCCCAATTATTTGGCATTGGAGCAATATGCCAATTACTTCTACAATCTTCTGTCATATCACCTTGGTGAAGATTCGGTGAAGAGGATGCATTCAATCAATACCTTCTTCGGTCCCTCTCTTCTCTTCTTCCACATTTATGAAGACTTTTCTCGTTACTTCTTTTATATCTCTCATAATGTAAGCACACCATCAGAGATGTTATAATTATATAAATAATAATAGATTATAATTGGTATAATAATTGCTGATGTATTTTTTATAGATAAATATTTAAAAACTCTTGTTTATCACTTACAAAATCAAACTTACAATGTTTATAACCTTATATTATACTTGTACGTTATTTTACTTAGCATTGAACCCGTCGATTTCAAGCATTCTTTATATTAGTTGAAATTGAGTGTTGTGTATTTATTAAAGTTATTAAAACATTATAACGGTGACAGTTAAATAAATACAATAATTTTTAATTCTTTGATAGTTATTTTATTATTTTTACGATGAGATTTAACAATAATCATTAGCAACCAATGTCCTATGATTGATGTCTCACTGGTGCCGTCAAGTTTCTTAGTTGAGAATATACTAGAATATGTAGTTGTAGAAAATATCTGATCAAAACATTACAAAACGATAGCCCTTATTTAGGTTACTTTAGAAAAAAAAATTGTATATATAAATACTCGAGTCAATACTATCGAAATTTACCCAATTATTTTTAAAATCAGGCGGGGAAGCTTAGTCATGAACACGTAAAATGGAATAGTCGTGGCGTGAACTGCCTGCAACCAAGAGCTGTCAATGTAATCAGACATGTCTGACAGCATTAAGGTTAATACAGCTGAATAATTATATATAATAGTAATTACGAATCAAAAATTTTATTATAAAAACAATGTCCTGTGAAAAACTAATTGCTACATTCCATTAAATAAGATTTCACGTAGATCAAAGTGACATTGTGCTTCCAAATAGACTATTGCACTAGTGAAACATCTACGAGGAGATTTCAAAGGATAAATCCATGGAGAGAGAGAGAGAACAACAGACGAGAAGCTCTAGGGATAACTCTACAGAGGTACAGCACTAATTGTGTCGTGGATAGGAAGTCAAACCATCAAAAGATCACAAACAGTTTTCCCATACTACTCCAATTGTATTATTGTAATGTTTACAATTTTAGAGTCGCAAAAAAATGTTTACTCCCTCTGCTTTTATCAGCTGATAAAAGCAGAGGGAGTAAACATTTTTTTGCGACCATGACCAGCTGGTCATTATTTTATTATTTATTAATTGTTTTATGCACAAAGTACAATTACAGACTTAATGCAATAATTTTCTCTCATTCTCTACTAGTCGACCAAGACATTATTTAACTGGTCTAAAAACCACCAGATTCAAAGAGTTAACTTCATACTTTGGAGTCACTGGGCAGCACATTTCTTTGTTTTCACGTAAGCAACGTTGATAATTTTTTTGATAACATTTCAAGCAATATTTGAAACAATTACATTTGCAGCTTACGATGGTTCAACGTACTGAAGAGTCATTCTTAAGTGGAATTGAAGATAAAGCAGCCAAGAATTACGAGAAATGCAACCGAGGAATTGCGACATCTTGTTACTATACATGTTCATAGAATTATAACTAATCTTAAACAGTAATTAGACAAGTATACAAATTTATATACAACTTTTCATTGGTCTGAGGATTAGGTAACTTAGTATATTCTATTTTTAACACACACATCAATAACTGCTACAGGTTTGTATGTGTGTGTTACCTTTATAAAAGAAAAGCAATTTATCCAGTCCTCAAACTTTTCCGTCGGTCCCATAAATCATATAGGATTGACCACGCACTGAGGATACAGATAGTGATGTGAAACACGCTCTAGATATAACTATAGAAATATATATATAATAAATATATTATGTATTATTAACAATTTTCATTATTTTTTTCTTTCTAAATCTGGTCATCTGTGCTATATTTAAATATACTAAATATTTTGTTACATTTATTTTAAAGTGTAATAAAATTTATTTAATTCATATTTTTTTTACACACTATATTAATTTTTTTTCTGTAAAATTCAAGTTAAATAACATAAGGGTTTCGTGATATTGCTGTGGAACCCTAAATGTAAAATACAAGGTCCGGTGTTCATTCCGGCAATACAGCTAAGTGCCGACCGCTGATGGATGGTGTTTGCTCAACAAATAGTTTTCAATTCTGTGTCGCCGCCCGCCATCAAAGATTTCACTTCACAAATTGATATTAGGAAAGTCTTCAAAGTCCAAAACTGGCTTACAACTTGTATATCTACCCCTAGCTAAATAATTAAAAGAATAAAGAGATCCCATTACTAATTATAGTACTTTTTATCTATAAACAAAGATATTTTATTTTCTTCATAATAAAATTCACGTCTGAAAAACATCTTAAAAATATCGAAACTTAGCTATTAAAAATTATGTATGTGTGTGTCAATAGCTATAATTTAAAAAACATGATGTATGTGTGTGTGTCAACATCCGATAACGATATGAACCCAAAGGTTCTACACCCTAAAATACATATTTTGAATATGATATGTAACTCTCTAACATACGAGAAAAATATTTATAGAATATACACAATAAAAATAATGATATGTGTTCATGTATAAATTTTTTATAGCAATAATATATATAAATCCCTATATAATATGAATCAAAATACATTTTAATATATTTCTTAATTTTTTTTCTTGTAAGTTTTATTTCATAGTAATAAATAAAAATATTTATTTTACAGCGACTTATAATCTAAATGAAGCATATCTGGATTGCGTACCCCGATGTACTAATTTCTACTTGGATTTGAAGACGAAAGAAGAAATAAAAAGACACACAAATCAGACGTTTTAGAAAATAATAGACATTAAAAGAGTATTTTTTTTTTATTCTTTTTAATCTAAAGAATATTAGAAAATATTTGTAAAAAATAATAATAAATATTATTAAATATCCCTTAGCTTGTAACTTCTGCAATAATAAGTTCAAAATCGTCAAACAAATAAAATAATATCTTAAAAACATATATTCTAAATAATATAAATTCCGAATTAACAACCTGAACCTAAATAACTTATTCTCACACTTTTATTTCTGAAACATTTACGCTTAAGTTATTTTACATTTTAGTTATTTTACGTTTTAGTTATTTTATGCTTTAGTTATTTTACTGAAGAAACTAAATTAAATAATATTAATATATTATTAATGTTATTTCATAACTTAAACTTACAAAATATATGTATGTAATATTTTTTATTGGTTATCAAGTGGCAATACGGAATGATTTGTCAGTATTGAAGAGTAGTTACGTAATATAACTGAAGGTAGCATTTCAATTATTTTTATTGCTTAAGTGTTTATCAGATAATATAAGTTATAAAAAAATAATTTATTATTCTTGTATGTATGGAAATAATGTGATTAGGACCATCGGAGGTCAATTTGAAACCGAACTCAACATTATAACTTTATTATTTAAATTAATTAAAAACAAACCAAAACCAAAACCAAAAAAAACTACAATTTAATGAATAATTTCTTTAATTGTAACAAATTCTACTACTCAAGAAATGAATCATACTTATTGTGTGTGAACAAAATATTAATATACAATAAAGAGTTAATAAAGATGAAAAAAAAGTTATCTTTACACTCAGAACTCTACCGTTACACGAACAAAGAAAGTGTTTTTATTACCATACAAAAAACACAACACACTAACATAATATCACACGAGACTGAATAAAACTACTAAAAAAAATAACCTTAAGTGATTCTATAAAACTTACAAATTGACCATTCTATTGATAAAACTTTCATAGTTCTTATAACTGTGTAATAAGGTTGATATTAATGTTCAATTATATATTTTTGAGTGTGAAGATTTTGATTCTGTGTAGCTCAGTAGCATCTAACAAGAGTGACACGTTAAAGAAATCAACTATAGCTGCGCCCACACAGCACGGGGTTGGTTTCCACTTCACTGTTTTATTATTGTACAGCGTTCATTTGTGTCACCCGCGGAGATATTATTTCAATGACTTCATATAATTAGAAGCAGTGGCGTAATACTAGACTATAGCTATCAGGAATCTTTAATAATCAGAAAGAATTATTCAAATACATCAATTTTGAAGATTTGTTTAAACGAACAAACATACTTCATCTTTATATTAATTGTTTAGATTACTTTGTCTGTTGAAATATATACTTGAAACCAGCCTTAATATGTTTTTGATTACTATGCATTTATACATGTATTAAATATATTTTTATAATTAAAGAGACAAAAACAATAGTTTCCATTTCATTTCACGTATGTTAATGGAGCCGAGACATTTATTGTATAGAAATGGACAGTGGTTTAAGTTTACGGAGGCTGTAAACCTCCCGCGGTGAGAATTCCCACATTACGTCTTGATTTGTAAAATTTATGGAAATTAAAATATATACTAATATTATAAAGTTGCAAAATTTGTTTGTTTAAAAAGAATCTTTGTGACTATTAAAGACAGATTCATGATAAAGATTACTTTACTACTGTTAGTTATTCTAAAAGATAAATAAAATAATTTGGCCACAGGTGGAACCACGAGTCATAACTAGTTACATAAATTTGAAAATTAGTACTTGTATTTTTTTGTCATTTTTTAATTAATTTGATAAAATGGTGTCAAAAACAACAAAAATATAGAGATACCCTCAAAGACTGATAAAACAATTATCATATAAAAAAATTAAAGGTTTATTAGTTTTTCATAATATATAAAAATATATTGAGAATATTTAAATTCAAGATAATATTAAGATGTATGATAAAAATCGCTGGTAATAATAAACGTAAAGTCGCTAATCAATATAATTTGCACTCGCATCAGGTTTTAGAGATATGTGGGGTCAGGTTTTTAAAACACACAAAAACACGATTTCTTATACTCTCACTTATACTAAGATTTACGTTTTAATACACTTTTATTTATAGTAAAAGTTACATCTATCTGTGTATTTTAAATATTTGAAGATTCATCTGTGAATGACATTTGGATAACGCCTAAACATCTGATTATAAACAAATAGACAGATACTTCAAAACAATAAATAAAGACAAAATTTATATATATATATATATATATGATCTTCTAAGATTTTCAAGAATAAATTTGAATTACAACGCTTGAAGCTTTGCAACAATTGTCTTCACAGTAAAACAAGAAATCGAATTATAAATAATAATGTAATTATAGACGCGAATTAAATTCGTGAAATAGTTTTAATCAATTTATAAATATACATATTGAGCATTATTGAGCATTTCTGAGCATTACTGAGCATTACTGAGCTTTCGTTAGCTTTAGACGACATGAACGCTACTCAGAAACTCTTTCCAGAAAACATTGCTAACAATGAAATTTAAAATATGACTTCGAAACAGGGACTAACACCGCCAAAGAAATTCCTATTTCAGAACTTAAGATTTGAATAATATTGAACTATTGCAGCAAGTAGAGATATTCTTTTCCATAATATAATATAACCTTATGAGTAATATAATTTTAAAAGATGTGGCTAAATAAAATTCGTTTGAATATACTTTAAACGCATTAGACTGAACCTTTGTACAATTATTTGTATAGAACATACATACAAGTACATACATACAAGTACATACATACAAGTACATACATACAAGTACATACATACACTTCAAAGCTATGACATTGTAGTTCATTAACAAGTAATACGACTTGTTCGCAGTTTTGCCGATTCCTTTAAACAAATTAACACTATTGGACGTGTTAAGCTTTGGTTTATGGTTTAACAACCGAATGGCATTGCGGGTTAGAATAGCTGATATAACGCCGACAAAAGTTAAAATAATAGTAAAAGTAACACAAGTCGATAAGTATTTTTATTGGTTTTTTGTTTCGTTAGCGCCGACAAGTAACGCGCCGACAGGTAGCGCTTAAAAGTACGGAAAGAATAAGTCATTTTAATTTTTTTGCTATTTTGTCTTCCTGGGACAGGGTTAATAGCAGGAAGTAAGACGGGACTTATCTCAAAGTTGTAGCGCCATTGTCCTTAATATTGTTAAAATATTGTAATATTAAATTATTGCAACATGTATTTTTTTCTTTAATATTGTGTTACTTTAAAAAGTTAAATAGAGCCTTTTCATAAAGTTAAAAAAAATATTAAAATTTAAAGTCAAAAAAAATCTCAAAATTTGACGCAAACTAACTAATCGAGAGACTAGTAAGCCAATTGCAATCAGTATATATACTATCTGATATATTATATTAAAAAAATTTACATAAAGAAATATGTGAAATAATAAAAAGCAATTATTTTGTAAACTTAATTTTATTAACTTTGAAACTAACAGATGATAATACAAGTGACCTATCTAGATTCGAATAACAATATGTATTTATAGCCACGAGAATTAATTTAGCATACCTCTGACAATATCACATTTTTAATATCTTATATATCTCTTGTATCACACGAGGATAGAATTGAAAATAACACACTATAAATATCCAACTGTTTTCACGTTATTATAGAATTTGTCAGACTAGTTTTCATTGCATTTGGAGTATATTCGTGAGTTCCTAGCATGGCGGAATCGAGGCGTAAACGGGTTAAAACTAGTTTGGCAAAGTCCGATATTTACGTGAGTACAGCTGGATAATTATATATAATAGTAATCATTGAATTAGATTTATCTTTTATATAGTAATAATACATACCCAGTATGCCTGTAAAATGATTTATTATTAAAGAAAAATGCTTATAAATATGACATCATCTAAAGATAAAAATTATTTCGTTGATGTCACATAACAAGGTTATACTTCAAGGCGATCCGCAATTGACTAAGCATTTTATATTTTAAATACTTGAAGTATTTTTTAAACCAATAAGAAAAACAATTGAACCTATGAATATTGTAAGAAATATGCTAAATGAACACTGGCATATAAATATATATTCGTACAACGTGCACAGTGTCACTTTACACCGAACACCATTAGTAAGATCTTAATATATATTTACATCTTATAACTCCTAAATGCGATGGTCGTAGGACAAATATTCCGTTCCTATCTATTTATTACAATTATTATATTTTACACATTTCTTACACATTGCACAGTTCGTTAGATATGAAATCACGAAATAAAGTTAAATTCATAGAACATATGTCTCAGTGGACACGATGCGAACACACGTATGAAGTCGTAGGTTCGAATATTTAAACTATTCCGAATTTCTCGTTCTATACAGAATAAATCACTTATCGCTCATTCTTATACCAAATCTTTATATAGTTTATACGTATTTACAAATAAAGCTATTATATTTTAATAAAAGAAATATCATCACTCCTAGAACCAGAAGAAATGTTTTCAAATAAATCTAATAAATCTTATATTAATATAAAGTTATTTACATTTATTTCTTATTAACTCGATACTCTCTTTTATATAAATAATATATACTGCAATGTACAATTTAGTTGGAGTCACATTTCGTAGGCGTGAATGCAAATTGATTGAATATATAAATAAAAGACTTCAACGCGTCCAAATAATCGAAACAGAGCAATTGATAAGAAGATAAGACGAGTATCGATCGTATTATCGCCGCGATTACTCGATGCATTATATCATATAACGAGCTCATTGTTTTGGGCGGAAAAGTTGTGTTGTACATCGAACAATTGACAAAAATGTCGTCACAATTTTTTATTTTAAATTTATTTTTTATATATAATTGCAAACCCGAGTATTTCCTTACAATTCCAATAAGATTTGGTATACGAATGGACAGTTCGTAGTAATCAGAAAGACACTTTTACTGGACTCCATAAGTTCCGAGTTAGGCCTAACTGTGCCGCCGCCCGGGGCTCGGCACTCGTGCATCGAACATCTACCTACTAAAATGCGCACAATTACTTAAAAATATGTACACAAAAATTTACAGGCCCCGAACGGCGTTACGATATCACAAACACAAAACACGCTCACATGAGTCTGGGGTTATAGTTAGTGAGATTGTCGGTGAGAGTGTGCGCGGGCGGGCCAGGGCGGCGCCTACGCTAGAGGATACTGTCACAAAGGCGGCTGCGCGTGCGCATGTGCGTGGTGGTGGTACAGCGGCGACTGGTAGTACTGTTCTGCGGGTGCATGCCCGTATCCGTAGTTCACATCATACATCTTAAGGTCGGACTTGGTGTCAGCACCTGGCAGCAGCCGCGTGATGCTGAAGGGGTGCGGTGCCGGGGCGTAGCCCGTGGGTTCCTGCTTGAGCTGTGCGTAGTGCTCGAGTGCTAGCGGCGTGTGCTCGGGCAGGCACAGCTCCGGCGCCGCGTGCAGTTGAGCGAGCAGCTCGTCACGCATCTCTTTTTCCTCGCCAGGCCCCGCGCCGCCGCCGCTCTTTTCGTGAGAATGATCGCGCTTATCGTGGCCACCGTGGTGACTATGGCCCTGGGCCACTTTTTGCGCTTGCCGAATAGATTCCTTCTTTTCATCCTTAAAACGTTTCTGCCGTCGCAGAAAGCAGCCGTTTTCAAACATGTTACCGCTATCCGGATGCAGCGTCCAGAACGATCCCTTACCTGGTTTGTCAGGAGTGCGCGGCACTTTCACGAAGCAATCGTTAAATGATAGAGAGTGCCGAATGGAATTTTGCCAGCGCTGCTGATTCTGCCGATAGAACGGGAACAGATCCATGATGAACTGGTAGATCTCAGACAAAGTGAGCATTCGCGATGGGTTATTCTGAATTGCCATCGTGATGAGCGATATGTAGGAGTAGGGTGGTTTAGCGTGGGTGTAGGAGCGTCGATAGGTCTTGTCGTTGCGCGCCCGTTGCAGCGCAGAGGTGGGTGAAGCAGCCTCTTGCTCCCGGGGCAGCGCGCCATAGGGCACGGCGCCCCCGCCGCCCATGCACGACGCCATAGTGCTGGGCGGCGAGTAGCCTACCCCGGGCGACCCCATGCACGAGCCGCCGGCGACCATGTTGTTGGTGTACAGGTTCGGATAGGGTTGAGCTGGCATGCAGCCCATGCCGTTCACATATGGTGGCGCGAGGCCCGGCGATAATGAGGATAGCGACGCGGACGTCGGCACGTCGCCGTACGACAACTTCTGCGAGATCATGGCTAGCGCATCACCCGCGCGTGCACGCCGGCCAGGGGCAAACACTCGCACTGATTGAAAGAGTAAATAGAAGCCGGGGGCCCGGGCTCCCCTCCACGTCCGGCCATGGGAGCCGAGGGGCGGTCCCGGGCAGGCGCCGCCTCCAGTGCGCGCGCAGGCGTCCCCCCTCCTCCCCCCATCCCGCCCCCCGCGGCGCGGAGGCTCGAGCGCGTCCGCCCGCCGCTAATAATACCGCAGCTCGGAGAGATAAAAACATGGAATAATCTTAAGTGCGTTAGCGGGAACGTGTAGTTGTGTTGAGCTTTGGATGTCGCTTCGGACTGTTCTTGAAATATACTCTGAATGTCACGGTTTACTCGCACTGCGCTGTACAATTAAGGTTAATGGAAATCTTCCGGGTTTAGTGGCTCTTCATAATAAAAAATAACGTTGGTAGAGACGATTTTGAACATATTTTTTAAATGTCATAGCAACTGTATGAAGAGACCTTTATTCTTTCAGTGAGCAATAACTGTAACTTCATCGATATTTGTGATAACAGCGGCTGAATAACATATAATATGTTGCAATCTATTTTATTGAAATATATATAATATAATTGATCGCAATAAGTCTTATTTATAATAATATTATCCAAGGTAGGTTGTTTTTCCTAATTGATAGTGTATAATTATTTATATCTCTTACATTACGTTATAGGTATTAGATACCTATGACTTTCATTGAATTCAGTCATATACAGGATGAGATAAACTGTATATTTACCAAAAATTCAGCGGAATTCTTCCGAAATATCGATTAAAGTAAAACCATATAAAATACATAATATTCATATCAGCAACCCTGAGGCCTATTTGAGGACATACTATTTCATTTTCGTATACAGTTGCGTAGTTTTTTCCGTCGGCGCATCATATAATATGTCTATTACATAATATATAAACATATATTTCTGATACTTTACTAGACTTGTGAAATATTAACATATATCATTATAAATAAACTATTAAATAAAATCTTTACATGTTTCGACAAAACTGTCTAAAATAATTTTATCAGATGTAGACAAGAAATATTATTGAATGAATATAACAAATCTTAACTATTGGCTAAATATTAAAAAAAAAATCTTTTAGAACTAAGGCATTAGATAAGAACACTAAAATATTGTATTCTTAAAACAAAACTAATATATATAACACATAATATATATATGATATCCAACACAAAACGTAGTAAAAGTATTATGTAGAGATAGCATTAGGAGAATAATATACATCTTATGTACTATGAATAAAAACACATATTAAAATAAGACAAATCTGTACATTATAGACAGTATTTACTGTACATAACTCTGCATACAATATTCTAGCAGATAAGAAGTATTCATATCCAAAATATATAAACATACGACGGCCAGATCTTTATAATATATATTATATAATAAATTGAAATGAAAACGTTATCCGACACCGGAGATGAGCTAATGGGGGATGCGTGTATGTAACATGAGCTGGTATGAGTTATATCGTGAAGCTTATGTTCTGATATGTGAGGGTTTTTATTAAATATCTATTATTATTGAACTTGCAGCTGCCTTTAGCTTAGAAAACAGTGCTATTATGAACCACCGCCGAAATACGTAATAACTAGCTGTTACTCGCAATCAAACAATTTTATTAATTATTAAGATAAATGAGAATTGTAATGTAATGCTAGATTCACTTTTTCTTGAACCTGTCTATTATAATCATATAATTAGAAATATTTTTTGAATCCATCAACTAGATTCGATAATTATCGCGTTTTAACAAACAATCTTTACGGATTTTAAATATTAGTATAAAAAAAACATTACATTATACAGATTACTAAGCACTAAGTTAGCTAAAGCACTAATATTTAAAAAAGTAATATTACTATAATAAAACGACTTTTAGTACGATAATTATTATCTAATATATATGCACATTAAAAATTAGGTTTATAGGTTTATATATCTGTAACTTTTATTCCTTGCAGTTTTGGCATATGTTGTACTTTAAGATGTTATAGAAAACTCCTATGTTGTAGTTTAAGCCCTAATATACTACAACATAAGTCTTTTAAATGGAATTTCTTATAATTTACCACAATTTGTTTGTAAAGTAATTAATTTAAATTCTGCTAAGAGCTACCTTTCCGTCTAGACCGTTAAGAATTAACGGGGGGTTTACTAGTTATATATATTTAACAAATTTTTAGGTTCGAATAGTGGTCGTGCCATTTAACAGCATGTTGTCTGCATAAAAGTAGATCATCAATATTATGTAAGTTAATTACGATTAATTCATCAAAGTTAATACAAAAAAAATGATAAAAATTAAAAAAAATAAAATTAAGTAACAAAAAAACTATCCTAAATTATTGGAATTGAACGAAAATTCAAAGTACAATATTCTCATGCCTTTATCCCAATATAGTGTTTTATCACAATTACATTTCCATCCACTCTTCTATCACACGTCATCAGAATATTTTTTAAGTTTTTTGTTATATAATTTAACATGCAATCCATTCATTCTTAAGTCGCCATTTTATCTTAAAACTATCAATCTATATATCTATCTAATATTGTTGATTTAATCCGTTAATCTTCTACCTATCTGATAAATTAGGAATCACAAAAAAAAATGCCTATCTGCCTATCTAACATTATGATACTCTTAATTCATCCTAATAATAAATAAAGTTCGTCATCGGTAAACCGATAAATAACAACTAGTTAAAAATTCAAAACAAAATTAAGAAATGATGATCAAAACAAATCTATTTGTTTCAAACCATCATTAAACGAAACAGTTATATAAATAACGTCTTGTTAAAACAATACTAATTAGCCTCGAAACAAAATAACTATAATGCATATTTAATGTAAATATTTATTTCTAGCTAATGATATCTAATTAATACTTCAACCTTTTGTTTCCGAGTAATCTGCTTAAATTTTAACTTGAAGTTTGTTTGTTACATTGAGATATGATATTATATATCACTAAAGAGTCATACTTCACAAATATTTATTTTTCGTGATGGTTTTATCTTTGAATGCATAATTAAATATAATGTATGTTTTAATATTAATTAATACTTGTAACACCAGTAATTTCGTTTCTATATATAATTCAATTTTACTCTGCAGTATAGTTTAGAACGAGTGAATTATTTGATATTTTATTAAAAAATATATTTTATATCTGAAAATGTTATATAAATTTAGTGGTTGGTACGTTATTTTAATAATATTAATAATAAATTCCTATCAAAATCCAATCCAATCCAATCCAATCCGAAGATAATTGAGACCAACGAAATGGTAAAATTGCATATCTATAATCAAATATTGACTAATTTGACAACAATTGTAACGACTTTTACTAAAAAAGATATGTGTTTCTAATGAAAAACTATAAAACCTTTTTCAAAGATGTGCAAGAGTCCTGAAGTGAATCTCATATGCATGAGTGTAAGAGACAGCGAGATGTTATAGATATTCTTTTAAAATATCTTTATTAGATTGTATATATATATATATATATATATATATATATATATATATATATAGGGTATAACTAGTATATGTTTAAGTTTATTTATATTTTTAGGAGTCACATTATACACTACGGCAATGTTTCTATATACAAACTCATCTACCAAAACAGCAAGATATCCCACGGGTGGACTTTGGGTGCTCAAGAAATAATGATGACATATAATACGTCTAGCAGTTTTCTATTCAAAATAATGACGATTTGATTTTGCAATATTAAATATAAAATTATAAAATGTTTAGATTTACATAAATAATAATCTGTAACAATTCGAACTAATCTCAAAACATACACTGTCAACTCAAATTGAGATTATTTTAATAGATTTAAGAATGTAGGATTTTTAAAAATTACATATTTTCGTAAATCACCTCGACTGTCAAAAGACACAATCACCTCAACTGTCAAAAAACACACGACTTTAACACTTTTACAAAAGTTTAGAGAACAATAGTGTGTGACCATCTTAACTAGATAACTCAGGTAAATAATCTAAAGCCAGTAAACATCATCACGTAACCTTTCACGTCATTTAAGATTGAGCAGAAAGTGACGTGAGCATTTATGAGAGACACCTGATTCAAAATAAAATGTCCGCTTTTGATGGCATTTCATTATTGATTCGATCAGAACACGTTCTACAAAAAATTTACTAAATGAAAGAGGTAATTTATTAAAGAGGTTTTATATATACTTATTTATATACTTTTTAGTGTTAAATAAACTAGTAAATAAAACAGAGAACAGAGAAAACATAAAAAAGACTTATAATTAATAAGCATTTAGGTGCAATAGACAGCCTTATCGTTATTAGTGTTATTGTTTTCTGTTGATGTATTAAAAAATGCTTATCTATTGATATAAATATCAAAATAATTAAAGCTCATGTTTTCACTCTAGATATTAACATAAGATTAATATTTTCAAAAAATATATATATTTTTACTTTTAAACTGATGAAAGCAAAAATCTAAAACAAAAAAATATTGTTAATGCAAGAAAAGATAGAATTCTGTCACATCCAAATTGAATTTGACTTAATCATTGTTTCAAAATGTATAGCAAATTTAATTAATTAGTTCATTATATAACAAACAATAGTTCAATGCACCAACCATTCAATATGTACATACATACATACATACATACAGTACATACTCATGCAAAGAGCCTCCAACACTTACATATACTAGATATCACCTTTGTGCTAAACATAGAAAAAATTTTCACTGCAACAATGATTCTTATAAAATTTTTTATGTATCAGATGAAATAAAAATAACATTAGGAACAAAATAAAAGAAAAACATTGCTTCAGCTTGAAATAAAACAATTTTTTACGGATTAAAACTCGCGTATAATTTGGTTACACTTTTATTTTAACACAACGTTTCGAATGATTTGCAGCAATCGTGTTCACGGGTAGACGAGATGTAAGTGTCTGTCAGTAAGTCAGTTAATTAGTCATCTACCTCCCACGGTTCCTTAGTTTGCGGGCATATAGTTCCAGATGTAGACAAAACGCACTAACTGTATCCTGAGGTCTGACAGTGCGGTCACAGACGTTTAAGCTTTAAGATTGCTTAAGCTTATCTGAATTAAATTAAATTAATAAAGACAGTTCTACCATCTAATTTATTATATATTTTATACAACATATAGTAGAGAGTATGAGTCTCATAGATCAAGCACTCGCAAGTTTCATACAAGCTTCGCCTCTGTTTTTTTATATTATGTTAATTATATATTATTTATTTCAAAGATAAATAGTTCGATTAATTACTTAAAGATTAGTTTTTATAAGAATATAGTGGATTAATATATGAGTATAGTAAATGAATCAAAAGTAAGAGTTTACTAAATAAAGAACTATTAATATTAAAAAAAAACATTTAGGGTTTGCTTATATTTTTTTTTTTTTTTTTTTGAAAATTTGCATAACTAGGGCATTATTTTAAAGAGTTAAATGTAAAGACATAAAAACACTCAATTATTTTTATAATATTTTTTAATCTTAAACTTTTTACTTTTCATTTTGTTGTTTAATGAATATTGAAATTATTATCTAATAAAACAATAGGACATAGACGTATACAGAAATAATATTTGAATTTCAGTAATTGAAGGTAATAAAAACGTCGGTTTTTCCAAGTCTCAGTGGGTGGTCCGCATCACATCACTTAACGTATCACAAAAAACATTACCAAAAATATGGTAATACTAATATAAGTTGTGGATACGCCTTGATATTTAATTTAATACTATCTCATATAATAAAAATAATATAATAAATTTTATATAATAATATTAAATAAATCATAAAATTATATTAGTAATATTTAGTAATTGTATAATAATGCATACGTCGTATCCACTTTATTTCTAACTTATTTGTTTTCCTAGGTCAGGTACGGTGCGCCGGCGCACAGGTAAGATGAAACCTCCCCCACCCCCTCCACAGCTCAAGAGCTTGTTTCCTTTGCTTTTTCAGTCGATAATGAAATAACATTTCTAAACGAAGGTAATACGTGACTTGAGTAATATTTATTATAAGTGTTTATTTTGCTAGGATTTGTGATATTTTTTAAATATATCAAAATATTCCTTTGACGGAGTTCTGCTTTTGTGTTTGGTTTTTTGTTTTAAATGTAATACCATAAATAATATTATCATAGAAATAATTACTAGCAAATATAAGGTACTTAATTTCTACATAAATTATAGAGCGTTTAAAGCTCTATATAGTAATACAACCTTAAACCATGGTTTAGTTTTTTTTTTAATTTTTTGCATGACACTAAAACTAGCAGAGTAGACTTCAATTTATTAAAAAGTTATTCGAACCATGAAGGTTAAATAGAATTAATTAATATTAAAAATTATTTATGATTAATTAATCCTATTTTTGCAAAATAGTAAAATATCATAGAACCATAGTTAAATTAAAAATAGATATACCATTACAAAGAATATATTTATGATATAAAGCTCTTTTAAATTAATGATATTTTAATTCAATCAAAGTATATACATTCTTCTTGATTATGAGAATATACCGTTTATATGTTAAGTACATATTTGTCTATATATTAACATACAACACTTAGTATTTAGAAATATGAAGTCAAGCACAAGTCATTCAAAACAATTAAAAAACATTCCAAAACAGTAAGTGTAAGAACAATTATAAAGTTTACTTCAAGAGCCTTTTAATATAAGTAGGGTTCAAGTGTCCCTTTCGTAGTATTTTGGCGATATTATCAATCCCACACTATTAAAAAATGAATGAGACCAGCGCGTGCGCACTTTAAAAACAATCAAAGTTGTGCTCTGAAATACAATACAGAGGGTTACAATATAGGAGGGTATGCTTGAAACAAAAATATATTATTATAATAGAATACCAGCATTTGAATTTAGTTTTAAAATTTTCGCAATTAGTAAGTAACCATATAAAAAATATGAAAATATTTTTTTTCATATTTTTTATATGGTTTGATTTTTTTTATTTTTTATTTTTTCTATAGGTAACTTTCTAAAATAAAAATATAATATGAAACAATATACGATCTATATTAATTTTTCTATTGCAAAAAAAAATCGAAAAGAATTTTTATAAAAAAATATTTTTAATCTACTTATCGAGAAACTGAATCTTATAGTAATAAAGAACTTCACTTTATAAGTGAGTTCCTAAATCCAAAAACATAGAGTATAGCCGCGGGCTGATAATCCTGGACAAGTGGTCGCTTAGAGCATCCCTGGGAACCTTATTACATCCATCCCACGGCTTAGGAGTGTGAGACCAATATTAATTCAGAATTAATTTGAGTTACCCTCAGTATTGTTAAGCTTTGTGTTTTGTGGCGGAGGGAACGCACTGATATGTTTTTAAACTGTTTTGTATTGTTTTGTTTTAACTGATCTAATGTAAAACAATATAATGAATTATTGTGCACTAATTATAAGTAATACTAGCCGTTACTCGCGGTTCCACTCGCGGATGAATGTTTTGATTACATTTACAATAACTTAGAGCAGTCGAATAAGTAACCTTTCTCATAAACTTGTCTATAATATACAATAAGATTTTTTAAATTCTAGTTTAGAAGAATCGCGCTAAAATAAATAATCATTTCCTCTTTATAATTTAGTTGTTATTATTTATTAATATTATTGTCATAATTGCAATGATTACAGTCTCTGTCAAAACTTATTTTCACGAAATTAAAAAACTATTTCTTTGAGTTAAATTGATTTAACTTTTTATTTTTTGGTGCTACAGTTAAAAACAAAATATATAACAGGTAAAAATGAATTATAAGCAATTTAAAAAAATTAGAACATTTTGTAAATAGTACAAATTGAAATATTTATGCCATAGCCATATTTTGCGATCAAAGCAATAAGTTAAAAAATGTAAAATGTCACGTCACAGATATTAGCATAGATTATATATATCTTTTAAACATAGTATATATATCTTATAATTATGTATCTTATTTTGTAGATTCCACACCTCGTTAAAGTAAAATAACTGCGGGGGTGGATGCATCTAATCAAAGGGGGGTGTCTCGGGGGGAGGGGGTAAGTACACGGTAGCGGGCGTTAAGTGGCCCCCGCAGTAAAACCATCATAAACTCATGTCTTGAATAAGAAGTATAGATACAGGATATTATGGAACCAAGAAAACATTTGAAATATAAAATACATTTACTTTGTAATATTTTTAAATTTAGATAAAAAAGATAAAAAATTACTCAAGAATTACAAAATTTAAATTATAATCATCTCAGCCCTTCGCTAGTCTACTATTGGGCGTAAATCTCTCTTAATTTACGCCACGGAATTCATTTGAAAAAATAAATATATACATAATATAATATATCTCAGTCTCAAATATTTTTTCTATATATTATTTATGAAGTCCCCTATTAATTATTTAATAACTGTAAATAAAATATTTAATTACTAATTATACACAAAGCTAAAGCAACCTGCGTCTATACCGGACCACCCGAGTTCAAGTATTCTTGAACTATTGACTAGTTCCTTGAGCCGGTCACTTGTGCTAAGTTTCAAAGTATTAGATATTTTAAAACACATTTCAGTGCTTCCTTTTAATAATTCATATTTTCATCAAATAATAATTGACTTTACATTTTATAAAGTGGTGTTTTACAAAAAACTTTGAAATCCTGTGCAACAAATTCGATACAGATGAACAAAAATGTTAAACTGAACAATAAATTTAATGTAAAAATAAAACTATAATTATAAGTTTAAAAAGACGCAAATATTGAATCAATCTCTTCCAGATAGCTTAATTATTATATTATATAACAAAAACATTACAAATTATGTATAATATTATATTATACATAATTTATCATGGTGTCGATAATGATTATTGGTAATATAAATTTGTCATTATAATTGAAGAAAGAATGTTAATTAAAAGTCAAGAATACTCTATCTATAAAAAACAGCGAACTGAAACCCTATTGTAACATTACTTTAAATGGCATAAAGATATAATATTTATTTTATCTTCGTATAATCAACCCTTTATAAGGGAGGTTAAGAAAAAATATATTTGTGATAGCAATTAAACAAGGGCTAGACAAATAGTTCGTGGGTGGTACACGGAGTCGCCGGTGTGAACTGACCTATGCGGTGTTGAATTTTGTATTGTCATGCTATTTTTAAAGGTAAAACTTAAGAATCAGAACCTTTGAGTGTTTTTAAGATTAAAAGTTATTATGAAAATCGAGTCAAATAAAATTATCGTAGTGTGAAACTTTTCTACACATATGTTGCTTTTTAAATAAACGTATTGCGTTAAAAACAATGATATAATCAGCTTAATATTTTTATACAAAATTTTAACAAAAAGATAATTTCAATAAAACTATTTTTCGAATATAAATCGCGTTTATTTTTATATTTTTTAATTTAACCCGACGCGAAAGCTTTGCAGCAAACGTGTTCGCGCTAAGACGAGATAATGGTGTCTGATCATATTGTTAAAAAATGTAAAAATGAACGCGAGTTATCTCCGTAGAAAAGTTTTATTGAAATATGTAGTACTCGTGTAAATCTAAGAAAACATTAAAAAGATAATTGTCTAAAGACACCGAAACGGAAATATACTTTCATTAGGATTTATGTCAGCGATATCTACCAATATATGTTCTAGAGTCTAAAAACCTTTTCTTAAAGTAATAGTACAGCAAATCTTACTTTCCATTTTCGTACCAAAACATCTACAAAATAATACTGTTTTACTCAAACTTTTGGGGTTTCATTTATTTTTGTGGTGTTACCAGTCGATTTCTCTTTAAAAAACTCAATGATAACAAAAAGTAAAAATATTGTAATATTAAAACAAAACTTTTTAAATCTATTAGTTTTAAAAAATTTATGGTAGGCAACCATACCTTTGCAATATTTTTCAAATTCCTCCATTTTTAATATAATATAATGCGGGTTAAAAGTAATCTTTGTGAACAACGAATATTAAGCACACAAATAATATTAACGAAGATATTTTGTTATAATAAAATATAAGAATTAAAAGTGAAGACTTGTCTTTGCAGAAGGTTTCTTTAATACATCTAAGTAGGTAATATAAATAAACAAATGGTCAATATATATAAAAACAAAGTTCCCCAAGGATACCTGAATGCGTTAATCATTATAACAGTAATTGAGTCCTCAAAGAACGATTCGTCACAACATAATTAATTAAATTAAAAGCAAATAACGTACAAGAACGCGTGGCAGACCGCGCGCCCTCTTCAGCGGTTACGGACGACCGAGTTCTGAATTCAAAAAACGCGTTCGTTTTAACCGCGCAATATTTTATTGACATTGACAATTCAAAACAATTCTATTTCTTGCCACCATTAAGGTTCATATTACAAAGGACTATTGTGTATGAGAAATGTGTTCTGGTAACAATGTCGACGAAACTAAAGGGTCAGACGTAATTGAACTGCAATTTGTTTATATTAGGGACTTCGAAGATAATGGACGTTATAATTAAAATTAAAGAATCTATGATTTTCCCACGAATTGTAAATTAATATTCAATAACACTATACCTATATGTATGTATCAAGTTAGACACGATATATATTAGTTTGTCTTAGGTACTATTTAAAATTAGCGAAGGAATAATCCGTGAAACCAATTTACAGTACATATGCAATACATTGCATTTAATGACAGTGGTTTTGACTCATAAAATGGCGGTTTGACAAAAACTCTTAAAACTTTCGTAGTTTAAAAAAGTTTTGGCAATATTTCAGAAATTTTAGTTTTTGAGACTGTTTAGTTTAGAACAGCAATCAACTTACTACTTGAACCTCAAAAAAGTGAATTGCAAAGATTAAAGTAACATAATATTGTTTTATACATGACGTGGTAAGATGAGAGATGTCTTTAAAGAAATTGGTATTCTTACGGTCGTTTCTCAATACATATTTAATAACATTTTATTTGTACGTCATTTGGATAGATATGTAAAAAAGTGACAGACACGCTATAAATACTAGAAATAAAAATAAACTTTCTACGCAGATATTTCGTCTGTAAAAAGTTAAAAAATCCTTCATGGGCATGAGTGTTCGCATATATAATAAGCTTCCACAAGATATCTTAGACCTTCCTTTATTTGCTTTTAAATCTAAAATTAAAAGTATACTGTTAAATAAAGCTTATTATAGCATACAAGAATTCTTAGTTGATCGTATTTCGATCAAGTAAAAGGTTAGGTTGTGGAGCTTTGGTTGTTGACTCATTTGCAGGATATTCTAATCTGTACATCAAACATTGTTCACATATTTTAAAAAGAGCAACTGTTGAGTTTCTGGCCAGCTCTTCTCAACAGAACAGCATTCCGAGCTGGTGGTAGCTTAAGGACGGACTGCCTACTGACATTTTTATAATGTAATAATTGACGATTCAAAAGTGCGTGTAAATGCCTATTTGAATAAAGATATTTTGAAATTGAATTTGATTGCAATAATACTTTAGAAGTAAGACGTCTGTAAGAATAAATAATTCAAATGATAGGATCCGAAAAGTGTCGCTGTAGTCAATCTAATAATCATTTTTACATTTATCTACCAAAATATCTAAATATTAATACTATTTTAAACTATTTAACACTAGTAGGTGGGGCCTAGCTGTCTTTATTTGAGTGCTCCTTGTATACAATTTCAACCGTGGTTGCATTATTCATGTACTGAATATTGGCGTTAATTTATAAGTTCTGTAAGGTGATTTCCACCCCAGATAAGAACCTCAGAACCCCACAGGTGACGTTAGTGTCTTAAAAATATTAAATTATAACAGTAAATGAGATAATGCACAGAATAAAATATAAATATTTTGGAAATCCGTTCCTCGTATGTTATAAAATTAAATAGTCTCTCTTCTAATTTAATTTATAATAAATTTCATTTTAATACTACTACTAATCACGCAACTTTTATGTCCTATTTAAAAACCATTGACAGCTTATAAAACCATACAACACGATTCGTTACCAATCTTTTAAAGTCAAACACCTGGCGCTAAGCGCATCACGAGACTCATCCCTCTGACAATACCTGGATTCACCTACCCTCTCGATCCCACGCAACCCCATTACAACTTGTAAAAATATAATTATAATTACATGCACGCGCTCGACTTCCGCACCATTTTTACAAAGAGGGTAGTAACTGCCAGTTTGACGTGAGCTTTTTAGTGTTGCAAGTATTAATATGTAATTTGTCGGGATGGGTTTTCTGATAAGGGTGGTTGATTGATTAAATAAGTGTGCGCGGCCAGATAGGTGTTTAATGCATTTAAATTATACGTATCGCGTTTGTGATACTCATGATGTATAGACCATATTTTTTAAATATTTATTAAAAAAATCATAGACTAAGAGAAAAGTATTTTGTTTTTTAATAATATTAACTTCATGTCATTTATAAAAAAAATATATTATATAGATAGTTTTTATACAATTGTTTTATCAGATGCTAATAGTAATTCAATTATAATCCTCATAATTAAACAATATATTCTAGTACAATAACTATCATAAAAACACAGACAGCAGGACCCTCGTCACAACGCGGTCTCTGCACAGGTTGGCTTAATCAAATTATACAAATTGCAACATACAATATTCATAAGATAGGGATGAACCACACTCGGACGGTACGACTCTTATTAGATAATGTAAATTTAACATACAATCCTTTGACAACTTTTAACTTTAACCAAAATGTTAAATATATTAATATTTTAGAGCATTAGTTTTTAGTGAGTAACAATTATTGTTAATATTGCAAAAAATATCTAAATATTAATTTACTTTCATACTGGCACATAATATTTTGTTAACAAACCATAGACTTGTATCTTTTTTATATAAAATAGATTAGGAATTGAATTAAGACAATATCGATATCAATCCCGACACTATCGACAATCGACAAGTGTGTTTAATTCATGTTCAATAATGAGGTCGCTTTTTAGCTCGCCGCGAGCACCCGCCATTGATTTGTGCCCAATTTGTCGCTGCGGTCTCTGAATATTTGATCTGTCTGCGTTATATTTAATTATTTAAAATATAAGTGGAAAATGCGGAACGTTTATCATGCGGTCTGTTCGTTTATTGAGTTGTTGGTATCATTCCATCTCATTAGTTATATAATTTGACATAAATTTTAATCCAACATTAAATTATCAGACATATTTTACTTATAAATCTTTAATTCACTTGGATTTCATCAATACAGATTAAAAATATGTATTTTATAAAAAATAAAATAAAATCATAATTAGTAAATTTCTATCGATAATGAGACAATCTAATCATTTCCCACAAGGCGCTCAACGGAAGTTCCCACCCATCACGCCACGCGCCGCCGCGTGCGCTTGCGCATTTACTGTTTTATTGAAAACGCTCAAAAATAACACTCCAATACACAAGGGTTAAAACCCAATTGAACCGCTCATTATTCTCACTGTTTATTCAACATTTCTTTGTTAGGGACATTACAAATTATACACACACTGATTGTTATAATTTATTGTAACCTTACAATTGTTCTATTGTGACAATTAAAAAAATAAATGAGTATTAAACGTGCACGATGTGCGACAGTTTTTGGTAAAATAGCCACAGATGCTAATAATTCGAAACAAATACAAAATCAAACATGATTAAATTGATAAGTAATATATATAACTTATTTAATCTGTATAAAATTGAAAAGCACGGTAATGGCACACAATACAACAGTTAACTTAAGTAACGGGCGGACATGATTGCATATAAGGCACCATCAATTATTCTATAGAAACATAAATGTCAATTTAATTAATTAATCAAAAAATGTTATATAAAACTATTAAAAAAACAATCGCATAGAAATTAAAAAAAAAATTGACAAATAAAATGGCGGCAAAGTTTTGAAGTCTTCAATTATGTTGACATTTATATTTACAATAGTATAGGATATTACAATTATTAATAAATAATAAGTCTACGTTATAGCTAAATACTTATTTAAAATTTGGTATACAAGTTAGTATGATCTAGTTAACAAAGATGTCGGTGGTTAGTATTAGGACATAATTATTATAAATATTATATAGGAATCGAAAATACCGCGAAATGATGAATTCTTATTTTCGAGACTGTTATTATTGAAAAAGTACTCTGTTCAAAACAACAGACATTTTTAAGTACAATACTTTTAGTTTAAAATCAATATGAATAAGTTTGTTTAGCCTTATTGCTTAGTTATTGCTTATATTGAAATGTAAATTTAATGATATTTACGTTTCATCGACCTTCATTTAAAAAATTCCTTTAAAATCCAAAATCGATACTTTTAATCTTTTTTTTTCACTTATTCTATATTACACTTAGATATTGTAATTATTTGAGTATTAAGACATATATTCACACACATAGAGAGCTTCAAGCATTTTTTTTAAATCATAAAATAAAAAAAATAACACTTTTAATAGTATTGAAATAATTATTGTCTTTTATTAGATTATCATAAATATATATTATTTAATGAAGAATATAACGCAATATTGTAACTGAACGCTGTCCGTCTGTTAGTTTCATTATTAATTCAAATATACACACAATTAAAAGCTGCAGCCCTGTTTAAGAAATCATCAAGTCAATAAAAAAATAAAAGAAAAAAAATGTTATGTCAACTAAAAAAAATGGCGTCCATTATTTGCTTACATCTAGCATTTGTTTAACAAAAAAAACCAGTCCTTGATAATTTTTTTTCTATTTATATCAATTTAAGTATATTTATTTAGTTCAAAGATATTTTTATGTTAATCGTATGTATATATTGTGTTAGCGGATTGGCCAGTGTGAAATGCGAATTGGCCGAAAATTGCAAACACCAACAAATGTCGAGACGAATTAAACAAGTATTAATAAAAATGAGTTAATTGTATAGTTAACAAGTTAATTGGTAATCAAAATTATATGTGGATATTTTTTTTTCCAAATTTCATTATTATATATTACTTATTGGTAATATGATCGATTAAAATGTTCTACAAGATAATAGTAACTTTTTTGTGCATGATTCACTTATTTTTTTTAGGATATAATCTAAATGTATTAATATTACCATATTTTATAAGTGTTTAGGAAAATCGGACTTAAAAAATTAATTTTACAGAACATTCTTCAAGCACTGGCTATCACAGTCAAAATGAGCACAATTTGACATATAAGTATCTAACACCGAAAAAAACAACTCCAAAGCCCTATTTAAATAATTTTTGGTTATTATAATATAATTTAAGTAAAATAAAAGTGCACAAAAAAGAAGAGATTCTTCAAACAACAGTATAGTCCACAATTATTAATTTACCGCATTTGTTAAGGATCGAACAAAATCCTTGGCAATGTAGCACATAACATGCTTCAGGTCCATTCGCTACAAATCCGTCACTGGTCCGAAGATGACAGTCGAGTTGGAGTTGGACAAATTATTGGATAAGCTAGTGGACAAAACATTGGACAAGTTGGATAAGGCGTTGGTCGAATTCGATGAACTGGTACGTCGTCGTGTTTCGTGTTCGTGGTCACTTGGCAAGGAGTCTGGTCCGTTGGTGATCTGAACTCCGTTGAATTTTGAACGTAGCTGTGTCACTATACGTTCAAGTCTGCAAGTGAGGTTAGCCTTAAAATATATTAAAGTAGGTATTTAATTAAATATATATATTGTATTTGGTAGGACGGCTTACATCTGTTAAATAAAACGAATTTTCTTGATTTTATATCCATCTGTAAAAACAAAATATAATAAACCTAAAATTTTAAATTTCAATTATGATAATAATAATAAACAGTTTTAAAAAAGGAGATCTCTTCGTAAATAATTTAAATTTTCAAAAATTTTTGTTGTCATATTGACATTGAGCTTTTTTTTTTGTTAATATTTGTACCTTAGAAAATGCTAAAGCTCTAAGTCATACAGCCACGTCTATCATATTGAGCTGATTTATTAATATTTTTAATTAGATATGTCAGAATTTGAATATCGAATCCTCATTCCCTGAGCAGTTTCAAGTTCTAAAGACTATTTTTTTTATAACCTCACTACTCACTTGTGCGAGTGTTCCTCTGCGGTTTGCTTCGCTCTGCGCAACTCAGCGATCTCTCTGCGCATGCGCGAGCGATCGTCCTCCTCGTTACCGTTCACGCGTTGCTCAGTGTCACATCTAAATATATAACATATCTTAAATATTTTTACTTTATTAAAGAAATATTACTCTACTTAATATTAAATTTTTTAGGTTATTTGGTATCATATTAAAGACGCTTAAAACCAAAATGCAATTTAATATCTTTTTCATAAAATATTAAACTAAAAAGTAAACTATATATATAAATATGATCATATATATTGTTATATTGTTAGTAATACTCACCCAGTCAGTCTTAAATGTCTCAGTTCCTCTTCCAGCTTCACTATGCGGTCCATCATGAGTCGCTTGTCAGCCTCCGAGGCACGTAAAGAGCTCTGCATTATAAAATATCATTATTATTATATACTAGGTTTTACTTACATAATACTTTCTGTCGATATTAATAAGATAGTTATTTCGACTGAATTTACTGTATTATTTTTTTAATTAGATTTGAAAGATCTTTAACAATAACTATTGTATGTCCTTCAATTTAAGTTAATCCACATTCAATAATACAATTAAACCTTTTTTCAGGAATCATTATTTGTGATAACCGTATAAAAAACTGTTCAGTAGTTTTTGAGTTCATCGCTTTCATACAGACAGAAAAGGCCGGAGAAATTCATTTTACATGAATTTATATTTATTTAATTCATTTTATATTTTAGTTAAAAAATATTCCATATATTTAACAAAAACAAATCGATTTACTTTTAAAGTATTTTATTTGCTATAATATTTTTTTAGTCTGTTCATTTGTTCGCCAATACAAAGGGTATTTAGCCACTAAAGTCAATACAAAATAAAAAAAATTAACCATAATTCGATAAATAAAAACAAAAAATGTAGACTAAGACCCTAGAAATGCGAGTTAAATTACTTAAAAAAGAATTTAAATCATCTTAGAAATTTTTTTTGTTAATATGCATTATTATGAAATTTGTTGTATTTTCTTACGTGTTTAAAAGAAGTCTCAAAATCATAAGTTCAAACCTTTTTACACAAGCGAAAAAGAAGTGATCTGTCTTTGTCTTATGCCAGATGACGTCACATAAAGTCACGTGGTTATTTATGACGTCAAAAGTTTAAATAGACTAAGAACACTATGAAAGATGAAAGTTTGTGTTTTTATATAACCGTTTTTGTCTTCTCAATATATAAATATATAAGTATACAGTTGACCCGTGACCACAATCGGTGCAATTCGATCGAAACGTCGGATAAATAAAAAAGGTATCGTATCTTAAAAAATATTTACGCAATAGTCCCGATATATATTTCAATAAGTAAAAATATATATATAACTTAACATTAACATAATATTAATATATATATATATATATATATATATATATATATATATATAAATAAAGTTAACATCAGTCTCATGCACAAAAGATATACTTATGTCTTAGTGTGTTTTCGTGCCCCTCCTAAAAGGCATGCTGCTTTGTGTGAAGACATATACGTACTTACAAACTTAGCAAATTTTATGTAAACATAATAAAAATATTAAGCTATTAGTAGAATAAACCACGTTATTATAGAATAGTATACAATGTGTTTTAAGATTTTACTACTTATTTCAAGCGTTCAAAACATCGGGTAAAATATATTATAAGTATGAAAATTATCTTTAAAATAGCCATATTGAGCTTAATAAATATAAAGAAATCTAAAATGAAAGATTTTTCGATACGAACAGGATTCGAACCCACGAAAAAAAAACACCAATTTTTAATTTTTATTAATATAATAATAAAAGTTAAATACATAAAATAAGTATTTATATCGCAATTTTTTTAAATAACTATACTATTAGAAATATGTTTGTCAAGTCGTAAATAAGCTACAGTATATCTGAGGGTTAAGATATATATACATAATATATGCGTAGACACGGGCGGGTTGTGCTGACTGCGATCTCTCAACTACTTGCTGAAGAAATGCTGAAGACTGCTATTAGTATCACAAATGGACACACGATATTATATCAATAATATATTACAATATATATTAATATTATAAAGTTTGTTTGTTTAGAAGTTAAATTAAAGGAAGGCTATATATAAGATGTCTTTTATTACACTACCTCCCTTAGTTATATTAATAGGTATAATAAAATAGAGCGTCTGTAGGTGGAGCCGCGAGTTATAGCTAGTATGTAGATAATATAAACTCATATTTCATTTTGTATCTTATGTTCGCTATTTAATGTCTGATCAGTGAAATTTGTTTAACATACATTTTTCTAACAAAACGATCGAATCTATACCAATATATCAATATGAAGGATTAGTTTTTGTTTGTTTCTTATCTCTAAAAGCAATAGTTGTTAAAAAAATTTGGCATTTAATAGACAAAAACCCTAATCAGTACAATTAAAATGGTTTTAAAACTAATATTGAAGTGCCTTCATAGCAAATAATACTGACACATTCTGAACTTCCATAAGAAGTTCCAGACAAACCTTTCAAAACATAAATCCCGGTCGTGAATGAGAAAGAAGTCGCAGACAAAAGCTAGTCTTTAACAATAAAACATATAAAATAAGTAGAAAACATACCACGCATAAAGAGCTATATTTGTCTGTATATCTGTATATATCTGTATATATCTGTATGTGTCAGTTTGTCTGTACAGACAGACGTCAAACCAGCTAATTCTGTTTGTTCCGTTAATGTAACCAATAGTAAATACCAATGGTCACGTCCCATAGATTTCTATAGGAAAGTCTTTCCTAGAGTAATTACTCAACCTGTTTAAGTGAAAGCTTTAACAGGATAGATTATTAATAAATATATTTCATTTATATTAAAACATATATATTTTTGTTGTCTCTGTAACAAAATATTTTGTACAAATATATAAAAAATACTAAAAGAATTTCGACTAATTTCGAACCAACTGACCAGTTCACGCCGCGAATTCATGCTACAAGGTCATAAAAAACTCCGAATGAGTTCGAAACTAGTCAAATTTCCATTGTATTTACTAGATATAGCCGGATAATATATAATAGTAATCATGGATCTTGTAAAATATAAAGATATATGTATTATATTTACTACTAAATAAAATAAAATATTTTTCCCCTAGTTTAACTATATATAATTAGTAGGATGAGGCAAGCAACCCTTTTATCTATCTGTGTGTAGTTGGTGACAAAGTTGGTTCCAATATTGGTTCAAATATACACCATTGGACTGGATACCAACGACCCTTGACTTAATAAGGTCGAATATTTGGACTGGCGGCCAGTAATAATAGAAATAACAACTCACTTTTTATAATGACCAAAAAGACTCAGTTACTAAAAGCGACACGGACAAAGTTGCGTGCGGAATCTAGCTATAAAAGCTAAAGTCCTAACATTCCATTCAGATTCACGCTTCACACAGACCGGTTTGATTGTCTCATATATTTTTGCTATAGTATTCACAATATTTTTACAGTCAATGTTAAACATACATTTTTGCACACAATTAACTTATTACGATCTCACGTGATAATGAGTAAAATAAACACACATCTGAGTGTTATTTTATTTTCTGAACTTATGTGATATATTGTATGTATTGTATATATTAGTATGTATCTATAATATAAATACTAACGAACCTTTTATTTATTGTAATTATATATTTTAGTAATCTACAGCCTTATTATTTAATTATAAATTTAATTAATAAATATTTTAATTTAATAAATAATTAACTTTATTTGTTTTATTGTTAATATTTAACTTTCAATTGTTTTTCTTCGGTTTTATAGATTGTTTTATTTTTATCTCTAGTAATAATAAAAAGCAAATAAGTTTGTTTGTTTAAAACGCGCTTATTTTGAAAAATTCTTTCTGATATAATAGGCTCTAAGGAAGTCTATAGTATTTTAGGCGAGTGAAACCGCATGTCACAGCTAGTAAATAAATAAACTGTAACATAGCATAATTATAAGTGCATATTCAGTAAGATCGCGACCCCGGGGTGGATATGAAAGGTCGGTATGACGTCACCAGGGGTGGCGCCTCGCTGCAGCTATCCACTCACATCTGCACATATTGACACACGCCGCCCTACGCACCCGTTCATATTTCAAATACCCGATGGGGAAACCGGTAGAGACTACAAAATACTTATTGAAATAATACTACATAAAATATATAAAAAATAATTTTTGTCCGTTTGTTAATTATTACATATAGGTACAGAAAATTATTTATTCAACTAAAATAATCATAAATTATAACATAAATTCTACTAAATTATGTTAAAATGACAAATTAGTTTAGTGTTCTTAAAAACTACATATATAAGAAAAATATAGCTTAGTTATAGTTACAAACAAAATCATCTATACTGATAATATAAAACGAAAAAGTTTGTTTGTTTAAACGCGTTAATATTCTAAACTGTGTGATCTATTTGAAATTTTTTGATTATTATACGCATTACTTATGAGGAAGGGTGTAGACTATCTATATTATGATACTATGCTTAATTATTTTAATAGTAAAAAAAATCTATTGAAAAGTAAATAAAATCGTTCATCCGCGAGTGGAACCGTTATTAAAAAAATATATATTATTTGTAATCCTTATTAAAATAAACTTATTTGAATTTTGACATTAAATCAACCTTTTATATACTAAAGCATTATAATATTACATAAAAATACTTCAAACAATAATAAAATGTTACATTGAACATACAATATATGTATAATATTAAAATAGAGCGAAGTAACACGAGTCCTCATCAGCTATTGGCTCGTATATACCCTCGGCACGAGTGAATCGATGCGTATTGCGCTCAACTCGGTGATTTTATAATCCCTCTACCCTCCAAATATAATCAAATGAATAAAATGCAATTATTCAATTAAACTAACTCATAAAACAAACATTACCAATCTGTCAGATAAAATACCTTTTATTTTGGTGTATAAAAATATTTCAGTTAGAAAAAATATATTATATTTTCGTACTAGTATTAGAGACCCTAATTCATGAGCTCAAAGCATGACAGAATCACGGCGTGAACCCTAAACAAGTTCAAAAATAATCGATCAAAATTCCGATAAAATTAACATCTACAACCGAACAGTTTTATATAATCATTATTCCTAGTTCATAATAAGACCTCAAAACAAATGTATGTATAAAAAAACACAAAAGTCACAAAAAAAAAAAAAAAAAAAAAGTAAATTACAATGTTATTCACATCATCAGTGGGTGTTTCGCACAAGCAAACACACAAGACGCGAGGTGTTACGTCAAAAGGCTAGAGTGCACTCCACGACCACCCAGGTAATGTAAATACACTTTAATAGCGCCGAATCGAAAAACGCAAAAAAAGTGTTGTGTTGAAGATGTTAAGGTGTTAAGTTAGATTTTTGTTGGAAAAGGAATATTGTGCGTTTGAAATTATTATTATAGTAGTATGATCGTTGGAAGATTTTTTTTTTGTTTACTTGTAAATGTATGGTCAAATTTTGTATGCAAGATTTAGAGAGCATAAGAAATATCATGTATATGTGTAATTAACCAATATTAATATAAATAGTTATTTAAATTTTTTACTCATGAAAATCATTATAAGAAAATTTAGTTCAAGATATAATAAGTAATAGTTGTAATAGAAAACATTAATAAATAATGAGTATTTCTTAATAATCTTTATATTTAATAAATAAGACGGGAGCCGATGAACAGAAACTACTGTTGTTTTTTAATATTTTAAAAATCAGAAAATAAATGTCGGTACAATGTTATAGCACGTAGCGCCATCTATACAACTTTTACGAAACCATGTCTCAAATGTAGTCACTTAAGAGTAGCGACATCTATCACAAGGATTATAAAATACAGTTGTTACATTCAAGACCTAGATGGCGTTTGTAAATGTAAATTATATGCGAAAATAAAAAAAATACCTTGATTTCTTCAAGTGATCTCTCTGCTAGTTTCGACTCTGCTGAAGCTAATCCGCTCTATAACAAAAATATAAATAGCTTAGAAAAACTTAACAATTTATTTAACGTTTTCAATTTTCATATATTTTAAACTTAAAAATTAAAGTTAATTTATGTATATGCTATTGGTATATATTATAAGTATTATACAACAATTACAAGCAAAGAATATGCTGACATAGATAGGTTTTGGCCGATAAGTTTATCTAAACCACTATCAATGAGAAAGTTTCATAAAAAATACTTAAAATATACCGGCATTACTGAATAACAATTATTTTTAAAATGAATATATACAGAACAATCTGTCCTGTCATTACGTTCTATCACTAAGCCAGGAAAAGTTATTTGCAAAAACCTTGAAGCATTGAGATATATAGATAACATTATCTACAGATAAGTAGATAAATGATACATCCAGATAAAAAATGTCTAAAATATGTAAAAACAACTGTTTAAAAATAATTTGCATAACAGAAACAGACAAAAACTATTAGGGTCATTGCGATTTTCTTCCTGTGGCTAAAACTAGAACAGACATACACTTGGCACATCTCCAGAACATTTTGAAAGGACATACCGCTCATGAAATAAAATTCTTAATAATAAACTCTCTAATTTTACAGCTATAGAGAATTGATAAGCGAAAGCGGTGACAGGAACGAATCGTATAACAAACCGGTAAGTATTCGTTGTTTTGATATTAGGCAAGCTCCGTTAAACTTAATAATGTGAGCAATTTGTAATAATATAAAACATTCAAAGAAAATTGTATTAACACTATTATATATTATTTAATGGTAAAAAGTATTCGATAGAAATTTATTGAAGCCAGTTATAATAAGAATGAACATTTAACACATTTAAAGATACATGCTTCATGGTCATTTCATGCATACATGGTCAAAAGTGTGAATCGTTACTCCTCTTAAATGAATAATGGTAGAATGTGGAAAATTGACAGAGTTGTCAAGGACAGTGACTTATAGGTCCTGAAGTTTTTTGGTGACATTTGTGATTGTAGTTTTTTATTAAAGGGTCAAAGTGTGTCCCATAGAGTTAACATATGGAACGTTTTAAAATCGCACGGTAGTTCTTATTAGGCTTTAGATCAGTGGTTCCCAACGTGGGGTGTACGCCCCACTGGGGGGCAATTTGGCAATCGGAGGGGGGCATTTCGATTTTTTTTCAGTTAAAATTACCCCTCTAGTTAAGGGCATTTCATATCTTTGCATGGATTAAAGGGGGCATTTTCATATTTTTGCATAGGTTAGGGGGGCATTTTCATATTTTAAAATCTCGAAAGTGGGGCGCGTACCTAAAAAGGTTGGGAACCACTGCTTTAGATTATAGCCAATATATACTCTTCTAATTTTACAAATATGCTAAACTCATTCAGCAACAATGCTTTGCTCATCAACCCACAGTGCACAGTGGCAGATCTAGTTACAAAAAACTTGGTATCCCAATACCTTACATTACAAAACTGAACAAAGAAAATTAACATTTTGACAATTTTTTTTGTCTATACGTACGTCTGTTCTTTCAACGAGCATGGCACGCAGTCGCGCGTACATGGCCTCCTCGCGCATGCGCGCTGCGTCACGGATCTCTCGCACTAGCTCCGATAGAAATCCTGGAGAGTATTGACCTGTGGGTTTAAAGGTTTGTTCTTTATATAAGACAATAATTTGATTTATAACATACAAGCAAATGTTTTTTTCTTTTCTTGTCTCTCTTCCTTTCTATCTTTTAAACTCTTCGTTGACAAGATTCGAGTACAAAGCATGAAGTACTCAAACAACTGTGTATAAAACATCATACTATAATAATAATTAATACATAATTATTGAATGAATAACGAGAGCCTAAAATATCGAAAGATTATCAAGTATAAGTATGATTTCAAAAATTGTGTCAAGCGCAAAAGGAATAATTCGTGGTTCAAAAACTAACTTCAACAATAAAGGTCTCAAAATGTAATATTATTGTAATATTGAAACTAAACTTTTTAAACTATAATAGTTTTAAGACGTCATGGTAGCCTACCAGCCGTCACTAACTGTATTGTTATAGTTGCTATGACAAATTACAGGTATTTTACATTGAAAGTATATAATTAACTTCAAAACGATGTATATGTTGTGTCCCAACTTTTTTAAAAGCTCAAAAATAAACCATTTCTACAGACTAATATAGAGATAAATTTAATGATATATACGTAAAAATACTTGAGAGTTTGTTGTTTCACAAAAAAATTGGGATTATATGAATTAGCACAAATAGGCCTGAAAAAGGGGACAATTATTACCCGAAAATAATAAAATTTTACCAGAGGACGAAATGGCGGCGACACTGTCCCTATAGATTTAATTTTTATTAGTTTAATTATTATTTTATTTCCAGACTAAACCTTATATAAAAAATAAATATACCACAAAAATACCATAATTTTTCATTAAGTTCGCCTTTTGTTAATAATACAATAAAAGGTAAATAAATAAATAAATAAATAAATATAAATATCCAATTAATTAAAACTTAATATATTTAAGTATACGCCTTGTATAGACAAGGTTATCAGTAGACAGATAAGACACGCAAGTCTTAGAATGAGATTGCTTCCATCAAAAATGAGAGTAAACTACATTCAATACATACATACTACATGTTTATTGACGCGAAATATATATATATATATATATATATATATATATATATATATATATTTGGCGTTATGACCGAGCGCGACATCATATCATTTTCTTTTCCTCTTGTTCATAATTAATTGAAATGAGGGAAAGCAGTAACTACGAGCGCGAACCAGACCTCAATTTCGACTGGCCGCGCTCGCGAAATCTCGGTATATGTTATCATATTGAGCGCACGAGTTGCAAATAGCTCCGAAGTTGCATTAGCAAAACGTCGACACATTGAAGTCTATCAGATTTTTGTTTTTCCGTGATTATTCCTAAACGACATCAAATATTTGATTATTTTTTTTATATATTTATATTGGAAATTTTCGGATATTCCGTTTTTGATTGATACTTGCACAAAGGATGCAGAAAAGTCTCTCATAGAGAGCTTCGCTCAATAAAACACACTTTCACAATATACTGCGGTCCCAGACAAGTCCTCGAGGAACGTTCTCTCACCACCAAATTCCGGAATTTACTTCTCGTTCGAGATCATGTCCAGGCAAATTGACTTCAATTAACCAATCAAAATCACCTGCGTTTTCACCTCCTTTAATAAATTACATTTTAAGGGGCAAATCAGATACTAAATGGTCAAACTAGATATAAAGCCTGTTAGTGCCAACGAGCGCCGTCGCGCTGCTCTCTCTAGCAGCGAAAAACGCCAGCGGCGCTCTTTTTCACAGTTCACTCTGTATCTGTAATTTTCTTGTCAATAAACATGTAGTATTCAATTTCTTTGTTTTTATTACTAGGAACGCCACCAGACCCTCAATTTCGACTCGCTGCGATCGCGAAATCTCGGGTGACGTTTGCATGTTGAGCGAAGCGAGCCAAGCTGAAGGCTTCATCTTGGTGTGAGATGTCGTAATTGTAGACCTTACACTTGCGCTAACTTTTTTACATTGAAGTCTATGGGAGTGATGTTTTTTGGACATTATTCCTCCACGACAATGAATTTTTTTGCATTTTTTTTTACAAACCACCACACATATCAGCATGGTATGTGTGCAAAATTTGAAACCGAACCGTTAAGCCGTTTTAATGCCAACTTTGTAAAACCAATGCAAATTCTCTCCAGTAGAACGCTCCGCTCGCTTCGCTTAATCATGGTATACAATTTTCTGAAGACAATGTTGAAAAAATTATGAATATTGGTATATTATAACGGAAATGGTGAATATTTGTCCTGTTCATATAAATGATCTATAAAAATTTATTTAATTTTTTATTTATTTTACTGGAATTTTTAGCATATATTGGTAAAATTTGTACGGCACTAAAAAGTTTGAGTCAAATGACATTTTTGATTTTCATTGAATTCGCCAGAGCAGGGCCTTTTATTTCCGCAATATAATACAAACAGACAATTATTTAAAATCTTTAAAAGATATATACAAGTAAAAAACCAGTTAACCAATAAGGAACGAGTACACATTACGTACTTTCTGTTGAATTAGTGCGTTAAATATAAAAAAGTTACTACTATGTTACGTACGTGACGGAAAATAGATATTGAAGTCAAGTTATTGTTGTTCAGAAACTGCATAATAATAATTTTTATTTCCAACAATGGAACAAGAAAAAAATTGTATATTGTATTTTCTAATAATTCCCAATATTTTCTATCGAACGAACAAAATATTTTCGTAGAAACAAGACATTATAAAATCATTCTTAAAGACGTAGGTAACTCTTACGTCACCGTTTTTATTTTAAATTATGTAAGAGACGTTCATATTTATGTGTGTAGTTTCTTTTGTTAATCTTTTTTATTATATAAGATAATTAAGTTAAAACTTTTTACTATCAGTATAGAAAAAAAATCCACGTTTCTCGAAGGTTTTAGTAAAACAAAATAAGTAATTTAAATAGTGTTCTGATTGGTTGGTCGAGTGACAGCCAATCACAACTCTTGGCAGTACTATTATTTATAAAATATTTTTTCGTTAATGTCCTCGCAGAAACCTGCCGCTGGTTATGTCTTACCATTGCTTTGAAGGTTAGAAGCACCTCCCATACTGCCTGGACCTTTAGTAAAATAGCTGCTATGTCTCATACTGTCTAGTTCCCCTGAAAAACCATAAATAAACAAAATTATATTGTATTGACAATGATTGTTAATAATTCTAGGAAAAATATAACAAATTAATTTTTTTTTTTATGATAACTTTAATTATAATTATAATTCAATAATTCAAGTGTAAAGTGTCAAAACGTCATACAGCTTCCATTCAAAGTATTTTTGACCTCGTTTTTATTTTATTTTATATATTTTTATATGTAACTTGATGAGTTATCTTAAGGTAATGTGTGGGCAACTTGATATTGAAGGTTTCTAGTCTTAATAGTGGGCAGGAAGGTTGATATTATAAATAAGGCTTTATAGTCAAAACATTCAGATACTCATACAATTCTAACTTGAATAAGAATATTTTATGGATTTTACTTAACTTTAATTTAAAGTTAAATGTTTAGTAAACATGATAATCTTAGAAAACATAATTCTGGCTTTTCTTCTTAAATTGTAATAAGTATTACACTTTTATGCACTTGTTGAAAATTTCAAGTTAATTCATGAATTTTTCTAACAATAATTAATGATGTTAAAAAGAAAGTTTTAAACAAATTTTATATTATAAATTATCTCCATTTTGGGTGGGTTTTTAGTATTTAGAAGAAAACTATTTTGATGTTATGTGTATAATATAATAAAGAATACCTGATAGTCTTATAGACTAAGAATGTTGAGTTTTATTTAACTATCAGAGAACATAAGTTAATGTGAAAATGTATGTAACAATATATACTTAAATGGTAAGGAAGGTTTTGTGTGTCTGAAAAAAATATACTTCCAGTAAGTACTTGAATTACATAGTTGTGTAAGAAGTACTTAAATTTATTTTATATTTTCATTGTATTATTATTTTAGCAAACAACATATAAGTAATTAAAGTTATAAAGAAAATTCAAATTGGAGTTCGCACATTCAGTTTTTCACTGTGCAAATTCGTCATGCTCGGAGCTCATGAATTAGGACCCTAAATGGGTGTGAAACTAGATGTTAAATTATAACAGTGTTTATGTTAGTACTGCTACATAGTTATATGTTAAGCTAGCAATTTCTAGTGGTTCTATTCCCTTATAAACAAATTATTTAAAATTAAGATAACTAAGAGCAGTAGCATAATGTTCGATAGTTTAGAACCTTCCTCATCAACCTGCCTATCGTAATCAGAAATATTAAATCGGTCCAGTAGTTTCAGAGATTAGCATATTTAAACAAACATACAAATCTTTCCACTTTACAAGTTTAGTATAAGTATAGACTAAAGGCTGTCTATATAATTTTGTTTATTATTATAACATATAAATAACTAATAAACATTTATTACCTGAAAGTCCTAAAATATAGTTTTTATTTGCTTATTAGTAATTTAGAGTATTTATTAAACCAATTATCACAGCCATTACTACTTTTATTTATAGCCTAAAAATACAATTTTGAAAAAAAAAATATGACTTGCAAGAAATAACTTACCTCTTGTTTCTTGTAATTCTTTAGTCAATCTACCATTAGCTATTTTCAGTGTAGATATTTGGTCTAAGAGGCATGACAGTAAACGGCTGCCAACCTGACTTCCAGAGAGTCCGGAACTGGAATCTGAAGCTGAATCTGCATCCCCATTTACACTGTCTACATCAGGCAACCCTCTCACGCATGGGTCACTAAATCTCCTTGCATTATTAGCATCTTTGTCATTTACATGTACTTCACTATTAGAATTTGTGTCAGCCATTGATGTTACAATGGGAGGTAGACTTGCAAAGTCCTGTCCATCTGAGAAGTGCTTTAACTCCAGATAACTATTTCGGTTAATATTATTAGCAGGGAAGCTACCTACTTCTTCTGCTTTATTTTCATCGCGCCGTCGGAGTCGCGGCCGTTGGACTTGAATTCCTTTATGATCATTATTTATGCGATATTCCGAGTATGCAGGAGGTACAAACGGGTTGTAATATGTAGGTATTGATGGCAGCGACATTGGCTCTGATGCACCGTAAGTACTGTATTTGTACGGGTCATAACCGGGAGCAAACTGAGAGTTACTTAACGGATACATATTCGAACTTAAGAAAGTATCGTATATTTCTGAATTAGGCGATGGTTCTTGTATGTCTCGCATCGTTTTGTCAAGCCATTTAGATAAGAAAGTCCCTTTACCTCGCGATTTTTTCCGCTTTCCACCGGGACGGTTATTATTCGATGGCGAAGTTCCATTCGTTTGTTTTGGTGTAGAAGCCATTTAAACGGATGTCCGATTACTTATAAAAAATTATAAATAATGGATAACATTGGAACGTAACTATATTTTCACAAGATTTTCTATTTCACGGGAATGCAAAATAAATTAACGGACACATTATTTTCTACACTTTTTGCATATATTAAAAATTTCAACACGACTCCACACTTCACTGATTCAAATACAAATGTCAACTGTCAACTGTTAACTGTTAACGCATTAAGTTATTTCCTACTGTCTTTCGTGATTTTGGAATCTGTGAGCTGTCAAGTGTCAACTTAAAATAATTTCTGTCTATTGCTCATAAATCATATTAAAATCAAAATATTATAAAAAAGTGTTTTATTTCTTATTTCGAAAGTTCTTGATGTTAACAGTATAGTCCTAATATGATTACAATATTCTTAACATACTATTTTCAAAACATTAAATCCGTTCAAGGGTCTTTTGGTAAATTTTCTTGAAGCAAATGAGCGCAATTTTGGAAACTAAATAATTATTTTACGGTAAAATTTATATCATTTTCCGCCATAAAAATGAATGCTCATTATTTATATATTTTCCTTATCTTTATTATTTCTATTTTTTAGTAACTGCGCCATCTAGCCTCTGACATCAATTTCAATTTGCTTTGATGTAAAAATTTCACATGCAAGGTATAGATGGCAGTGCATAACAATATGTGATATAGTTTCTTTGAAGTTTTGATCCTTTTGACTGTAAGTGGGCTAAAAATACCCAAGAACTAACCTTATAAACAGCTTTTAAATAAATATTACAGCAATAAAACTTTCCCTTTTAGTACTACGACATCTATAAAACAATATTGTTTAAATTAAATTTCTGAGATAAACTTTTATTTTACCTAAAGGTCTCAAAAATCAATATAATATTACAATATACATTTTTAAAACTTTGATAGTTTTAAAAGTTTATGTTAGGTAGATCATTTTACAGTAGTCTATGCAATATTTGGAACAGGTATTTTCCAACGAAATCCATCGATGAGTATTTTGTAATCTTGAAACTGAAAATCTAATATATAAGTATAACAAAATAATTATAGATAAAAGTAGTTCTAGTTAATCATATTATTTTATAAGCCATAAATGGATTAGTTCAGATTCTACATCTACTTAAGCATTAATTAATCTATTAGCGGTTTATTGTATAACACAAATCATAAAATAAACCGCGCAAGTCATTAGATACAAATATTTAGATTATATTATTTATTTTAATATAATAAGGAATTACTTTATTGATATACCTCTCTATTATTGAAATACTAAAACAAAAAAATAGGTATCCATTAAAAAAAGAATATATATTTGAAATAGGTATGTACTCATTTCCGTAACTACGTAAAGACAGTGATAATATACGATAAGGAAATTAGTTGATAGTTGAGTATTACTTCTATATAATCGATTTTAACATTTGTATACAGGACTTAAGCACAAAAATGGATATATGATTTAAAATAAAGTAATACCATTACCAAAACATAGTACCTGTAATATGTGATAAGGGAACAGTCACCAATAAACAATAATTACAAAGTATTTTTATTTGTTAATGCAAGTAATATTACGTAGTAAAAGATAATATGAATTGCAGTAACTTTTATGGTTCTTATTTTTTTTTTCAAAATACTCAAGAAATTGAAGGACTAGAAAAATCATAAAACCCTCAATTAACGTTAATAAGTTTAATATTTAAAGAAGTTTGTAGTGCTTGTGTTTTTTTAAGGTTCAGTATTACCTTTTTTTACTATTTCATGCAAATTTGGAACTCCGTTTATTTGCCAGCTGTCACTTTATTGGAGGAAAAAAATAAAACACACAACAACATTATTAACTGAAATTTAATCACAAAATATATAAAACAATCTGATTTATTATGTATTTTCATCTTATAATTCATTTCATACAAATAATAATATATACGTGCATTTATATTTTTTTGTTTTACATTTTTAAAAACACATTTACGAAGTACGCCATGGCACAGCGTAGACTTTTAAAAACAAGAAAATAATATAGAACAAGCGATTAGTATAGGTGAGAGAACGTTGGCAGTAAGATTTTAATTTTAATATTGTTAAAGAGACAACCATTAAAAATAAACAATTAAAATTATAAAGACTATCAACTATTGTTCAAAATCAAAACTAAATTTATTTTTAAACTATAAAACCGTGTCTACATCTATATTCATAGACAATTATTTAATTTTCTTCACCATGTTACTTGTTTGCAGACGTATTAATAACTAAATCAAACTTAAATTCTAAACTTGTAGGTTATTCACCTATCGAGATTTTATAATATAAATTGCATTCAATATATTAATTATAGTCTTATAGTGACAGTAACATTGTACTTATAATGTACGGGTGAGGTTTAGGTTACTGCACTTTTATAATGTAAAGTCGCGTCCACACACTTGGCAAACCACAACAACCTGTCACATATTTAAGCGCTGACACAAGCGCTTACAAGCGCTTGTAGGCCAACATTTTCGTCGCATTTTCGATTTGAAGTTTGCAGCAAGTGCCAATCGGGCACACGCGGTTTTATACAGACGAGGAAAACAAATCGAAATAAATAAATTTATTCGAGTGCAATGCAAATAAGCTTTAACATAAACTATTATTATTGTACTAGACTTTGTAAATATTATTTTCCATGGTACAATCTTAACATATATGTTAATTGCTTAATTTCTATCTGAGTATATAATTTTGATCATATAATAAAATAAAACTAATTTATTAATTGATGTTTGTTATAAAGAAAACTTGATTATTTTATTTTAATTAAAAATAAAGAAAATATAAGTCTTTATTTTTTATCTGACAATATTTAAAATAAGTTTAACAGTTCTGCTGTATTCACTTTTTCTTAAACAACACCCAAACCTACCTTATAACAAACTATTTTTCTATCAGACACTCAATTACTACATATACCTAGGATTCCACTTTAAAACATGAAATCGAACTGTACATTTTTTATTATTTATAATTATATAAAATTTATCAAAAATTTATCAAAGTATTCAATATAAAATCGAACGTGTGTTCGATATAATATTGGCTTCTACGGTAACTATGAGATATATGTATATGTGGAATCCCTTGGGATCTCCTCTTACCATTATGACCCTGCATTCATTCCAGTGATTTCTATTGACGGTATTTAATATATAATAAACAGCACTGATGTAGAACCAAATGCTGATAATATTAAATCCTCCCACAAATGAGAAATCACGTTTCAATCACACATTCAATTTAAACTAATTTAACGTCATCAAAAGCTGTGAGCAAGTCGCTTGTACCTTGCAGCATCTCCGAGTCGGACCAGAAGTCTGTTGAAGTCAGCGCCAGGTTAGAGTCCAGTAGCATTTCTGAATGGATTGAAAAACCGGGACTCGACTGCATTTTATTAGTCAAATATGGATCATACCCTTGCATAACATTAGAATGTAACATATAACTCTCTGCTGGTGATAAAGATTGTGGGGTTGAATACGGACTTAAACGGTTTCTTTGGACTGGACTGATAGCTGGGCTGTAGGTATTGGGACTTGAAGGCAGAGAATACATGGGACTGGTCACATTTAATGTCAACGGAGACATTGGACCACTGGGTATGTTGGAGTTTATCGGATTTGATGGCGTATTGGCGCGAGACATTGGTTGACTTGTCTGTATCATATTTATAACAGGTATTGGTATGTTTCTGGTCACGGGACTCGGTGGAGACATTCTCGGTGTTACCAGCAGATAGTTAGGTTGCGGTTGATTTAAATTCTTTCCTTGATGGATATCCTGTAACACACAGACAAAATAAATTAGAATATAATTTTATATTATATAGGTACTTAAATATAATGATAGGTAAATAATGCACATTGAAAATACACTTTTAGATGAGGATAAAATGTATTAGCTTTAACCTTGAAATTCAGTTCAGTGTGACGAGTGTCTAACACTGGTTTTATTTATTTTTATGCATACAAAAGAAGTTTCCACACACGTGCAAAACTATACTCGCTGAATGACAAATATTTTTTTAACTATAAGGTCATTGAACTCGAGTGATACCTTTTATATTTGGATACAAAAAACTACAACAGAAATTCGTTAAGCTTTATCTTTATTTTGTTTATCTTTTATTCGTTATCTTCACATAGTACGGTCCCGGCCATTTCGGGCAGAAATTCTATTTTATCTTTTTATCCATTTTACCCAATGTTAGAGGTAAAAGTCGTCTGTGTTTACACTATATATATATATATATATATATATATATATTATCAGCTAACTTCAAAATTAGTTATCTCGAAACATCTTGAAATATGTATCTACATAACATATAATTCATAGTGAATTAACTATTATTTATTAAATGAATTTTAACAGCTGTTTGTTTGTAAAATATATTACTTTAAAATATTTTTACATTCAGACATAAAGCACATATAAATAATCTTTAGATGTCTGATATAGTGACCAATTATTAAATAATTGATTGCCAAGTCATTGACCTCCGGAGAGTACACTAAGTATTATTATCAATTATGTAAATACCAACCAGTTTAACAAGAAACAGATTTTAAAAGTTAAAATGTTTTAACATATTTTTTCTAACACATATTTTAACGTTTTAATATTCATCTGACCTATGTATTTAAGATATTTTTTCGTATATTCTAAATAAGTTCATCAACTTTTTCAACCTGAGTGAAACCACTAAATAAATAATTAGTTATTTAATCCAAAGTTCATGTCTTAAGTTCAAAAATGTAAGTTCTTAAATATTTGAGAGCTCTGCAGCTGACTTCAATTTAAGTTGAAGAAGTTCTTTAATAATTAAAACACATGGGAATAGAAAACATTGCTTTTAGTAAACTTTTTTGTTTATATTTTTATCCATACCTACTATAGTACAAAAATTTTCCTTTGAATTTCAGGAATTGGTTACAATACTTTTAAATATATTGCTTATCTTAATGAAATAACTAACGTATTAGTTTTTGATATGATTTTTCAGATTAAAATATTATTTAAATTTTTAAACTATTTATTACTATTAATAATATTATCATTATAGGAAACGGTCTTGAAACATTATCTATACTGATAGCTTGTTGGTCTGCCAATAAGATAACCCATTTGTTTTAGATATATATTTCTATGTTTGAAAGCAATTAGATTAGAAAATGAAAAGTATAATTACTATTAAAATAAATATTTTTGCCTAATTAAATAGCAAATTTGATTCACGTTAAGTTTTTTTAGTTTTGTAACTGAATTTCATATCATTGCTAATACATAGGGGATGGGAAAGGGGTGTTAAATAAAATCAATGTGCACCATTCACTGATCGTCTCATATTTTTAATATCATAATTAATTTTATTTCGTTCATGAAACATTTCTAATCGCAATTAGACTTTGTAGTTGAAAACAGTGACATCTCTACATTATATTAAATCACAATATATTAAATTTGTATATTTTTTAGAAACGCTATGATTTATCAATTATTATTCGAGTGTATCGTAGCTGTCGATAATCTTAAATATAAAATACAAAAACGAATGTAATTTAAATAAAAATTATAGCTACGAACACCTCTACATACAAATTATAAAACTATACCGTCTCTAACTTGTACTTTGTTTGATTTGGCAGTGACAACAGTTTTTATTACTAACAAAGTGTCCACTAACTGCCTTACGAACTATTAATATTATAAACTCTGAAATTAATATATTAATAAACCGCTTATTCTATTTTAATATATAAAAAAATAACAAAAGACTAAAAAACTTGACTTAAATATAAAGAATAAATAGCCAAAATAGGTTACTATACTAGATTACTAAAACATAAGACTGAGTGCGGCGACAACTTAGTACTAGGAACCATACAAGTGGTCATCACCAGGATATGCGCACGATTAACTTACTACTAAGAATATTAAAAAACGTCTATACCGCCTTAACGAATGTACGAGATTTACGATCTGAAGACGATCCCTTAAACCAAAGCACTGGTCAACATGCAGCTGGGATTTATTGTCACAACTGAAACGACTTACAGAACGGTAATATCACATATATTGACGGCACTGTTTAATAATTCGATCCAGAAATTAGGGGAGGGAAAGATTTTAGCCTGGACTTATTATCACAGTTCATTCAGGCTTTCGCTTTTTGTCGGGGACGACTCTGCACCATACAGATATACCCCGCGTCCACATCACAACCGCTCACCAGGAGGTTCATGAGGACTGAGGAGTTCTGGGCCGGTCTTACAGGTGAAGGGCTACGCTTCACTCTCTTGGCTACCGGCTCCTCCTCCTTTGTCAAAACTCGCTTCACACCTGTATCCCATGTTGATATTTTGCTTGGAATTAGACCTGAAATAATAATAAGTATTAATACTTATTATAATATTTATATAACACAAGGTCATTTCGTTCTACCTTGCTCTGAATATATATTGGTAATGAGATCTTGTGGTCGTGGTCCGGTGGGAGGCGCCGCCAATAGGCGTTGTAACGCTGGTGCAGGGCTTTGCACTTCAGTTGGATGTGGTCTCGCCTGGCTCACGTTGTCAGGAAGAGCTCCCCACATAACTGCTGGCTCCAAGAGGGGAAGCTCATCAGTAGTGGGGATGAATGGTGAATTTCCATCATCAATGTCATTCTCTGATCTATTACTTTCAAACGCATCTAACGACAAGTCGTTTAAAAGTGATGATTGCTCACATGATGATTCAGTTTCCTTGAAGAAATAATAATTATGTTATGTACTTAACAAATAAAACAATTTATTTTTTATCATTTATTTAAATTATAATAATACCTGTGGCTCTGGTGAAGATAGTAAAGAATCTGCTATCAAGGAATCGACGGGCGATCCACTTGCCAGGTCATCGCCAAGTAGACTGCAATAATTGTCACTTAATATGAATTCGTCAAACATATCAAAGGGGCTGTTCTCTAAAGGAATACAAGCATCTCCAGCAGTCGGGGCCAAATGAGTGAGATCTTCTGGCTCATCTTTAAGCACTGAAAAATTAAAGTCAAGTTGCACAGAAATATCATCATTGAGATTCACTTCACAACGCAAGCAAGCAACGAGTACCTAAGCTTTTGCAGTTGTGCCACTCACTTGTAAGTCCCTCGTCTGGAGAGAACATGAGAAATCCTTTATTCATTTCCTTCTTTCTGGGTGCAAATATTAATTCAGTAACGGGCATAGGACGCTCTTCCTCTGGAAGAATAGTGGCCACTATAGCACCGTTAGCTGCTTCAGGGGCCACGCAAATTTTTGGTGGAACTGGTTCCGATATTTTCGGAGCCACTACTGGCTTCAAGTCTGCGTGCTGCACCTGATGTGCAGCAAACACCTCATCTTTGCACTCGATACCGCTGTGAACAAATCAAAAGACATAGAAATCGTGGTAAAACTAATAAATAAAACATGGTCTACAGTTAATGCTAACACTTAGATAATAATAATGTGTAATAGCAAAGTAAATATGAGTCTGTATACGGAAGGTTTTAAATGCAAATGCAAATAACGATAACTAGAAGAAAAACAATATATCGTAACATTGTATTAAGACGCGAAGATGTGTATATGGTACGAGTAATGAGCCAACAATACCTCAAGGCCAAACTCTTAAACGAATCATTTAGTGCAGTTAGGAATTTATCTGTCATCCTATCCTATACGACTATTTTGTTCATCGTTATCAACATACTATATAAAATATATACCATATTATAATATACTAACAGTATTACCATTTGTTGCCGAAGTAACATAAATCCTAAAATGCCTCAAAGCGTTGTTACACATCCAGACACACTACTTTATCTATATAGGTAAATCTCAAAAATAGTCTACACACACACATACAAAAAGTTGTAAATATGCATTTGTAGGAGTATATAAAAACTTGTCGGTCTTTTAAAACTTTTTTTATACGTGTTGACTGTTGAAATGCTCAGGCTATTTTGAATGAATCTCTAAGCAAAATGATATCTCCGTACATGTGATGTTTATTTCAATAACTCAAGAACGGGATTAATTAACAAATGTCAAGCCAACAAGATAACCCAAGAATTGTTCCTCGGGGATATGTTTTGCGTCAATAATTACGAAACTACGAAACAACTGATCAATATACGATAACATTATTGATATCATAAGGTTCAAGTTACAATTAACCTAACAGATATAGCAAGTGCTGTGTTGATGGAATTATTCTATTCTCATAACCACAATTATTACGCAATCTATTTACATAAAGATTACATACATTAAGTTACATTAAAAAATAATCGAATCCGGAATTCCGAAAGTTGTAATGACATGCCATAATAGGTTAAGTTTCAAAAACACCGATTCATCCTAAGCCAGACATAAATAAAGCTATGTTTTGGTCGTTTTATTTAGCTGCGAAGATTTAGAAAGTGAATTTGTCAAAAGAAGACAGCTAAACGAGAGGCTGAGGCGTATGAGAGAGATGTATATATTGTAGTAACATCGGCCTTGCATTCGACCTTGCCAACACACCCCCTACCCAAACCCTCCATGTTTTCTTTCAGCGGCCATTCACTAGAATGTTACTAGTGAAAACGAATGCGTGCGCGCGCATTGGAGCACGCGGTATGTCTCGTATCGATTGCCGGCTTTATTCCCATCCCGACAAACTGTCTAACCAGACTTTATAGAAAAGCCGCTTCAGCTGCTTTTTTATGCGATACGTCATCAAAATAATTAATTATCTCACAACTCCCTATCTTAGAATAGCCAATAAGACAACAACAAAGTTATTAGGCATTTTTGGATTACCAAGTTAATCAAGTAATAAAGATACATATATGATATATCTTACTAATGTTATTTTCTCTAATCATTAAATATATGCCCAACTATGAAGGAAGGCACTAGTAGCGAGCGAAGCAGCTGCTTTGCTCCTGACCTTGGCCGTGATACTGTTGAATGGGTAGCGCAAATCCACAATTATATCTACACGGTCGAGGGCACTGGCTTGACGTCATCTTATTATATAAAAAAGTTTGGTTACAAAATTAACTTCATAGGTGAGAAACCATAATACATCTAAAGCTATGTTATTAATAACTAATTAATAAATAAATAATTTTCCGATTTATATTAACTGATTAAAAATAACAAAATATCCGTTACAAAAAAAACAGTTTTAAAAAAATTATTAAAAAAAAATTAATCTATATGAATTAATTATTATAATAAAATTAAAATGTACCGAAATATTAATATTCAACTAATATGCGGAACAAAACCATACTATCAATGTCAATATTTACGCGAGATTCAAGATTCAAGGCCGAATGATAAGATTCACCATTACTAAAGACAAACATAACCTACAAACAAAAACATTCATATAGCAAAAAAATATTTTAACCTATCCAATAGTGGAAATATATTCATACAATAGAAAATAATATTATCTAATTAAACTATATGATAAAATATTTAAATATGATAATTTAAATATAATTATCATAAAATGATTTGAAATATATTTTAAATGTTGTAGATCAACTAGCCAATGGCGTAGCTAATACCGGCGCGGGAGTCAAGGCCGGTTTGGTGGCGTGGTTATGTAACCACCGTCTGAGGACAGCGGGGGACGCGCTCGCTAATATTAGCATTTCAAAAACAAGACAACTCGTACAGTGCAGTTCATCTTCACTTATTTATAACGCTAACTTTAAAGACATTAACAGACTTGTTTATATAAATTTCAATTATGATATATATAATTCAAATTAATATTAGTCAAGGAAATTGGCTGTTTCGCTACTGACTTATGTTTACGTGTTCTTCGAATAAGTAACGCAAAATAATGGCATAAAATTACAATAAACATAAAAATACACTTAATAGCATTCTACCGTCTATAGACAATAGAAATATAATTAACACTTATCTAAACAATCACATTCACTTAACACTGACACAATTTTCACTAAACCTTACCATTTTGCTTGGATCTAACAAACGTAAGTTAATGCTGTCCAGTATGAAAAATATAGAACAGCTGATCGGTATCGTAATTTGGTAATGTTGTACGCATGTGTACGCTTGCTACGAAGTCCGTGGCGCGAATGATACGCGCGGAGTTTGTTGGCGACGGCGCACTCGTGACTCGTGACTCGTTCAACTCCAACACTGCTGACTGTCGAGTACTGCACAATGTTCTAACCGAGGCAGCCCGCTGATAAATACTCTAGGGTTGTCGCTTCGTTCACTCGATGGCCACGCGGTGTGATAACACTGCACGGTAACTCTTAATCACGATCAGGTTAACTCAAAATCATTTTTCGACGAGTGATTCTCACACTTTATTATAGTTTATTGTAATTATGATAAGTTAGTGACCTCGATTAATGATTATGTAAATGATAAGAAGACTAGCCTAGAAACTGTTACCTATAAAACGTTAATTATTTATATGAAAAACATTATAAAATATACTCAAACTACTTTAATACTAAAGTCAACGAACCTATAATATTATCGAAATTGTTAAATGTAAAAATGTATAACACACTTAACGACTTAATAATTAACAGACGCTCTATACCATAAACTGAAAATATTTTAATTATAAGAGTTATACCCCTAATTATAAAAATTAAAAACAAATTATTATTTTTTTTTCAAAATAAAACATATTATTCAACGATTATAAGACATCTATAAATTAATTATTAAGTTATATGATACAAGTGGATCAAGCCACGTTGTTCTACAAATTAGCCGCGTAATACTATCCTCCATCTACTGGTCCCAGGTGTACTTAATGGAAATCTAGACTTGTAAGAAGTTTAATACTAAAATAACACAACTTTTAAGACTTTTTGATAACAAAATTTTGAAATCTCATAGAATGACTCAAGAATGATTCTTCTAAACAGAGGTTTTAAAAAATTGCAAAATTTTAAATAATTGTAAATACTCACTGTATATAATGCAGATTTGAAAGATGTTGTAAAAGTCCTAAGATTAACTATGAAATGTTAAATGAAATGTACTTTATTAGGATTATAATATCACTTGCTGTCCGACAGCTGACTGATCGTACGAGTAGATACTAAACGGACTCTCGTAATTTTCCATTGCACAAATAGTTCAAAACTAACATCAGATTCTTGATGACGAAATATTATTCAATGAATATTATAAAGGTGTGACTATTCCAGAATAGTCACACCTTTTTTATCTAGTAATAAAAGTATCCATCAATTCCAATTTACACCCCACGTGAATTGATTTTTTGTTTTAAGTTTAATACGTATATTTGTATGTCTATATGTGTCAATATAGCTTGAAGATGGATAAGCCGATGATTCCAGTGTGGTTTTTTAATCAAGTCTTGCCAGCTGAGGAGGTAACACATTTTGGTACAAATTAAAGTAGTCCTCTCCAAAATGTTCAGCTTTCATTGAAACTAATGTCAGATCTCAGACAATATTTAAGTTATTCCGATTATTTTTGTAGAACATGTTTCATTTCATATCATATTAACAAACTATCTGTTTTCCAGCGACTTCGTCTGTGCTCCCCATACCCTCTTATTAGAGAAAATAATTATGTCAAGGGTTTTTTTAACTTCAACAAACTTATTTTTGTACCACATAATTTTCCCACTTAAAACTGTGGTATTAAAATCAACGTGTTTGTAACAAACACAGGAAAAAATTTCACAAATTTATATAACAACAAGGACAAAAATTTGCAGAAATCGAACATCAGTTGCATAATACAAGATTCACTTCACAGACCATTATACCATTAGGGCAGGTCATTGACCCACCACCCTCGTTTCCAACTTGCTCAGTACGTGACTTTAACAACGTTCATTGCATTACATCATCTAAGTGGAAAATTCATCATTTTGATTAACAAACACATGATTCAAAAGATTTCAATCATTGGAAGCCTTTTCATACAATTCTATTATATGTAATTAGCTTCATATATATATAAATCATTATAAACTGCAAATTTTTATATACTGCAAAATTTTTGCGCAACCTATTGACATTAGGGTCATAATTTGCAATGGTGCACGCTACAAGTCATTTTTCATGCACACGATAATTTCATCGTAACGTTAATGAAAACGTGGTATACGAACTAATTAATACTAATAACAAAATTATTTTATGTAATACAAATTTATTTTAAACTATCATTATTTAACAAGCAAACTATTAATATTTCGTTAAGTCAAACATATATAACATGAAGTTAAAATGCTTACGTGATATACCACACGAGTTCCCATTGGATACTAAGAACTCAGGATCTTGCCTCATTCGTGGTCAGGTAAAAAATATACCGGAAGAGAGCTTGCACTGAATGTCAATCATGACTTTAAGTCAAAACCAGTTGCAGTTCATATTTTAAGATGCATGTGTGAGTAGCAATAACACACACACATGAATTTGTACGACTAGTTTCGAACCCGTTAGGCGCCTCATAGAAGATGGAAGCCCATGGTGGAGTCACAATGTGAAGTGTTCACGCCGCGATTACGCTATGGACGCCATGTGCCGGGCGTTAACTTTATCTGAATTTGCCCGACTAGTTTCCTTCTGCCTGGGTTGAAACTAGTAAGCAAATTTTGATAAATTTAACACGAGTACAGCTAATTATATATAATAATAATCATGGATCACGAAAGTCTTAATACAATAACCTTCAAATAAAATATGTATTCGATATTTCAGAAGTAAATGAAAGGAAAAGAAATATTATTTACAGTAAAATGTTCTTTTATACAGACACATAGTGTTTTGTTATCGTACTGAAAATATAATTTGTGTCAATAAATTTTTTGAAACAGTATATGTATTAACATTTAGATCTCGTTAGGAATATTGAGAGATAAATTCTATAATATTTAAAACATTAGTTTTGTAATGTATTTATAACCAATAACTATCAATAACCAACAAGACATCAATAAAAAATGCTCTATATATCTATTATATACTCTGAGACGAATTAACTTCTATTAAAAATAAATAGAAATTCAAGGAAAAATACAAGAAAACCTTGAATAAATATAGTACATTCTTGTATTTATAGATATACTATTATTAAGACAGGGTTAGTTATATTAATATATATATTCAGTTTCTTATATTACTATATATATTGAGATTGAAGAGCTAGATCAGAATATCCTTAATAAGATATCAAGGTTGCGGTACGAGTGGGTGGAGTGGTAATAACTGGAGATACTGACATCAGTCAGTGACCCGCTTCCAGAATCTATTACGATAGAATAACTATTAATAATAATATAATTTTGGTATTGAAACTTTTGTGATTCATTTTTATTATTATACATAATTATCAAGTTGAACTTAATTTTATCGGCATTAATCCGACTAGTTCTGAAGATATCCAGGGCCCTTATTCATGAGGTGGAAGCTTGGTAGAATCGCGGCGTGAACTGTTCCTAAAGACCCCAGACGGGGTTTTAGTATAATCTAATAATTATATAAAATATAATATATTTCAATTTGAATTCAAAGTAATAATGCATTAGTCTCAAATGCACATTGAGAGCAAAGATGTAATTCTTTCAAAAGATTTTATAATTTCAGAGCTTTCCCGCAAGCGGGACAATAACCGGAGCACACCCACGCAGCCATTCTGAATAAAACGAAACTGCGATGTTCTACTTGGAGAGAGTGAACGACCGAGAGGTTGCATTTTAACAGCTATGCATTTCGTTTTTCTTGAAACGAAGCGGAAAATTTAAAACAAAAATGTTACTCGTCTTATGTAAGCACGATGTCATAACAATGTCATATTCTACTATTATTATATTTCAATATAAATGAGCACCTGCATATAATAAAGTTTTATTAAATGTATTATTTATCAGTATAATATATCGATTTAATACGAAGGGTGGAGAGTGAGTTAAATTCGTTCCCCGGAGCAATGAATACTGATTGCCTAATCGTTTGCTGAACGGTGTTGTTCTATTTAAATATATTTTTAATGCTTCAAGGAATGTTAATTATAAATCTCTTTTCGCATACAATTGTGGCTTAAGAAAGTTATGCTGTTGTGGCTACGTTTTAATCGCAAGTGAGAGCGCCTGATCTTCAAACTGACTGACTGACTCCTTTCTTCGTCTTGTGTTGTATTTTACGTCTCCTTGCTTTACAAGGACAGCAAATTTATTAGCAATATTATATGCTTTATTACGCAAAATATAATAAGATACATATAATAATATTATAATCTAAATTAAAATTATAAATCGATTTTTTTTTTTAATTTTCGAAACAGCACGACGGATTTAAAAAAATCTTTCTTATAGGCAGGTTCATGAGCTAAGCTATTTTAGTCCGGGAGAACCGGGAGTTACAGTAAGTATTGTATTACTATTTAGTTTCATAGATGAGCCTTAAAAAAATATTTGTCCATCTGTCCAAAAGCTTCAATTACTTCGAACCTGTCTCTACAACAAATCAATACACTATTGTCAGTCACTATTGAATGCTATCGATTTGTTCATAATGACTTATACCTAGACTCAATCTATTTCTAATTATAGACAGAGGATTGGCCCGCAGCCTTTCATATGATCATAAACATGTTAGTTAATGCACATGTGATTGCATTGACCTACTTTAATGAAAGTAAACCACGACATGCAGGTGTCCTGTCTCCTTAAATGGTCATGGGCATTGTATTTGTTATTTCTTAATATATTATATACCATATTAATATTATAAAGCTGAAGTTGTATTGTTTGTTTGTTTGTGTCCAAGTGTAACATGAAACTACTGCATTGATTTCAAAAAATCTTTTTTATTTATGATAAGCGGATTCATGAGAAAGGCTATTCTTTAAGATACTGCTTCGTATTATCTTACTAATAAAGAAAATCGTTCATCCGCGTGCAAAACCGCGAGCAATGGCTAGTTTAATGATAAATAGTGAGCAGATGTGAGTGAGTGAGCTGATTAGAAAAACATATTCTAGATTTGATATACTAAATATAATGTAACAATAACAGAATCTGTTTTGTCTATATTTTGTATACTCAGAGCAAGACTCCTTACCCTGTATATTTCTTAGTCTATAGAAAATATTTACATAACAAAATGCGGCATGAAGGTTAATAAACTGGTATTAAAAATGATGCATTGCCTTATTAGAAAGCTTTTGAAGATACCAATGTAAAATATACCTTTCATTTATCTATATTATAAAACGGAAATGTTAGTTTGTTTAAATGCGATGATCTCAGAAACTACGTGTTGGATTTGATTAATTCTTTCTGAATACGATAAACAGTTTCACGAGAAAGGCTATATATCAGGGGTTACCAACTCGAGATCTACTGTCTGCCTTTCTAGTTATTTGCGATCTACCCACTAAGAAATTTGTAACTATATTCCAATAATTTTCATAAAATTTAGGACGATAAAAGGTTACCGTTAATTTTTTCCTTGCCCGCGATCGACTGACCTACGGGCCACGATCGATGGGTTGACCTCCCCTGATATAGAATATCTAGCATTAGGGGGTTGATCTTAGTTATCGTAATAATAAATAAAATAATTATATCTCGAGTGGAACCGCGGGTAACATCTATAGATATACACGAAATAAAAGTCAAGAGTTAGTTATACTTTCATTTCTAATGACGTATATATCAAAACTGGTCTTGTTCTTTAGTACATAAACCTCATATATATTACTTATACTATATTTATTTCAATTAACATGATATTGTGGTATGTTTTTTAAATAAACTGACCGACAGTGTCCAATGCTAATAAGTGTAGAGGTCTCGAGAGGTCGCCCTTACATTTATTTACATAATAATGTGTTGGTATCCAACATTATATAACATTCTACTATATATTATATATCTATAATGTTTTTTTATATATCTATAATATCTAAAAGTTACGGTTAAGTGGTGTTTTAGTACTTTTCGCAATTGTTTTTACTATCTTTGACGCAATATTGAAAGAAAATCATCTTTTATGTTGAAGAAAAATAAGTTTTTTTTTATTTTCTTTCTATTTATTTTTATTATATATTTTAATATTTCTGTGTCTTGTAATTTTTAAGGGTTATTTAAAATATGATTTTACTTAAATTTGGTTAATTAAAATACTAATACCAACTGAGCTACCGCGTCGTAATTCATTCTATATATATTATATATTACCGACTCTTATCTAATAAGATAGAACGATATATTTTAAAAAAAGGTATATTAAGCATATCTTATAAACACTAGTTTCTGTACAGTATGTCGTGAAGTTTGTGGTGAATTCGTGAGTCACAAGATATATTTTTTATTTATACAAATACTACAAAGTCTTGATTTGTGATCTATATTATTAAACTTGCTGTTACACGCGGTTTCACCCGCAGACGAACAATTTTATTTAATGTTGGATAGCTTATAGCCTTACGATACGATACGATACGATACGATACGATAGCCTTAAGAACATGCCTATCAAAATGAGTAATATTTTTTCAAATTCATCAGTTAGATTAGAAGATCAGCGTGTTCAAACCAACGAACAAACTGTCCCACTTTATAATATTAGTAAAGATTAGTATAGAGCATGGATGGCGAACAAATGGCACGCGTGCCATAACTTTCTCGTTTGAAAGTTTTTATAGCTCGCATAAAAACAAAATAATTGTAAAACATTTATTGATAAAAAAAATTTAAATAAGAATTATTTTTATTTCTATATTTTATTATACTTGCGTATTATTTCACCACGTTAAGATTTCGAATGAAATTTTGTTGTGACATGTTACCTATTTAAAAAAAAAATGACTTTGTGGCATCAGAAAAGGTTTGCCATCCCTGGTATAGAGAAAAGCAATTCCATTTTACCTACTAATTAATTTAATTTCTCATAGGTACTTGTCTGGTTAACTATCAATATATTATAACCTCACGCTTACTGTACTGGTGTCTTAATATATATGTACTTAATGTGGATTTAACTAAATTACAATAACAAAAATTATATATTTTAACTAGCCTTTGCTCGCGGTTCTACCTATTGACGAACGATTTTATTTTTTTGTTATTATAAGAAACATTAGCGTAATGTAATATATAGGCTTCCTCTTAAATCTGCCTTTCAAAATCAGAAAGAAGTTTTCATATCCATCCAGCAGTTTCGAAGATTAGAGCGTTCAACCAAACAGATTCTTCAGCTTTGTAATACTATTATATATTTAAATGTAATTTCAACATATAAATATTCATGTGACCTTTAGTTATTTATATTTTTATTAATCATTATCTACGTGTTTGTCTCATATTTTTACGTAACATTATAGTATAAATACACCGAAATAATGAAACATATTAATAACATATTTTTAAACAAGTATCTAGTTGATATTAAAAAAGAAACTGGATCGTATGTCGACTCTAATAATGAGATCAGTTCATAAGATTGCGTTACCAAACAACATGACAATACATATGCTAATATTAATTCTAAATCCAGATAGATATTTTGTGTCTGACGGATTGCTATACGGATTGAAAACAATCTCAATATTAATTACTAGGTACTAGTTAACAGAGGTTAAGAATTACAAAGGAGGTGACTGGTCTAATGCTTAGTTGGTGATGGCCCGGCTAAGACAAAAGATCTGGATTCAATTCCTATAGTGGACAGTTTTGTGTGCTCCACTGATATTTGCTCCTCGTATTATTTGTGACCGTCATTTCTGTTAGTGACACCACGACAGAGTTTTTTCTCTAGTTTGGGAGTTACTTTTATATTTTAAAGTAAAGTGTTGAGTATTTTATTAAACAAACCTTTTTATGATTTTATTTTAGGTATTAATGAATTTCATACAAATATAACACAGATTATGTTAGTCAAAATTATTCTAGATATTTGTAGATTAAATATATATTATTGAAATTAAATTTATATTCTGTAAAATATTTAAACTAAAAATTAAGAACTCCAAATTTTTTTATTTCAATAATTTTTTTTTTTAAGTATTGTGACAACCAGGACCTAGCGGCTTTGATAAAACAAATAATAATTTTCGTATTAAAATTTCGTGAAAAAGTTTTTAATTTAAAGCTCTGTAACGCGTTCCCAGTCGCTAGCAATAACTATTTATATAATACAATAGTATGTACCATGTTATCAAACGCTTAGCAACCATTGGTATGATAACCCATGGCATTAGATGCATCCAGTGTCATATACACAAGTATTATCACGTTAACACTGATAAGATAAATTTTCCGCATTTTATCCGTAAATAAATTTATCTATACAACTATAAACAACGTCTGGTTGTGTTTCCTGTAGGATTTCAACCACAGTAGACTAGTGATGCGACCCGAGTCCTGTTTTTACTCGAGTGAATCGAGTCAGACAAACTCGTACTCGGTTAAAAAAAAAACTCGAGTCGCTATACAATATACGCATCAACTTGGCACTTCGAGTTAATTTCGTCGCTTAGGTATTTGATTGTAGGTGTAAGTATATAAGTAATTGCAATATGCAACTCGAGTGACATTTTTAACTCGAGTGACTCGACAACTCAAATGATTCGAGTGAGGTAGTTTAAGTGAGTCACAAAATTTTACTCGAGTCGCATCACTATACAAGAACAACATTAGCTGTTATAATATAATAAAATATCCTTTAAGAAAAACAGGAAAATGTGCATTGGAATTTCAGAATAATATTATTTATATGTTTAAAAATATTTAAGATATATATAGAACATAGTTATACGGAAGCCTTGGCATAAATATATCAAGTGGTCGCGCCAATGTTTGTATGTCACACGTCCAAAACTTTGTAACATTGACCAAAGTTTTGGAGTAAATAACACCGACCTTAGGTTACAAGCAATAAAAAGTTATAACTATATTAAAGATAGTTTATGTGCAATATAACATACTGTTACTTTTGTATATATATACGAACAAACATACATTTTATAAATTATTACATACGCATTTTGTTTTGTTGAGAAGTATCTGGATTAATGAGTTTAAAAATACTATTTACCATCCAGTATATCATTGTTTTTATTAGCATATGTCAAGAACGACCTAACTTCGTCTTAAAAGCTTTTTGAATAAAAATAATTTTATTACTGAATTTTTTTTATTACCTACTTAAAAGTATACTATTAACAAAAACATGAAAAACAATTTCAAACCAATATAATGGTACTTCATTACACAATAATTTAAATAATTCATTCAGACTCAGTGAAGTCATCAGTAATGGATATGACAGCTATATGAAAACCTTGAACTTACGTCGACCAAAATAAAAATTGGAGAATTAAATGGTATAGAAAGCTAGTCTTGATGTTATATATTGGTATATATGTCATATAAATAATATATGTTAGGCGATTTAGTAGTAGATGATTGATTGACGACAGCTGGACATAAGAAATTGGTCTAACTATAAAGAACTGCAGCAGTAGATGAAAAAAAAAAATAATAATAAACATTTATTTCGGGACAAGCCCATATTTTGTTAGTAACTATTATTCATAAAAAACTAGTGTTCGTATTATAAATAAAAAATTAACATAATTATAAGAAGTAACAAATAAATAATATTTAGACATGTAAGTAGTTTTTTCCAATGTTGCAGCATTGGACTCTCCCATCTATCAACAAATATTTTCAAAATACTGTAACGGCTGCCGCGGAAACGGTTTAGTAACGACGCGCTTCTGTTACGCATAATAGCTTGAAAATAAAATGAACAAAAAAATATATGTGGACTTGTATAAAAAACTAATTAAAAAATTACATCATTTTGAGGACAAATATAGATGAGTGAATTGCAGTTTTCAATGAAATGAAATCAAAACAAAACCACTCATCGGTTTCGAAATCAATGAAATATAGTTATATATAATAATATACAGTTGTATATAGTTATAGTATAGTTCCATATAGTTTATCAAAAAAAACAATTTCTATATATTTATATATATTTATGTATATTTTATACTAAATCTAAAAAACCAACACTCATGACGAGCCAAAATTTTCCCTAGAAGTTATAATTATGAATTTTGAGACACATTTTTTTACAAATTCTGAAAAATACTAATACTTTCTGAACAATACAATAATAATAACTTAATGTTCGAGGCATGAATATTCTGGTCATATTTTCGAAGATATATTATTTTTCTTTGTAACACTAAATTAATATATTTAAATTATAGTATCTTATTTCTCTTGTAATATATTTTAAAACTCATTATATTTTATTATTGTTACGTAAATCTATGGACTTTGATGTAAGTTTTGCTCTTAAACACAATAAAACTAGAAATATGCTATTTGTCAGTTATTGACTATTTTAGAAGTTATCCGCAATATATTTAATGACTAATTACTGTAAATAATATGTCTAAAGAAAACAATATTTATATATTTTTTATATTTAAACTTCCGTAATCTTATATCTGTCTAGCTGCGAAAATTTCTATAGTATTTACGTTATAATTATATATAATATTACAATATAATATTACAACAGACGTAATACGTATTTTATATTACGTCTGCTATATCATGAAGTCATTAAAGTTCAATGACATTACGCAAAACAAAATTAATTTAAGTTATACTGGCAAAGACTTACACCCAACGACCGACGTAAAAACGAAATGAACTGCCAACCGCACTTAACAGACGAAAATATACTACAATCTCATAAACAGAAATTGAATAACACTACATAAATACGCTGTTTAAGAATGTAAGAAAAAAATACAATTTTCTCAATTATTCTACAAATAATATACGAAACCCTATTAACATTTTAACCTTAATAATTTATTAAAAAGACAAAATAAATAATATATCGCTGAAAGAAATTTTGTAAAAAAAAAACAAAAAAAAATTGAAAGAGTTGAAGGTTGTGACAGAAGTTGAAAGTAATTAACGGGAAAAAAGGGAGAAAAAGTCTTTGTCTAATGTAAGAAAAAAAGTACAATGTTCTCAATTATACTACAAATAATCTACGAAACCCTATTAACATTTTAACCTTAAAATTTTATTAAAAAGACAAAATATAATATATCGCTAAAAGACATTTTGTAAAAAAAAAACATTAAAAGAACTCAAGGTTGTGGTAGAAAGTGAAAGTAATAAAAGGGAAAAAAGGGAGAAAAGGGCTTAGTCTCGAATCTCGAATGACCTACCGCAGGACAAATTGCTACATAAGGCGCGGGTGCGTTCAAAGGCTTACAATGTACCTTTCTTTATTTTATCGTTCAACGTTACTCAGCTCTAAGGCATTTTACGACATTACAAAGAAAACCAAAAAGATATCAATTTATAGAGAAAGACGTGGATAGGGTTGTTTTAATTCCAATTAAAAAAAATATATTAGTTTTATTTTATTTGTTGGTTGATTAGTGTGTACAAACCCTTCATTGCTAGTTTCAGCTTTCAGATCATTCAATTGCCTCTAAGAGACAGCGATAAGGTCATATATGGATATAATCTTTTTCTTTTCTTGGTATACAATACAAAGCATAATAATATTATTTAGTTATTGCGATTTACCATAAACTATAGTACCATTTACTATGAGTCAGAATGTAGTCATGCATTAACCCAGTCAAAAATAAAATAAAAAAAATAATTTTCATCTTACATATTTAAAAAAAGTAAGAAAAATTTTAAAAGCTAGTAAACGCTAGTAAACAATCTAAAGTTAATCATTTTTTTTATGTACAAACGCCATGAGATAATTTTTTTAACAGCTACTTAACAGTTTACATTCCACCATCCAGTTGGCAGTTAAGCAATAAAAATTGATTAAAAACCTCATAACAGAACTGTTAACTCTTATCTTGATACTGTATTTCATCTTTAAAACTAATCATAGACCATGTTATAATAATTATATAATAATATAAAAAAATACTTACTTTTTAAATATGAGTATTATTTTGATTAACACTTTGGCTTGATACCTAGGAAGCACTTGATAATTCAAAATCATCTTAAATCTAGACCTACCTGATGACATAGTTGACGCAGATGACGCTAATTGGCTTCTGTTGTTTATCGGTGATGACGGTAGCTTGAGTTTGAACCCAGGCGTACCCGCCCTTCTTGGCGAGGAAGCGGTATTGTACGGTCTCGCATTGTCCCTTTGAGAACACTGTCAACAACAATACGTATTAGATATTAAATTAAAATAAAATAAACTAGGAGCGCGAACCAGATCTACATTTTGACTCGCTGCGCTCGTAAAATCTCGGTATGTGTTAGCATATTGAGCGAAGCGAGGCAACCAGCACCGAAGTTGCATTTACAAAACGTCGACGCATTCTGTACTCAACTATTTTTCAAGATAAGAAACATTATTACTTTTTATTTATTTATTATTATTTTTTTATATACCACCAGACTGATGTCTATCAGTGTGCAATTTTTGGATATTTTCAGATATACCATTTATGATTGATGCTTGCACAAAGGATGCAGAAAAGTCTCTCATAGAGACTTTCGCTCAATAAAAAATTAATATAAAAAAAGCTTTTATTTTCAAGCATCACGAGCTCATAGATGGTTGTTAGTACAATATAATTATTTAAGAACTATGTTAGTAAAAACAATATAATATCAAATAATTAAAGAGCTTTCATTGCTTTCTTTATCTTTTTAAAAAGGAAAAATATTTTAAACGAATGATTTTTCTCCTCAAAGTTATTATCCAAGATAAGATTATCATAAAATGAAAATTGAATTCAACGCAACTGACTTGAAAGATACTAGAGTAGGTATTTTTCAGCTTAAACGAACAAAAAATAATACCATTCAAGCTATATATGTGTGTGTGTTATATTATATGTTCTATGTAATACAACTTATTCAGATATTTCTACTTAGTGTTATACAACATATGTGTGTGCTTTCTACATGTGTGTATGTGTTATTTTATTGAAAAGATTAATAATATCTATACATATTATATTGTTAATTTGATAATATTTTTGATCTTAAAACTATATATATGTCGCTTGGGTATTTCCAAACCTCTGGTCACTAATGTCATTCTTACAAGTAATCATTAATGAATATTCTCTAATAACATATTAAATTATTAAAATCGTTATAAGTAAACTAAGATATCAAAAAAAATAATTAAAAAAATAAAATACTTATAAATAAGTTGTACACAACATTTTTATAATCATTTTTAATTTCTTTGATTTCATCGCCTTTTCTAATTAAAGCCTCATTTTGTCGTAAATGTTGTTTTCTACTACTATATATACCTTCATTTATGTGAAGCATGTGATGATTTTTTGCATTTCTAATATTGACGGCGGGTATTGTTAATATTTAGCATTTTTCATACCAAGGCCAAGATATCTATCATTTTTATACCTGCTATTGCACGTATACATTTTTTTGACATATAATTTCATGTACTTCATTTCCTCCATAGAACCATACCGTATTTAATCCTTACGTACGCGTAAGCATAATACGTACTTTAAGAGAGCAACATTAATACAATATAATGTACAACACCGAAGTTTCTTATTAATTTACCTTTGAAATAAAACTATTTTTTACGGATAAAACTCGCGTATAATTTGGTTACATTTTAATTGTACCTTTTTGTTCGAGCCCAAATTGATTGAAATTGTTTGCTATTTGGCGTTTAAATATCTAGAAATTATAATACATTTTTGAATTGTATATTTATTTACTGATTTTATTTTGTCATTCGTTGGAAAAATGTGTTGCGGATTCCCCGTCCGGTATAATTGTGATGGTTGTGGCGTTAGGGTTTATGTGGAACTACCCGGCAACTGCCATTTTTAATTACTAACAACCCTTATATACTGACAAGAGTTCATAAATAGCCTTGTATATAGTATTATGTCTGGCATACCGAGAATGAATTTACAGTCTTTACAAAGATAGTGATTTGTTAGATTTTTTTTTCTTTTGCAATAAATAAATTAATTACTATACTAGAGAAATAATTTAACATTCCGAAATAAAGGACAGAAAAAACACCAGAACTCGACACAGCAACAACAACAACAGAATGGAAAATATCCCGTTTGGGAATCGAATCTACGATCTTTAGTTCAGCTGGCAGACAAATCAACCACTAAGTACTCGTCCAATCGGCCGTCAAAAACGAAGAAGCAGATAAAATAAAAAAGTTATGGCTGATAAGGTATTTATCCTTATCAGTCCATTTATTCAGTAATAAAAGTAGATAACATAAGCAGCGTGAAGTATGATGCCGAAAGGACTGAAGTCAATGACATTATATCACGCAAGTTTACTAGTGTGCGTGTAGCTTTGATAGGAATGTTTTATTAACTAATATTTTTAAGTGTAACATTAATTATGAAATAATTAATAAAAATAAATAAATATATTCGGACAATTACGTACAATTATATAGAACTTGCATATTGCATATATAGTCATTTATGACTACATAAATGATATATATCTATAAATTTTATAAAATTAAGTACCCTTTTAAGTCTGTGTTTATGAACGCAATAAATAAAAAAAACTAAACGAATTTTTGTACGGCATTTACCAATAGATAGTGTGATTCCTGAAGAAGGTTGAGGTGTATATTTCATTATGATTTTATATTAATTAACCTAATTATAATGATTACTGTTGAAGAGGTTGAAAACAGTCTTGGACAATAAGTTATTCACAAAAAGGATCACGATATCCAATCCACGCTAATAGAATCGAATCGAAGCTATTTTATAGTTTTATAATTGAGCGAAGCTATCTATGAGAGACTGCGTCTTTTGTGCAATGCAAGCATCAATCAAAAACCTTATATCCAAAACTTTCCAAATTTTGCATACTGATAGACATTAGTCTAGTGGAGGTTTCGAAAAAAAGTATTTTTTTTTCTAATATTTAATGTCGTTGAGGAATATCACAGAAAAACTAAAATCCATATACTTGAATGGGAAAATTTGTTTCGCGTAAATTTAGTTTTACAATGAAAAAAAAAATAGTTGAAGACAGAATGCGTCCACGTTTTCTAAATGCATGGTTGCCTCGCTTCGCTCAATATGCTAACACATACCGAGATTTTGCGAGCTCAGCGAGTCAAAATTGAGGTCTGGTTCGCGCTCCAAGTGTATAGTAAAGAGTTTACCATTGTGCTAATCAGTCTTCAAACAAATATATCTTTCAATTCATTAAGGTTGTAATTTAAGTACAAGTACATTCCGTGATATAAATATTCTAGAACTTTATGAATTAATTTGCAAGAATTTCAATAAGGTCATTGACATACTTATTAAAACATTTGTAATACTTAAGTAAAGACAAATACACTAGAAACCAGCAGGTAATTAGACCTTTAATTACCTGACAATGGAATGACTATTCATTTAATTATTTATTTATTTCTTTTTCACTTTAAATCATTACTAGTGATAACTTGTGTACTTCTTCAAATGGAAATGACAGAAGGGTCTTTTTTGACATCATACTTATAGAAACAAGCCATTCTGTTGAGAGATTCCAACTTAAAGTTAAGTCGACGAAGGTTCCAAACGCACCCTGAGAAGAACTCCGCTGTTTTTATTGTTATTTTTTATCTTTATTTATTGCATTAGTAATATATACATTATTTACCAACATGAACTGAAATGTATAGAATAATTTATGAATGTTTCTAACCGCCCAACTGGCAGTGTACCAAGCACGCATAGCATTGGGACTGGATTGAGTGTTGCGCTCAGGTATTACCTTTCAAATTGCTCATGGTTATCTAAATATACTACAAAGTACACCAGCTTCGTCTGTGTACAGGCGATGAACCCAAAAACTACCAAACGGATTTTTGTATGTTTTTTTCCAAAAGATAGTGATTTCTGAAGATTTGGGTATATATATAAATAATTATGGTTTTATGTAAATTGATTCAAATACAACGAATATTGTAGAAGAGGTTGCACAAATCTTGTTTAAATAAAAAATAGGAAAAAATTAAGAAAGTAACTTTTTAATATTAAAGGGTTCGCGGTGACCGAAAATATTGAAGACATACTCGCTATCGTAATTATAATTAAAATAATGCACATATTATATTAAAACCTTGTTTCTTTTAGATTTGTGCTACTATTTATATTCGAGTTTCATGAATATTCCAACATATTATATATCTATATCTATAACCCGAGATGATAACAACACAATTTTTTAGTGACATTGTTTTACTAGCTGCGCCTCGCGGCCCCACTCGTAGACGAAGAATTTTATTTACTACGGGTTTAAGCAAACTTTTCCGCATATAACGAAAAAATACTCTAATAAGACATCACTAAAAAACCAACTAAACCAATATAAATTAATTGAAGCCATATAAAATTTATAAAATTTTCTTATTATTGTACACGTATTATACACAATATAATATTATTATTGTATTAAAACTATAAAATTATTATTACTGTTTATTTCTTAGTTAATTTTATTGTATCGTCATTTTTTATGTTCAATATATATTTTATATGAATTTAAAAGCCATTTAAAAATGCTCGTAGATATAGTCATTATCTAAAGAATTGTGAATATATCAGATTATAAGAATACTCGTTATAATCCTGTGTACAGATTAAAGTCATATTTTATCTCACTTCAAAAGAAATAAGCGGTAATTGGTAGGAGTCTTGTTGCGTTGCAACTGATAAACAAAATATATATATTTTTTTTGTTAAATAATTATTATTTCTATAATAAAATCCGTTCGACCATTATTTTCACAAAAGCCATTACAACACCATATTAAAGATTCACCTACCATATTTCATAATTTTAATATGAAACAATAAATTTATAAAAAAGTAAAAAGAAAACACAATGATATATATATTTTTTTAAAGATTGGAACACACACACACAAACATGCACGCACGCACGCACACACACAAATACAAACATATATACACACGAACACATGGACACATGCAAATACGAATGCACACCTCAAAAATTAAAGATATTTCAAAAAATCCATTCAGGCTGAGTACAACGAAGTCTTTCATCAATATGAACCCGTAATCATATACCTCTTATATATTATGTTACAAATTTGATTATATATTCATATAATCAAATATATAACATATAATAAAATATATAACAATAACTATTTTAGAAATTAAACTATGTAATACTCTATTTTTTTTTATATACAACCACACCCGATAAACATTCCTTATTTTTCAGTCAAAGACCGCATTGACCTCTCCCAGTGGATCGCGTGATCGTGGGCCAATCACAACTCTGCAACCTTGTCAAATTATTTCTACTATACTATAATATCATTTGTTTGTTACTATATATTTATTATTATATACAATTTTAAAAATGTCACTAGTTGGTATATGGTACTGAAAACTGAAAATCATTGGATATACTCTACTGTTTTGAATGTAAAAATTTTCTTCAATATCTTTTTTTATAAGTTTTATTTGTTTTATTTAATTTATATTGTTATTATTGTCAAGTAAATGTATGTGACGACTAAATAAGGTTCTTATGATTTTTTTAGTATAGTTACATGGGTCATATTTTGCTGTTCAATATATTATTGTGGTGTTTGATTATAATAAAATAAATTTGAACTAGTATCTTACATTTACTGTTCGGTAACAGACATTTGACATTCTAGCTTTTACAGTATACCCACTTGTTTTACAATATACCTATATCTTAATATACTACAAATATATATATTTTTAACCTTTAAATTACTATGTAATCAATTAAGTTAAACTTAATTGTATTACGTTGAGACAAATTCAGTCACTATCATGACACCAACGCCTGTCATTTTATCAAAAGCGTATCTCACGAGAAACTCATTTATCAAATATTATAACAATATTTTTTAATAATTTAAAATAAAAAATATACAATATATGTAACAAGATTATTATCTGTATGTCATTGTTATTATTTTCGAAAAACTCAGTTTTTCCTTCCGATCTGTCTGTCTGTATGTGTGTCTGTGCGTCTGTGTGTCTGTGTGTGTGTCGAATTTTATTTTTCGCTGTTTGAAAAACTAAAGATATATTTGGAATCAGCATCTAAATGTAAGATTCACTTTTCAAAATTATGTTGATTGTCCAACGGGAATGTGGTCAGATCGGCCGCCGAAGTTACCGAAAAATGGAAAAAAAAATTCGTATTTTTAAATTTTTTAAAATCCTATCATAAACTACATAAAAAAAAATAAAAAAAGCAATAGAAGTTGTTTTGTTTGTTAATTAATTTGCGAGTTATAATTTGCCGATTAGGAGTTTTTCATAGCGGCAAGCTCGATTGCCGCGTGTCAGATGTTTTTTATTATTTTCTAAATTACTATTACACTATGTATCTAATATTTGTGTTCAAGACGTTTTTACGAATCATATAAATAGACAAAGTTTGGTTGTTTGTGTAACTTCGAAACTATTTGAAATATTTAAAAAATTTATAAACACTTTTCCTTATTATCTAAACAGTAAACACAATCCTTCATCTGCACAGTTAGTTAATTATTTTAATTACTTCGTATATACAAAAGTTACAAATAAGAATGACTTATATGTAGAAAACTTTAACTTTTAAAACGCATATCATATTTAATATTTAATTTTAAACAAATTATACATAACTGTTATATTATAACTGAAGATTTTTTAGCCTTACGACATGGACTGAACTGCCTGCAAAAGGCAATAATTCCTTATCTGTTAGAATATGTGACGTTCTTTTCTTATATGAACGTAATTTTTATTTTAAATATATTATAAAAGTAAAAATTAGGACACTTTATAGTTGTTTAAGTTAAATAAATAAAATAAGAAAGATTTTTAAGATTAATGTCTTCGTTACATTTGAATCAATTAGACGAAAGACTGGGAGCCATTTTGTCGACTGAAATTGTAGCATTGAAAGTAATTTTATATTTCTTTTTTTTATTAAGTATATATTTATTTTAAGTATTTTGAATATAAATTTTAACCTATATATGTGTATATACATAAAGTAGAGTAGACACGTAGTTACATTTATAGTAATAATAATTTCTATATATTTAGGTAACTACTATCTTTCTTTTAAAAACAAAATATTCATAGAAATATGTTGACCTAATTTTCCTATACGTGATCTTGCAACATCACGTCAGGTTGAGTATGACTTGTTCTAGAAACCTCCAAGCGCTACATCGCTGCATTATAAGCGATTGAATAGATAAAATACAAGCCCTACTCTTTTTAATAATAATATTTTTACTTCTACCAAAATTTAAAAATTTTTAAACAGAATATTTCAAGTATAGAAAACGTATTCTAGACAATAGAATTTAAATTATTACCATGGTATAAGATAGAAGCTATTCCAGAAATAGAGTGAGATATCCGGAAAAAGCCGGTTAGAACTAGAAGCGTAAAATCGCAAACAATTGGTGCTCGTAAAACCACTCGTTATCTGAAGGCAACACCGCCTTCAACATGGCAACCGATCTCATATTGGACTATACATCTTGTGACATACAAAAAGGGCTTCCAGGCCTTTATTTGGGACATTAATAATAAATTCTATTTTATTTCTAGGCTTTGATTTTGGACATTTATTAATTAGAGTATAATTATCCCCCCTTTAGAAATTCATATTGTGTCTAGTTTTAGCCTGTTGTGTTGGTATTTGTGTGTTTGTCTGTGAGAAAATAATGAATTTTTCCAATTTATATTGTGTTTACTGAAATAGGCTAAACAGCCTGTTTGTGTGACTGTGTGTGTGTGAGTATGTGTGTGTGTGTGTGTATGAGTATGTGTGTGAATGTGCGTGCGTGTGTGTGTGTCAAGTACGTCTAAAACCTTTTATTTCTATAATGATAGACTGATCCGCACTGCTAGCATTCAGAAACCTAACATTTCAGATGAGACTTACTGATACCATAATAAATTTGACTTTAAATTTTATGTCAGTGTTTTATTGTTCAATGGCATACTTTAAGTACAATCGTAAGGGTACGACGAATCAACATTTGAGTAATTCAGGGTTTTGGAACTAACTTACGAGAAATAAGATTTTTTTATTATTTTGTGTTATTGTTATTATTACGACTTAAGCATATATCTAGAAGGATTTTAAAACGATAATAAGTAATAACTTCTAAAACAAAAATACAATAAAAGAAACAACCATATTATTAGTTCACTTAAAACGAATTCTTAAAAATATTATAAAAATGCATATAAATCAAATTAATGTTCTTTTAGTAGGATTACCAGAAGTTCTAAAAAAACCTTACTTTCACAGAAATAAAGATTTTTTCGTTGAGTCCCAATTTGTACAGTGACGAGACTGGCAACCCTGCAAGGGTCCAGCATAATTTAAATAAATGTATTGAGAGAGGAATGTTGGTAATGCGGAGCGCTTATAAGAGAACACGTCCTATCATAATAACAAAAGAGAAACAATTTTTACCTTACGCCATAGATGAATAGTTTTAATATGTTTAATGTACGTTTGTATGTTTTTATATAGAATCCCAGTAATAAAAACATTATTTTTTTATGTATAGGTAAGTTATTGTATATTAATTCACTAGTTGCTACTTGCAGTTTCATCTGCGAACGAATAATATTTTACTATTAAGATAACTCAGAGAGGTATTATAATAATCTATATCCTTGTTAATCGGCCTATCATAATCAGATATAGTTTCAAAGATTAGCGTGTTAAAACAAACAAACATTTTCGCTTTATATAGTGTAAAGTAAATAAATCGGTAATTGAGTATTATTAGCTTATAAAAACAACGAAGACAATAAACACATTTACTTTTAACTAACTTTATTACAAATAGTAGTAGTAAATGAATCGAATTATTCCAGTAGTTTCGTATCATCAATATTACACGTGATAGAAGAATGTTCAATAGTTAATGCCAACTTTTAACTTCATCACATGATATTCAAGGAAAAGATAATAATAGTTCGTTGTGTAAGTTATCAAAATATATTTTTTTTTTGCTCGACTATTTTCAAACCCATTTGGGGCCTTTATGAGCTCGGCAGTTCACGCCGCGATTACGCCATGTAATATTGTATTTTAATAAATATTCATGAGAATATTTTATATAACATGGAATACAAATTTTATATTTTAATATCCGGCTGTAATACACGTAAATATTTACAAATTTGTCTGACTATTTTTGAACCCATTCAGCGTCTTCAGCGTGAACTGTTCACACCGCGATTGCGTCATCAAACTAGTCAAACAAGTTCCGATATTAAGTATTGACCTGAGTACAGCAAAATAATAACATATAATAGTAATTATGGATCACGAAAACGTAACGAAAAATTTTATGAACATTTTTACGAAATTTTTTTTCTACTTTTATAGGAGTACAAACATACAAAAATTTCACTTACTGTCAAAACCTTAATCTGGGAGTCACATTAAAGAATTGTTTCTAAGAATCGAACCCACAACATTCCATTGCAAAGACCAAGAGAACATTTTTAAAGTACATTTAGTGCTGTTTTGTACACTTTCATAAAGATTATGATATTAAGTATTGCCCTAATGTTTGTTTTATTCATTTAGTTACCGATAATGTTTAAAAAAACATACTGTTTAAAAAAAACAATTAGATTGAACACAACATATAATTTTTCTAAACATTTTTATCTTTATATCAATTTAGAAGATGTATATTCATAACTTATTATTTACGATATATATAAATAATAACTGATATGATTTATAGTTATTTATTATTACATATATAATAAATGATTTATAAACAAAGAATACAAAATCAGTGCGGTATATGCGGTCTCAATTCAAACAGAAATGGTTCAGAGAAGTCAGTAACAAGATCATACGAGATGCGCGGAAGCATTTCATTTCCTTACAATTGGTATTCGCTATTATGAACTGACCACATGCATGTATCTTCTATTTGCATATGTTAGAATTGTATTAGACATTCATTTGATCTCATATCTATATTATAAAGCGGAAATGTTAGTTTGAACGCGATGATTTTCAAAACTCTCATGGATATAAAAAAAAATGATTTATAGGCAATTTCATGAGGAAGGCTATCTAGCCTAGATACTTAATTATATATATTTAAAAATATATGTCAAGCGGCATCGCTTACCAGCATGCGAGGCAGCAGTCAAAAGATTACCAATTTTATTATAAATATATATACATTTTATATTTAAAATTCTGTTTCGACAAAGTTAATGGTACGTAAATAAAAAAATAATATATATGTAAGCACATGTTATGTACAATAAAAAATACATTTCGTGATAAAACAATCTTATCTAGCCAAAGTAGACTATTTCCGTGATAATAACCGTTTAATAAACGTTTTACTCTTGTTCTTAAATAAATATTTAGTTCATACATAATTCCTAAAGAATCGTAAATACGTTTAATGAATGTATGTACACTTTCACGGTCAAGTTCAAGGTGCCTTATAAATTACGATCAACATGTGTTTATAAAAAATGTTACGTTTATTTCTGAACAACGGACAGAATTAGAACTTAGGAGGATTATATTTGTGTGTGTTTTTATATAGATCAATTACAGATTATTAACATGTGTTTGTAAAAATGTTACATTTATTTCTGAACAACGGACAGAATTAGAACTTAGTTAATAGAATATATATATATATATATATATATATATATATATATATATATATATATATGTATATAGTGTTTCATTTTAAAACATACATACATCAATTACAGATATATAGCAGCTATAATGTTAATAGATATTTGTGTGTATAATAAATTATTACAAGTAACATAGGTAATATTTACAGTAAAAAAAACGGTTTACCCAAAAAACTACTTACATACTACTAGAGAAAAATAAATACTGCTTCAAAGCAATCAAATATTGGTAGACATTATTTATCTATTCGTTAGAGAAGAAACCTCGCCCTTGACTAAGATTCTTTTGCGTCTTCAATAATATTCATATGACAATTTAAAAATTAGAAGCAAAGTAAATTTAAATTTGAAATTTTGAAATGAGAATCAAAGTAAATTTAAATGTGGATTCTTTTAAATTATAATCAATGCAAATTTAAACTTAAAATTTTAAAATGAGTATCATAGTAAATTTAAATTTGGAATGTTTAAATTACAATCCAAGTCAATTTAAACTTGAAATTTCAAAATGAGAAATAAAGTAAATATAAATTTGAATTTTAAAAATCGTATGTTATTTTCCAATACAGAAATTAAATTGGCAACTACTTATATTTCTTTTAAAGCGCTCGCATTAAAGTTTTATTTAGCAGGTCGCTATGTTAATTATAGTATTGTTATCATCTGTTACGCGCGTGATAGTGTAAATTACGTTACAAAGAAAAATCTGGATAAACAAATCGAATAGTAACAGATTTTATCACAGACATTGTTTTAAAAAGATTTAAATAAATTATTACAGTAAAATTAAAAAGTATATTAAAAAATATTACAAATAATAGTATATAATTATAAAAAATACATATATAATTATTCTATTTTTTCCTAAACAACTGTATCTATGGCGCCATGGCGTAACGATCTTGCCTTGCCAGCGACCTCATAACCGTTAAGTGGTCATGTCATATACATACTTGTTTTGTATGTCAATAAATTAATTCAAGTGAAGAAAATAAAAGATTTCTACGAAACAGCATTGTACAGTTCAAGATAAATAAATAATGGGCCTCGGCTAACATCGTGTTTCCGAAGATAACCGATTATAATAGTATAATAATATATAGCTAATCATTATGGTTTGTACGAGATATATCGAAATGGTGTAAATTGCTTATGGGACAGAATACGTATTTAAATTAGTACAATTTTAACAACAAACGAGAGATCAAGTATCCTTTTTATATTTAGGAAGCATTACCTGGATATGTTGCAATAAAATTATTCATAATATAAAAATAATATCAATAATTAATGAGTTAGCATAATACTATAATAGTTTTAAAAAAATGTTTCGATATTACAATCATTTATTTTTGATAATTTTTGAGAGATAATTTTTGAACTAGTAACACTTCAAAAAAAAAGTGAATCGCAATTTTTCATTAAGACAATATATTTTTAAAGATGTTAAAATAAAGCCCGTATACTGCATATAAAATGATAAATATATTTTTTTAATATGTTATTGTGAAAGAAAAGAAAGTAATTTTCTTAATTTTTTTTTTAAACCAGCACCAGCCTGATGTGTATCAGTGTAAAAAATTTGTAAATTTTCGGACATACCGTTTATGATTGATGCTTGCACAAAGGCTGCAGAAAAGTCTCTCATAGAGAGCTTCGCTCGCTCTTCTCGCTTCGCTCAATAATAAAAATTCAACATTATTAAACTTAAGTTCCTCTATGAAGTTTATTATAGTAATATTTCACGTAATACGGAAGACAACAATAAGTCTATATAAACTCAACGCCATGGCGGGTTGCCATGGGGGCGTTGCTCTTACAATTCAATCTCGAAACCCTAAATGTAGATAAATTGTCGGTGTTTATCATCGATAAAGTGTTTATTTAAATATTATTTCATCGTATTATAAACTGTCATTTGCGGTTCCATCCGCAGACAAACTATTTTATTTACTATTAATATAACTAAAAATACTAGTATAATGATAGATACCTTATAACCTTCCTCATAAACCTGCCTATCATAATCAGAAAGATATTTAAGGAACAAACAAACTTTTCAGCTTTATTATATTGATATAGATTTGTATAATAAAATTACTAGAATTTTATGGAAGATCACAGACGATAATCATTGAGACGGTACTTGAAACTTTTCGCTTTAACGTTATTTTAATTCGAATAGAAATCGTTTAGCAACAATACAGTATGCATATATCAACTATTAAATAGATAACAAGTACACAATAAACGAATTGGTATTCATATTCAAACATACAAACACCATACACACATTAATATATTTATCCCATCCCAAGTCATTTCAGTCATATACAAAATAAAATATAATTATATAAAATTAAATTTTTATTGAACTTAAAATGAAAATGTAAGTTATGTAATGTAATAAATTATTAAATTAATATGCCGGTTCATTCATCAATTTATCTTCATGACTCTTATTTCCTGATGGCAACAATATGTCACACATGCTTATGAAAACGACCTCAGATACTAAGAAAATAATTATATTACGAAAAATAATTTTATATTAAATTGTTAAAATATTTAGATTATCGAAATTAAAATTCATTCACTTAATTTCATTACATTTCTTTTGTTACAAAATGATAGATTACATTTTATAAAGAACTACAAGAAATTTTAATAGAACATTCTGTACATAAAAAAATTGTGAACAATGAAAGTATTAGAAATCTTTTGAATGAAAACCATTTAGATTATAATACCATTAGTGGACCCTGGGTGAGATATTAGACCCTTATTTTGAAAAACACTAAAGATATTAATTGTATTCCGTACATATATAAATAAATGAAACACTTATTTCTTCTGTTTTTCTGTCTGTATAATGTCATTGCGAGATGTCAAATGATGTATAATTTTCTGATAAATGTTACAAAAATCGGTATATTAGATATTTACGACGATTTTTGTAATATTTATAGTCGGTTTGTTTGTTTAAATCGCCATAACATAGATATTATAATTTTTGTAATTTGGTTGTTGAAATGCGCTAATCTTCAAGACTACTTGTTAGATTTGAAAAAATATTTTTGATTACGGCGTGAGGGTGGCTATATATAAGCTATCTAGTATACTATTTGCTCTGTACCATGATGTGAGTTATTCTTGCTTGTATGACGTTAACATCTGTCAGTACCACATCACTAGGGAAGTACGTTAGGCATTTCAGTTTTATCGATAACAATATCCGTAAAATAAATCTAAAACTTATTAACATTTTTATGAAAATTAATATATTATTCAGTTTTGTCATTTTGTTTACCCGTGCGAAGTGGTCAGTACGAGTGTTATCATTGAGTCTGATGTGAGTTTAGATGCACAAAATCTACTTTTTCTTAGCAACCTTTTCACTATCTTACCCTACATATTTTCTGTTATCCATTAATATAATTATAGACTCCTTAACAATAAAAATTTAGGTTTATCCGCACAATATTATAAAAAGCATCGACTATCCATTCTAGCAATATATCCCATCACTAAATTCATCTAGGGCGTTATGTTATACGCGAAACTTAATTTTATTCGTAGACTAGAATATTCTTTAATTTAATTAATTTATTTTTTAATAATTTAATATATTACGAAAGTGGTACAGCTGAAATACCAAGCCCTAATTTCTAAATCGCGACAACTTTCAAGAGTTAAACGAAACGTTACGAAAATGTTAACCGCACTATGCTACAGCGTAATAATATAGTACACTTAACTGTACTAATAGTAAATAAAATCGATCATGGAACAGCGAGTAACTGTTGGTTTTATATATTTCACTTTTTATGACAAAATGTCTATTATTATTAATATTAAAAATAGTGTCAAATAATATAATATACGTGACTTTAGGAATGTCTAAATGAACCTTATTCATGTAAAAGTCATTTACCCTACACAATTATCTTGAAAATAGAACTGCATTTCAGAGTAACCTTCTCATCATCTATTTTTGGTTGAAGACCCTAAGCTAAAACGTGTATTCAAATACTTAAGAGATGGCTTTAGTCCAAGAACGAATTGCAACCAATCTATAATAAGTACCGCACGGACAAACTTAGAATAAAACTTGAAACCAGCTCGTTTTTTATGTTGACAATACTTATATAAGAATTTTAAATATATATATATTAATCAAAGCACTCAAATTCTTATATTCACACTAATATGAATAAACTCTATTAATGATATAATAATACAATGATTATAAACAATACAACAGTTTCAAACATTAGTGCTTCATATTATCATTAGTGCAATACGTTTTATTATAAATATTATTTTCTACATAGTTATACCATGTAGGACATATAAAATTGTAATCAACAAATAAGTAAAATAAATAACTTATCTACTTAAAATGTTATAAATACTTGTACGTTATTTAGTTTAACTATATTCGTAGCCTGTTTTTTTACTTTAGAAACCAGATTTAAAAATAAAACTAGTGCTGCCACCTGCTCGAAATAATAATGCAACATTAGACTTAGACGCGAGTAAATATTAGTTCGCATATTATTAATGAGATGGCGCTTATTTCAAAAATCTATATTGAAATATAGTTACATATTTTTTATTCATATAGATAAATCTATATATCATTAACTCAATTTGCAATAGATTTTTTAAATAAATGAAATACTTACATGATTTAAATTGTTGAAATAAAACGGCACTGTCAGCTGCATGATGGTAGTCATACAAGGTATGACCGATTAGATCCTCAGAGTCGTATCCAAGTGTGTTTTGAAGACTGAAACAAAAATTAATACTTAATATTTGTGTATAATTAAAAAAAAGGAAAGGCATGTCTATAAGTACTTTATTCATTGTATTATATCAGAAGCCGTAATTTAGAAGTCACAAAAACGTATAGCGTTTGTATATGAATTCCAATTTCTTATTTGATAAAAATAAAATATTTTTAATTATATATTTTAAGGCAGGAGACCTTACTAATTCATTTATTTTAATGTAATTGTAGTATGTACTAAAAATGATAGAAATATTTTAACGAAGAGTACTTTTTAGTCCTTGATTGTTTAGAGGTCACCTCCAATGTGACCTATTCCTTATATTTAGGTTATGTTTACCGGTATCTATACAGTTAACCTTGAATGACCTATTGGCAATATGTTGACACCTCTCAGTATTGACAAATATGCCTAAACTTTAACACAAATATTAGGCAAACAATTCCAATTTTTTTTTGAATTTAAATAAATATAATGATTAATATACACTACTACTCACTAGTTTCAAAAATGCCATCATAACACTAGATCATAAAAACGAAAACCATAACTTATCACAAAACCACTGTTAGATATTATCACATACACAAAACACAACACTTATAAAACTCACAGCAACTTTAACATCCGATCTAAATCGTGTACACAGTACGAAACCGCGAAATCACATCATCTTTAACCTACAAAATACATTTGAAGGTGATATTTTGTTGATATTATACAACCATGTAGAGTAAAACGCTGCGAAGGTGTATATGTTACGTTACAAGCGTTACCTAAATTTTGCCAGGTAATGTGGACGTTGGATTGCTTAACAGCGCCGTCTATTAGACAAGGTCCGTACCACTTTGTACTCTAGCAAGATTCTAAATGGTTTGTTTTCGTTGTAAAACTGACAAGTGGGTAATAAAATTTATACGATCAGTGACCTTACGTTACGTAAATAGATGTGGCATGATTTAAAATAAGAACGAGTATTTTTTGTAATTAATAACATATTTTCGAGAATGAATAATGTAAAAACTCACCCTTCGTCACTGTAAGTAAACTTCATATCCAGGCTGTGCTTGGTGAGGAAGGTCATGTTATTCAAGGGTGTCTCGATGTTAGAGGGATGCGGGATCGGCCTCCCGACAGCTACTAGGGCTGATTTACTGACATTCTTAATTTCTTTCTCCTCATCTGTGACAGTTTGTTCTGATGTCATCATGTGGCCAGTTACGTGGATCACCTGGTATAAAATATTCATAGTGAAAGGTTTTAAGTATAAAAAAAAGAATGATAAATAAAAGTTTCATCATTTAGACCCCAAATGTAGACGAATGACGTGCCCATATAAACGAAAAAATTATAACTAAGTACAAACAACGAACAACAACAATATTTTACGCGCCAAAGTGTCTTTTTTTTTTTTAATAAACCTCTGAAAACCGAGCAATACTCAGCTTAGTATTTGACAGCCAGTTTGAAATTTAAATAAAACCTTTGATAGATTATCTCCTTGCTTGTCATGTGACGCTGTTAATAATCATAAAACACGTAATAAGATTTTCTGAAGTGAATACTTATAAAGACGTTTATAATTAAAGCGCCGTTATTTCTAAAATTAATCTCAAACAACACAGGAGATCTTTTGACTTTTTATTATAAACTTTATTTATGAATCAATTATAAGATTTTTTTTTATGTGAACTTTTCGCATAGTTCCACATATTTCTTAAGTTATTTCATTTACTTATTTTTATAACTTTACAAAATTTCTTTTGTAATTTTGACAAACAATTTTAAATTTCTAAAGTTCTTAGAAGTCTAACAATCAGTATAAGGGTTGGCCATTAAATAGACTCTAGGGCCAGACGAGGTGACACCATCATCTCGTCTTACCGCGAACACGTTTGCTGCAAAGCATTCGAAAGGTCGGGTTAAATTTAAAAATGTAATAATAATGCGAGTTGTATCCGTAAGATAGTTTTATTGTAAAATGTCTAGATATGTTTATTTAAATTTAAACGTTATATCTTATCTAAAAAGATACAGTATATTAACTGTATGTTTGCAACATTAATAATAATAAAACCTTACTAAAAATTATCTATACATATAATACAATCTGTCTGTCGTTCGACATCTGTATGACCGCGATAAAATCAAAAAGTACTAAATGGATTTTTGTACGGTTTTCATCAATCGATAGTGTGTTTTTATAGACATATTTAGTTGTTTGATTCATTATGTTTTTATGTATATTGAATGAAATATAACAAAGATCGTAGAAAAAAGAGGTCTGTTTCCTAAATAAATAATACAATATATGTGGAATAACTTAATATATTTAGCTTAAATTTTAATATTAGCAAGGTCACCAAAATTCACGCGAGCGAAGCCGCGAGAGAAACCTAGATATAGATACAAGTATGTATATAAAATGTACTCTAAACGTCATATAGGGTTTTACATAAATATTCAACATCAGGATGAATTGCAATAATATATAAAAAAAACGGTTAAATAATATTGTTACAATATTGCATAATTTGATATAATTTATTAGAAGGAAAATGTTTTATAATATCAATAAAATATTTCCGAGAAATCATTACGTTCTAGGACAATCACTTTCTCGTTTCGTAAATACTTTCGACATACGACCTCGCGATTCTGACCAATTTATTTGACACTAGCTTTGTCCCGCGGTTTTACCTGTCTGTAATTCTACTATTATAACAGCCTTCCTCATGTAAAACTGAAACCTCTATAATGACAGACAGCTAAGGGTCAGTATCCCTTGTATGTTAAGTTCGAAACCTACATTTTGAATTATTTTGAATTTTTTTGTCTATTATAAATAGTACATTCTTCTAATAAAACAATATTATAACATTGGTCATAAAAAATGAGCACAAAATGATTAAACTTTTATATACTTAAAGATCACACTACATTTAGAAAAGAACAATATTTCCTTATCATTTCCCTAAAAGATAATAATTTAATGTAGATAAAGATTTAAACATCATCTCAAAGATAAGATTAAATTTGAATCATTTACAATAAAAGAAAAATCATATAATAAATGTAAAAAAAATATGCTAAGTTAATAAAAAGTTGAATAAAATTAAATTAGCACACACACACATAGAACTCCTTACAATGATACAATAATTTACATTTAAATTGATGCGCATTTACACACATACATGTGTTATAAATAGTGTTTATTGATAGGACAAAAATAAGTTCTTAATATGTGACGTGGTTTATATATTTTGTTATATATTTTAACTCACAACACAAATGACGTCTGGACAGTAATTGAATTTACCCCACACGTACAAGAACAAAATTGATTGCGTTGACAAATAATGTACAAACAAACAAACATACACACACGCACGCACACACGAACGCACGCGCACGCACGCACACACACGCACGACCCCTGCAGATGAAACTAACACAAACAATCACACAGACATAATCCGACAGAATAAAAATACAAGTAACACACACATACACACTTAACACACAAAGGCCTACCTTATAGGAAGCGGACTTGAGGTGCACATTCCTCCCCTTACTAGTGAGTGTGCACTTGAGCCGCAGTAGCAGATCCCTCTTCCCGTCCTTGCCTGATCTCAGAGCCTCCCTGATCTCCTCATGGTCACACGGATGACTAAACTCGAAGACACTCTGACCCATTATCTCCATCTGGAATATTTATTTTTATATATAATTTTTTTTAAATTATTTCTATAATTATTATTAGCATAGAATATATATTATATTAGAGGTATGTATACTTTTAAATATTTTAACACAGTTTTATGTCAGCTTATCATCACGTGTGACTTTTCAAATCATATATTTTACTATAGTTAACATTATATATATATATATATATATAAATCAGCAGAAATACTAAAGGTATAATATCAAATAAAAGAGAAGACTTGCAAAAATAATAAAGAATTTTGTAGTTAAATAAATATAATTATATTCAAGTTTAAATCTATTTATTTTAAAAACTATCAAAATTGGTTTAGAAATAATTACGTTATTGAATAACAATTATGAATTCTAGATTTTCCAATTTATAAGTAGGAAATACATTCATACGTCATACATTAAATAAAACTAAATCCTTTAAAACAATAAAACAATAATATTATACAAACACGACTCATATTCCTGTTAATTAAGTATTTTATAATCTACGTAGTTAGATTTAAAACAAGCTACTTCATGCGGTTTCGCTTTCATAGTTTGTGGAACTTTAAATGATTTTAATGATAGATTTTATTTTATTTTATTGTAAGTAAGGAAACCGACAGTATAAGTAACAACTAATTGTTATACATATTTCCAACAGAGTTATCGCTGCTATTTAGACATGGAGTGAATATCATATCATTATTTTAAGATATCTAAATAAGTTTAAAAAAATTTAAAAATATTGGAAAAAGAATATTTAAAATGTTTTACTTGATTTTGATGTCTTACTTTTAATATATGTAATAACAAGTTGTATATACTCGTTACATAAGAATTAAGGTTAAAAGTGTCACTGGTTCAATATAGGACTTTATTATTATGAATCAAGGGTACAATTTCTCATAATTACATAATTTCCAGTTTCTTCACATTACACTTATTAGTGTCTAGTTGTGGTTTTTTAAACTACTCGATCGCGTAAAACTTAACATAAATTTCTATGAAATAAGACCAACGCCATCTAGTGCAAGCAAGGTAACATAATTCGATACGTTCACGTGATCGAATAGAAACTAACTCAGAACAACTAAATATTGATAAAATATAATTTATGTTAAATCACATATAACAAGATATGTTATATATATATTTTTTGTTTTTTTTTTTCTTTATTTAATAAAGAGGGTCTGCTCAGACATGACTTGATATAGAAAAAAAACTGAACATGAGCGAGTACGACTCAGCTAACTTGGGTTCCGTAAAGGTTAATATTTATACAATAGCTAATAGCTTAGCTTTTACTGTACTTCTTTTTTTTTATTCTATATTTTTTTTTACATTTTGATTATAAATAAAATATATTTTGAATTATGCACATCATCTGCCATGACTCAAAAACTAGTACCTACAATTCAAAAATTTCAAAAAAAAAATATTTCTAAAGAAATATATATTAATAAAATATGAATATATATTTTGAGTTACTGATGAGTTACTGAACCATTTTTCACTAAAAATAGGAAGCACTCGCACTCAACATCTATTTCATGTATCTTTTTGTCGCAATAACGTTTCTTATAATGATCCAGTGTTTAGAATGTGTCGAGCTCATAATGAAATATGTAAGAATTTGGACTTCAACGCACAAAGTCTGCCTCTTTATTTAATTAAATAAAATGCGACTTAAAGCATAGATACTTCCGTATTCTATAAATTTGATTTTATTTTTTAGTCGTTTTTTTTTTATTATTACTATTATTGTTTTCTTTTTTATTATTATTATTATTATTAATTGACTTATAGTACAGATATATTAGATTATTAATGTTTTTAATGTCTAAGTGTGCCCTTTCTGTCATTTAAGTCGGTGTTAAACCTCTGGGACATTATTTTTATATAATTATTGCATGCTGTGCGTGGCTGTCATCGGGGTTAAAATTTAACATGTGTCTATATTCATCATTATGTAATCTTAAATTTTAATTTTAATCCTGTAGTTATGCCTTATAAAAAATAAAATAAAAATAAAATAAATAAATAAATTCCTTAAAAAAAAATTATAAAAAAATATATATTAATAAAATATTACTTATACTTGTTACTGGCCACAATTCACAGTTCTATCTCAACCGGAAGTACGCTACCAATTTTGATTACCTTGAGACTGTCAAAATATGCGTTTGTAATTCACTAAATGGCAGTATGTAAAAATTAGGGTTCCATTTTTCCTTTTCAAATACGCAACCCTAAAAATAATATATAATCAGATATACAGCAGAAAAATGTCTGCATTTATGCAGTCTTACTTTTAACATCAGAAATTGATAAGAGTTTAAAAATAACGAAATATAATACGTTACGAAATAACGTAATATAATACGTTACGAAAATAATATATAATTTTCCTGTTTATACCAATAATAACATTGTTCTAAGTAAATACTGGATATTAAGACTTTGGAAGTAAATAAAATCAAATAATTATTTATATATTTAAGTCATTATATTTGAATTTAATTTCAATATATATATATATTTTATAGTTTGTTTGTTTAAACGTGATAATCTTCGATACTATCAGATCTATTTGAATATTTCTTTCTGATAGAAAGAAAGATATATAGAAAGATAGATATATAGAAAGGTTCATGAGAAATGAGGCTATCTAGAATTACGCCACTACTCTTAGTTATCTTAATAGCATATAGCAATAAAATCGTTCACCTGCGGATAAAACCGCGATTCACAACTAGTTATGACATAAAAAATAAAATAAAAACAGCATTCACATATTTATAAAATTAATAAGTCGTACAATTTATATTAAGGGAAAACAAATCCACAATCAAATCTTTAATCTGGTTTTCCATACGTTTGACGCAATTCAGATTATTAGAATGCATGTCTCATACATCTTCCATACAAATGAATACTTAAACAAAACCACAACCATAACCGATTTCAAATTTAGAATATCGAATACAAACTTCGAATATCGAATACAAGTTCTCAATATTTGTTATTTTAAAACTGATTAGTCATTTGAAGCTAAGTGTTCATGTAAAATTAAATTATTCTTGGAATTCGAAATTCAAATTTCGAACATATATAACAAAATAAATAAATACATAAATCTATAGACAACTGATATTTCTATTAGTAAAAAAATATTTGACAACTCAAAAACCGATCAACCAATAAGAACGTTTAAGGAATTTGACAGCAAAATTAAATATTTTTTGAATATCAACATTGGTTAATATTCATTTTGATTGCAAAATGCCGAACGAATTTGTCAGCAAATTTAAATATTTTTCGAATACCAAGAGATATCAGCTGATACTCTTAGTAACTCACCTGCGAGACTCCTAAATGTTCTGCGATGTTCTCGCTGCAGTAAACTATATCCCCTTGCTGAGACAGCACAAGTACGAAGCCATCCAAAGCCTTCATATATGAAAGCTCAGATTGCACTTCCTCTAAGCCTTTAGGACTTTGCAGTTTAGGAGCTTCTTTATCTTCTGGCACTGAAATATAATCAAAATAAAGACTAAATAAATTTTATATATTTCCTCCATTGGTTATAATTAAAACAATTTTTGTAATCTAGTCGAAGTCGAAGATAAAAAAAAAATTAAGCAAATAAAAATTTACATGTAATACTTAGAAATCCAATCAATTTTAATACTACGTAAACGGATGGCATGGAAGTGTGTTAAATATACATTCAAGGCGCGAACAGGCGTACATTGATGTCATAATAAAATGTTCTAAGTGGTAAAGCGTAAACCTTTCAAACATTTTTAAAAGTGTATATCTTCCAAATCTATTTCTTTTATTGAAAAGGAAACAAACAAAATAAAAAGAAAAAGCATTTTTAACCTCAAGCTCAATTGTTTGTTATACAATTTATAGAGCAAAACACGAAAAAATAAAAAAATAAAAAGGCATACCAAAATTAAACCTACACTCTGTTTTGTTAATTTTATATCACGTTTTATAGTTTTAATAAAACTTGCATTATTATTTTAGGTCATAGAGTAAGTCATAGCAACACGTGATCGTGTCAGCTTAACTATACTAAAAAGAATAAAGCAAAAAAGTTTGTCTGTTTAAACGAAATACACTTTGAAACTACGGAAAGAAATTGTACAAAATATTTCTGTTTATGGCAGGTTCATGAAGAAGGCTATAGTCTAGCACAGAGATGGCGAACCTTTTTTTTATGTCCATGCCACAGTCACATGTTTTTTTTAAATATTAACGTGCCACTATAAAATTTCATTCGTAATATTAGCGTGGTGTAATTATATTTAGGTACAATTAAATAAACAAATAAAAAGAAATTTTATTTAAATATTTTTTATCAATCAATGTTTTACAATTATTTTGTTTTTATGCGTGCCATCAAAACTTTCAAACGTGCCACTAGTGGCACGCATGCCATTGGTTTGCCATCCCTGGTCTAGGATTAGGCTATTGCTTCAAGTTATTAACAATGAACGAAATCGTTCGTCTGCGAGTAGAACCGCGAGTAACAACTAGTATTCTAATAATTGTTTTAAATTATATAGTAAGTGTTGACATTAAGGTTAAATTTTGTTTAACAAGCACAAAATATAACATGACTATCATTTTGTGTAATTAATATGCACTATTCATTACAACATAACAACGAATATATAATATACTTTGTCTGTGTGGAGCAAAAGGTGTGTGTGCATTTGTATGTGTGTGTAGGTATCTAATTATTTAGAACAAGTGTTCCCTACCACGAACTATAAAACCGTTCTAGCATATTACAATAGTAAAAATAAAACATCTTTTTTGGAGTCTAGAAAAAAAATATTGTTTTACTTCTTTTTAATTTTGAATGTAAAAATGACATAATAGCAATATTACATTTTTGTTTGTAATGTTTAAAAAAACTCATAATACGAGTTAAGATTGTTTTCTAAGAATGATAATAAATAATAATAATGGTAAGAATGAATAATATAAGATGACGTCATCAAATCTTGTCGAAACATTATTAAAGTAACCTTACTTTAGAAACTACATGTTATGAAAATGGAAGTTTGACATAGTGGTAGGCAACATATTTCTATCTGGTTAATATAACTTTACTATATATTAATTAATAACTTGACACCGGCTTCTTCCGCTTTATACATGTAAAATAAGTTACTGTGCCGGAAGGGCTTCTAAACATTTTGATCTTTCGAAAAAAATATTTTTTTATGAAATTATGTGTCTGTATTCCTGACATTTATTTTATGTTAATCGGTTAAGTAATTAAGGTTTTAAATCGTAACTAATGAACTGACATTCGCATACATTTTATATATATTTTTAATTTATAATAAAATTGGTATAAGTAAGAAAAAGATATATAAAATATCTTTAAATTAAATATATATATATTATAGATAATAATATTTTAGATTTGATTACTTTTATAATGTAGATATAAGATTACATGAAATAATAATATGACAGCAGACTAATTATATGATAAATATGTAATTAAAAAAAATTATGTCATATATATTTACATCATTTCTATTTATATAATTTTTAAGGCAGCCCCTTTTTAATTTTTATTTATAAAAATGGGAAAATGTTTTTGTCTTGTTTATACTGAAACTAATTTTATATTGTCACGTGTTACAATACAGTGCATAGTCCAACAAATGTGCAGCAGATTTTTACTGTATTCAAACAGTATAAAAGCCTATGGTCGTCAGCACAAAGTCAGTTCTACATTGTTCGTTCCAAGGCGCAACACCTGCAGAATTACTGCTGCAGAGTTCTGGGCTAGTATTGTCAATTTTAATTCTCTTACATTTAAATGGACAACCACCTTTCGTCACCTAGTATGGAAATTGATGCCTTAAGGTACGTCTGAGACCAAGATCTAAGCCTCAAGACTGAAGAGCATCTCTCTCTCACATATAAATTACAATTATAATATCCCAAGGCTTGTATTAAATTTTTCAATAGACATTTCTATTATTATGTATCGGTTATATGATATATTTAATACTCACGCATAGAGACGACATCTCTCACACGTAGAAATGAAATAGCAAGTCGCATTATCGAAGCCTTGTCCAGCTGTTCCACTTCCTCTTTCTTAGCTGGAAGTGACGCAGTCAGCTCCGCGAAGATCTGCATCTCCTTAGTACGTCGACATCGTGCTGCCACGCGGGATTTCTCTTTACGCTTCTCATTATTCCTGGAACAATTAATTTAACATTATATATTTTATTTTATATTTTATAGAAAAAAAGAAGAGAAACATTAAAACTATTTATTGGTCAGCGATAGTATCTCTAGACAGAAACCTCTTCTACACAACCTTAATCTCGCAGAATCGTGATGTGTCCAAAACGTATAAAGGTTTTACACAATACATATAACGTATCATATAAATATATATTTAATATTTTATCTAAATATTAAAGTGTTTTTATATTTATACTCAAGGTACAAAGTTTATGAAATTTTTTGTATTTTCTTAAAAATGTAACCAAATTATACGCGAGTTTTAAGTAAAAATAGAGTTATTTCTTATGAAATTTTTGTTTGTCTTTACAAAAAGTATATCGACTAATAACTATAGAATTTTATATGAAGCTATTGAGTATTATTGGTAAAGTAAATTGTTAGTAAATAGTAATAGAACTAGATCACGAGTATATTCAGTTAAATGCCTAAAGACGCTAACATTTGAAACAAATTCTTGAACAGGGAGTTGTTTTAACAAATTGTAGTATTTTAATTGAAACAAATAACTAAAACTCAACAGACTAGTCTAGACTCCAGACAATTTAATATCTACGATTTTATAAGTATAGTCAATTATCATTTGTTACAAGAACACTTTCAAAAATTAACCGTTGCTCTGGATAGAGCACTAACCAACATATCTTGCCTTTATTTAATACCAAAACAATCCTTCTAGAACATTCCAAAGACAAAATGCCCTCAGCTATATTTAACAAGTTAATAAATAGCTTCAATCTAACAGAAATACACATACTAGCTGTGACTCGCGGTTCTACCCGCGGATTAAAGATTTTATTTACTATTATAATAATTAAGAGCAGTAGCATGTTAGATATGTATAATCAGGAACCTGCCTATCATAATCAGAATGAACTTTACACTCCATTCAGAAGTTAAAAAGATTAGCGCATTTAAACAAACTTTTCCGCTTTATAATTTCATAGATATTAAACTATACTGATTGATATAAAATTCATTACCTTTTGCTCATTAAAACTATGTCTGGAACACTCGGTACGCACATGTTTTAAGACTAGAAACTTTATAAATAAACCGAATAAAAACTGTCACTGTATAAGACTATTTAACACAAAACCATAGAACAGTGTGGCAATACATTAACAAACACTGTGCATCATTAGTGGGTCCTGACAATAGATAACGTTTGTTCCTAATAGCATTCCTAAATGCGTCAACAAATTTGAATTTTATATATTATTTATATTCTTTTTAATTTTTTATTTATCTGTGATCACTTGTAAACGTCAACTGTCAGGATTCTTATTTTGAAATAAGTCACTCTTCAATATGAAATTGAAGCTAAGTGTTCCAACACACCCTGGGACCTTACAACCATCTCTTATACTAATAATATTACAACAATCTTACTTTAAATTTTCGTATGGCATCTATAGAGCACCGTTTTAAGTTGTTAATATTTGATTGCTCTATAACTCGCAATATCTTAAAAAGTAATATTATTGTAATATTGAAACAAATATTTTTAAATTATATTAATTCAAGAGTTCATGGTAGACCACCAGATATAACAAATAATTCAATTGATCACAACATTGAAAAAATAATGGCTGTTCAATGGCTTGTTAGAACTGACGCAAACAGGTCTCAGACGTGATCAGACTAGGAATTTGTTGAGTGAAAACAAAGCCTGAAGAGAGGGGATAAAAATTATACTTCACTAAGCATTACGATAAAAAAATCGACAACAATTAAAAATTTATAACTTTTGAAATATTTACAAAAAAAAAAGAACGTATTATGGAAAAAGAATTTAATTGAAACCCGAATCATTCACGCAGTATTTTTTGTTATCCGAATGATGAAAATATCTCATTATATTTTTTGGTTTACAAAATGGCGTATTAAAAAAATTCATGGAATAAATATAAGTACTTTTTAAGCAAAATAATAGAAAATCGAAGTCATATTACAAATTATGCAACATATAAATATAGTTTTAAAAAAACAAACAAACTATTATTGTAACAGATCAGATGTTAATGTGAACTAGTTTTGAGAACATTCGGCGGGAGCGACAAGGATAGCATTACTCGAGCAGAATACACTGAGGAAAAATATCGCTTCAATGGAAACAACGGTGAAAAAAAAACGAGAATTTTAATATGTAATTAAAACGAACCTGTTATGCTTTCTTGTCTCGATATTCTTTATAAAAAGAATTTAATTATTATCTGTTACAGCGAATTAAGATTGTATTTTAAACATAAGGTTTTAAAAAAAACAAACGTATAATAATACATCAAAATCCATAATGAAATAACATTTCGATGTTACCGAGTAATAAAATGGAACTGCTAAAAAAAAGGAAGTATAATTATAAGGACATGCTAAGTGGCCAGAATCATATTTCAAATTAAAAAAAATGTCTAAGTAAAAATGCATAGGTAGATCGACCTACCATTTTATTCAAAGCATTATATAGACTATTATATATAATTATGCCGCTGTAATCACGTAAATACTACAGGTATATAATGACTAGTTTCAAACCCATTCGGGGTTCTTATCTTGAAGCTAGAATAAATAAACTAAAGGAAACTAAACGGAACTAAAATAATAAAAAAAAAACAAAAATAAAAAAAAAAAAACAAAACGGAGCTAAAATAATAAACAAAAAAAAATATATCAAAAAAATCTATCAAATCAATCAGACAAATTCCTATACTTGAGTAAAACCTAATTACACCTAAAAAATTATTTGTTAAAAAATCTATCAAATCAATGTAAAATTCCTATACTATTTACATGTGTAAAGCTAGATAATTATGTATATAATAGTAATGTATTACGAAGGTTTAAATATAATATGGACCTTAAACTTGAATCTATTCTAATACATCGATAAAAAGGTTAAAAAGAAACCAGTCAAACAAGATAGAAAGGCGAAGGGCCAACCGACTTACCATGGAGTTTTAACGAAATAGTTTTATATTGTATTTTGGGAATTCACTGTAGTTTATTAATAGCTTATAGCATACTTTAAAAAACAAATCGAAGGTCTCGTGATACACATTGAATTGATCTCAAACAGTTCTATACAGTTATAGTATTTGGGTAAAAAAAAATTCTTCAAAAAAATATTTCTATATGTTAATCGATGCAGAAATTTATACTCAATCTAAAAAATATAGTTATAGTATTTGGGGAATAAAAAAATATTTCTATATATCTATCGATGCGGAATTTTATACTAGATATAAAAAACCAACACTCATGACGAACCAAAATTTTCCCTAGAAGTTATATGAGGGAAAAACTACAAATTAAAATATGATAATTTGTGTTTCTGATTTTTAGATCACATGTTGTATATCAATTTATGTGGAATTTTATACTATAACCTTTAATCACATAATTTTAAAGAGAGAAAGGTATATATTTTCTTCTCTTAAAATCTTAACTAGAATATTACATATAATAGTAATATTACTTTCTGAGAAAAAGTGTCGCTTTTATAATGTACATATTTTCAACTAGTAACTATTCTTACAATTTTAAATATTCGAGAAGTTTCGATAACACTACGACGCAATATAAAAACAAATTACTAAAAATAAGATAAAAAACAGCTTAACGGTCTAGTGCTTAGTAATCTATTTGAACCAAAGGTCGTGGGTTCCATTCCCGGACAGTTGGTATGTGTTATCCACAAATTGCTGTGTCGAGTTGATGTTATTTGTGTCCAATATTTTTGTGTCTAATGAAGAATTCATATTTTTTTTAATAAAAAAAGATATATAATACTATTTTTAATTAGTCACCCACTTTAAATAATACATTATTACTTTCTTGTCTTTATTTTATATCAAAAGTTTCCATAAGTATAACAACAATAAATCAAAATCACTCAACAATCAACTCATGCGCAGGATCTGACCGCATGAGGCTACAATTGGATGTCATTGCGAATATAATTGCGTTCCCTCACAAAGCCGGAGCTGTGACGTACCACTGCAAATTTGTATGTCCGTTCATCATTTATATCATAAGTACTGTTTTCTTTAAATTGATGCTAGCCTAATATAGTATAGATATATAAATATTGTTTTGGTGTAGCGGTTACATACAAACAATATATATATATATATTGTTTGTACTGAGTACTTTTTTAAAGATAAACTGACTAATGAAACTGTTAAACTTTAAAAAAATTAAATTCTGAAAATAGACAATTATGTATTACAAAAGGGGTTTTCGAAAACTTTTAAATAGACGGCGTGACAAGTATTATTTATGAAAATATAATAAATAAAGTAACAATTCAACAAACAGAAATGAAATATAAATAAATATGATTAAAATTGTCTATAAGAATAAAGATTATTATTAGTTTTTAATTGGGTTTTTAATTAGATATACAGTAAATAATCTTTTATTACATTAATTATAATCATATAAGTAAAATAATTATAAACACATACTTCACAAACAGTCAAGCAATCAAGCAATCAAAGAGATTAATAAAATAATTAATTTTATACATTATAATCTATTAATTTTTCAATGTTCTTTCTTCGTAGTTTTGTATTATTATTCCTTTTTGTTTGATTAGTTTTTCTTTATAAAAAAAGTCTACCAGTTATTAGAAATGAATTTTTTATCAGTAAATTTCATCTTAATTATTCATATTTTTAAACGTTTTAAACATTTATCAATTTTTTTTTGTTACAAATTTTTACTACTTTTGAATATATTTTGTTGTGTTACGATAGTTCTGTGTTTTTTTTCTATTAATATGTGAAGATTTTATTGGTATTGGTATTATGCATATTTTTATTCTTCCTATGTATGTGTTCTATATAACTGTTTGTCTTCCTAATAAATTAAATAAATAAATAAATAAATAAATAATGACGTAATCATTTTCAAACACAAAGTATAGGTGATTTTAATGTTTTCCTCAACCATTAAGTTTTCTGTTAGATAAACTATTATAAACTCGTTATAAGTTAATTAATCTAATTGATAGCTGGCACAAATACTAATATATATTAAATTATTTATTAGTCAGTTTGTCCGCGAAACTTCGCGAAGTTTTGTAACATACATTAGAAATTTCGAAATATATGACACGTTTTATATTGATTTCATTTTATTATAATCTGCTAGACAATTTGCGTCTATCTTCATTTTGCGCCAAAATGATAGGACCTTTTTTTTTTAACTCTATTTTTCTGTACATTTTTTTCTTATTATTTTTTTTCTCATCTTTGGCAGAACTCTTCAAAATGAGACCATAACGTAGTTTTATTTTCAGCTATCGTTTTATCTGGGGCAAAATATGACTTGCGATATGAATTATAAGATATCTAGAAAATAAGTATTGCATGTTATAAATTGATTGAAATATATTGATATGAAATAATGTACTTATAATAAGTAAAATTATATGCATAATAGCAAAAAGAAAGCTACGCACTGACATACATCAAAATTAACATGCTAGTTGTTGCTAGCGACTTCGTCTATACCTTCGCTTGCACGAAAAAATCATACCACATTTAATCAAATTTATATTATACCTTACATTCTTAGCTTTATTGTAATTATACATATTCCATATATATATCACGTATTGCTTTTATATTAATGAATATTATATTTATATGTTATTAGTATTTAGAAATAAATAATAATTTGGTTTCAATTTAAATTTAGCTTTAGTTTCATGCTTTTTCATTTTATTGTTTTTACCGCCTAATTGTTATGTTTTTCTTTTTTTTTTTTCTCTATGGATTGACTGGTAGAGAATGTTCTATAGCATTTTTTTAAAGTGAAAGTATATTTGTTTTATTCTAAAAAACCTCTTAGGATCGTAGTTTTTGACAAATATAATTATGAATTAGAATCGCCTAGAGTTTAAAACACGTTTTCGTCTGTCATTATTTTTATCATCACCTAGTTATTACCCGCGACTCCGCTCGCATGCAAGATAAAAGTTATATGTGCAAATAGATAAATCGGCTTGAAATTGCATTATTCGAATATTTTCAATATTTATAAAAGCACCTCTACTTATTTATTTAGTATTTATTTCACAAATATATCGTGTTTATTATTTAGACAGTTTCAATCCCTAAAAGAATTGTATATAACTCAGGATGCAAAATCAACACGAGTAAGTAGCAACAATTGTAAATTATTATACAACTAGCGGAGGTTATCATTATATTACATTGTTTTATCAATCAATATGATAATATTTCATAAGGATAATTTTGATAAAAGGCAACTAAGTTATTTATTTATTTTCCACTTTGAATCAATACCAGTGATCAATTGCGTACGTCAAATGGAAGTGGCAAGAGGGCCTATTTTTTATGGAAATAAGAACTTCTGTTAAGACATTTTCCTTAAAGCTAAGGCTATGAGAGTTCTACGTCCTAGTGAGAAGAACCAGGATATATTAGATAGTTTATTAAAATGACTCGCTATCACTGTACGTACCTCATGTTATAGGTTATCTCTTGGATTTGCACTACACGATACAGAACAGACCAACTGACAAAATTGGAACATTCAGTGAATATATAAAAATTATATATGGTGAAAACCTCACGTGGTTTCATCAGCTGACAAGTGGTGTCTGGCATACTTCCAGTGAGTTATCAGTTATACCATAAATATTCAAGTATTAGTAATATTACTAAAAGTAATACTAAAAGTAAGTAAATATTCTTAAAAGGATCTCGAAACTGATTCAAGACTGAGCTATTGGAGATATTTACTGCCTAAAGCGGAAAAGTTTTATTAAATATGCAAATTTTTGCACAGGATGGAATTTGGATACAGGATGGTTTTTTTTTTCTAATAATATCTAGTATTACGATACTGCTCTTATTTATTCTAATAGTAAATAGAAGCGTTCGTCTACGAGTTGTTTTTACTAGAAAAAACTAGTTCTGTACCGTTCAACTCGATCAAATTTTGTTTTTATCTCCTCCTACACCATTCAAGCTATACTAACCAAATTTTGAGCAGTTGTTTATCACATGCCTACCTATCTATAGATAGATTTTGAAAACAATCAATAATTGTAGATTAAGATTAATTAGCAATGAACTTCATTTTTAGTTGAAACATTCTTTTACACGCGCAGATGGTAATTTCTTATTCTGATTGACATATGTATGATGTTTTGTTGTATACATTAGGGAAGTTGTATTGAGCTAGGTTTCATGACATATTTCATTTTTCGCTCAGATTTTCAGGTTTGGGTGTTGGCCCTAGTATTACAAACAAGGTTGTACATTTGTTATTATTATATGAATTAAAACAGAACTAGTAAATAAGTATAAAAGTCAATAAAAACTAAGTTAAAGTAAACGTGGAAATAATAACATTGAGAATTATCTATGAACACGCTAACTGTATTTTTTATATATTTTTTGCGTTCACGTTTTACATATAAATGATTATAAAATATATATATATATCATTTTCGAAAAACTCAGTTTTTCCTTCCGATCTGTCTATCTGTATGTGTGTCTGTGTGTGTGTGTCGAATTTTATTTTTCGAATTTTGAAAAACTAAAGATATATTTGGAATCAGCATCTAAATGTAAGATTCACTTTTCAAAATTATGTTGATTGTCCAACGGGAAGGTGGTCAGATCGGCCGCCGAAGTTACCGAAAAATGGAAAAAAAAATTCGAATTTTTAAATTTAAAATTTAATTATTTTAATTTTTTTTTTCTTTTGTTTGTTAATTAATTTGCGAGTTATAATTTGCCGATTAGGAGTTTTTCATAGCGGCAAGCTCGATTGCCGCGTGTCAGATGTTTAATTATTGTATTGTCCATTCCCAATATATTGTAACGATAATAATATAACTTTATAAAATTACTAAATCAAAAATAGCATCCGTTTATTATGTTTGAATTTCTATTAAACATATATAACCATGTTAAGCTTATTATATTTCAAATAAATATAGAATAAAAATAATATATATACTAATATAAAAAAAAACGTTCAAATGCTTTAAAATGTCGATATAACATTTTGAGGCCAATTTTCGTAGTTATATTTTAAGTATAGTTTTTATTCAGAGTGTTTTATTAATATTAATCTCATAACATCATGAACTATTGACAAATATCAAAAAGAGCCTTACCATCTTTTAAAGTAATGTTATTGCAATCTTACTTTCCTTTACAATACCTAAATATCTATAAAAAATTACTGTTTTATTACTTATAAATTGATGAAACTTTTCGAATTGGTTCACAATGGGTCCAACTGGAATTGTATTTTTTTCCCTTTACTAATAAATATGTTTACATCAACCCAGTATAAATTATACTCTGTTATGTCACTTTTACACATTTGACGTATATCTTTAGTGAGAAAGAGACAAACGAATACAAGTTCTATAATGGGTATACATATTTTTATAAGTAAGGTAGTTTGAATTTTTGTGGGAAGAACAAAAGAACAGACATTTTAATAAAACCATATTGTTTTGTCTTATGATACGAGAAGGAAAAGTAAGATTATTGTAATATTATTTTAAGAGTTACAAAAGCCAGGGCTATGTTGTACCACAAACGGTTTATTAAAGCAAAAACCTGTGATCTTAATTATTGTTACATATTTTTTTCAGATATACCGAATGAAGTACTCCAATAGATGGTGTTATCTAGTCGGTTTATTCTATACTATGTTATATGTTATTTGATCTTCAAAACTGTCAATATATATCATTTTACATATCTATTACTAACGAGTGTATCTTGTTGCCATCACAATCTTCGTGAGGAGATAAAGAGAAGGATAGAGATAATCCCTTACTTCTTCTAAATGTCACTTAAATAATCTGAATTTAAGATACAAATTTCAAGTTATTATATGTTATTTGAAAATAATATACAAATAAAAATTATTGGATTCAAATTTGATTTGAACGATTGTATTAACTATTATCTGTTAATCGCGGTTCCACCCGCAAATGAACGATTTTATTTACCATTATTATATAAATAAGAGTACAATAATGATAGATAAACTATAGCCCTCCTCATGAACCTGACTATAATAATCAGAAAGAATTCTTCAAATCCTTCGGTAGTTTCGAAGATTATCGCGTTTAAACAAACACACTTTTCTGATATATATGATTTCACCATTTATAATATTAATACAGATACATATAACTGTTTTTCTTTATGTCTGCTATAAAATAGAAATGGAATATAATAATAATAGACATATTTTTGAACTAATAGGTTAAATTTATCAATAATCTATAACCAAAAATTATTTCCTTCCTATGTGCCTTGATCACGGTATATTTTAAGAAAGACTGGAAAATTTTAGACATTATTACACATACTCCAAGAAATATGTTTGTATGTGTTAGAGAAAGGTTCTGTTTTGGTAAAAATTTTATAATTTCAGAAAAAACAATAACTGGTTTGGACTATGGTTATATATAAATTTAGTGATGGTTGGTGATTGGTGATCTAAGGAGTAGGAGCAGACAAAGTCGCTTGCAAAAACTAGTACTTATTACAAAAACTATATAGTACAAAATATATAATAATTTTATTATTAATCTTCAACAAACCTAAATTTGTAAATATGAAAGTTACGATGCCATAAATGTGAAATTTTATTTTTATAGAAAAAAAATTAGTTTCGTGATTCACGATTACCTACTATTATAAATAATTATCCAGTCGTATTCACGAAAACACTATTGGCATTTGAAAGACTATTTATTAACTTGTTCACGGCGTGAACAGGTGAAATGTTCACGCCGTGAATTTCTGGTTACCGTTTATCTCTGAAATTATGCATAAGAATCAAGAATAGGTTAAAAACTAATCAGGCAACTTTATGAAAAAATATTTATTACTGATCAGTCGGAAACATTTATATCTTTAATTGTGTAAGTTGGTTGGTATTCAAAACTTTTATGTATTTCAGTCCTTATTTAATAAACATAACCTTAACATATCCTAAGCGGTATTTGAAATGAAAAACGTCTATTACAAATATCCAGTATTGTTTACAATAGATACTTTGATCATTAAATTGATAATGACATTTATTAATTTATACTGACTTTTCTCTTACTAAAAGGTCCTTATTATCATATCTCAAAGTAATATTACAATAATCTTATTTTTGATTTTCGAAACACAACATCTATAAAAAATATTGTGTTACTAAATTTCATAAATTTTGTTTTTGAGGCTTTCCTAGTTTGCTCTTCATGGTCAAAAGTAATGTTATTGTAATGTTAAAACAAAATTTTTGTTAAATGGCAGTTTTAAGAGTTCATGATGGGTCACCTGATTGAATAAAAATTTATTGAAAAAGAATATGTGTCATATAAAAAAATGTAGTCTAATAAGTCTTTTAGTTTTGATATTGTCTAATTTTAAGTTATTTCATCAAAGTCATAAAGACTTCACAATATTGTCAGGATTTGAACCTGTAACCTCTGAGATATCATTTCGTCGCTCTGCCAGTTGGGATACCGTGAAAGCGAAGAGTCTAGCATTTTATAATCTCTTTATTGCGACGAATTCCAGATGGATACGACTTCTTTCAAAAATCCTAACCAATGTTTCTTTGTATAGAATAACATTAAAAAGATGATGAAATTGTTTAAGAACATGTTAAGACAAGTTATTTATATACATACCTATAATATATCATAATATTTACTTGAAAATCGCTACAAATGATTTCTGTTGCACCTATGCATTTCTTTTTAATTATTTATTTAATATAGCAAAAGTAAGATGGTTTGAAATAAGAATTGTTTAGTTTAGAATGTATGTAATTATATATATACAAAAATAATACGTCTATGTAACAACTGGCATCTTTTATGTATCACAAAATAAATATGATTCAGCAGATCTTGTGACTACTCACATGAAATCCTCCAGGTCTACTACGTTCGTGTATTGACATGCTTGCCCATCTATATTGTAACACGCGCTGTTATAATCCCACTCAGTGCTTTGTTGACAGGGCAATGTCTGGAAGACCTGGGTGGGTTGAGTATATACTCTTTGTGGATAGTACTGCTGGAGTGGAACATCTTGAGTATAGTTCCTGTAGCACTGCACTGATAAATTATTATATCGATTATAAACATCGTAGTTATATATAGTATTCACGGGTGGTGCAGACCATTGGCCCGAGATTGGACACTGCATATTCCATCCTGCTTCCTCACAGTTAGAAAACACGGGACAACGACCGATGAGGCTTTCGTCGGTCACAAACATACTGATAAAATGGTTTTAATACAAAACAAATAGAACAGTCCATCTGGCTACAAAATCAACGAACGACTGATATCAAAAGATGGACTTATCTAACCGCAAGTCGCAAAGTAGCGAAAATTTATATCTATACTGATAACACTGCTTACGATTAGTTTCAAGCATAGAGGTCGAAATATATATAGTGTTTCAAGTGGAAGTATTTAAATTGTATATGTATTATATAACACATATATACTAATAATAACGAATTCTATAATTATTTTTGTATGTAAACTTTCGTGATCTATGATTGCTATTATACATAATTATCCGGCTGTACTAATGTTATTCGTAGTCGGGCAAATGCAGGTATTTGCCCGACTAGTTCGAGAACTAGGACTCTGAATGGGTTTGAAAGTAATCGGGCAAATTCGACAGTAATAACGGTTGTACAGCCGATTAATTATATATATTAATAAAATAAAAATCATGTTAATCTGTATGAAGCTTACTATGATTAAACATATTAAATAGTTAAAAAAAAAACATACATCTTTGATCTGAAATATGTCCAATGTATTACAACTTTACATAGATATATGATAATTTTATCCACTGATATCTGGCCATTGATAAAGCACCATTCAGATATAATAAATAAATACATTGAATAATTTTAGACTATCAAATTTTCTATCGTAAAGCATACCCAATACCTGCTGCTAACACAATAATAACAATAATATAATATGTAGTATTTTCTTAGATTTTCACGAGTACACATTTGAAATAAAACTATTTTTACGGATTAAAACTCGCGTATAATTTAGTTACATTTTTGATTTTAACCCGACTTTTCGAATACTTTGCAGTAATCGTGTTCACGGGTAGACGAGATGTAAGTGTCCGTCCGTCCGGGTCTACCCGTACTAGTTTTATTTGAAATATAATATGTACCTATATCTTTCGTAATACATATATCTTTTGTTTCTAATATCTTTATTAGTCTATAATAATAGTTTAAGCAATTACTTTTGTTTCCAACTAATAAAATAATTATGTAAAAATATTTGTACATCGATTTCAATAACACAGAATTCGTAATAAAACTAATAAATATGAAGAAAAGACGGATTTTTTTCAATTTCTTATCAATTCGTTTTTATCTTATACCTTTAAAATATGTTTCATAGTGATACGCAGCTTCTCTTTGGTCTTGAGATCATGTCTCCATTCTGTAAACCGGAAATTAGTTACAATCGAAAAAAATTTTTCTTCCAAAATTATTATTATATTTTAAATACGATTATAACAATATTAACAAAAAAAATATTATTACACATTTTTATTATTCGACATATTTATATATTTTTATGATGAACGATTTTATTTACTGTTAAGATAATTAAGAGTAAAAGCGCAATACAAAATAGCCTACAGGCTTCTTCATGAACTTGCCAATCGTAAGAATTGTTCATTAGTTCATTACAGTTTCGACGATTGACGCATTTAAACAAACAAACACTTTTCCGCTTTATAATAAATTTTTTTCAGAATTATTTAAAGTTTACTCAAACTATTTTATATATATATGATATAAGTACTTTAAAGGGTATGGATAACAGTAAATAGAAGTCGTTATTGAGTCTGAGCGGATGAGATAAGAGTAAATAGCCAATAACAGGAGATAAAATATCGTACACGACTTACTTTAATTACATAGCAAGCTACTAAAGATGGTGTTGCAATGACGGACAGGACAACTCGTTTTCACGTAATTGGATCGGATGTTTCATAGTTATTATAATATATATATAATTAATTTTGCGTCTCGAAGTTTCCATAAGATCTGGTTGACACAATACTAAAAGACGTAGGTGGAAGTTCCACCAATACTAATGTCGAAGCGTTGACTGGGTATTAGACAACTGACAGTTCTCTTGACATAATAATCCAACCCCATTTTAAGGGCAAGTTTATTAGTGATATATCTAACTAGCTGTTACTCGCGGCTCTACCCGCGGACGATTATATTATCTATTAATATAAAAAAGATCAGTAACCTTCCTCATGAATCTGTCTATCATTATAAGATTGTTTTAAATCCATCCAGTAGTTTCGAAGATTAACGCGTTTAAACAGACTTACTTTTCCGCTTTATAATATTAGTATAATTAAGTCTTGTTATAGTTATTATTATATTAACTAATAAACAATTTTATCTCAATTTTCAAACTATACTTGTTTATTTCAAATGCTTATAAAAATATTGTATCATGCTCAAGATTAAATTACTGTCTCCAAGGACAACGTCTACTAATTATGTAAGTCTGTTTTCATGTTTGTTATTTATCATTATGTACAGAACAAAGTTTAGTAAACATGATAATTTAATACTTAAAAGCCTCCGTTTCGATAAACATGAATACGCATGTCTTTGAGGCTAGTAGCGATACGATAGCTCAGTGGATAGAGCGACGTGATGATATCTCAGAAGCACATTAAAATATTTTTTTAATAATATAACTTTTATAATATATTTAAAATTATAGACAAACATTTTCATCTCTTGTGGCATATTTTGAATAACCTTTCTAAAAATCTGATTTTACTTATAAATAAAAAAGCGAACAGACAAAAATTTCAACTAATATCTTATGTGTAACAGACATAACAATTACTTTTGTATATAAATATTTTCGTCTGAACACATAACATCTAGTACGCAAATGATTTAAACGATAAACATACAAACCTTTACATTATATGTATACATTTGACCTCGTTACCATTCTGTTATATATGAATAGATTAACGAATTGACGACTTTAGTATAAACAACTAAATACATTATATAACATAATTGGACACCTTCTATATAAATGATTAATTGTATAGGTTTTATCTAAAATGAACTATAATAAGATTTTTTTTTACCTTATAAATTGCAATAAAATAAGACGTACATAACTGTTTAAGAGAAAAAACTGGATTACGTCATATGTATAGTCGTATACGTAGTGCCTACGTTTTTTTTTTTTTTATAATACTACAGTGCTTGAGTTTACATTTGTATTTATTTTATAATACTCCATTGCTCTAGTGTACTAGATTTGTATTTAATTTATAATACTCCAGTGCTTTAGTGTACTAGATTTGTATTTATTTTATAATACTCCAGTGCTATAGTGTACTAGATTTGTATTTATTTTATAATACTCCAGTGCATTAGTGTACTAGATTTGTATTTTATTTATAATACTCCAGTGCTTTAGTGTACTAGATTTGTATTTATTTTATAATACTCCAGTGCATTAGTGTACTATATTTGTATTTATTTTATAATACTCCAATGCTTTAGTGTACTAGATTTGTATTTCTATTATAAAATAAATACAAATCTAATACACTAAAGCACTGGAGTATTATAAAATACATACAAGTCTAGAACACTAAAGCACGAGTAATAAATAATAATACTGCCATGAATATTAACGTACAATCCTATTTAACTGAAAGTATTATTATATACTTTTATATCTCATATTTCAGTTCACGTGGTATATAAGAAAATAATTACCAAATACATTACTGTTATTTATTTCATTTTGGATATGAAGAAATAAATAATTTTATGTACTTTCAATTTAAGGCTGTTTCACATGTCAGATTGTTTGTTTGCTATCAGTGATGTCATTGATTAGACGTATCTACTTACCAAGATCTAGTATCTATCTTATATTCTGTAATATCATATATGTCTATGATATAATTCTTAAGTATAAGGTAAAAGAATATCCATGGAGTTTCTTCTTCAAGGATCTATCCTTTGGAAACGTGTAACTAGACCGTGGAGACTATAACGTTTCATCAGAACAATTTATAATTAAGCATATGAAATTAAAAAAAATATATAGTGATTTTGGATAGTAGTTTTAATATAATGACAGCAACGCAATGAAATGCAATTTACTCTTTATTTTACTATTCATCAAAATTTTTCAAATTTTGTTATCAAAACTGAATTACAAAGTATATATGACAATTATAGCACTAACAATTCATAGTGCTATATCAGTACTCTATTTGGAGTGCTATATAAATTGCATAATGTTATGGATCACTGGTACATATAATTTTTAATGAAAAAAAAACTAGGAGCGCGAATCAAACCTCAATTTTGACACGCTGCGCTCGCAAAATCTCGGTTTGTGTTAGCATATTGAGTGAAGCGAGATGCAAACAGCACCGAAGTTGCATTTACAAAACGTCGACGCATTATGTCCTCCACTATTTTTTTTCAAACAAAATTTTTGGCGCGAAAAATTTTTACCATTGAAGTCTATGGGATTTTAGTTTTTCCGTGATTATTTATTCCTCAACGACATCGAATATTTGATTTTTATTTAAAATTCACTAGATTGACGTTTATCAGTGTGCAAAATTTTGATATTTTCGGATAAACCGTTTCTGATTGATTCTTGCGCAAAGGATGCAGAAAACTCTTTCATAGAGAGCTTCGCTCAGTTAAGGTTTAGACAGACAAGCTCACACAAGCTATTATATTCAATAAATAGATGTATTTTTTTGCACTTCATTGCAAATTTATTGTAAATTTTTATGTGTTACATCATCATAATATGGTATGTTTAAACAGTATTAGAAAGTGCTAGACAAAAATAAAATAAATATGCTATTTACTGATTGGTCATGGCTTCCGCATGTTATGCCTTGGTTATTAATTCAGATACGGTTAAAATGTAGTATTACAATAAATATGATTTTATAGTTAATTTGTTGAAACTTTTATCTATAGGAATAACTTTGTGTTACTTACAGGTCAAAAGGGTGTTTCGTTACTAATGTACACACCGGTACACCTCCTGGACGAATAATGGTAGAATGTCGAAAATTGACAAAGTTGTCAGAGTTGTCAAGGACAGTGACTTAGGTTCTGAAGTTTTTTGGTGACATTTGTGATTGTAGTTTTTTATTAAATGGTCAAAGTGTCCCACTATGTGTGTGTGAGATAACACGTGGAACATTTTGAAATCGCAAGCGCGAGTTCTTATTAGGCTTAAGATTTACAAGTATGTTAAACTCATTCAGCAACAATGCTTCGCTGAGCTCCACCAGTCGTGCAGAGTAGCGGACCTAAAATAGTATAGTGAGTCTTAATATTGAATAATAAAGATATGCAAATCAAGTCTGACTTAAAATTGACATGATAATGACATCACGTTTTAAGATTAGATTATGATATAACAGCTTCTATAGCTTTTAACCACTTAAGAGCACAGATTGTATTTATAGCCTATCCATTGTTTAGGGCTTATGAGATATGAAAAGATTTTGAAAACAGTATCAGATAATGAGCATTTGTAGCGATATCGACTTTATTGCAAGTAGTTAAGAACCAAATTTCCATTACATCATGAGATCACGCAATTATTTTTCATTAAAATTCTTCTTATTTATAGAAACAACACAGATAGTTTTAACCTTTACCTGTTCAATGATCCAGTTAAGTCTGAATAAAATTAATATTAATTACTTTATTTGGATTATGTGGATTTTTTATACTGTCAGTAACATACATTTTAAAATATATATTTCGTTTTAATGTGATGTAGTGGCAAACGTGCAGTCGCTCCACGTGGCATGATGTCGCCTGTGGAAGTTTACAAAAATAAATATCTTTAGTTATAATTAAATTTACTGCTGGAAGATACTAGAACATATGATGAGAATAAAAAGTGATTTGGTTCTATCATAATGTGATAGAACCAAATCAATTATTCAAAGTTATAATAAAGTAGCTATAGTACTCTATTGTTTTATAATTGTGTTATAATAGATTGTGTTCTAATTTAATTAAATTTTTAATATATTTTAATGATATAATATGTAATGCTGTGACTTATTCAATTTAATGTAATCAATGCATCTTAATGTAATTTAATTCAATTTCATTTTATGGTTATATTATTTTACTACTTTGAATTTTTTCATTTTTACTAGAAATTGTAATTTTGTTTTTGTTTTTGATTACTGCATGTTGTAGTATTTATAAATTAAACAGAATTGTCATAAAAAAATATATATAATAGTGAATTGTTATGGAATGTATGTACTGGCAATAAAGAATGATTATATTATTATTATTATTATGAGAGGCTGCTTAAATCAGTCAAGAAAACCCTATCTTTTCCTTTTCTTTTTCCATATTCAAGAATAGTTGTATTGTAAATTTAAAATTCAAATTAAACATAATTAAATAAAAATACAGTATATACTTGTTACCCTTGGTACTAGTCGCGGACGAACGATTTTATTAACTATTAGGATAACTAAGCGTTCTGCCAGATAGCCTATAACCATTCTCATGATCCTCTATATCTATACTAATAACTTTTCTCATAAGCCTATTAAAATGACAAAGAATAGTTCAATTCTCAACAGTAGTTTCGAAGATAGCTCGTTTTAACAAACAAAGTTTTCCGCTTCCTAATATTAGTAGATTCGTATTATTTTAAAGTTATTAGTTACATATAAATCAATATCATTAATTAAATAAATAAAATATATTACGTAACACCTCAAACACGGTTCCATTATGATTTGATAAACATGGCTGACCTTATAAAATCACCAGTGCGTTGAACTGTTATAGAAACATCTGGAACTTATTGTGTTGTTAGAAATGTTTGATCATGTTATTTCTATTAGAATATCAATTTCAAGGTTTAGTTATTTAATGATGGATTTTGTATAAGATTATTATTACTAAATAATGTACCAATGTTTATCTTTGAATTAACGGATCTGAATTCGATTTCCGGCCAGACAAAAATAATAAATATATTTCTAAGTTCGGTGTTAGCAAACATAATGAGGAAACTTATATATATTATATATAAACCATGATCTTGAAGTAAATCCGCGTGGTGGGTTATACCCAGCAGTGGGACTCAATAAACATATTTCAAATAAAACTATTTTTTACGGATTAAAATTCGCGTATAATTTGGTTACATTTTTATTTTAACCCGACGTTTGGAATGCTTTGCAGCAATCGTGTTTTGCAGCAATCGATTGTTGCAAAGCATTCCAAACGTCGGGTTAAAATAAAAATGTAACCAAATTATACGCGAGTTTTAATCCGTAAAAAATAGTTTTATTTGAAATGAGTACTCGTGAAAATCTAAGAAAATATATAACAATTGACTTTTTAAGAACAGCAAACTAAATAAATATAATAAGTAATATATTACTTATTATATTTATTTGTTTTATAACACTGATGGGAAATCTTTTTTCCGAGATAAAAGAAAAAGTACACACTCTTTTATATTCAAGATATTTTAGACAGGCGGATTGGTACCTATATATATATTTTCACATTATAATATATATTATATAACTACATAAAATAGTCAAAGAACCCCTGTTTAATGTTTATAATTTTTGGTTCTTGTTCAGGCGCGACTCATCTCTGCAATTATCACTAAATCTGTAGATATGAGACAGAGATAATAGTTACACTAAATTTATGAAGACTGACCGGTTGGAGTATTTTGTTTGCTATATTTGGACTCGATTTTCTAATCAAAATCTTTTTTTTTATACACGCATAGACATGACTAAGTTTCACGATGGAAAGTGGTAATGTAGTCTTTGGTGGTCGCATTAACACCGACGCGGACTAGCTGCTCCACTCCTTCGCTGTGCAAAATCAAAGACGATGCACAGTGCTTTTTTCGGAATGTATGGATGTCCACGTAAGGTTTAAACGAAATATATAATTATAATTCAGTTTTAATTTTTTTATTATTAATGTAGATATCACACGTTTATATTTTAAGTTTTTAAATATTATGAACATCCAAGACTGAGTCTACGGCAGTAGTAAAAAAGACTTTATTTCCATGAGGATTCCTTCTGGTTCTTCTTTATGGAATATTTAGGAGTCGTGCACGTAAGGGCTGACTAAAAAGAAAATGGAACTGTCATAACACTTGATAAATCGTATCACCCATCAACTTTGTATCTAGCATATCCACGAAATCAAAAATATAGCAAATATATCAAATTGTCGTGATTTTCATATTATACAAGGTTCAATTTAAATTGACCGACTTGTTATCAATTCTGGTAATGACGCACGCCAGTTGTGATAATAATATTTTTAATTCTAAATCTTATGCTATGGGAATAAAACATATTTTAAATTATTATTTTTTGCCTTTTTTACATCTTGCTATCAAAGTAAACATTACTTAGTATTATATTTGTGGCTTCTAAAACCAATTAATGTAATTATATAGCAGAAATGAGTTTCAATTCTTGTAAATATCATTTAAGAGGAAGAAACAACAACTCAATGAACTCAAATCCAGTCATGTGAATCCCCATTTCATAATATAATAAATTATAATTAGTAAGGTACTTCTGAATAACATATTGTAATATTATGTTTACTGAGAACTTAAATGTATTATATAAACCATAATTCAAATAAGGCCCCCTTTTTAATTCCTTTGATTCTAATGCCCTGATTTGACATACAAGTCACAAAAATATACTTATTATAAATATTATTTAGGCTTATATAAAATTAATGATAATTAAAATTCTTAGTCCTTATAGGTTATAGTCTCCCTCAAAGTAATTTTACAACAATCTTAATTTTCTTTTTTGTACCATGACTATAAAATGAATCTATAAAATGAATACACTTTTCGGAATTGTTACTTGATTTATCTTGTTCTAAAAACACAGGTGGGCAAAAAAGTAAAATTATTATAATATGGAAATAAAACATTTTTAATCTATGATAGTCTTATGAGCTCATGGTAGCACACCACTACCACCTAATATATAGTATATGCCCTTTTGAGTGACCTAAACCTCTTTTAATTATATTCATTTATTTATAATAAAATGTTCATATAACATAGATAATGACAAATGTGAATAGTGTTAAGACATTTTGATTATAAAACAAAATAACAGGAAAAAGTTTATCAGCGGCTTGTATTATTTTGCAGAAAAAAATATGTTGCATAAGTGTATATATATATATATTTGTAGAAATTTATATATATATATTTAATATGTAATTATAATCTAATAATGTCTTTTCCTTTTCTTTCGTTGGCCGCTTCAGATAGTATATACATATAAGAGGTAGAAATTATGAACTCTTTAAAAGATTAAGATTAAGCTATATTGAATATTTAAAGTTATATTGCAAATCTTCATTACCATTACTTAATTTCAAAATGCCATACTCAGAGCAACTGCAAATGGGATTTTTATTTCACTTATATATCTTATGATTTTTATAGAAATATGTGATTGATATGGATTTTGTAGTTTGTAAGATTGTTATGAAACTTTAAATTCAAATAAAATGACTTAAATAATTCAGTAAGGTTTTGTTTTCAATTGTAGCACAGACAGTTTATTTTTTTATTGGCTTCAAAAAATAAATAGTTATTTCATCACATTGATAATAAATATATTAATAATACCTATTGGACTTTTATGAAAAGATAAAAGACCTTAAGATTTCATTTTACCTGACCACAAAGTAATGTAAAAAAAACTGTAAATATAAAACTGATAGTAGCATAAACCTTTATCAGTGTGGTTACGTATGCGCACATTACAAAGAATACAGGAAGAGGAATCTAAAACTATATGACTAGTTAACAATACTAATGTTAAATATAATATCAAATATTTAACAACTTTATTATCATAAGAAATCAAGAGAAAGTTTTTTATCAGTGTACTGGGATCTCGCAGATATGGAGAACAGAAAGATTATAAGGTTAGATTTGTTAAACTTAATAGCTAAAATTAATATTGATGCTAAGGGTTGATAGACAATTTGATACAATAGTTTTTGTACTTACCTTCTTTTCTGATTTGCTGGTTTTGATGCCATTTCGGATTTTTAAATTCAGTGACACTATTATGAAACTTCACGATATGAACACAATCTTAGAACACTGCCAAGGAGAGTAACATATCGCTTTTCAGGTTAAGCTTTTAAGTTTGTATACATATACTCACAATAAAGTCATAAATGCACAATTGAGGTCATTTTTTTAATGCACTACACAAACAAAATAGAATTTGTTGTCGTGAACTTGCACAGTAGTTAGGTAGCTACGAGTCAATATTTAATGTACTCTGTGATCCTTATTCTTAAATCTTGATCGCGAAACAACAAGATGTTACCAGCCTAAATAATGAATTATATAAAATTCTGTGTATGATTTTTTGATACAGAAATTGAGAAATAAGTTTGACGTTTCTACTATTAAGAATTGTAAAAAGTGTGATATTTTAAAATTAAATAATTGTAGCAAAAGGTCACATACAATTCTAAAATTTTTTTTATTTTTTGTACATATATTTTTAAACGGAGGATACATGATGAATAAGGACTAAGTCTGTATTAGTTATCAGTGTTTGTCAATATGAAAAAAGCACAAAACTGATCGTTACATGTAAAGGGATCAAAACCTTTGCTCTTCTCATTATTGTTTGGCCTAAAGCTTGTACTGATTATATTAGCTGTTCACTTCATATGTTAAAAAAATTACTGGACTTCGACCAACTACGGCTTGATCCTACTATCACCTTACTTGTTACCGGCATTATAGGCTTTTGTGTCAATGCGTTGTATGAAATATCAGTTGACACTTCAGTTATGATATATTTTGACAACTTCAGTTTTGACGTTAACTTCTTAAGATTGCTTTGATTACAAATGAGAAAACAATTAGTATTGTGTCGTTTTATATCGTTTTCAAAACTACAAATAATAAACCAAGTCGCTGAAGTATGTTTGTACGTTATTTTAAAATGTATATATATATATATATATTTTTTTGTCTTTCTTTAATTGGTGTACAATAAAAAGCATATTATTATGCGTTGAGGTAAACATGGTATGCTACCAACATGTCACATTCTAGGACTAGTGTTTTTTCATTTAATTTTTTATTAATATGTCCTTAGTAAATTAGTGTGCCCAATAATAACATAGTTATTGTAATACATAAATTGCCATCTACAAGATCTAAGTTTGCTAGATGTGAGTTTTTTATTGGTCAGAGATATTTTGAATAGGTAATTGTTACTATAGCAACAAACCGTTTGATGAGTGATCGTTACAACCTTGTACACAACATTGAAATTGAATAAGGTATTAAGGCTATGAGTATATAAATGCACATCAGTGAATGTGTGCAGTGTTTTTCTGTGTGTATCCTGAACCTAATTTTCAGAGTCTTTAACCAAATGATTTTCAATCATTTAAGTTCAATCCATAAAATTATTTGAATGTAAGTGTTTTAATGTTGAGAATTTTAGAGAATTTCAATTTAATACAAGTTGTTAAGTTAGTATACACACATATAATTCAACTTCTAGGCAATCATGGTTCTTCACATACCATACACAAGAATTCTAGAAGGACTAATTAAAAACAGCAATCACAGCTTATATTTTTCATCATATTTTTTGTGTAGTCTGAACATTTTTTAAATATTGAATTTAGTACCAAAAATAATACAATAAAATTGTTCATTAAATTATATCATATTTGCAATAGTTTTGTAAGAGAATATCTATAAGAATAGCTAATGTAAAATAATACATTTTATACTTAGTAACAAAGAAATATTATTATTCAAGTGCATTACTATTGAATAATCACTTTTGTAACACAGTATAAGTGTAAATGATTAAGTTTGAAACTAATCAACAATAAGTACTTGTTCCATTTGAAGTTCCATTTATTGTTCATGTTAATTATCAATACTGCATTGTCTTGGACTCTTGACCAACATCAAGTCCTATATTCTCAGTTACTTCTGACAAGATCACTGTAATATAAAAGCACCTCTGAGGCCCATCAATCTAATCATCATCATTGTGGATTTTCGTGGGATCCGTGAACTGAGCAGTCAGTATATAAAATAGTGCAGGAGCTGGTACTAGTGTCAGATACCACAGTTCCTTGAATCCTGTTAGTGATATTATTCCATAAGCATGTATCAACCAATGGCCAAGCAGTATCGTCAAATTTCTGACATTGGTAACTGATGATGTAAGTAAGGCTGGTGCAGATTGATCAAACTTGATCGAGAAGTGTGATGCTGAAGTCATCATAGATATAATTATAATTATGTAGGGGAAGGCACAATCTGAAAAATACAATATTTATTGTTACAATTTTTTTTTATTGTGACATTGTAACAAATTGTAACAAATTGTTGACAAATAATGACAATATTGCATTGACAATATTTAACAAGATAGATAGTTGAGAGGGTATGACATATACTTAATATATGGTATTTGTTGTAGGTAACAGTAATTTTATAAAATAGTCCTAGCATAACATGCAATTACAAATAACATTAATGTTTCAGATGCATTGCTGCATTAGACGATAGCAAGTGTAAAGGTTTTGAAAATATATATAAAAGGAACTCAATAATAAAAATTATCTAGGGAATATGTACTAAGAAAGTTCTAGAAAAGAAAAGTGTTTTATCATTAAATCTTATCAAAGAATGCTGTACCATCGTCTATACTAAATAAAGTTTTCTTGTCTACCATAGGTACTTCCTTAACAACCTTTTCAAAAATAGTAATTGCATCTTCTGGTGATGAAAACTAGCCTCTTGAGCTGATATTTAATTTTAGACATGTATAAAGGATTAGTTTCACTTACATATCAAACCAGCGGCAATAGTTTGCATCAGTACAAGTATTGGGTAGAAATACAAAGCACAATATATTGCTTTTCTCCCCGGATTAGCATCATGCCAAGTTAGAAGAAATGGCCGTATTGTTACTGTCATTAGTAGACTAAATGCATATATCAGGAGCACTATTGTGTATCTGAAACATTAAGCACAAACATTATTAAAGTAATTCTTTAAATTTCCTTTTTAATTCTTTAAATTATTTACAAGATGTTTTATAAATATTGCATATAACTTTCAAAATTTTCATCTTTTTTGACAACTCATCAATTTGGCAAGCTCATGGTCACAGAGTACATTTTTTAAAAGACTGAACACTTTTAGGAATAAGTGAAATTTTTTGTAGATTTAGTAATAATTGTCACTTACAGAGGATACACAGCTTCCTGTGTGCAATGCAGAGTTTCCTTATAATCTGGTTGTGGATTATGAAGTAAAGTGTACCAATCCGACAGAGCTTTTGGTGTGCACACATGAAGAACCATAGACCCAGTTGGTGGTAATATTAGTAACGCTGCAAGTGTGCCTGAGAGAACTTCGAGAAATGCACATATGTGTTGTGCTGCTATCGCGCTTTTTCTAGAATTGTACTATAATACCGTAAATAAATTTACTAAATTATGTAATTCATTTACTTTAAAGATCGGCTTACCGATCGCCTGCAGCCACCATATCAATAAAAAACCAGTGCAAGACTAATGGTAAGATAACCATGAAGCCAAGGTACTGCCAGTCATACAATGTAGGCTCGTCGGCGCACTCCACACAATAGCTGGTGTCATTAGTACGAAAACCCCGTGGACATGCTCCACATTCACTCCAAGACCCATCGTCAAGTTCTGTTCGCCCACAATATAAACCAGGGCACGTCCTTACTATTGACATTATTATTTACTAAAGAACACTAACACCCTTAAAAAAATCCTTTTTTGTATTATTTTGTAATATTCAAGAAATTTGAGTGAGGATAAGTTATAAGTTTTTGTGTTCAATGTTTATAACTATTCGACTTATTATTATGTCACAAGTGACAAGTGACAGTACGTGATTTTTTTATATATTATATTTGATATGTAGGCAAAGCTGTGCTATTTACTTTATTTATATTAATTGTCTTTGTCGACTTTGACTCTCCGAGCATTAATTTAAGATTTTACCTGAGATAAAAGTCTAAAGGTGGACTACTGTTTACATAGTTTTTTAACCCAATTACCCCTTACATTTCTTTTACTATGGTAGGTACCACAGATAGCAAGTATAGTCAGAAATCAGTATTAAGTAAAACAAATAGTTCAATAAATTTTGACCTCCAGAGCGTCTTATGGATTTGATATCTCAGTCAATCCAATCAAATGCTAGGCAATTTTCATTGGTTCTCAACAACTATTTGCCGCCAACTACATTTTACAACAGAATAATCCGTTTTTAAAATTTGCTTAAATTTCTTAAATCGTTTAAACTATTTTATCTTTTCTTTAATAATTGAATCAAAGTACAACTAATAAAAATTTTTGTGCTGCCCATTAAACATTACAGCGATGTTTCTTACAGATTTATAAACTTGAACTTATGCTCTTACACAATATGTTTTGTTTTCAATCTACGTAAAATTGATAAGACTCTTATTATATATATGTCTGATTACGTGTATACGAACTTGAATATTCTCCAATATATAATGCATTTCAGTTAATCACACTTTTTGTAGCTACATTTTTAGTAAGGGTTTAAAAAAATGTTATTGTAGTATATTTAAACTTTTAGTATCCAAGTTTTAGTCCTTATTTATGAGCTGATCATGGCGGTATCACGATTTTCTAGACAGGGTTCGGGATTAGTTTAGCAAATTCCAAAAGAATTTACATGAGGATGTCGTATAATTGATACTGCAATATATTTGAATATTCTGATGGAACAAAAAGTTACACTATATTTAGCACAGAGTAGATAAAATATTAGATTTAAAGTGTACCTTGAGTACATGTCAAAATGTTTTTGTAACTTTAATAAGAGCAAAAGTAGGTACTTTTGCTACTTTTTAAGTTTAAGTTTTCTACCATTAATCTAGATAAAAACTATATATTCGAATCAAAATCTGTACTTATATTAAATATTTTTAAAAATGAAATTGACATAGAACACAACATTCAGTTTTAGAAACGTTATCTCTCTGTTTGTAAGAAGTAAACTAAGAACAATGAAAGTAATAAAAAGGTAACAGTTAATATGTATAAAAAAAAAAAAAGATTTTCTAGAAATGATTATTTATTATGTAGTAAATGAGAGACATTAAATTTATTCAACAGTACATTATAACGCTTTGAATTTGCCCGAGGAACCAAACCTTTGAGAGAAGCGGTTTCGCATGCGTTTTATAACATAACGCAATATATAAAATGAGGCAGTAATTAATGCTATTACAACAGAAAACAGTATACCGAATATATCAAGCATATAATATTTAAAGAAACTGACTCCTACAGCGCGTGCCCGTAGATGCTTAGCTCCTCCGTGTCTCAGAATATATTCCGTCCACCACAGAGCATTTTCTGGACCTGATATAATAGGATCCACAACCATACTCTTTAACTTGGACATAGCCTTCTTATAGCTGTAAAAATAGATAAGTATACATAAAAATACAATAAATAGTACAGATTTCTTAATTAATACAAAGATTATTTAAAAGCAGACGACATGACAGACACGTTAACCCTACAACTTGATTCTAAATAGCAACAATAACCGTAACTCTACCTGTCGTCTGCAACAACCGTGTCAATGACTTGCTTAACTCGTTCTTTTTCAAAGTAATACAAATCCAGCACTTCACCAGCGCCGTAGCGTGTTATTTCTTTAATAAAAACATTTCTAGATCTGACAGTAGGCAAACCAATGATTGGAACTTCATAAAACAGAGCTTCTTCAAGAGACCGTGGACCACCATGGGTTATAAATGCTTTGACATTTGGGTGAGCTGCAAAAATATCAAGATTAAATCATACATTCAGTTTTCTTAGAATAATAAATCTTTATACCTAAAACTTCTTGTTGTGGGAACCAAGAGTTGGCTATGACGTTGTCCGGTTTGTTAATCATGGTCGTGTTACCAATCTTCCAAAGTACTAAATAAGGTAGTTCTCTAAAGGCATCGGCTAAAGTCTCCAAAATATTAGCGGATAAATGTTCAGACTCTTGAAGAACACCTACACTAAAGTAAATAGCTCCTTTTGTTGCAGTATTTAAAATAGCATTTAGATCCTGTATCAAAAATGTAATGATCAGATTAAATTATAAACTAAATAAACATAGATGAAAAATACTTACCTCTGGCAATGTAAATCTAGGTTTAATATGCAACCGATCAACAAATTTTATTGCCTGTGAAACTGGACGATTTCCTATCAGCAGCGGATTTCCAGCCACAAATAGTAAATCAATATCATATTCAACTTCAAGTAAATTCCGTTTAAGTCCAAAAATCTTTTTCGCGGCTATTTCACATAGTGGTAAATAGTTATCATAATATTCATGTCTAGTTAAGAAGTAACGACTGAACTCGACGATCTTCTGCCAACGGGTCAAGTTTCTAAAGTTCAGAGTATTTACATCTGGATACAATATGGGATGTATGGGTGATCCCTTTGATTCGTATTGGTTTATCTTCCCGCTAGTTGGCGTTATAGAAATGTGGGGGGCTTTATACTTTTCCGCTGCTCCATATAATATAGGGACATCTGCTTCCGTAATCACAAGATCGAATTTAATATTGGGATTCGCTAGCACCGCGGTCATAGGTTTTGACGTCAGTTGTGATACAGAAAGCTTTATGGATATTTCGTTAATAGACCTCATTCTTTTGTAATAGTCATCAGTATCGGTCAGTATATTCTTGTATTCTTCCCAATATTTTGCAGATTCTTGAGCAACACTTAATTCCACAATTCTTTCGTTATCTGGATGGCTGAAATAACCAGGATAAGGTGTCATATGCACAATATTATGTCCTTTTTGGGCAAGAAGAGAAATGTATCCTCGGAAGACCGCATGGTCTGCAAAAGAAAGAGAAGAGAAAAGCGCGAGTATGGACGCACCGTCTGCCACATGGCAAAATTGTAAGAGAAGAAATACTACACTAATTTTTAACAACCACATGTTAGTGAAAATAATTATATCCGTTCGAAGCAAACGATACCATCAAATGAAGTTTTAAAAATAGTCACCTATATTGATTATCCATAACAACTGTGTCAATATTTAATTCAAATAATTACATGAAAAGGTTAAACATAGTTTCTTTTGTTCAATTGTTACAGGTATATTAAAAAATAATTAAGTTTTCCTTAATTACAAGGTTATGGAAATTAACGAGCGCCAAAGGTTCGAATGTACTTCAATTCCATGTCAGAACTATTTCAAATATTCTAGAAACAAAGTTAATGTTACTGTAGACTATTTTCTAATCTTGAAATGAAAAAAAATTAAGATGTAGATTCGCTATAAAGACGGCCTTATTTTACATCTCACATAAGTCATATGTGGATCAAGCAAGGTCCATGTAAAAGTAATCTCATACTAAGGTAAAATATATTTCTAGTGAAATTAGGAAATCAACGTTATACGTATGTATATTTTAAGTAATATTCATGAACGACTTATATATTACAGTATACATCTTATTACGCACCTACATAATAATACATTTAAACAATTTTTTGAATGCTATTTTTATTATAATAATATACCTTTCAGTATTTTTTATGAATTTTGATGCTGTACATTTGCATACTAAATAACATTTAGCTAAGAATACATAAAATGTTCTCTAATGGGACCTTGCAAACAAAAAATGCCATTTTCAGAAAAACCTATTATATAATGACGTCCAGTAAATTTTTTCGTTAAAAGTATGTCTTGTATTATATTCGAATATGCTGACATTCTAAATCAGCTTTTGTATATTCCTAAAATAGGAAATTACTTTTGTTCTACGCCCCTTTTATATAAATGTCTGTATTTTGTTCAATAGTTTGTGTCACATGGCGATCTTGTTTAACTTAGTTACCCTTGACAACCATCTTCACCATTTTATAAACAAAACTACGTCAAAACGTACCATTCTAAATAATTATCAATTATATTTGTGATATAGAAAATATTTATTAGCATGACTAGCAACATAGCAAATTACTCTGTTCTAGGGCGTATAGGTGAAGGTGCACATGGATTAGTATTCAAAGCTCGACATCTGCAAACAGGACGTGAGGTCGCTTTGAAGAAAATTCTTATAAAAAATTTGGAGGATGGTATTCCTGTGAATGTTATGAGGGAGATCAAAGCACTGCAACTACTGCGTTGTAAATATGTTCGTTCTGATTTAAAAAAACTTTTTTTTTAATAATTATATTTTTTAAACGAAAAAATTCCTAGATTTATATTTTTGACTATCAATATTACCAATATTGAATTTCTGCGTACTTTTATTGCGGTAAAAGCAAAACATTTGAGATCCAGTACTCAACTTTTTTTTATTTATTAAAAGGAGGGTAAACTCTTGCAACATCCGAAGACTTACAAAAATATTGCCTGCCTTATTCAAACTCCTTTGAAACGGCTTGTCGGATTCTTTTAAAATTTTGTGTGAATATTCTGTAGGACAGAAAATTAAGTATACTAATTTTCATACCCCTGAGTAATAAGGATGAGTTACCCCATATTTTTTTTTTCATATTTTTTTTTTAATGATTCGACATTAAAAATACCCTAAAGTTTTACCATTCATCACCAACTCTTATATTTTAATAGCGATACAAGTTCTTTAATGGTTTTTTTACTCTTTCAGAACGCAAAACAACGTTTGCCAGTTTGCCTTATATATATTCCTGTTTTCCAGATTATTAAATTGTATGATATGTTTCCTCGTGGCATGAGTTTAGTATTAGTATTGGAGTACATGTGTTCTGGGCTGTGGGAAATGCTGCACCACAACCAACAGGAATTGACTCTACCTAGAGTCAAGTCATACGTACAAATGTTACTGAAAGGAACTCGATATATGCACGCACATTATGTTATGCATAGGGTAAAGATATTCTAGTTAGACCGGTTTTATCAAAATTCGATGTCATTTTATAGGATATTTTTCTTTAAGGACCTCAAACCTGCCAATTTACTTATTAATCATGAGGGCATATTAAAAATAGCAGACTTGGGTCTTGCCCGTCTGTATTGGCCTGATGGAGGGAGACCTTATTCACATCAAGTAGCTACTAGGTATTTATTAATAATTGCACTTATTAGTTTGTACTTTTTCTGAATTAAAAATGTTTTCAGATGGTATCGGGCCCCGGAACTGCTGTATGGCGCAAGATATTACAGCGAAAAGGTAGACCTATGGGCCGTTGGGTGCATTATAGCCGAAATGATAACCAAGCAACCTCTTTTTGCAGTAAGTCAGTATTTTAGTTTTCCAAATAGAGTATATGAGGACAGCTAAGTTTATGATACTGAAAAAAATATATTTCAGGGTGAATCTGACATAGAGCAACTGGCAATAGTTTTGCAACGTCTCGGCACTCCTACTGAGGAGACTTGGCCACGACATTCAGAATTACCAGATTATCACAAGATAACCTTCCCGGAATCCTTACCTATGCCCTGGACAGAACTTCTAGTAGGTGTTGAATCTGAAGCCATTCATCTTATCAGATCATTTATTCTCTATGACGCTCAAAAGAGGATATCAGCAAAGGAGGTTGGTTATATTTTCTAGATAATTCTATTGCAATATTCTTAAACAGTTGTAATATTGTTACTTCATTTACATAGTTTTTAACTTAGTTAAAGTATAGTGAAGCTGATAAAAGATTCCTTCAACAAATTAATTTTATCACAACTATTGTAAGGAAATAATGAACTGTTTCAGGCTTTAAAACACCCCTGGTTAAAAACAAGACCACTGCCAGCCACATTACAAGACATGCCCAAGCCAAATATAAAGTCCAAATAAGAGAATAAAATAAACTGAATTAATATGATTTTTTATTCCCATTACTTATGAATAAAACCTAATTAATATTTTTTTAACAGTTGTACTATTACATATGTACAATTGAGCCAAGAGCCATTTACATTAAACAAAGTACTTCAAGATAAATGATGGGCATCGGAAAATATCGGAAAACGTCGGAAAACATCGGAAGCATTCGAACATTGCTATGGTAGCGCTGGTTCTTCTCTCAGTCACTACTAATACGAATGTTTCCGATGTTTTCCGATGCCCATTTTTGAAGTACTGTATTCTATTATTTAATAATAATTGTTTTAGTAAACTTAATACACAATTTTTCTAATGCAATAAAAATTCTAAAACTTGTGTCAAAGCAATTTAAGACTACAAAAATTTTATGAAACCCTTTTAAAAAACTTTTAATTAATAAAAAATAAAAAGAAACATTAAAAGAAAGAAGACAGTTTAAACATTATGACATACATTCATTCATACGTACATATAATATAATGGAAGGTTTATATTAAAATTTCTTGTAATCAGAACCAACGTGAAATATTACTTAATAGCTATGTACCTTAATAGTTAACCAGTACCCACCGATTCTTCTAAATTATTACTAAAAAGTAAGATAAAATAAATATACATACTTAAATATAACACATTTTGGCATATCTGTAAACTATGTATGGTTAAATGTTTTTTTTTTTTGGATTTTCTACTATTTAAACTAAAATTAATACAAATATTAAATTAATAGGATGATGACAAAATAAATATTTTTACAATGTTAAATAAAACATCCACTTCTTACTAAGATTAAACAATTAAAAATATTCAACACGTGCTGTAGCACATACTAGAAAAATAGTAATTGGATGGCTTTGTATAAGATCACAAAACTCACTAGTTCTTGTTATTTTGGTATTTTTAAATGTTTTGTTATTTTGAATATTGCTAATGAATAGCATTTTTAAAATCACATTCTTCTCCGCCTTCTATAATTAAAAAAAAGAAGAAAGTAACTAATTTGATAGCACGGGAATCTCCTTTTAAATTTATAGAGCAACAATGTACTATCAATTTTAATTTAGCCTATAGACATGTGCAATAGAGTTAATATTATGTTTCTTTGTAGACTCAAAATAAGAATATATCACAAACTATCCATAATACCCCATTTATTTAAAATATTTATATGCAGCACTTAAAATTCAGACTAACCTTATGTAATCTATAATTTATCTATGGCCATATTAAAATAATCAGCAAAAAATATTAACATTCCTGGTGGAATTTATAAAGTAAATTATGATTTCCTCAACTTCCTATTATTATTATTATTTATTTACAAAAAATATACATTACTCTATAAGAGCAAGCTTAACTTAAATAAGGATTAAATCTTCTATAGCAATGTTTGAATACAATATAAATTATAGTATAAATATTCCTTATTTGTGAACTAAATTATAGTAAAACTTCACGGTTAAATAAACCTTAAATACGTAACTCTTTATAACATACCCAAAGTAATAAACGAACTCTGAATACAAAGAAAACAATATTTCAAGATATCGAGTCTTTAAACTACAATACACTATTTAGGTCTTAACATTCTTTATAGAAACAAAACAGATACTATTTTTGTAAATTGGGACTAACTTTGTATGTGATCCTTCATGAAGTCCTTCATGCTGTCTGTCAGTGAGGGTGTATTTAGCGTTTGCAAAGCATTAAAATTACACAGCCTAATATTAAGGCAACTATCATGTTACCATATTATCATCTTTTGCAATCGTAACCCCGTACCACTGAGGTTAACAGTATCACTAAACTATTCACATTTCACTAAACAGTTCACAGTATCACTAATCAGGTCACACCACTAGTGCAGTCATTAAGCACTAGTGGTGCAGCCAGCCGGCAGCGGACAGGTACCGCCTCACCGCGCGGTCCACGTCAGCGTCCGGCGCGCTGGCCGGCCGCCGGAGGAGAACGCCCTTCAGCGTTACGTACTGAGTTGCCGCCAAGCTCAGCGACGAACACAACTGCGGGGAACAAGAGTTACTTTTAATTATATGTTATTAGTTCTCAGATATTTTTTTTTATTAACTAATTTTCTGTCACTCGTAATCGCAATGGTATCCCCTAATCCTAATCTACTATGCCTAGGTAAGACAACAAATGTCCAAGTTATCAACCTAATGGAATAGTCTACATTAATTGTCTAGTAAGGCAAGTTGACATAATAACCTGTATCTCGTTAGTGGTCAGCAGATGTGTCGAGCATCCGGCGCTGCATGAGCTCTTTCTGCAGCATCCACATGCGGTACTTCCGTCCCGTGTGCACTTTGGGCTGGTGGAACTTGAGGCGCTTTCTGCGTCTCTGCAATATTTAAAATTAGACATTTAGTTTTAGAGACACGGAAAAGGCGTAATATCTTGTCACGCGACTTTTTGGCAACAAACAAAAATAAATATTTGAAATACTTCACGATATTTATATTATTACTTATAAATATTTTTCAAAATTTCATAGTTACTTTTTTCTTAGCTGCTGCGAGTTGTTCTGTGTTTGGTCTTTTGTCTGTGTGTCCAGGCACCCACTGCTGCCCTGGCGAATATAATCGTTATACGGAATCAAACCTACACTGATAGATGTCTCCTAACCAAATGTTAATGCACGTGTTAGTATTTTCACTACATGTAAATTATGGTTCATAAAAAAAGATGTTCTAATTTCGTTTTTCTGCTCTATCATACTCTAGGTGAGGTCAGCAAGATGTTTCGTCTACTCACTCCTATCATATGTTAGTAAGTACTGACTGAAGAGTTGAGGCAGTCTATTATTAGTCTTTATATACTTGTCACATCTCTCTAATAACCAATTCAACTCTTTCTGTCTCTTATTTATCCACATTCTTTTTTAGAACTTGTAATTATGATTGATTGCATCCCATATTTTTCCATTCAACTTTAAAATTTCCAAATATACCTATTTTTTTACCATTACGTAAAATTTATTTTAATATAACAAGTCATTAGAAAGATTCTAAAATGGTTAGGGAGCAAAAAAAACTTCTTTATTCCATCCCTATCATGCCACTACTTTGAAATGTTTTCATGCAAAAATATATAAATTTCTTCAAACAACATCGCTTAAGCTAAAGCGTATGAACAATATGAAGCATGAACTAAATAATGACCATGCGTCCTGACAACAAAACAGTAATAATAATTATGATACTAAAAAGTTATCAAAATAAAAAAATGTATGTCTGATCTTAATGGTGTAGACCAGAATATCACAAAATGAAAAAAATGTATAGATACCACCGATACAATATTATTATTGCAGTCTATTAAAACATTTTTAAATGTGCAGCGGTGGTATATAAGCAGCGCAACAAGCGAAGTACCATGACGCGTCTCACGTCGAGGTGATGCGGGTGCTTCCGGTGTGCAGAGTGCTGTTCGTAGTGTGCACACTCCTCCAATCTAGTCACTCCAGCCAGTCGGTATCTGTGCAGTTCTGCGAGGCGAACTCGGAGTTCCCGTTCCCTCCATAAACCTGCTACTACCGCTGCTTGTTCAGATCGACCATAAAACTGAGCTGTCCATCTGAGACGTTCCGTGAATTCTCTAGTATAGAAAAAAGAAGGGTAAGTTTGTAGTTACATTTACTGTAAATTATATTAAATAAAAATTATATCCTTACTTTTTTTCTTTGGCAAGTTTTCCAAGTGTTTTCTGTTTATTTCTCTGGTTAGTAAAAAATACAGAAACAAGTTGAAAATCACGGACCAGTCTTTTTCTTCTAGTTCTTTCTCTAAGTCTCCTTGTGTAAATATCTACTTGTGACAGCTTTAAAGCTAAAACAATATTTTCAATTATAACATAGTAAAAGGATATTTCTGATATCTAGCTAATTAATTAGTTTGTTTGCATTCCATTATTTTCATATATATATATATACTTATTAAATAACTAAATACATGAACTTACCAACATCTAATTCATCATCTTCAGAATTTAAAGACAATGTAGATATCAACTGCTCTGCTTCGTGGTCATGTTCCTAAAATCACAAGAACTTTTAAAGTAAAGTTTCCCCCGATTAAATTATTTGAGAGATAAAAATATGGGAATTATAATTTAAGATATCAAAACAGTATTCTGCTTATTACTTACCCTTTCAAAGTCATCTCTATTTGACATATAACCAAGCTGTGCAGCTTCGTCTGATGATATTGACAGCGGTGGAAGCCTAGATACAGCACTTGGACTGAGTGGACCCTCATCGCTATCTGCGCAATGTAGAGATGGACGACTTGTGCTTTCTACATTTCCCCATGTTGCACGTCCTATGCTCCCCTCAAGGTATCTTGTTATATATTCATCTTTTGCTTCTGTAATTTTAATTCTATAGTTTATACTTCCATCATAATTTTATTCAGCATTAAAAAAACTTAAGCAGACTTCAGAATTTGGTGATTTATTATAATGCATATTATGTAAATGAAGTTTCAGAAAACACATTATTAATAATAATTTTTGACCAAAATATGTCTTAATGTTTAATTTTTTTTAATTTTCAATAGTCATTGAAATCTAAATAATACCTTCAGGTGTTTTGGTTTCTATATGTTTAGCAATATCTTCCCAATTTCCAAAACCAAATTGTTCTATTGCATCTAAAAGTCTCACTTCTTCATTAGCAGACCAACTAGTTCTACCTAAAAATATCCCAAAAGCTCCAGAATCCTAAAAATATTAGTAAAGTTAACATACATTACACTAACGTACGTATATGCTATATTATCAAAGAATACTTTTAATTTTACCATGAATTGATAGGAATGATCATTTTTGTGAGACCCGATTTCGGCACCAAGAGAAAAACACTGAAAAAAAAATAAATTAAACTTAGGCATACAATTCAAAAATTGCGCCAAAACTATAAACAAAAATGGCAACGATGCTACTTTACCTGCAAACAAATATCGAAATCTTTACATTCTGCACACCTTACACGCACTCCATTAATTTCTTCTTGGCAATAAGTACAATTATATTTAGCATATAAATCTGAAAACGACATTTTCGTTTTTTCACATACACACCAATTATGCGTCTGCAAACTTGGCAATTTTCCAGAAACTATTCACCGGCCATCTTTAATTTTATATATAGAGTACACAAAATTATAATTCAAATGTTAAACACAGATTAAAATTTATGTTAAACAATTTTAACAGTAAAATATAGGTTACTAAACTCCACACAGATTAAATATTGAATAATTTATCCTTTATCAATGTAATTGAGAGTTCAGAAAAAAATACATTTTAAATAAAAAGGATAACGATAGACAAAAAATAAGAATTATCTAATTAAGTATCATTTTAATTCTTTTTTTAGTAAACAATATTAAATAATTTTATGTATTATAAAATAACTAATAATTTTATATATTATTTTAAAGGGTCAAAAATATAGATAGGATAAGATTTTAATATTAAATAATTTCAAATTTAATACTTACACCAGTATGTTCGTCGATTAATGTGTGACTTGTGTGAATATTGAAATAGCAACGCTTAATATTAATTTGTCAACTAATAATGTCATATCACATGTCACCCAGTTCCTAAATAATATTTTTGTCGAAATTTTTCATGTCGATAAAATTTATTATGGGATTATTGTTTATTTAACATTACTTGCCCGTGGAACTTTATTTTTATGCTTTTTTAGGGTTAATAAGAGTGTTAGTTGAAATAAAAATATTTTATAGTGAACTGTGTAATAGTACATCTTGTAATGTGGTAGTTAATTATAAATATATTTGTTATATGTAAAAATAACTGTTTCTAATCATGAAATCCAGTAAAAGACGAATACAAACACTAACTGAGGGTTCCGATGGCTTGTCAAACTATTTGAAAATGGATGATTCCGAATCTTCGATTCCACCAGTGTTTAGGTGTCGCCTTCATGAACTGTTTTCTCAAATAGAAAAAGAGTTTGATGTTTTGTACACAGAGAACATAAACTGTAAGTAAATTTAATGACAGTATATAATATGATGTTAAATATATGTTATTTAAAATCTAATATTGATTTCCAGTGCAGGAAAAAATAGACATTCTTAGTGAAAAATTAGAACGAGAGAGTTATGTTGGCGATAGACCGAATCTAGATTATGTTGACATTGAATCAACAGGAAAAAATTCTAAAGTTAAATGTAAGTTAGCTTTTAATATATCAGTTGTTTGTTCTATCCAAATCCACAAAACTTTTACATCATGATGTATTTTCAGTGTCACAAAATAACTCTCAAAAAGTAAAAACCAGTCATAAGTTAAAAGTGCAGACCAGTAAAATAGTGTCCAGCTTCAAAGCACCAACATACAGTTGCCAACTCATCAGGGAGTTTACTGGACACAAGGATGGCATATGGGATGTGTCCACTGCTCGTCCTGGACAAGCTTTGATTGGAACTGCCTCAGCCGGTATTTCATACACTTTAAATACTAATTAGGTTGTATATAAGTCAGGAAAAGATAGTCATTAAACTAAATTAATTTAATAATTCAAATGAGAATAATTGCCACATAAATATGATTTAAATTTACCATTATTGACTAGTTAATTAATTACAAGGTCATCTTAAGGTCAACAATCAATATAATAAAATTGATTGTGTTATAGACAAGGTTAATGACGTTTCAAAACTTGTTCCAGATTAGTTCTATAAAAATTTCTAGTTCCATGTTGTGTTACTTAGTGTGTTTTAATTTAAGACTATACATTTTTAATTTGGAAATTAATAATTGTACTTTACTTGTTTACTACTTAGTAATTACTTAAAAGTAACAGTTGATATTAAACCAGTTAAAAGTGAATGTTGGTATCTGGTATTACAATTCTAGAGTACTAAACACTCATATTCTATTATGTATGTGTTTATTGTTATATAAAATAACATATTGTTGTTAATTTTAGGTATTTTTGAGATTACATTCAAACATCAGCAAAGTATAATGTTTTAATTATGTCTATTATAAAAATTAAGTAATTTTAATGTCATACCACTGATATAATAATTTAATAGATCAATTATTGTTGTACCTTGTGGTCTAAAAAAGGCTTTAATTATAGTTAATTGTTTAATAAGTAGTTACTTATACTATTATAACTTCTATTATATGTGACTTTGTGAAGATAGATTGATGGATGTATGTATAAGTAGATTTTTTTTATTATTGTACCATTTTGTTTTTATTCTAAAACTTGTTTTTTGTTTGTTGTTAGTCAAAAATGCCAATATTCTAGAATTAATAGAAGTCAATATCTGAACAATTTTTCTTACTAAATTCCTCGGCCTCTCTTGTATAAAACCTTCATAACAATAAGCATTTAATAAATTCTCTTTGTTCTATTTTAAATATTCCTCTATTGTATTTTTCTTCCTATCATGATAATAATTAATGTTTTGTCATAATTTTATTTTGAAATATTAACTATAGCTCACTAAGATAATAACTTTCTCAATTTCAGATCACACAGCATGTGTTTGGAGTGTGGAATGGGGAAAGTGTCTTCTGCAATACACAGGGCATTCGGGATCAGTGAACTCCATCAGGTTCCATCCAAGCAGAGATATAGCACTCACCAGCAGTGGGGACAACACTGCACATGTCTGGCAGGCCGCTGTTAATTGGGACTTACCTGTAATTATACTTATTATCTTGTTATTCTTCATAAAATTGTATAATGTTTTAAAGATAATAACTACATAATATGCTTTTATATAAATGTACTTTAACCTGTTGACTATGTTTGTGTTACAATAAACAACAGTAAACCAACTCCATTATGCTATATCACAGTATTTTTTAAGAAGAAATATCCATATATTTTATAGCGTGGTCAGTCATCTGAAGAGGAACTAGATGGGGGTGGAGAGGAAAGTCTAGGAGAAAGTGACAGACCAGAAGTATTAAGGACACCTCTTACCGAACTGAGTGGACACCTGGGTGTAGTGGTTGCTGCTGATTGGCTGACGGGTGGCGATCACGTCATCACCGCCTCTTGGGACAGGACAGCTAATCTGTATGATGTTGAAACTGGAGATTGCTTGCAGATTTTGACAGGTATTTTGAATGGCATTCTTTAAAAATAAAATATTAAAGTATATAAAGTCCAATGTCTAAATCATTCTACTTATCTTTGAAAACGGCCTTGAAAATATAGAATAGAGTGTGAATTTTCTTTAAGAAAGAACTCGTACAAAGACTAATTAATTTTGTTTCGCTCAGGCCATGACCACGAGCTGACCCACGCGTCAGCTCACCACAGCTCTCGTCTGGTGGTGACTGCGTCGCGTGACACAACCTTCAGATTGTGGGACTTTCGCGAACCGATTCACTCTGTATCCGTGTTTCAAGGACACACTGAGTATGTATCGTGTATGTTTATATATATGTCCCAAAACCATTGAGTATAGAAAAAAAAAATGTTTTTTAAAATACTACAAATACCTGATTTCCCTTCTATAAAGGAAACCAAACAAAAAATAATAAATTATAATTATATTTACTACCATAATAATTGGCGTCATCAAAATTCGCCACATTGCTTTCAGCAGTCATTTTGTTACAATATAATTATAATGATTACAATTAAATTTGATCATAATCTACTGGTGGGTCGCCCGCGAAACGTCGCGTTTATTCCACAAATATTTTATGAACTTCGAAACCTATAATAGGTTTTGTTTTGATTTTTTTTTTTTGTAAACTACAAGTCACTGCAATTTAGCGGCAAAATGATGTTTTTTTTTTTTTTTTGCACGTTTACGGCTACAGCTCTTCAAAATGGGACCATAATCGCTATCGTCTTATAATCATTCATCACATAAGATAATTTTATTTCAATGTTAAACATTCAAGATCTCAAGTTTTTGTTAGTGGATTAGTATGTAAAAATAATAACTTAATTTTTTTTCATACATCTGTAAATGTGGTTATTTAAAATATTTTAATTTATTTTTTCAGGAGTGTTACTTCAGCAGTATTTACAAGAGAGGACAAGGTTGTGTCTGGGTCTGATGACCGATCAGTAAAGGTATGTCTTGTTTTATGTTTTATTGACTTCATTTCAATAGATAATTACTATTTATTCTATCTAATATATAATAAACAATGCATTGAACATAACAATAGTTAAAAAGAAATTGTGTTCCAATACTATAATATAATGGGTATTTAATTACGAAAGAAAAAGAGGTTTTATAAGCGTTAAGCTTGTATATCTTTTTTGTGTGAAAGCTGAAAAAAAGTATCCTCGCTCTTGACATTAATTCTTTTCAGTCCTTTGAAGCTTAATAACTCTTTGAGATGGACGCTCCTAATCTGGAGTTTTTTAATTAATGTTTATTAACGTTTAAAATATTCCAGGTGTGGGACGTCCGCAACATGCGCTCAGCGCTCGCCACCATCAGGTCGGACTCGTCCGTGAACCGCGTGGGCGTGAGCTCGGGCGGACTCATCGCCATCCCGCACGACAACCGACAAGTGAGGCTGTTCGACCTGCAGGGGCAGCGACTGGCCAGGCTGCCACGATCCAGTAGACAGGTGGGTTTTTTTGGTAGTATTAACTCAAAGCGTAGGCAAATTATAAGCATTATTTTATGTACTGTCTGGGATTTTATACATATATTTTTCAAAAGTATTCCTTAAAAGCTTTTAATTTCTATGTTCCAGTTGAGTAAAATTGCTTTATACTGGTTTGAGGTTTTCTTAGTACTCTATCAAACATGGCCATCCGTATTTTTTATAATTATCAAAATAATTTAATTTCATAATTTTCTGCACTTCATACTAAAATATGTATATACATTTTAAGGGCCATCGCCGTATGGTCACATCGGTAGCGTGGGTGGAAGACATCAGCTCGAACATCAACTTCTTCAGCTGCGGCTTCGATCGCCGTATCCTGGGGTGGTCCATACAACCCTCCAAGGACAACTGAACGTACATTCATACATTGGTTACATTATGACGTCTCTTGTATCAGTGTTTCTTTGAACCTTGCATTTGAGATATTTTTTGTCATTTTAATTATACTGCCGCATAATAATCGCTTTAAATCGCGTGTTATGTGTTTGAAAATATTTGTTTATTCAAAAAGGTTTTAATGATATTTTATACGTGAATTTGTGTTAATAAAATAAAATCGCCTCGTATTTTAATAATTATTTAGTTTCAAATTTAATAACTTAACAACAATGAATCAATGTTTCAGTGAATGTTATTAAAATGCTTGAACTTGATATAAAATGTGTTGCAAAATTATGTTTTACATTGTGTTAGTGATGTAGCTCATTCATTATAACTCCGTAAGTATTATAAAGGTATCTTTGTTGTAAAAAAAAGAGCATTATTGAATAATTTTATTGAATTTCAAGTAATAGTAGTTAGTATGTATGGTTTCTTTATCTTGACTAAGATATTAATTGTTTAAAATTGGATGTTCTATATTTGAATTATTAGAAATAATTTTAAAAACAAGTAAAAAAGTTGTTACTTATAAATTATTTTACTGTTTATTATGTTTGTGTGAACTTGACAGTTGGGGTAGTTGGAGCCAGTTGGGCCAATCAGCAAACATTGGTGATGTGTATCTGAGATCTTTATTCAAATTAATAATTGATTACCAATATGTTAATATTTTCTCCATTCTTTGCCACAGGTATTAGAAAGTAACAGAATTTTTTTATTAACTTAACTTTGTCTAAATAATCCAAATAAGCTATAAAACAAAAAGTATACATTTATACAAACGAAATTATTAAACTATCCTGATCGATTTTTTACACTAAAAATTCAATTTACAGTACATTTCTTCAATTGTCCATTTCAATAACTTAACTGTGGTATCGAGTTTTGTAGAAAACCATCTGAGTTTAATTTAATATCAAAGTTTATAAAAAAAGTTTTTACTCTGAAGGTAAGTAATTGCAATACTAATTAATATTAGAAGTATGGAAAAATACTAGACACTGACTCTTACTGCCTATGACTTCAAGTAAATTGTTAGTTTAAAATAAGGATTGTTGATTACGAATTAAGTATAATGTTGTTGGATTTTAGATGTTTATTTATATTTAAGATTGTATCCTAATTAATAATCTCTTATCAGGTCTGGTTTTGGTTTCATTGAATAAGAAGATTTAAGAGTTATTTAGCTTAACTTGCATTATATAATTTAGTTTTTGCTTAATTCTAAAATAAATTCAATTTTTGCTTAATTTTGTAATTATATTTAAAAGAACATTAAAAAATATAGATATTTTGTATAATTCTCTAAAAAAAAATATTTAGCTAAATAATCAGTGTTCATGTATAATTACATATCTTTAGATGTACCAGTGATATTTGGTGTAAAAGTAATTTTCCTAGTCAAGTCTGAATGGAGATGTGAAACATTTTTAAAGTTATTCTTTATCATTTACATTGAAATAAATAAAATAAAAAACAAAGAATAACCTCCACAAGTAACCAAAGATCAAACAAAATTCGTCCCTAGTTAATTTCGAATAACATTATTTTACAATCTGTGTAAATTTAAGTTATCTGTAGTCTTTAATTATTATAAACTTGACGTAAAATATATAAATACTGTATATTTTCCTCCTTGTACTTACTATATTTTAAATTGTTTAAGATTATAAATATAAGAGATTCAAGCATAGTTTTAGATAATTTTACTCCCATCTCCCCACATAATAATAAGTACACAAGATTTTTTGATTCATAGACATTAATTACTATATATTAAATATGTAGTAGATATTATTATATAATCTTTAATTATCCAGAAAAGGGTTCGTTGTTAAATTTTGTTTCTCCATATATATCTATTGATTAAAAATGTATACCATAATTTAGTTCAAAAGAACAGACATTAATTTTTACTATTTAAAATATCCGGTTCATTTTGAACGATCAGAATATTTTGTTATATCTTGTATAGTATTAAATATATTAAATATTTAGTTTTGTTTTATTTCCTTTTTGTTTATGATAGTGAATTGACTTACCAGTTATTTTAGGTAGATAGTGAACATTATCTAAATACAAATGGCTCGCGAGCAAAACTTCGCGTTTATTCAACAGATACTTTAGGAATTTCGATACTGATGACAGGTTTTATTTTGATTTCATTTCTTGCAAAATTTCAAGTCGTATTTGGCGAATAAATGACGAAAATTTCGTTCCTTAAAATCGACTTTTATATGCAGCTATTGTCTTATAATATAAATAAGATATAGAATATTTGAACTAAGAGTTGTTAAACTTATTCTATAAATGAAACTTACATTCTATTGATTCGTAAATTTATTTGAGTTTAGTTCATGTGTTCTTACAACTTGTTAAATTCATTTAAATTGTATGTTATAAAAACAAATTTATGAACAAATGATATCATATATGATTGTTTGATTATCCAATTACTAATTATCCAACTTATCCAAGTTTATATATTTAATTAGTAACGTAATAATTTATTTGCAATGATTATTTAAATTTGATATTATGTAATATACTTCTCTATATTTCTTGTTTGTCGAGTAATATAAACGATAATATTATAATATTCGATTCAGTTTTGATTTTTTAATATAAATAAATTTAATTTGCCTAATCGCTTGTTGAGTCTTGTATAGAGTTTCAATTTTTTTTTCTAAATTATCTATATAATAATTGAATATTTAATTTATTGAATCAATTCAATATTTCAGATTGACTTATCTAAAGAAAAAGACAGGTTTCCTCGATCGTAAATTGGTTTGAACCAGTTGGAGCATAGCTTGTAAAGTATTTAATTTTTCAGAATACCACAGAGTAAGTATAAAGAATACTCCTCGAACATGCCTATTCGCTATTGCTTACATGACCTGTCAGTAAAAATTTGAATATTGATATTGTGTAGTTGACAAATATTTTGCTAACAAGTTTTAAAGTTTAAATAAAAGCAATTATCAGAGTAGCCAAAAATTTCGGTGAACGTTTAATGTATATTTTTTTTAGTGATTGACACATTATGGTTTCAGAGTTTCACTTGAAAACTGAAACTGAAAGATTGTTGATGGTTTCTTTTGAAATATAAGTGTCTTGTAGTGTTTTCTAAAAACTAACGTTATAAGACAATTTAGCTATCTTGTATGGCTGATTAAATTTAAGAAATGGAAGAACTTAAAGCATTTTTTAACAGTCCATGCCCCTCAAATGCTCAAGTCACCAAACTTCGTGCTCCTCTAACCGGTGGGCATAGAATTACAAAAAACGATCCTATAAATGATTTAAATCGACGAGAAGAACATCGCCACTCAATTGTTGTTAGTGGTACAGATTACGCTCGTGAAATAAAAGTTAGAGAAACAGAAATTTATTTGAAGGTACCTGTATATTACGGTTTTAATGAAAAAATATTTACTAGTCTTCTAAGTATTGTAGTGATACCAAGGTCTCTATTTTTTTTTTGTGCATTTTAGTTTATTAATGAATGGTAATAACCACACCCGCACTAAGAATAAAGCTTGAGTTTTTTTTGGTAAAATATAGTAATATCAAAAGCTACCATATAGTCATTGATAAAGTTTTTCCATAAGCTAGCTCAATTATTGAAAGGGTTTATGCTTATGAAGTGTACGACCTTACATTACAATATTTTCATCCAACATTAGAAAGTTATTTGAATATATATATTAATATAATAAGTATTGCAAATGCTGTGCATTTTTCAAAAATTTTGTCCATGCAACATGACAAAATATTTCTTATAATAAAGACCTTGAGTCCAAGTAGATCATGTGGGTTTTTACAATATTGAAATGTTTACAATATACTATTATAAAATGGAACTTATTAATTTCTAGAATGAAAGAGAGCGAGAGAATTTCCAAAGCATATCTGGTGGATTAGACTCTATGGAACAATTATCATCATTTGGTGCTTCAATTCAAAACATCGAGAATTTGAATGAAGAAGCTATGACTCGAGTTTATAACAAATACTCATTTCAGATGAAAGAAGACACAAAAAATCTTGCTATCAATGCATTTCATGAAAATGTAAGTTAAAATTCTGGTACAGATTTTATAAATATCAAGACAATAATAACTACAATTCATTTATTTTCCAGATTTTAGATAGGATTAAAGCATTTCCAGTAGTAATAATAGAAGGTCCAACTGGTTGTGGAAAGACTACACAAGTGCCACAATGGATACTAGATGATGCATATAACAATAGAAAGCCCTGTAAGATTGTTGTGACTCAACCAAGGAAGATAGCGGCTATATCAATTGCTAAGAGAGTTGCACAAGAGCGGGGATGGGATGTCGGTGGTCTTGTAGGATACCAGGTGTTTTGGTTATTCTACTATCGTTTTGACCATTTCATTGTATACCCAAGGGCAGCTAATACTTTTGCCAATCTAATTCTAATCTTTGAGTTGGAAGCTTTTAATTTCTCTTGTATTTATTTTTGATTATTTTTTTCTAGATTGGCTTAGAAAATAAAACTTCTAATGATACAAGAATTCATTATGTTACAACAGGAGTGTTGCTACAAAAATTGGGTATATTTTTTATTTGAATTAAGAAAGCTAGTAATATTATTGCTATGGGTGTAAAATAAAATATTTTAAATACTAAAATTTAGCAAAAAATATGTTATTTGATATGATCCACATTTTTTTCTTTCAGTTACTGCAAAGAATATGAATGAATACACACATGTAGTTCTTGATGAAGTTCATGAAAGAGGACAAGATATGGACTTTTTACTTCTAGTAGTTAAAAAACTTCTTTATACTGTGTCTCCGAGTGTCAAAGTAGTGTTGATGTCAGCTACATTTAATTGTAAAGTATTTGCCGACTACTTCTTTTTACCTACACCCACTGGCTTGCAAATGTCATCATGTTTAAAAGTGATCAATGATAAACCAACATTTACTGTTAAAACATTTTACTTAAATCATTTAAACAAATTTGGAGCAGTAAGTTTTGTTTATCTGATGTTCTATTAAAGTATAGTCCCTTATTGTGTTATACTAAAGCCAATGTTATAGATCCTTCAACAATCAACACCAAAATCTGGTGAACCAGTCATATTACCAGAGATGTATCACCTAGTAATAAAACTGGTGAATGCGTTTGAACATATTGACAAACAAGAGGAGTATACTGACCGATCTGCAGCTGATTTACCGTCAGTGCTTATTTTCCTGCCTGGTATACATGAAATTGAAGAGCTTTATGAAGCCTTGAGTGATATTGTATTAAGGTAAATGAAAATAATGATTTAAAAAATATAAAATAACTTCCACTGCAAATAACACACATTCCCAAACCTCCTTATGAATTTTTTTTTAATTTGTTAAATCAGCTCATCTTTTTCCATTCAATCATGGATATAAAATACAGAAAAATTTAGTATTCGCAAATTGTTTACTATCATTTTTTTATTTTTATGAAACAGTTATTACAAGAAAGAAAGTGTTTTTACAGAATGGTTTATTTTGAGAAATAATAACTTTAACAATAGTAGGCCGTTCTAACACTTCCATTTGATATACACAAGTGACCATTAATATTGTTTCAAAGTAGAAAAGATATAAATAAATAAAAAATCTATATAACACAGATAAGAAAAACCTATAAATTTATTTATAGACAAAAAGTAACAGACATGGAATGTGCTTCATACAAATGGTGGGTGTTGCCGCTGCACTCAACAATCACAGCAGATGAGCAAGTACGTGTGTTCCAACGGGCTCCACCCGGTTACAGGAAAATTATTCTGGCTACAAACATTGCTGAAAGTTCTATCACTGTTCCAGATATAAAATATGGTGAGACGTCTGTTAGTTAATAGAGAAAATAGAGTATAACCATTGTGGTTGCTTTCAGTCTACATGAAATATTTTTTTAATGAAATTTTACCGCGTATTTCTATTTTATTTGTTATTTTATTTGTTAAGTTGTAGTTTACATACATATAGAATAACAATACAAATTATAATTTGCAAAATATTTGTATACCAACATTTTTATTTAGATGTAAAATGTTAAATACAATATTAATTTAATTTAAAAAAAAATCTCTCCGGCGGGGAATCGAACCCCGGTCTCCCGCGTGACAGGCGGGGATACTGACCACTATACTACCGAAGACTTGAAGGTGACTGTCGAAATTAACAAGTTTTATTTATTAAAATGTAAATAATTTTCAGTTATCGATTTCTGCCTCATGAAAGTACTAGTAGCAGATGAGAACACTAACTTCACATCTCTCCAAATGTCGTGGGCTTCCAAGACCAATTGCGAGCAGCGAGCTGGTCGCGCTGGAAGAGTGAGGGACGGGAGAGTGTATCGACTCGTCAATGAGAAGTTTTATGTAATTATTTTTTTATACCTACACCTACTCTTAAGGGTACCATAGGGATAATTCAATGGTATGGTGTCAATTGCTTCCACGATCTTCGAGATTTGCTCTTTTAATATCTAATTTTAGACGCATTTCAATCCCGTCTTGATTATAATTTTTTTTTACCAACCTCATAGTTTTTTAAATTCAACATTCTTAATAAGAAATGAATACTTTTCTTTTTTACCACTACTGCTACTATATTAAATAATAAAATATTATATATTTTTTAATAATTTTAATAATAATAATCGTATTATAAAGATATATCAGACAATAAATATGAATATTATTAACAGGATAACCTCTCACAAGAATGCAAGCCAGAAATCATGCGATGTCCGTTAGAACGGCTGGTGCTGTTGGCCAAGATGTTGGACATGGGTCCGCCAAGCGACATACTGGCGCTGGCCATGGATCCGCCAGATATGTCCAACATACATCGCACTATACTTGTGCTTAAAGAGGTATAAAAAATAAGTATAAACATAAAAATTTTTATAAACATAAAAACACTAATTTAAATATGCTTATTTTTTCAGATGCTCTAAAAAATTACTTTTAATAAAGATTGTTTTACTCTCTCATATTTAAATTCATTATTTATTCTTGCTTTATGTATAAAAAACTATAATTATTTTAATATTTAAAATTAAGGTCCAAACAACTCAACTGCTGGATGGAATTATTTCATTCCTACCTTTAAAACTCAATATTGAGCTTAGTTATTTCATTTATTCATTGATACCTTAAAAAATTAAAAGCAACGCAACCTAAAAACAAGGTGAAGTCAAGCTTAAAAAAAAAATAATTAATAAATATAAAATAAAATGTCACAGACGAAACAATGTCGTAAAGTTAGTGTAATGTAGTGTTTGGTATATCAATAATAATATATAATATTATAATATTATATATAATTGTTTAAATTCGGTGGTAATATTCGAATTAATATCTAATTGGAAAAATTCTTTCTGATTGTTATAGGCCGGTTCATGAGGCTATTGTAGGATTCTATTCTGATGAAACCGTAGGCCTAGCTAGTTTTATTTATAAATGTAGTAGTAACGAATTTGTTAATAACAGGTGGGTGCTCTGAAGAAGACCCTGGACGACGAGTGGGGCATGTCTGATGGAGAGATCACATACTTGGGACGCGTCATGGCCAAGCTGCCTGTAGACGTGAGGGTCTCTAAACTCATAATGCTTGGATATATTTATGGCTGTTTAGAGGAAACTATTGTTATGGGTATTTATTATATGTTTATTTTGCTTTGTCTTTACAAATATCTTAGATCTAAGGATATTCTTTTTTTTTATTGTATGTGTTATCCTTAACAATAGTTAGCTTTTAATAGTAGATTTATGCAATATATTCAGTATGGTTATATAAGATAAGACTGCGAAGTCGTTGTTTCTTTAAAAAGATTTATAAAATTCTTTTTTTTCCGGTAATTTTAAGGATTTTTGAGCTTTTTTGAACCTTTGAATTTCTGAGTGTTTATCAACTTTTTATAATATACCTTGAGACGCGGTCAACAGCTAGTATGTTATAATTATTATATTTTTATGAATTTCCATCATCTTCTAGACTTTACATTCGAAGTGTAATGATATATTTACGTTATTGTGAATATATCATTATACTTCGTATGTATTATATTTTCAGCTGCCGGACTTTCAGTAAAGAATATATTCAGCAGTCCGTTCCGCGAGCGTCTGAACGCCTACAACTCAAAATTAACGTGGGCTGACGGATCAACCAGTGATTGTATCGCAATACTCAATGTTTACAAGGTATATAACTATATCTATATATCTATTTAAAGTATAAGTATATTTTTGTTGTATTAAAGATTTTGCGATCCACAATTATTATATAACTATCCGACTGTACCCACGTTAATACTTTGGTCATCTACCCGACTAGTATGGCGTGAATTGTTCATGCCGTGATTCCGCCATGCTTCGAGCTCATGAATAAGGACCCAAAATGGGTTCGAAACTAGTCGAGTAAATTAAGATAGTATTTACGGGAGTACAGCCGGGTACTTATTTAAAATGACTATTATTGTTATTATGACTATTATGAATGATATAATCAATTTTGTCATCAGGTGTGGAACCACCTTCGGCAACAAAAGTATTTCAAGCAGCAAGGCAGCAATGAAGCACAATGGGCTCGTCGGTTTTATGTACAAGTGAGGGCACTTCGGGAGTTGGATGATATGGTCAAAGAACTACGCACCAGACTCTCCAGGGAGGGCATCGAGACACACGGGACGTCGCCCTGGGCTAAACATGAACTGTCGCTGGTCCTCAAGGTACTTAAGAAGATCACAGTAAAAGTTCCTTAATTTATAAACTAAAGTAGGGTTAAAAGTTAAGATACAGTTCCTATATTCACAAAAAAAAAAACATTTTGAATATACTATTATTTATTTTATATTATTATATTAGATGAAATTGATAGTGTAGTGATTTTTTTGCTTACCGCCGTATGATCGGCGCTGATATTGTGCTTCAGCGAAAGTGTCACTGTTTTTTGCGTACGTACTATGCACGATCGTCTCTCTTCTTCTCGCTACCAGGTGGTCCTGGCGGGTGCGTGCTACCCGCAGTACTTCGTGCAGTCTCGCGCGGACGAGTCCCGGGAGCGTGAGGCGCTGCGAGCGCTGGGTGGCCGCGACCCGCGCGCCACTGTCTATCTGCGTGGGGTCCCGCCCCACCACCCCGCCCACCTCTACGCCCCCGCGCTGCGGGCGCGCCTGGCCAGCGCGCTGGGGGACGCGCCGCGCGTCAGCGTCGACGACATCAGCAGGTGCATCGCCCACACACTACATCACATTATACGGCCCCGCCCCACCACCCCGCCCACCTCTACACTGAGGCGCTGCGGGTACACCGCCCACACACTACATCACATTATACGGCCCCGTCCCACCACCCCGCCCACCTCTACACTGAGGCGCTGCGGGTACACCGCCCACACACTATATTACATTATACGGCGCCTGTTTTTTGTAGTTTTTTTATTCCTATCTTCCTTTCCATTTGCCCGATAATATATTTCTATATTTAAAAAAAACGTACTTTAAAATCATAGGAATTTGAGAAAATGAGTTTATAATTTTTATTAGAGAGTAACACTCTTTCTCTTAAAAAGCACTTGTTAGTGCTTTAGTGTACTGTAGTGTAGTGTTTTAAAGCCACCGTAAAAGGGGAAAAGTATTATATAAGACTTAATGTTTAGGATATTGTATAAATACACAAAACATACGTCCCAAGTATGTTCACAAAATTCTGTTATTTACAATTTATTTTATAAACTCTCTTAGTACATTCTGATAAAGACAAGTGTAATAATTTAGTTATTTCATTATTTCCAGCAAAATCTACCTGACATTCCAAGAAAACGACTCCTTAAAAGATGGTACAGGAGGGGTGAGTGAAATAAGCACTAATAGATGTAATAATTAATCAATTTTAATAGTTAGAATTAAAAATATTACCTATTACCTTATTGTTATTATAAAAAAATAAAACAAATTTCTTAAGAGAAACATAATATGTGTTGCTAACTACATATATATTTTTAAGGATCCAACCATTCCTGGTCAAGTCTTGTTGCCAGTTTACAAAGCAATTAAAGCAAGACAACTGAAGATGGACATAAGGATTCCTTTGTTACCGTAAAGATATTTAAAAATTATCGATAAAATAACTTAAAACACAGAAATTAAAACAAAAACGCAGTTATTTTTGAAATACTCTCATTTTGCAGACTACCAAAAGCATTAGCTTTGGCAGAAGCCTTAAAATCAAAGGACAATAATATGGATTTGAACATATTGGTGCCCCGACTACCACAAATTGATGATACACATTTTGCTTTGAAAATTTCTCAAGTAAGATTTAGTTTACTATGTGAAAAAAAAATAGGTTATTCCTTAATAAGTAGAAATAATCTGAGGATATTTATATAAATACTATTGTAATGTTGTTTATTTTTTAAATTTTGTTATGAAATAATTTAACATTTAGTTATGTATAGTATATATAGACAGTTATTTTTTATATTGTTTATGATGTATTCTGTAATGATTATAAAAAATGTAGAAACGTAGGCAATATTAGGGTGACGGCCCTCAAGTATAAAAGCACAAATATAATAGTTAAGTCTTATTTTAATTACATTTAAACTTTCTATAGCTTTTTTAATAATACTGTTTTTTAAGATTTACACGAGTACTACACATTTCAATAAAACTATTTTACGGATATAACCCGCGTTTATTATTACATTTTTAAATAAAAAAAAAAAATAGTTTTATTGAAACTTTTTTACTAATATTTTTTAATAATATAAATAATAATAACAATAAACTTTATTTCTTTCTCTTTTACAGATAATAAATGTGGGCAAGTTCTGGGTGCAACACGACGACGAATCGACGGCCGGCGAGTTGCGTCAGATACAGTCGTCTCTGAACGCTCGCGCGCTGCCCGCCGTCACGGGGGAGGTGGCCGTCGATGACGTCATCGCGGCGCCCTACGCGGACGCCAGCGGGACGCGGATGTACCGCGCCAGGGTCACGAGGCTGCTGCCCAGGGACATGATGGAGGTCAATACATATATATAACGACAATTTGAAAATGTTTTTCATATAAAGTGAAGATAAGTAAGAACCTCATAGTAAGGTTCATTAATTATAGAAAACATAAAAAAGTTAAAGTTACTGAAAACTCTTTGAACGCGAGCCGAACACGTCCTAGTGATCGCCATGTCATCGCAGGTGTTCTACATGGACTACGGTGGCGTGGGCCGCGTGAGTCGCTCGAGCGCGCGCGCGGCCCCTCGCTGCGCCACCCCTGCGCTGTCGCTGCGCTGCGCGCTGAGCGGCGTGGCGCCGGCGCCGCTGCACGCCGCGCCCGGACACTGGCCGAGCGGCGCGCACGCGCTCTTCACTGACCTCGTGGGGATGGGACGACTTATAGGCAAGGTGGGAGCATTAGACTGACATAATTGAACATCAAACCTTACAACTAGAAATAGAGAACATGTAGATACGTAAACCATTGCGAGAAGACTTCTAGACGCTAGATGGCGTTAAATATAAATCTTTACATTGATTAGTGTAAAATTAAAACTATAAACGCTTAATTCGATTATTCGACACTAGAAAGAGTAAAATAAAGTTAGCTTTGATTAAGACCACGTTTTCAAGATTTTACTAATAATATTAAAGGTCGTTTGTAATTTTATAATTTAAATTTTATCTATTCGTCACTAGATTTAACAAAGAAAGCTTATAATTAGAACACGCAGTTAAGATTTTTTTGCAATTAAAATTGTGATTCAATGTACAGAATATCGGACTAGTTTTGGAGAAACCGCGTGTATGTTTACTTGTGTTTTTCGTTTGTATTTGCATTTTTTCGAGAACCAATCAAAAAAGAATTATATTTAAAAAAAAACAGCATTTTATAGCTATCTCAAATATAAGTTAATTTAATATTAATACAGATTTACATTTCAATGTTATTTATGTTGTTGGTAATCGATTTTTATAATGTTTATAGATTTACTCCGTGGCTCACGGTATCGTGTCAATAGAACTGTTGGCTGACGGTGGAAAAATCAACATTAATAAAGAACTTTTGGCCAAGGGTTTCGCAGTACCTTGTGAAGAAAGTTACGATTCAAAGGTAAAAACAATAGTCATTATATTACATTTACATGTTTAATTAATATTTTTGTAACTTTAATATTTTCCAGTTGAATCACGACCTTCGACAAAGCGCAACAGAGTTGAATCTCTCACAAAAGCGTGCTTACAATAAAGAGCAAGATGAACAAGCCATCACTCAGTTACGTGAGATGGAGGCACCTAGCTATAGAGATTGTAGTTCTGACGTGTGTTTAAAGGGACCTTATAGGTAAATAATGTATTTAAAACATTCATACCTACATTTAAAGGAGTAAATGCGTTCTTTATTTTAGTGATGCGACTCGAATAAGATTTTCTGACTCGAGTCACTCGTGCAATTTTACTTCCTCACTCGAAGCAATCGAGTGTTCGAGTCACTAGAGTAAAAAATATCACTCGAGTTACATATTGTAATAACTTATATACTTATCCTACAATATCAATGCGACAAAATCAACTCGAAGTGCGGATTTGATAACTCAAGTAAATAGTGACTAAAGTATGTTTTTTATCGAATACGAGTTTCACAAACTGGCTCGAGTTACATCACTACTTCGTTTACTTTTTTTTTTTTTGGCTCAAAATTGATTATTCAAAATGTTTTTACTTATATTAACTATTTATATTTTGACTTCGAAATAAATTATTTTATTATATTTTTTTCAAATCAAAACACGGTGTCTTATTAATTTTCTTATTGTCAGTCCATTAGAGTCTTCTCTTCACAACTTGATGTACGGAAGCTGCAATAAGCAGGTGTTGGTAGAATGGAGTTCAGTGAACTCTGTGCTGCTGGATACTGAGCCACAGGAGGTTTATCAAAGGTGTATTAAATAAACATGGTTTTCACTATTTATAAATGAATAGAGAGGCATCTGTCTATCAGATGTGAATTGTTTACTGATGAAGCTCTAATATAATTAATATTTTTTAGTATGTTTCCATAAATTTTTTAAACTTAACAAGCTTTAATTTCATTCCATATTTATGAAATTATTATTTTGACTTTTACTTTGGAAATATCTTAACCTTATTTTATAGGAATTTAAATTTTAAATATAAAATATTCAAAAATATGTAAAGTACACAAAAATATTTTTTTATATGTACTACTTTACATATTAACATTAATAATTTATATTATATAATTAACAATGAAGTTACTCACCAGACTGCTGGTGGCGGCGGAAGTGGGCCAGAGTGCGTCAAACGGCACGCTGTCGCTGAGACACACCACGCTTCTTCCCAACATTAGAGGACTACCTGCCATTATTGCTCTGCTTTTCTGCCCCGAGTCAGTAATTCCATCATTTATACGTAAAATAATGATTTGTATATTCATAAATATAAATCACTGATCTCGGTGTTATGTAACTTAGTATACTGCATTGTAGATATTGGTACTATACCTATCTAAGTCGAATGTAAATCATGAAATGGTTTTTAATATATACTTCATGTGATGATCGAAGTTAATACTCCCACGTGTCCCACAGGGCGGAGTTACGTCGCGACAGCACGGCGTCTCGCTACGTGAGCGTGCTGTGTGGTCTGGGCGCGGACTGCGGCGGCCGCCCGCGCTTCCCGGAACACGACCTGCTCGTGGACGTGGACGCAGACCTCGCCGTCGAGGATATAGGGCTGGTACACACACAGGACACTCAACACAAAAGCACACATACACTAAGACACTCATTTACGTATGAACTTCAACAATTGAACATTTATTTAATACTACCAGTCTGTCCATATTTTTTCCTTCTTGGTTCAACTCTGATTCTTAATCATCAACTAATAGGTATTCGATCCCAAAAATCTTCACAAAATCGGTCCTACCGTATAGAAATTCAGTGACAAACATTCAAACAATCAGTTTGTAATACATATAAATAAAAAACACATGTGTTTATTTTACTTAGCTACTGTATGACTTTAAATAACATTCTAAATTATATTTGGGGCAGATCAATCACATTCGTCATTTGATGGATTACATGATGTACTGTAGTGAGGGACAAGATGTTCCGTCGGTGGACGATGAGCTCAAAGTCAACGTGCCGAAGTACATTCGAGATGATCTTATGCAGTGAGTATCATATTCATATCTTATGCAGTGATATGATAAACTATAAAGAGCACAGGTTTGTTTTTATTTAATTATCATTTTTCCTATTTTACCACTTTTTCACAATAAATAACTATTTTTATTTTCATACGCACACACACATACACACGTTCGCTCTCTGCATATTTTTTTTAAATACACATATAGTGACCATTTTTCTTATTTTACTCATTTTTCATAAAAATAAACTAGCTCATTTATATTTTCATACGGACACACACGCGCACTACATATGTTTTTATATATACCTATGTTATAATTCTTTTATTCTACACGTGTTTCATAATAACAACATGACTTACATAATATGAAATGTATTACTTAAAAATTAACATGTTCGAACGTGAATTACCAATAATAAACAAATAACTAGCTTAAACAAGAATGTTACAACAAATAATACTTGATGTCTTACAATGACATACTTAGTATGAAAGAACGGTGTTCGCGAATATTACGATATTTTCAACCACACAACGGAAAATCTGGACCACGACATAAATATTCTTGGGACATAAATATTTACATTATTATATAGTAATTATTGATGTAGTAGTTGTTTTCTTATATATTTTTTTACTACAAGAAAATAGCAAATTTGATCCAGCTGTTGCTGTCAAATTAGTATTTATGCTAAGAGCATTACATTTATATATATATATATATATAGTTTTCGTGAAAAAAAAAATGCTTTATACGGACGGATATAATATGAATAACATATAACTAAAATGAAAATTGTATAATAATTTCGATGCCTTAATCACATCCATTTAATGCTAGTTTTTATTACTTCTAGATAACAAATTGTTTGAGATTTGTATTATTACTGTTATTATAATTTATCAAAAGATTTACCTATTTCATAATTTTTTTGGTTTTGTTTTGTGAACTAGAATTAATCCCTTTAACCAGTTTTTTCAAAACCTGACGGTTGGTTGACCCTTTCAATAAACAAAATGTAAATACTGATATCATTGACGAGTTGCTACGATCAAATCTCGCCAGGCTACTGAGGAAACGTCGTAAGCATCGTGAGACTGAGTCCGTGGTGAATGCATGGGAGTGGAAGTCGGTCCCGGACGACGAGGTGCTGGAGATCACGATCCCGGACATGGTGGAGCGCGCCGTCGTGTACGCGCTGCACGCACCGCTGGAGCTGCGGCCGAGGGGCAGGGACGAGCTGCTGGCGCTGCGACGGGACAACGACGAGCTCAAGATGAGGGTCAGCAGGTGAGGGACAGGGACGAGCTGCTGGCGCTGCGACGGGACAACGTCGAGCTCAAGATGAGGGTCAGCAGGTGAGGGACAGGGACGAGCTGCTGGCGCTGCGACGGGACAACGACGAGCTCAAGATGAGGGTCAGCAGGTGAGGGACAGGGACGAGCTGCTGGCGCTGCGACGGGACAACGACGAGCTCAAGATGAGGGTCAGCAGGTGAGGGACAGGGACGAGCTGCTGGCGCTGCGACGGGACAACGTCGAGCTCAAGATGAGGGTCAGCAGGTGAGGGACAGGGACGAGCTGCTGGCGCTGCGACGGGACAACGACGAGCTCAAGATGAGGGTCAGCAGGTGAGGGACAGGGACGAGCTGCTGGCGCTGCGACGGGACAACGTCGAGCTCAAGATGAGGGTCAGCAGGTGAGGGACAGGGACGAGCTGCTGGCGCTGCGACGGGACAACGACGAGCTCAAGATGAGGGTCAGCAGGTGAGGGACAGGGACGAGCTGCTGGCGCTGCGACGGGACAACGTCGAGCTCAAGATGAGGGTCAGCAGGTGAGGGACAGGGACGAGCTGCTGGCGCTGCGACGGGACAACGACGAGCTCAAGATGAGGGTCAGCAGGTGAGGGACAGGGACGAGCTGCTGGCGCTGCGACGGGACAACGTCGAGCTCAAGATGAGGGTCAGCAGGTGAGGGACAGGGACGAGCTGCTGGCGCTGCGACGGGACAACGACGAGCTCAAGATGAGGGTCAGCAGGTGAGGGACAGGGACGAGCTGCTGGCGCTGCGACGGGACAACGACGAGCTCAAGATGAGGGTCAGCAGGTGAGGGACAGGGACGAGCTGCTGGCGCTGCGACGGGACAACGACGAGCTCAAGATGAGGGTCAGCAGGTGAGGGACAGGGACGAGCTGCTGGCGCTGCGACGGGACAACGACGAGCTCAAGATGAGGGTCAGCAGGTGAGGGACAGGGAAACAGGGTGAGGCGAATCGAAATAGAGGAGTGACACAATTCGCATCGCAGTAATTTTTTTTATATTTTAGGTCTGTTTTTCTGCAAAGTAAGATTTAAATATATGATGATTTAAGCTGAATCCTGTCCCTGCAGGTCTCTAATGTCCAACGACAGCGAGTGTGTGTGTAAGCTGTGTGGGACGACCCCCATGCCGCTGCACTCCATGAGGATACACCTCAGCTCCAACGCACACCGCGAGAAGGAGGAGGACTTCCGGACCATACAGGCTTAGATTATAATTATTTTAAGAACAGATTCCATTGTGAAACATACTTTTTATATAATTTACTATAGACTATCATGACTATAGAACCATTGCCATACTGTATTATGTGTTTATCTTTTTCTTTTGTGGATTTGACAGATAATTTAACCAAAAAAGATACACTGTTATTGTGTAACAAACATATTTTTATATATTAAGCTTAAATATTTTTTGTTTTGTTTATTTCTTTTCTATTGACTATACATGTGATATGTAGATTAAAAATAAATAATGAGAAAACCTAAAACTGATTAGTTAATAATAAATATAGAATTAATGTATTTTTTTTATTTTGATCCAATCTTCTTACACACATCAGGATTTTTATGAAGTTAACTATTTTTAAGTTTCTGTTAATATTTACCAGGCTTGATTTTATAATTAAAATTTGTATGGATATCGGATTCATAAACGGAGTATTGAACAACAGCGCCATCTATGCAATTTAGATTGCTTTTTAATTTGAAAAAGAATATCTCCTAGCTTCAACCTATTTCTATAACAATTTGATCACAATCGGAACGATTTGTTCGTGAAAAAAGAATTTACTTTTGCATTTACAATATTAGAATATATATTTCTGCTTCCAATACCCATTGTGTAGAAAACCTGTGTAAATAAAAAAATAATAATTCAATATTATCAAGAATATGTCTTGTAACATTCTATTATAATCTTGATACGATTGCTATTACACTAATTAAATAACAAAAAAGGTTTAATATTATGTTTAAAAATTAAGTTGCAAGCTGATTGCAATATTATTGATTAAAATATTTAGGCGTTCATATCGAATTAATTCATTGATATTTATGGGCTCGAATTTTTCGTAATAAACAAAATTACTGTTTTGACGTTTATGAAACAGTGAACACAATAAAAAAATACCAGTCTGAGTTTAATGTGGGTTGTTTTCAGACCAGAGTGTTTTGGAACCCTCTTAACCTTAGCCTTAACGTTTAAGTTGGAGAGTGTTCGGAACGGACTATTTCGTGGTTCTTGGTATCAACATAGGTCCTCCTGACTTTTCAAACTGGTGTACACAAGTGGACACTGATTCAAAGTGGAAAAGATATAAATAAAGTAAGGAAGCAGGATTATAGTTCAAGAATGTACCGGTTATTATTGTTGCATAATAAAAAAAAATGTGATAATGACTTAATTTTTTTTAATATTTACCTATAATGTTAGTCATTATTTAAACCAAATTACACAAACATTAGGAAAACCTTTGACATTGAACATGAATTCAACAATTATAATTGTATATAGTTATTGTATTTGGGGAATAAAAAAAATATTTAAAAATAAAATGTTTCTATATATCAATCGATTCGGAATTTTAAACTAAATCTAATAAACCCAACACTCGTGAGGAACCAAAATTGTCTCTAGAAGTTATGAGGGAAAAACTACAAATAAACACTTAAGAAATACTTAATAATAACAATACTTAAGAAATAATAATTTTTTTTCGACTAGTAATAAAAACAGCTATATTAAATATTACAGTAATGAAAATATTTGAGTCTTTATTGTTTAATTCGCCAAATATTCGGTACTGATTAATATAGTAGTGGGTAATAATTTATCCTTCGCATTTCGTTTAACAAAAACCAGTTTGCAACAGAAAACATTGTTAAATAAGTGTGTGTGTCTCGCGAACTAGACGTGTGGTGAATATTTTAAAATAACGAGTGTCTTAAAATAAAAAAAATGTCCTGGAAAACGGAAGATATTGATTCTATAATAATGTAAGTACAAGTTCATTCATTTGTTTTCATTAACCATTAGCGTGTTAAATGAAAATATATCAGTTTATTTTATAATTATAGAAGGAAAATATTTGTTTTCTTGTGTTTTTTTATAATTATAGCATTTTTTAAAAACTAATGTAATGGTTTTAATGTTGTATAATGATATTGTTTTTCATTCAGCATATTGAAAAATTTAACATAATTATCTATATTTTGTTATTATCTTTGTTAATATGTATGACAGTTTGAAGTTGAAATAAATTATTATTATTATATATCAAAGATTTAGGATTAGAGGAAGAATAGGATTTAGACCTTAAGAGTAAATCTTTGGAATAATTTAATGTATACATCTGTACACTGGAAGCAAACTTGAATCTATAATCTTTCAGTCATTAAACTTTATAATGCATATTACATTTAAGGTTGAACACAACATGTTTGTTATTAAAATATTGTAATTTTAATTAACAGTCTGTAATGAATTATTCTTAAGAGTCAGTGGTTAAAACAAAATGTTTTTATTAATAGAGTCATAATAACCTAAACACAATAAAACGTTATTAATATTATTAATATATTGAAATATATATAAGTAACGAAATATATTCTGTTTGTAAAAGTTTAATATTTTTATATATTAATTTTATTTTAGGAAAACTTTATAATATTAATTGTGAGAGAAGACAATAAAAAACAATATAATATTATAATATAAAACGACTTTTAGTGAGTGATTTATTAATATACAATCAAACAAACTATTGAGGTTGGAGAGTTTAAATAAGTAATATAAGTCTCATAAGACCTCACGAAACAAGGTTATTTCAATTCAATCCTCCAAAACCTCATGAAAATTATAAAGAAACCCTTCATTTTCGAAGTTATAACCATGATTAATATTTAAGAGAAGCCAACATGAAGAGCATGTGAATTTAATAGATAACAAAAAATTACAGAAATTAGAACCGACATCAATAGGAAAATCAAGGACAAATCGAGTCGAACTCCATCACGAAGATTTCCGCAAAAATTTGTAGATTAAAACTATTTCTGGAATCGAGTCTTTAAGTTCTTCTGGAAAACTTCTGATTCCAAAAAAAATTTCTTACTTATTTTATAAACGTTATAATATATGGATGTTTTTTTATTCTTTCACGCTCAAATGGAAAGAAAACTGTTATATCAGCGACTATAATTTTTATTTTGCATAATTTAGCTTGAAAATATTTTAGGTAATTTAAAAAAAAACGGTACTTATAAAAAACTATTTTTTTTATATTTTAATGACAAATGATTGAGATTGTGTCTAACACTCCGTACAAAGCGATGAAACTTGCAATCTTTTAAAGGTTTCGTTTTCGTTTTCCTACTCATACATAAGATTGCCTAATATTATATCTTCAATAAGTATTAATTTATTGACGACATGCACGAAAGTATCTATTTTTTTTTTTTTTTGTTATTAAAACAAAGTCCATATTGTACCTTGTATGCATAAGATGTCGTATACTTTCTAGCCACTTTTTACTATCGCTACTACGAGTAAACTTAGGTTTACTCGATGAGATAAACAGAGGTGTGAAGACAGCTACATTATAATATACTGGAAATATCGACAAGCTATTCCAGTCCCGCGATGTGCTGATAAAAAACGACGAGACAATGCCCATGGTTTCGACAGATAGAATGTCAATGTCGCGTCTCGGACAGTTTGATGATGGAAGGGGAATGAGGGAATCAAAACAATCACCAAAATGTAGCCTATAAAACAATGAGAGTCTGGCAATTTTACTCCTGTATTCGAGGCTATGGAACTTGACATCAACCAACGCAAATTCGCCAATGTTTTCACACAATCGAGACCAGATTTACAAGACGATTTTACGTTCAGCAGTACTTTACACATCACCGTATCTGTGCTTTGTATTATGTTAAAAGTTGTCCCAGTGTGAACCAGTGACGGACCTTTGCAAGAATGCTGAGCTTTCTTGCTGGTGCTTTCGCTCTGGACTCAACCAACCAACCAAAGTTGAGGTTTATTTAATGTTTATACCTAATATCTGAAGACATTTATGAAAGTAGTAGTCAATGTAAATGGGGTCCTTTTTGGCAGGTGAGGGAAAGAAGAATAAATGTATTCTAAGCGTTTTTCAAAAGATCTAGACAAATCTTGAACCAAATAAGCGACTAGTTATTATCATTTCCTTATCTAAAAACACCATAAAAATGTATTGTTACAATGTCTATTTGTTTATTTCTAATGAGGCTATTAGTTTTATCATGACTCCCTGTCATAATTTCGGAGTGTTAAAGACTATCATGTTCTGTTTTCATTATTACAAGACACTTGTAACAAAACCACCGTTATGAAAATAAATTAATTTAAATGAAATTCGGTCAAAAGTTTCTATTACCCTCAATATATCGGAATTATAACGTGTTTAAAATGAAAATTTCAACCAAATTATTTCTTTATTCCATGAAAACTGGCACAGCGTACCTGAAGTAAGTGATTTGGATTCTTAAGAATGTATTTTAAATAGTTTTTTTAAATAATAATAATAATAATAATAATAATAACAATAATAATAAAACTAGAAGATTAAAATGTAATACTTAAAATATAATTTAAAAACTTTTGGATATAATTTTTTGGTGTGTTCTACTATTTATATAACAGTAAAATTATTATTCATTTTATTTAAAGATTTCTAGTTGTATAAAAAACATGCAACAAAAAACCTAGCTATGTTTAAATTGAGATCAAAATAATTAGAAATATATAAATAATTTGAGCTTTTAAATGATCATTGTTGTACATGTAATTGTTAATACTTGTGATCTGTGAAGATCTTAAGGTTATCTCAGGTTACCGAATATGACTTGCTCTTATTTACTGGTATTGTACTTTTAGTCGGTTTTCTAAAGTCCTCTTAAAACGATGTCTGCTCAAGTGATTTCTGGGACACAAATAGCTCGGTAAGACTACCCTCATTTGAATTGAAATGTAATTAAAATAATATTATGTATTATTTGTGTTTAATATTCTTTTACACAAAATAATACAACAATTTTCCTAAAATTTGTTGTGATTTTTTTTATAATGAAAAAATATCTGTGATTTCAATATATAATAATTTATTTTTAAACATACATTTATATTATTTCTCTAAAGCAGTCATAAGTTGTTCCTATTTAATTATGTTTTAAAAACATTAACAATATTAGTTAAGAAAAGTATAAATGTACGTAATATATTGTATAGAATTCTATATTGATATAGAAATATCAAGATAAAAATAGACAGAGAATTTTTAGATCTATCGAAAATGATCTCCGCGAGCAAGTGGCCAACATGCGCCAGCAGAGCGCCAACTTCCAACCAAGTCTTGCCATTGTCCAGGTCGGAGGTCGCGAGGACTCCAACGTTTACATCAGAGCTAAGTTGAAATCAGCCCAGAATATCGGCATTAGAACTGAACACATCAAACTCCCCCGGGAAATATCACAGGCTGAGGTAAATTTCAATACTTATTGTATTATCAATGCACTAAAAGTACTATTGTAATATTGTGCTAAAAGTATTTATCCGGCTGTATTATTATTATCAAGTTCATGTCGCGAGTCCGCCATGCTCAAAGCTAGATCAAGGACCCCGAATGGGTTTGAAACTAGTCGGGTAAATAGTGATCATGGATCACGAAGGTTTACAAACTTATTGTACTCTTTTACCTCTGTTGTTATTTTTGCATATTATACAAGATGATACCGTATGATATTGATTTACATAAGTTTAAAGATGTTTTTCTCAGCTACACCCGCGACCCAACTCGACCTGTCTTATCAATTACATCATTGCGATCTTGAATTGTTTACTTCAATTTGATGTTTAGCAAAATTATCGGAAAATAATTATGACAGAGCCTTAGATAATAATAAGTTGAGAAGTTGTTTATATTAATATTATCTTCAAACTTTATTTCTATTATAAGTTTTTTATCTATAAATTATTTATTAAAATAGACATTTGCGGAAGTTCACTTTTAATATTCTGAACGGAATTTTATTTATAGAAAATGAATATTTATTAATGACACAAGAGAATTACAAAAAAAAATTGAATATTTTTAACAAAATATATTACTTTAATATCGATATTAGCGTTATTTAGACATATAGTAACGCTAAATTCTTATACGTTAATTTCTTTCTATTATAGTTACTCACGAAGTTGTCTAGCCTCAATGACTCGCCGGACGTTCACGGCATCATCGTGCAGATGCCGCTGGACTCCGTCGAGAAAATTGATTCTCATCTCATCACAGACGCTGTATCCTCAAAAAAAGATGTTGATGGGTACAATAACTGTCCTTATAATTTTTTTTATAGATATAAAAATCATATTTATATCTAAAAATCATATTTGTAAATAAATTAATTTAAAAGATCGTATTTATGGTATGGTATGTATATTAACAAATAGTGATATCTTATATTTATAATATATCTCATTTCAGTTTATTACTAATATTAGTAATTGAAATACAGGTAGTATAAATATTCAATGTAATATTTTCAGTTTGAACACTGAGAACGAAGGACGAATGGCACTGGGTGATATGTCAGGTTTCGTATCTTGTACGCCAGCGGGTTGCGTCGAGCTGATCAAAAGGACCGGAATCTCCATCGAGGGCAAGCAAGCTGTAGTTCTCGGCCGCAGCAGGATTGTTGGAACACCTGTGGCTGAACTCCTCAAATGGGAGAATGCCACTGTTACAGTTTGTCACTCCAAGACAAAGAATTTGAGTGAAATTGTGAGTGGCAATGCCTTTGTAGTGTTCTTTAGAACCTGAAGGTATAAGATTTTCTTAAATTCAGATTTAGTACAAACAATAAGTTATCTGTGATTTATCTTGTTAGTCTATTAGAAATTAGAATTTATTTATAGCGCTATGCATAAATTCATAAATTTCTCTCTACAGACTAAAACTGCGGACATCCTGGTGGTAGCCATCGGCAAACCGGAACTGGTTCGTGGTTCTTGGATTAAACCTGGGGCTGTTGTAATCGATTGTGGAATTAATCCTATTCCTGGTATAGTTCCTTTTAATATGCAATTATATTGAATATACATCGGAAGTATCTTAATATAGACTTACAGTATAGAGAGGAGCTGCTACAGAGCATTGTTCTCTGTGTTTCCAAAATATTCGTCGTTAACAATGATCTGAAATTATCAACATACAAGTCCGTTGTATATTCAATTGTATAAATCAATTATTTATCCCTTGAATAGTCACAATTAGCGGTTAACATATTTGGTTGTTATAGATATGTTTAACTTATTACTCAATACCTTAGCCAAAAAAGTATGTAGCCGTCCTACATTATTGTATGTATGTTTATTATAAATATTATAAGTATATATTTAATTTTTATATTATTAAAATATCTAATTGTGCATTGGAACGAGCCTTTAGTCTCATCGCGGCGAGCTGCGAAACAAATTTTCGAGGCACCGCTTCCCCCTAACATAAGCCTGCCTGAGCCGGCAGTCGAGTTATAGGAGCTAAACGTGATACCCGTGCCGTTCGATCAGCCATCCTCACCTACGTCTATGTGTATTGTGAACTATCGTGTGAACTTTTCTTATATAATCATTGCTATCTTTATTTGCTATCTCGACGATTTTTTAGTGTTTTCCAAGAGCGAGGCTAAGCACGAACTCCATCTCCAGCAGCTGTTTGCCCGGATGAAGGAGTACGGAATGCTTGTTAACACTTCAAAGTGCATTTTTGGAGCGAGCGAAGTCACATTTTTGGGCTATAGGATATCCGCCTCTGGTACCAAAGCTCTCGACTCCAAAGTACAAGCGATCCAGGACTTTCCCGCCCCAAAAACGGTGAGACAACTCAGGCGTTATTTAGGAATGCTGAACATTTATCGGCGTTTCCTTCCCCAAGCCGCAAAAATCCAAGCACCCTTGAACGCCCTGTCAAGGCCTCATACCTTGTCAACTTGACTGGTGACGCCCTTCTTGCTTTCGATCAAACTAAAGCTAGCCTGTCTAATGCTGCATTACTCGCGCACCCCGACTGTGAAGTCAGTCTCGCACTGGTAACAGACGCGTCTGATTTGGCGATGGGGGCAGTATTGCAACAATTTAAAGACGGCAATTGGCAACCCCTTGCCTTCTTTTCACGAAAGTTGCTTACTTCACAACAGAGGTACTCACCTTACGACCGTGAGCTCTTGGCCATATATGAAAGTATTAAATACTTTCGCCATATGTTGGAGGCGCGTCATTTCGTGATTTACACGGACCACAAACAGATCACATTCGCTTTTCACGAACGCAAAGTGAACTATTCACCACGGCAGTTCAGGCACCTCGACTACATATCGCAGTTCACGACAGACATCCGACACATCTCGGGTAAAGACAACATTGTCGCTGATGCCTTGTCACGAGTCGATGAACTACAAATGCCAGTCGATCTGCAACAGCTGGCAAAATCACAAGAATGACCAAGAACTCAATCAACTTTTAAGCGGAGACTCGTCTCTTCGCCTCTCCAAAATAAAAATTCCCGGCAGTGACATGGAAATTTACTGTGACGTTAGTACGTTCTCTCCAAGGCCTTTTGTCACAAGTCCACTACGAAAACAAATTTTCGATAGTCTTCACAGCCTTAGTAACCCTGGTACCAACGCAACTGCTAAGCTAGTAGCAGAAAGATTTGTTTGGCCAGGCGTGCGTAAGGAGTGCCGCGAGTGGACACAGAAGTGCCTTGCGTGCCAGCGTGGTAAAGTGCACCGCCATGTAAAAGCACCACTAGGCGCATACAACTTGCCTCGTTCCCGCTTTTCTTTTATCCACATGGACATAGTGGGACCTCTTCCTTTATGTCAGGGACAACGCTATTGCCTCACGGTTGTAGACCGTTTTACCCGATGGCCCGAGGTCAGGCCGGATATTACAGCGGAAACGCTCGGTAAGGCTCTGATATCGTGGATATCCAGGTTTGGATGTACAACAGATATTGTTACCGATCGTGGGCGACAATTTGAATCCGCACTTTTCCAATACCTAGGAAAAATGATCGGATTCAAATCGTCGCACTACCGCATACCATCCGGCATGTAACGGCTTGGTGGAACGGTTTCACTGTCAGCTCAAGGCAGTCGTTATGTGCCACGCCGATAGCAACTGATGCCAAGTATCACCAAAGGCAATGTGTCCAGCCTTTGGTGTTACTTGGCATCAGAGTTTCTTTTAAGGAAGACTTACAAGCTACACCAGCTGAGCTTGTTTATGGCGAGCCACTTCGCTTGCCGGGCGTATTTTTTGAGTCGGTCGAGCCTACCTCCACCGACACCGTGAGACGGGCTCTGGTAGGAGGGTGATGTAGCCGTTCTACATTATTGTATCTGTGTTTATTATAAATGTTATAAGTATATATTTAATTTTTATATTATTAAAATATCTAAGTGTGATACCCGTGCTGTTCGAAAAGCCATCTTCACCTACGTCTATGTGAATTATGAACTATCGTGTGAACTTTTCTTATAAAATCATTGCTGTCTTTATTTATCTTCATCTGTTAATTTACTCCTTCTGCTCTAGACATTTCCTGTGTTGTGTTCAATAAACTATGGTATAAACCACATCTGCAAACGCTTGTTCATTTACTTCCTATCTCTGCAGCCTCACTTCCGAATCTGCACTGCTTTAGTATATACCCCTATATACTACCACCACTCACAACACCGACCTACCATAAGTATTTGTGGAGGTTATTGAAAATTATTATTGGAGGTAGAGGAAAAGTGTTGTCGGAGGCAGAAGAACACGTTAGAGAATTGTGTTATGAATAGTAGTCATAAGAGCGACAATATATCGTAGATGCCACCAAGGCCAGAGGGCAGCGCCTAGTGGGTGACGTGTCGTACTCGGAGGCTATTGCGGTGGCGTCCCACGTGACTCCTGTGCCGGGCGGCTTGGGTCCTATGACGGTGGCCATGTTGATGCGCAATACCGTGCTGGCGGCCGGCAGGCAGCTGCAACGCGTGTGCGCACCCAGCTGGCCGCTGAGACCACTCAGACTTAACACGCTCTCTCCACCACCAAGGTTATGAATATTTTGGTTATATTTTGTCCACATCCAGTGATACTTCTCTATATTTAAACAAATGTCATTTCGTTAACAGTGATATCGTAATTGCGCGATCTCAAAAGCCAAAATACATTAACAAGCTCGCTGAGGAGATTGGATTATATCCCAGCGAGGTGTCTCAGTATGGCAATAGTAAGGCGAAAATTTCTCTGTCTGTGTTAGACCGTCTGAAGGACCAGCGCGGTGGCAAATACATCGTGGTAGCCGGGTGAGTGATGATTTAATATTGTGATAATTTATGAACATACAAAAATAGTTACAATGTCATATAAATTACTATGTACACTATTAAAACAAATTCCACATTAGAATTCTTCCTTTGCATAACATTTTTCAGATTTTTTTCACGGAATCTTATTCTAATCGATATGTGTTTATGTTTCAGCATAACCCCTACCCCGCTGGGCGAGGGTAAGAGTACGACGTTAATTGGTCTGGTGCAGGCGCTGGGAGCACACCGCGGAAGGAACGCATTCGCTGTCATGCGCCAGCCCAGCCAGGGACCTACTTTCGGAGTCAAAGGGGGCGCTGCGGGAGGAGGTTATTCGCAGGTGCTCGAGACATTATTTGTTTAATTCAATCTTTGACATAAGATATATATATAGATTTTTATGGAAATTGTTTTGTTTTTTTATAGAATTTACGATAAATACTAAGAACTATAAAATAATTAACATAAACAGGTAATTCCTATGGAAGATTTCAATCTCCACCTCACGGGAGACATCCACGCGGTGTCTGCTGCTAATAATCTCCTCGCGGCTCATATGGACGCTAGAATCTTCCACGAGCTTACACAAAAGGATGGCCCATTGTACGACCGCTTGGTCCCGGCAATTAAGGGAGTCCGGAAATTCTCCGCTATCCAGTTGAGAAGACTGAGTAGACTAGGCATCAATAAGACCGATCCTAATGCCTTGACCCCAGAAGAAAGGGTTCAATTTGCTAGACTTAACATCGATACCAAGAACATAATGTGGAATAGAGGTATTAAAACTAATTAATATAACGTCTTTTGTTTCGATCTGGTTCTCGGCACTGAATCGTAATTTGAAAAATTTATATTGGCCTGTGCCAAATTCACCATTTGGGGTCCACCCATAATTTATGCTCACGTTTTTTGAGATTGAAACCACTTTCGGCTGCGACCCTTGTGATTTTGCCGTTTGCTTCCCTATTTTTACGCTATACAGTATTGAGTTTGAAATTGTGTGAATTTTTTTTTTCAGTTGTGGACCTGAACGACAGATATTTAAGAAAAATTACAATCGGACAATCACCGACAGAGAAAGGATTCAGTCGTGAAACTAGTTTTGATATTGCTGTAGCCTCAGAAATTATGGCAGTTCTAGCATTGGGCAAAGATATTAATGACATCAAAGAAAGACTCGCAAACATGGTCGTCGCGTTGGACACTAGCGGAAAACCTGTTATTGCTGATGATCTTGTAAGTGACTGCGATATGTTTATGTTTGCCACTTTATTGTGGGGTTATGTTATCCAAAATATTTAATTTAATTTTAGGGTATAACGGGGGCCCTCATGGTATTGCTAAAGGACGCCTTTGAACCAACATTAATGCAGACATTAGAAGGAACACCCGTGTTGGTCCACACTGGACCATTTGCCAATATTGCCCACGGATGCTCTTCCATTCTTGCAGATAAGATTGCCATGAAACTTGCCCGCGATAAGGGATACGTGGCCACCGAGGCCGGCTTCGGGTCTGATATCGGTATGACTAGCAAATGTAACAACAAATGTAGATCAGATTAGTCATTGCAGCATTAAAATGCTGAGAATAATATGTGCCTAACTATCATATTGCCTACATGATATAATTTATCTATAAAAATATTCGATATCTCAGGTATGGAGAAGTTCTTCGACATAAAGTGTCGTTCAAGCGGCGACACCCCTCACTGCGCAGTGATAGTGAGCACGGTGCGCGCTCTCAAGATGCACGGCGGCGGCCCCGCCGTCAGCCCGGGACAGCCGCTGCACGACGTCTACGTACAGGTAGGGGGTGGTCGTCACTCATGCTATAACATACGTCTGCGTAACGATCAGAACATTAAGCTACAGATTTTTGAGTCTTGACGTGAATGGGAATCAAACCCGATGATAATTTAGTAAAAAAACTTATATCTTCTCAGGAGAACTTGGAGCTTCTTCAAAATGGATTATGCAATTTGGGCAAACATATTAGTAATGGGAATAAATTCGGTGTTCCGGTTGTTATCGCTGTAAATAGACACGGGTGTGTATAGCTTTACTTATAATAACTGTGTATTTAAAATCTCTTATATTACAACAACTAAGCACTGTGAACAGCTGCTGCTAAGGCAATATATTTTTTAACATACACTTTTATTTCTATATAGAAACGATTCAGAAGCAGAATTGAACATGGTGAAAGAGTACGCTCTGAAAAACGGTGCATTCCGGGCAGTCATATGTAACCACTGGGCGAAGGGAGGGATGGGCGCGTTGGAGCTAGCTGATGCAGTCGTTGAAGCTTGTGATTATCCATCTAAATTCCAATATCTCTACCCATTGAATATGTCACTTCAAGATAAAATAAAGAAGATTGCTGTAGAAATGTACGGTGCCGGTCAAGTAGAATATACAGATTTGGTTTTGGAGAAAATGAAGGTGTTGTCGGCTAGAGTACGTATTGTACTGAATATTTTTTTTTCAATTACTAAATATGATTAATATCCGTTTCCAAATTAACTTCGTTTATTTTGAATGTGTCCAGGGTTACGATAAGCTGGCAATATGCATGGCTAAGACATCTAACTCTCTGACGGGTGACCCCAGCGTCAAGGGAGCACCGACTGGCTTTACGCTCCGCATCAATGATATTTTCGTATCCGCTGGCGCCGGCTTTGTTGTCCCAATGGTGGGGGAGATATCCAAAATGCCTGGCCTTCCTACCCGTCCCAGCATATACGACATAGACTTGAATATTGAAACAGGAGAAATAGAGGGACTCTTCTAATTATCTACTTGTTTTTGTTAAAATTCTGTGTATTTATGTAAAATGGGTTTTAAATAAATATTTTTTTATTTCGTTTTATTCGATTATTTTTTATTTATTTTTCAACTGGTTCTCTATTACAGTTTTTTTTTAATAAATTGTAATGTTCATAGCTATTTAAAATTATCAACGATTATGAAATATTTTTTTATCGTTTCGAGTCTGAATATTATTCGACTACTAAAGTAATATAAGTCATTGTTCATTGGAAATATTGGCGTTAGGTAATCTGACAACACAAATATATTTTTATTACCGTTTATCTTATGTAATTTCTAAACTGTGTTCTCAAGATAACTCTTTATAAACTTTACCTGTACAGTAGTTTATCACAAAATGTTTCGATAACGGAATAATCACCCAACAATAACTCAGTAATGGTACTTAGTGATATATAATTCCGTCCATTGTTATTTTATCAAAAAAAAACTTTAATTGATATTAAACGTAAACGTGTATATTTATAAAAAGACAAATTAAAAAATGTATATATATTATTATTATTTTTATTGTTTCTGGGAATAATGTAACATCTTAATTAAATATAAATTTTCCACAATTGTTATATTAAGAGAGAGAAGATAAACTTATCTAGCTTTTAATTTGTATTGTAATTATATAAAATTGGCAGCGTTTCTACATATTTTCATTGTCTTTCAGAAGTAAAAGTATATTTCTTAATAAAAATAATCCTAGTTATATATCTATTCAAAATAATAAGACCCAAGTTAAATGCAGTTTATTATTTAAATCTCTTAAGTATTTATATGTACAAATATTATTATTTACCTTAAGATGATTTTAACTTGTTTTCACAACCTTCGTTATTGTAATTATTATATTTATGTAGTATATTTTCATATATTGTCTTTATGTACTATCAGTATTATACCTTCATTACTGTTAACATTATGTTTAAATTTCAAGTTTGCGCCATCAGCTCAGTTTGCGCCAGATAGGGACAGTGTACACATTTCAAAGTGCATTGACCTTCACATTGACAAATAAATCACGTTTCAGTGTTCAGTTAAGCGCAAGTATCAGATGAATTGATACATTGCCTATATGGGTTCATAATGATTCAGTTTGTGTTGAGATTGCTTGATATTTATAAAATACGTTGTTATAAACATGTTTTAACCCTTTTAATGCCCAGGAGCGCCATCGCGCTGCTCTCGTTAGTTGCGAAAATGCCAGCGTCGCGATAGCGCTCCTTTTTCACAGTCCACTCTGTTTCTGTTTTAGCACATATTGGTAAAATATGTATGTAAAAAGGGTTAAGATAAAATCCTTAAAACTAATAAATAACAAATTTCATTATTAGAATAATGAATATTATATAATATAAGGACTAGTAGCGATGGCGCTAGAATAGATATTCAATCTATGCGTGGGTTTAAAGTTTGTCATCGAGAGTGACGCCGATGGTGTGCTCGACCACATCCTCCTCGTCGTCTCCAACAGCCAGGTGACGCTCCACGCAGCGAGCGATGCACTGCAGCCAGCCCTTGCTGTACAGCTCCTTCACCACGCGTCGCCGGAACACCACCAGGATCAGGAACAACAACAGCCCTTGGAACAAGTTGAAGAAGTCCAGAATCACCCTGGAAAAAAAAAATAAATGTCGCCTTCTGGTCTCCAATTTCCTAAATATTTGAAAAGTATCAGAGCCTTTATTTAGTATTTCAAACTACAATAATATACTTCATATTGACTCGTCTGTGCTCAAAACTCAAAAGTTTGGTTTCTACTGTCTGTACCTGGGTAAATCGTTTTTTCTGCAAGAAATTACTTCCAGAAGATAAAAATATTGCTTTTCTTCTTTCCTCTTCTTTCTTTAAAGAGGTTCATTGTATTATTAAAGGATTATGTTCCTTATAGGAAGGCAGTACAAAAGTTTTTACTTAACAATACTCAAATTATACCTACCATATAATATGGTTTTTTGTGAGTGAGCTGATCATCTCGAATATCCATGGCAGGCCCATTATAATAAACATCTTGAAGGTCATCCAAAATCTGGAAATATTATTCTAAGATTATTAAATATAGCAGACGAAGTCGGTGGCAGCAGCTTGTATAAAATATTTCGTAAGTAATTGGTAATACTGATGATACAGCTCCTGGATAATGTACCTTATAACATCTACAATATTATATATAATTATCCGGCTGCACTCACGTAACTACTATCAGAATTTGCCCGACTAACCCATTTCGAACCCATTCGGGGTTCTTATTCATGAGCTCTGACCATGGCGGAGTCGTTGCGTGAACTGATATTAAATTAGAACCACCAAATATAGTTTATCATAATATCAATAATTGTTTTATATAGCTCAGTTATTCACATAATATATTTAAATTGACGTATGGTGGGGGCTTACTATAGGATTGCCCCATATTACTGAGGATGCCGTAAAGGCCAGGAAACTATAATTGAGTCTACAACATTCATCTGTTAAGTTTCAGAAATCACAAGACACACGCATTATCAAGGAGAGTTGATGAAAAGCCGAGTTGCATATCCTAAAAACTTTTATCATGTGGGCCTAAAAATTGGGACAAATGTCAGGTGAATGATCTTAATAACTTACTTGTACTTCACCGCTCTGACATGGTGCGATGTGAAGGAAACACGCCACAGACTGGCAGATATATACACGAATATACATATGTTGATAGCTATTAGTATTGACATCACACTGTACATATAGTACCATTGTTGATATATATCTGTAATAATAATAATTTGCTTTTTATTGGATACCAAGGAAAGAAAGAAAAAAAGTACATTTACCTTAGGGTTAGGAAATTAAGAAAAACTAATAAAAACAGGGAAGGAGCTGTACATACTTTTAAGCAAACAATTTATATAATACTCTTATTAACTATATTTAAATATTAAATATACATACACATACAAATAAATACCATATCAATAATAATATTATATAAATAATTTGAAGAACGTGAAATGAGAGGATTTGCTCTAGAGGTACGGTATTTTTGTATTTTTTTATTTGCCTGCAAGATTATATAAATGCATATTTACTAGTTTATAAAGACTATTTTTACCATAAAACCAACACGAATTTAATCCAATTCCAGGTTTTTTATGCTTCCCTGGAGCATAATTGATTGCTGCGAGAATGATTGTTAAGATCGCAGGGCTTCCCCAGGCGTATAAAGCGTACCAGAGGTACGGTCTCCAGCTGTAGTCGGAAATGGTCGGTCGTCTGGAATATTATACATGTCATTTCAGGTGAATTAACCATTCTTTCACAAAAATATAAAATTCTACTGGAGCTGTAAATTTTTGTGGTAATAGCACAAAAGCATATCAATAAAACTATGTTACTGATATAACTCGCGTTTATTATTACATTTTATTTATAAATTTTAACCCGATTTTGGTCACCAACATCTTGTCTCACCGCGAACACGTTTGCTGCAAAGCACTCGAAACGTAGGATTTAAATTAATAAGTTATATCCGTAAAAAGTTTTATTGAAATGTGTAGTACTCGTGAAAATCTTAGAAAACATTATTATTACCCGCATTTACCAATAAAAAGTATTCTCACCCTAAAGTTAGATAAAATTGAATTGTTATTGCATTGGTCCAAAAGAAACTTGACAGGAATAAGAAATACATCAGGAAGCTTCTGGTAGCACAGAGATCTAAATTGGAGTACTCTGTTGTCTTCATAATGCCTAAGATAAAAAGTCCAAGGGCCAAACTTAAACAGAAGTTTATTATACTTTTGCCTTGAAGATCTCTGTAAAAAAAAATTAAATATAAATTAGTTTAAATAACGAGAAGAATTTAAATCAAATCAAATCAAAAATCTTTATTCGAACAACTTATACAATATATAGTATAATAAAAAAATATATAGTACAATAAAAAAAACCACTTAACAACTAATACTATTGAAGCTAATTAATTAAAAAGACAGTTATCCAACATGGTCGCCACTCAGCTGATTATTAACAACAATATTCTCAAAAGTGATATAATTTAACATATAATTTGTGTTAAACATCTTTTATAATATCTCAAACTTTTATATTTGTTTTGATATTATTATGTATTACTAGGAATAAATTTTAATTTGAATGAAATACCTCATTTTAGGAAGAATACTGTACACGAATACGATAAGGATGAGGAATATGACGGAGACGAACATACAGTATCCATAGACGCTATCCTCAATGATTTGTTCTTTGATTTCTTGCTCGCCATCAGAGCAGATCACCACCACTGGCTCGTCGATTGTTCTCGTACTGTTTTCGATACAAAACCTGAAAGAGAAGCCTTATTAACTGCAACCTATTATTTTCATATGTATTAGTGTTGTCAGATACTTTGAATAAAAGTGAAATAAATATTTGAGAACAGTCAAAATATTCTCAATTTAATTTCTTATTGCAATATATTTATCATATTAACAAATTAAGTTAGTTAAGTGTAGCAAGTTCCCTGCTATTTACTCGTACATTATACATGCGATTAACTTCTATGACAGTGTCATTGAGGTGTAAAATAAATATAAAAAGCCTTTTATTGATACAGTTATAAATATTTTCTTATGTTTCCTATCAGTTGTTCGACTTCTTAGTTTAACACGTGTTCTTCACCTCTGTTGTTCATGTCATTGCTCACTACTTTTCTTAAAATATAATCTTTCACACACTAAATCCGTCCTTACTCCATCCTTCGTCGGTCCTTCTCTGCTTTTTTCACTATCAATGTTCACATGTTTGTTCTAAATTCATTCATTTATATGTTTACACTATACACTTTACTTTTCGGAACCATAAAACATGACATGACAGGTCTTATAAGTAGTGCCTGTATCCTGGCCATCTTAAATCTTTATCTATCTTGTTAACATCTTGCACCAGTGAACGAACTTGGCGTAAGTCGGAGCAAACTTGTAGAGATAATTAATTTGGGGTAATCAATTTAAAAGACCACATTTTTTGCTAATTCTCCGGCTCTCCTACACCATTCTACTGACCATCACTATCTGATGGTAGTACAGCACTGATCAAATTGCTTATGTCTTTTGTGTGCAAGATTTGTGCGTCTTGTTTTCATATTTGGAATGTCACAATGATACTAATAACCGCATTAAAAAATATTGAATATTTTTAATCTAATTTTGTAATTCAAATCTTAATTGTGTAATTTACATTATTGACCTCAGATCAACATCTTAAATCATCATGATTTCACAACCGGTCATACATTTTCGTTGGGTGGGTAATGATTCACAAAATTTAAAGGAAGTTGTAAAATTACTATATCCAAAGTGCAATTGATTTTTATTGCACAGTTATTGTTTACTTTATTTGTATAACAACTATATTATATGGATTTTGCATATGGCTCTATCTGTAGGCAGGAGGGAATAGGATATAAATGATTAGTAATGTCACAAATCATCTCTAAGATATTTACAGTTTTTTTACAATTTATTATTATATATATTCTTTATTGTACACCAATAACAGTATAAATTTACAAAAAAAAAACAGAACAAAAAACACACAGTAAAATGGGCGGCCTTATCGCCTTAGGCGATTTTACCAAAATATCGTGGATCTTTCACTATGTTTCTTTTGTTACCACTTTTGATATAGTGCTCTTCTTTCTAGATACAGAAAACGGTTGCCCTATTCGCTTTAGCTTTCGCTCCGAGCAATTTTGAAGAAAATTGAAGAGTTTTACCCGAAGTCGCGTACAAACTTGTGTTAAATAATCGCGTCAAGACATTATAACGCGTTAATATATTTTATAAAATTTACTGATTCGTCAAAGAAAAAAAAACCTTTTCGAATTGGATTATATTTTCAAGAAAACATATTGCATGTATATTCATGTATTTCCTTTATCAAAACTAAGTGTGAACATTAATTTTAAAACTTAAAACTGTTTTAATCGCAATCATGACATAACATTTATTGGTAGCTTGAATTATTTAAATTTTCATTACTTACTTGCCGTTCTCTAGTTCTTGCTTTCCCTCCATAAAACTTAAAATTAATTTACCATCTGGTGTTACATATAAATCACCCATACCAGTCAAATGAATAACATCTTTACATTTAAGATTCGTTGGTGTCGTAATATTATTGTTTAAATCCACGCAAAAATTTTCGTCGTCTTCAAGTATACCTTGCTCCGGCTCACAACAGTTGCTCGCGTCACATTTTAATATCCCGAATATTATGAATAGCAAAATTAACTTCATTTTAATACACTTTACTTCACTTTCTTAGTGTATACTATTGAATTTATATATGTATTTAAACTTATAACAGTCCTGATAAAGTTACGATGTTTGTAAAAGCCAAACAAATATAGATAACATTACTAACTCGACACACAACTATTCGCGACGCCAGCGCAATTGCTACTAAAATTACTATATAGTATTTTATAGTAAAACGACTGCTGGTTCAAGGCTCCGGTTTTTAGTTATTAAAAAATACTAACACAGATTCGTATGTTTGGATGAATGAGAATTGCACAACTTATATTTTATATAATATATAACCTACAAAGTTCATGCTGGATGTCGGTAAACTAAAATTTATATTTATTTATAAAAGTAAATGTTTCATAAAATTATTTAAAAAATATTAATACAAGCAATTTCAATTAGGTTTTTTCTTTCAATATAACCTGTAAGGCTCAACCTCAAAAGCTCATCTGCTTTGTCTTTTATTATTTTTTTTAAACTATATGTACATATATTTCTATACTACAAGTCATTTATAAAAAATCTTAAGTAGCCTGGCACAATTCTTTCATATCAGTGCTGAGTCATTCTTTAGATATTCAAAAAAATGTGCTATCCGTTAACACACATGTCATTAATTACTTCTTTGAATTTGTTATTGTATTCTTAATACTGTTACGTTTATTAACAGATGTTACACTGCCCTACAAAATACAGTTATGTTTGTTTCTTGTATTTTTATATTATACATAATGTTTGTGTTATATATAATATTATATATTATGTATTATTAGTATTATCTAACATAATGATGGTGAATTCCCAGTATTCTTCCTAATATATTAAAGATTATATATATACTGAGCAACGACCGTTAGTACGTTGATTTGCTTACACTTGTAAATAAACCTTAACGATTGGAAATTGACATATATCAACGCTAGAAAGCAGAAAAAAATCATTTCGTAGAAATTTTAAATCCAGACCGAGTTTTGCTCATTATGGGCATGTGTGCAAAATTTCGTGCGTGTAGCTCGTAATTTGACGGAGGAGTAGGGTAACAAAGAGTTGAAAATTTGAGTAGTAAAGAGCTTCGCTTCGCTCAGCTCAATTAATTGAGTTCTATTACTCCGTCTCTTCGTGAGACGGGTACCGTCTTGTCTTATCGTATGTAAGAAGTTTAAGTCCCTAAGTGTAGTAAGTACATCAAGTTTTTTAGATTAGCAAATATTTATTTTAGGACTGGTCGGTAGATAATAAAGAAAAACAAAAAATGAAGTCTACTTATTTATTGAAACTTAATATTAATACAGCTTATCACAAAACTAGAATAAACCCAATCAGATCTCATTTTTTTTACGCATCAGGTTCAGCAACTTCGTTGACTATATCGGTGGGCTGGAATGGTGCGGGGGTGTCCTCGTCGTCGCTCTCCCCCCCGGGGTGCACGGCCACGTGGCGCTCCACTTCCCGGGAGCGAGCAGAGCGACTGGAGCCCGGCGCGCTCCAGGATGACTCACCCTGTATGTTGAGTTTTTAATATTTTAAGATTTTCTACTTTAGATGAAGTTGGAGATCAAAGTGAGAGTGTGGGTACTGACCTGTGCGGTGTTTCTGACGCGCTCCAGGTACATGTCGTACACGTACCGCGCCATGTGCGGCATGTCCATCGCGCGCAGCACGAGCTCGTCCGGCACGACCGCCCCGCACGCGCGCTGCGCCGGGAATGACTCGCCGGGGACCAGCTCCAGCTGCAGAGGACGCTCCTGCAGCTGGGGGCAGAATATCGTTAGGCATGACTTTGTGGTTAGGATGACTTTATCGTAATGCAGTAACGGGTTGAATTGCTCTTTGATAAAATTTACGAAAATTTTACGATTTGGTCTTTTACCTGATTGAAGGTAGGTTGTAGTTCAAAGCAGTTTCTGAAGAGGCTGGCCCTAGCGAATATATATAGCCCGAGGCGTGCCCTGGAGGTGGCCACGATCAGTCTTCGTAAGTCCCTCACGTGACCCACCGCCTTCGTGCGTACCAGCGATATCAGGGCTATATCATTCTGTTGACCTTGATACTTGTCTACCGTTGTTACCTGTAATAAGTACAATAATAACAATTATATACAATAGTTATGTATAAAATTCAAAATAACTTATAATAAATACCTTATGCGGTCTCCCAATGAGCGGATTTTCAGCGCATCGTTTGTTAATAACATCTCTTATTAGATGTTTCTGTCCGTTGTAAGTAGTTAGGATCGAGATCTTCTCGGAGGGCCATCCGATGAGACGCATGTACATGAACACTGCTACTACGTATTCTGCTTCTGCCAAATTCTGTAATATTCGAGACAGGATTTTTTCAGCAGGTTAATATAACGTCCATGAAATTCATAGCCTAACTGAGATTTGCTGCTAATAGATATCTGTTTCCAAGTTATCATATACTTGGATTAATCTTGAATCTAAAATTTTGTACTATACAGTGTATTCGAATGGGTCAGAAGTTGTTGATCATAATCTAATTTACAAACCTGGTAGAAGTACGGGCTGGGTTCTGTCTCTCCTGCGCCATTGAAGTCATCTACGTTGATGAGCTGGAAGTCATATTTGAGCCCTGCGTTTGCTGCGCGGTATTCAGGCAGACGGCACACGTGCGACAGATCACCGAGGTTGCGATATCTCCAGCGGTAAAGATTACAAATGCTGGAAATTAAGAAGTATTATTATTAATGCGATAGCCAAGTTCATCTAATGCTGAGTGACGGTATGTGTCAGTGGTTAGTGGCTCTGTCTGGTAAACTAAGGATCGTGAGTTCAATACCTACAAGGGACAGTTGATTGTGTATTCTGAGATTGCTGTTTCGATTTTGGGTGCGCTTTGTGTCCGTTATTTGTATGTTTGTAAAATCTCTAGCGACAGACAGATGGTCGGGATAAAAGATTATTGATTATCGAAACTAAAGAGATCATGCGAGAGTTGTTCTTCATTAAAAAAAGAGGTTAGGTCATCACAAATTTATTCAAACAAGACATTTGTACTCCGTTCAATTTAAAATGATTGAAAGAAGTTGTGACTTGTCAATGACAACATTTAGATGGAGTTAATTTTACAAAAGAAGAACATTACAACAACAAATCTACTGGAACATTGGGGGATTATTCATTGTATTGTTTTTAACACACTGTACACCGCCAGACTGATCTATCAGTGTGCACAATTGTAAATTTTCGAATATACCGTTTTTGATTTATGCTTGCACAAAGGATGCAGAAAAGTCTCTCATAGAGAGCTTCGCTAGGTCCGCTCGCTTCGTTCAATAAAGTAGTAATAAGAAAAATTCCGTAGTTTTTTTTTTTCAAAAACAGTTTGTATTAGAAACACGACAATAGCAGAAATCGTTGCCATCAACTCTTTAGTAATTTAAAAATGTCGCAACATTTTTAATAAATAACACCGTCTCGTACAAATATAAATGTATAATGTATTTGGGCGCTCCTTTGTTACGTGTTGCTACACGGAATAACATTGACTCATAAAATTTTCTTGTGAGTAAAAGGTATTTCTAAGCACTTTTAATTTCTATTAATAAATCATCAATTCTATAAATATATAAGAAGAAGCGTTGTTATTCATATGATTTATATATTTTTATGTTATTGTATATTTGCAATAAATTATTTCAACTTTTTTTTAAGGTTTAACATTTTGTTTAATGAGATGCGTGGGCGTTCATGCGAAAAGCTGAAACCGGTCTTCATTTAAAATTCGTACATGTAAGCACAGTATGTTTGTTTGTTCTTATGGTGTGACGTAACTATGCTTTTATTTTAACTTCCTAAGTACAGTCGTGAAGTAAAATTCTAAAAAAGTGTAAAATTAAATATTTTATTAGTTACAATATGTATGTCTTATACGAATAAGAAATAAATAAAACTTAAAGTAGAGTGAGCCTTTTTGGTCTATCATCTTTTTTGAAATATATATATATATATATATATATATATATATATATAAACTGACTGACTGACAGATACAATCATCGCGTTAACGCGAACACGTTTGCTGCAAAGCATTCGTCGGTCAAGTCGGGTTAAATTTAAAAATGTAATAATAAACGCGAGTTATATCCGTAAAATCGTACTATTATTGCAGTTTCAATAAAACCACTTTCGATTTCTTCGCAAGAGTGTACTTTTTGAGAGCGCAGGAACAGAATCCCGCCTAACAATTTGGTCCGACAAAAGAATTGTATTTTACAAGTTTTAACTTATTACTAATGAACCATCTATCAAATCAGAATTAAATAAAGCGGAAAGGCCTTTTCTGCAGCCCTTCTCCTAACCGCTCTCGCGCCCTCTCTCTCTCTCTCTCCCCTGTTCATTTCTCCTTCCATTCTCTAAAGACATTTTCTACTTCATTGTACCTGTGCGAGTTTATCAAACATTCGGTTCTAAGAAAACTATAGACGCTATAGCTTTGCCGAAATTGTATGTCGTATAGTTGGACAAAGTTCAAGGCTGTGGCATTTTTACGAGATATTTCTCTCAATGTTATCACAGATTAATAATTTTTATCTTGTGGTCTACTATGAACCAAAAGTAACATAGTCTTGTTTCAATATTACTTTTATGTTTATGATTTTTAATTTAAGGAGAGCAATAAATTAGTAATAATTCAGTAAGAATATTAACAGAAACTTGATTAAAATAATATTGTTTTATAAATGTTGGGAACGAAAAGGGAAAGTAAGATTGCTGTAATATTACTTTAAGAGACGGTTTTGAGGCAGGTCTTAATTGTTATATTAATGTTTGTATCAGTGGGACTAATTATATTGAGGTAGATCTATAGGGAACACAAATATAACAGAAAAACGTTTTTCAATGGAAACTTTTGTTCTGGTAATATGAAAGTTGATCAGATTTTGCCCAGCCTCCTCAACGATTACTCTCTTATCAAATGATGTATGAGAGTATTTCATGTTCTCGTATTAACGTATAATATTAATATAACGTACGTTTTTAAATGAGGTCTTTCAGGTATAACATAATGGGATACCCATAAAACAAAATGTAAAAATAAATAACTAACTGATAGTGTATTTCTTGCACTATGAAAGTATGTTTTATATTTTTTCAGATTTTATTAATATGTTTTTTATATATAGTATAGTATTGATATTATAGCTCACATGTATTATTATTATAGCTCACCTGGACCTCGCTCTCCCTTGTGCGTCCAGTTCTACATACGGCACCCCGAGCCTCACCATGCGTGTGAAGAGACTCTGTTCCATGTTGCAATACTTCTGGAAGGCCATATTTTTGACCACCGGGGGCAGCTGGTGATGGTCACCAATCATTATCCATCTCTTAAGACGAGACCTACCATCCTGGGGATTTTGCAGAAGCAACGGTATAAAGGTCTCGATTTCCAAAATTTGAGCAGATTCTTCCATCAAGATGTTGTCGTATTTGAAACCTGCAATAAATAAGTTAATGCCAGAAGATTTATTAAAATATGTTATGTTTTATGTTCTATGACATACCCATCTGGACCAATTCTGATCGTTTGAGCGCCGCGTGGGTACAGGTCATGGCGATGATCTTAGCTTCCTTCACCAATAAATACTTTGAGCGATCCAAACCAGAGCGGAGTAACTCGAATGCGCGAAATTCTTCTAATTCTTCGAAAATATGGTGAATATACCTAATATTAGATATAACTGTTAGAATATATATAGATATAACAACTTTATTTCATTTAAAAATGTAACATACCGATAACAACTAAGAGCAATTTCCATATCTTCGTCATAAGACTTTCCGGGGAACAAGGGCTTGGGAGCACTCTCAAAGAACTCGTGGAAGGGAAACTCTTTACCGATTATCTCAACGGACTTTTTCTGTAAATAATTGCAAGTATGGAAGTAAGTAAGTATGGTCTAAAATGAAACAACATTTTTTATTATCTGCTGGAATAAGTTTCATTGATATTCCCTAAGAAACCTGGTATGACTGTCGGTATTGAGCCTATGCATTCTCAACTCACCTGGTCCCTCTGACAGTTCCTCAAGAAGGTCTCCCATCGTGGCTTAACGTGATATACGTGGAAGTGGTGTGCCAGCTCGCAGGTGGCCCCCGCCTCCCCGTCACCCCCTCCTGCACCCCCACTAGCGCCCAAAGCGACCTGCAGCCTGGACACCTGTTCCAGCAGTTCCAGCCGCTTGGCGAGCACGTAGTTCACACGACCGTATCTACGAAAGTGTATTAGATTGTTCGTCATTAATATCATTCATGGGTAAACCAATCTTACTTGATATAACTCAAGACCTAGAACACAAACAAACCTGGAGAAGTCTTTATCAGTTTGGAGAGCCTCCTCTCCGTGTCCCAGACGCAGAAGATGCCGTTCATCCACGTCCAGCTCAGCCACCTTCTCGAAGAGCTGGTTCAGTGCCTGATTACTGTGGGTCACGACTAGCGTCCTCTGTGATGGGAAGTTGTGATACAAGTTCGATATTATCTGCACCGCGACGTCAGTTTTACCTGTTGTCATAAAAATAATTGATATTTGAATTTTTTTTTTATTTTATTTTCCTTTATCCTTTTATATAGTATTTAAATGTTTGTAGGTTATTGTATTATATTCATATTTTATTCATAATAAATCTTTTCTAGCTTTTACATGTTTAGAAACATTTTTTTCTTCTACAGTCTGTGGTTTAGTATTAAGTACGCCGTTCGTACATTTTTTTGGAACAATAAAGAATTACATAAAAAATATATACATAATTTGATTTCGTCGTAAATTGTAGTACGATATAATACGCTAAAGTGGAATTTAAATGGTCAGTATGGAACTGTTAACTGTCTTCGATTTTTAGTAGAAATGAACATTAGCGCAACATTGCTATAGAAAATAATATATAAGTAGTGAGTTTCACGTGAGTTATTTAGTTTATTATAATAATTATTTAGTTTATTATAATATTTTAAGCGCAATGATCCTCGTTTATTCATACATATTCAAATTTTGTTTCCGATTTATAGATAGAGTATATTAAAGTAGGAAAGTACATGGACTTTAATTTTGAAAGTTTGTATAGACAATATTTTTTGGATGAAAATAATATTTGATTTGATGATTGGATAACTAAAACAATAGACTTGCCATAGTCTAAAATAATGTTTCCCCCTCACCATAGACACCTCATAGACATAACACTAAAAAATGCTTCCTGTCATCATAGTTAAATTAGACAAGAAATCGCTCCCCTCGACCATAGACTTCTATAAGAAAAAAAAAATACTTTCATTGGCCATAGACTCCCCATAGATTAAACAAAAAAAAAACGCCCCCCATAGACTTTACATAGACATGACAGAAAAAACTCTATAATTAGATTTGTGTTAACAACAAACAAAGAGCAATAACCTCAATAAGAACACGACCTTGTGTTTCTATTAATGTTAGTCAGGAAGCTTTAAATTAGTATTAATTTCATCAATTTAATGACGATGTCGAATATACGACGAGGAAACCCGAAAAAAAAAACTGGATAAACCTGAAAAAATGTCACCACATGATTTTATATTTAGATTCATGAATACTTTTTCAGTGAACATTTTGACGTCATCTTATAAACAGATTTTGTATGATTCTGACAATTAAATTCATATTTTTTTTTCTATCACAGATTATTACAAATTTTGTGAGGTCATTTTGATAAACGAGAATCATATAGCAAATCAATCTTTAATTAATATAAATTGACGGTTTTTGTATGTTTCTTGAGAGATGGGTATGATAAATGTTTTTAATAGGTAAATTGTTAATGGTAAATAAAGATATTTTACCTGTCCCGGGTGGTCCCACTACGAGAGTTAGTCCTGGCTGCATTCCTGAACGTATAGCTTCTACTTGGGTAGGAGTGAATAATATGTTGTTTCTAAAAAATAAGTCAAATATTAATATATAAATATATAACTGACATAAATAACTAGATTTACACATATGTAGAAATAACACAAATAACTTTATATATTGGAATCGAACCCACGACCTATCAGGATCACTAACCATAAGATTTAAAAATCTTAAATGAATAAGTACACTATTTTCTACTAGAAGTAAAATGTTATATTATTTTTTTTTATAATAAACATTACCGATTTCGATTCAGTCATTTAATTCAGTCGATAACTACAGTTAAAAAAGATATCTACAGTTTTAGTTTTAACTTCTTGTTAAATTCTGAAATACTAAACTCACTTCTTGGGTTCATTGTAGAGATAGGGTCCTCGCTTGGGCTGTACATGAGGTTCTACTACAATCACTTTTCGAGGGTCATCGTCCTCCATCGCGGAGTCGCCCAGCTGTTTACGGAGTACGTTCTCAAAGGTCAAACTGGTCAAAGGAAAAAATTATATAAGTTTTAAACATAATAGAAAGAGAGAATGAAATAAAGAAAATTTTATTTAGAACATTACACAAAACACAGACATTTTTACACACAGAAACATAAAATTTATTTAATTAGAATTAAATAATAAACTAAAAAAAAAAAAGAAAACACAAAAAAATATAAAATTAAACAAAAAAAAATAAAAATGAACACAAGAAAAATAAAAAAAGAGTATAATAAAAAAAAACTAAATTCCTAACTAATACGAGAATAACCATTTATCACTGACCCAATGTTAAAGCTTAATCTTTAGAAATAGAAGGCCAATGTTTATTTGTCAACAACTCTATACTTAATTTTTTAATAACTCACTTGAAGGGACGCACAAGCTTTTTAGGGTCGTCTGTCTTGACCTTTATCTCGTATCCCGGGAAGCTGTTCCTTAAATGTTCCATATCCAAGAAGGTATCATTGAAGTCCAAACTTGGTATTTCATCAGGCATTCTGTGAATGATATCTTTTTTATACCAGACTCTTGGCATGAGAAAAAATGTAAATAGAAAAAAAGAATATAATAAAAAGAATATTAACTGTTTTAGTTATAATTGAGCCGTTACTTTCGGTTTAACTAAACGAACTATTTGGACAAGAGGTTGTCAACCTGCCAAAATTTCGATCGTATTAAGTCAAGAGTCGTTGATATTAAGTCCAATGGTGTATCTTTGAACCAATATTGGAACCAACTTTGGCATCAATTGCACACAGACAGACAAAAAGGTAGCTTTCCTCATCCTACTATTATATCTAGTAAAGATTTTTATATATATATTTATTTTTTATTTCTTTATTTTGCTATCTTCACCTGGTGTAGTGTGCCTGTCCTGGGTCTCCGTACCCCAGTACAATGTCATGAAGCCACTCCGGCACCACGCACTCTGTGTTCATCAGCTCGCGAATTGTCTCCAGCACGGCTTTGAAGTTGTTTTCTTTTGGCTTACGACGGACCACTATGTTGAAGGTCTCGTATACATCCTGTATGCGCAAAATTTATGTAAATTTTTATCAACAATTCAACCTTATTACATTTTCAGAATGATATTAAAATCATTACGGAAGTTATTATAGCATTTTGATATAAAGACTTCAATTTACTTTTTAAGATTGTTAGTTTGATATGTTTTGTTTCCTGAATAACTTATATGTATTTTTGTAATACTATTTTGTTCTCATTTTAATAACTTAAATATGGGGTTAGTTATTTTTCAAACAAATATTCTAATACAGATTTATATAAATATATTGTTTTGGCACTTATATTTTTTATGTACGTAGATTTCTATTTTATATTTTTAAAAGATAAACTGAAACTGATTTTTTTTATAAAAATTTTAAAATAAAAAAAAATGTGCTTTTTAACTCCGATATCTGGACAACCTCTAGTTTATTTTTGTACACTATTCTTACTGAAAAAATTGCAATTTTTTTTCGGAATAAGGAAAATTTGTACATTAACTAAATACAATATTTACAAATATATTATTTGTAGTATTTTATTAGTGTCAAAAATTTTATTCTATTAAATTAGTTTTTTTTTAATATTTTAAACTATTTTCAAAGTAAAACCTTTACAGTCTAACATTTTTCAGAGATATTCGGTGTTTTATATTGAATTAATTCAACGTGGATTTATTTTTATAAACCATGGTTTTTCAGAGACATTTTGTATTTTAAACCATTCAAAGTAAATATTTTTTTGTAAACCGTCGAGTTTTTAATGATGGTAAAAATGATTTTATTACCAAAATATATAAAAATATGTTTAGTAAACATATCACTGAGTCTGTTTCGATAAAAGCACTTTTGTCTTGAGTTCAATCATAAATACGTTCTTTCGACTTTATGTCAATCAAATATTTTTAAACAGAAAAGAGAGAAATAAAATAGATTTAAAATAAACTCCTATAATTGAGCAAAGCTTATGAGAGCATCTGCATCCTCTGTGTAAGCATCAATCAAAAACGGTAACTGAAAATTTCATAATTTTGCACACTAACAGACATCAGTCTGTTTTGAAAAAAAAAATCAAATTTTCGCGATTTTGTGACCGCAGCGAGTCAAAATTGAGGTCTGGTTCGCGCTCCTAGTTATTACAAACTCCCCCAGAAAGATAACTAGTCACCGCAAGCAGCAGTTCAATCAACGCAAGGGTATATAGTATAGTTTAAGATTAATTAAAAACACGACAATCAAGTCATAAATCTTAACCCTATTTACGACTTTATTTTAATATATTTTATTACAGATTTCTTATTCTGACTTTAATGGTCTTAAGACTAATAAAACTAAAAGTTTTTTGAGCTAGAATAGAAACTAGTTAAAACAAAGAAAATATATTTTTATATATTTTCCTGTATATTGTATTAATATAAAAAAGTCATGTGAAAAGTTAACAAATTTTATTTGTATTGTATTGTATAAAAAATCGTATCGTATAGTCTACGTTTTTTAATAAAAAAGGACAAAATCGCTGAGTTTCTGTCTTCTTTTCAGGACTATATAAAATTGTTTTTATAAACTTATTTTCAATAAAATATGTTCATTTTCATATACATTATACAAACTTTAAAGATCTTTCCCAAGTTTTTCAGTAATTTGTTCCTATTTATTGATATAGAAATTGCCAAATATGTCAAATTTATTACCATTATAACGATAGTGATGTGACATGTACACTAAGATATTACCGGTTTATTTAGTTTATTATTATTAAACATTATATTAATAAACAAAATTGTGACTATACGTATCTTGTAAAGAGTTGGGAACGTAACAATTCTAAAAATAAATATTCAGCTTGCGATAAACTTGCCCCAATATATTTGCGTAAAAAAATATTATAAACAGGAAAATATTGGTCAACGCAAAAATTTTTGTTGGGTTGGAAAAACGTCAAGTTTTCGACCGATAGGAAACACTCAGGAAGCTTGTTATGGGATTGATTAATATTTCATTTGTGCTGTAAATTTTTTTTTTTGGGTATGTAGGTATCATTGTAATATATTAAGCTTACCAAATTAGAAGTATCATAATATTTAATGTACGGAACACCTAACTTAAGTGTAAATAATGTCTGCTGGTCCTTATACAAAAATCAAGCTATTGTATACAAATTTGATTATAGAAAACATTTTGCATATTCGTCTTAAAAAAAATTAGGCACGTTTTTGACCGGAAACAATCAGTTAGACTAAACTACGTACCTCTTTACCCTTGCTTGCTTCATCCAGGTCTAATCTGTACTGATTAGGGTCCAATAGAAGTCGGAATGTTCTGGAGTCTCCCTCTAGTTCTGGTCTTGGTTCGGGACCGTCCTCTATGACCCTCCCCGAAGCGTCCAACATCCCCTCCACCTCACAACCCCGTATGTAGATTATACCAGCTTGGTCCACCATACTCTTCTTATAATCATATTTTGTTCCTACAAATATATAATATATATATTATACATGTAATGTATATGTTGAAATGTATTAAAAGCTTGCATGAACTATTCGCATTAACAATACGTGAACAACATATTGTAGTTTAAGAGCGTCTACACACAGCGTCCGAATAGAATTCGATCCGAAGAAAATAAAGAAAACTCGAACGCATTTGAAACTTTTTTTTTGTATACGAGGTCAATAGTTGTAGTTAAAAAAATGAAAATAAAATATATGGTACTTATTAATTACTTTTAACGTATTGCAAAATAATAATAAAATAGTTTTTATAATCAAATTTAATCACAAAGACTCCTCTGATTAAAGGAGACTTTAATTCGAATTAAAAAACTACGCAGATCGAACAAAACATTCTGTGGCTATTTCAGACCGTTATTTCTCGAACTCAGATCGAATATTAATCGGACGTGGTGCTTAAGTAATCTGAAATATATTCATTGTTTTGCCACTGTCACACCTTTGACTTAAGTCGTTAGTGTGAAAGTGACAAAACAGTCTAAGTTCTATTGGGTTAAAATATTTTTTTAATAAGGCAGTTAGTGCTTAGGACATGTTTTAACCTCGTATTCGTTTTATTATATAATACATAAAGATTTATTGTTATTTATAAAAAATATTTTTTAAGTTCAGATTTATTATTTTCAAATTAATTATGTATATTATAAATAAAATCGGTTGCAAAATGTTATCAAAATCTGTTAAGCCATTTCTGAATTGAGGAAGAAATTTTTATGTATGTAGGTAGGTGTGTATACATATGTATGAATTTGTGTGGTGACGTCATAAACATCTTATAAACAAATCTCGTTGAAAATACCATTAACATAGAATCTATTCACAGATACTTTTAAAACACATTCCAGTTAACCACAATATCTTATGAAGTCTTCAAGGTCTTATATTTGAGAGTCTATAATACGCAATACAGATTAAAAATAGATTTATTATCAAACCGAAATCTCTGACGTCATTATCAACATTGAAATTACAAACTAATGGATATCTTTTATATTGTTCATGTGATTTCAAGAAAACACAAACCCTTCCGAATGATAATAATTTTCACAATATAAAACAGAGAAAAGACCTTGGTGCTCCGATAAGCACTATCTGGCCATCTTTATAATATTGTTAATAGGAAGATACAAATATATAGTATGAACTTTTATGTTTGTACACACACACACACATACACACACACACGCACACATAAGACAATTTATTTTGCTATAATTATATATGATCGTAGGGATTATATTATTCTTAAGAATGTAGAAGAAATCTACATTGTTGATATATAACAGGGATAGCGAACCTTTTTAATGATCGTGCCACAAAGTGAAAAAAAAAAATTTTTAAATAGGTAACGTGACAATAAAATTTAATTCCAAATACAAATAAGTGTAGATTTGTAATTTTTAATTCATTTCTATAGAAAAAGATAATTTATAAAGTAATTACTTGATTTTTGTGCGTGCCATCAAAACTTTAAAATGTGTCAGTTGTGGCACGTGTGCCGTTGGTTCGCCATCCTTGCTATTTGAAGTTGAAATAAATTATTATTCTTAATTAATAAATCTTTACTACCAATAATATTAACATTTTATTACCTATACCCTGAGTAGGACGGACGGTTATTAGGAAGCATACGTCATGTTTTCGAAGACTCTCCCACTCGTGTTTGATTTCGTTTCTAACGCTTAAAGTCACTGTGACGTCAGCGCGCACTCTGGAAGGAGCTTTCTCTCCTATATTCGGCTTGGCGACTTCCACCACTGCCAGGCTCTGTATCGGATGTGCCATACGAGCCCACCCGCCGAATATAACATTACCGTCTTCTGCTCTCCTGGTAATAAAATAAATTACATGTAATATAATTATTCTTTCTCATCTGAAATTATAAAGAATTATAGTTACCATGGAGCTAAACGGTACACAGCGTCTTCAATGTCCTGTCGGATTTCATCTGGAATTGTATAAATTAAATTCAATACTTGCGATATATCATTTTGTTTTTATATACAATATAATATCATAATCAGAACAATAATACTTAAGTATGGCTTTACTAAAAATAAATGAGAATTCGTCTGCTGAATTCCTTTCGCTAGCTCGTCTCAAATCTGTAGCCGTTATCCGAGCTGGTGGTATCTTTGACATGGACAAGATATAATTCAAACCACTTATTTTCGGTAAATGTTTCAATTATTTCCATCTACTTTGGTGAATAAATAAGAACTATTTAATATTAAAAAGTAAAAAAAATCTTATCCAATTTATTAGAGTACATGAAGTTCTCACGTTCACAATCATTTCTAAGAAATTTGGGTGGTATTTCAAAGAATAGTTGCGGTATGCTTTGTCAGAACACTTTCAGCAAGTTGTAAATAAAGTAAGTTACAAACAAACAAAACATTTATCTTAGACAAACGACGTATATTAGTGGACAAGTGTATGACGTAACACATTGTATGGAGATTATTTTGCAATTATTCAGATAGTACTCACCAGATTGTTATTTGATGTTATATCATCTATTCTTTGGTTTGACAAATATAAAATACATTTCAGCTGATGCATACATTTTTATATTTTAACCAAAGAAAACTTCATTTCATTTAATTATAGGAAAAGATAGTAAGTACTTTGTAAAAAAACCGTAGAAGAATTGAATTGAATTGAATTAAATTTTTTAGTGTCTCAGTATATTCATATTTTTAAATTAAACTTCATCGCTAATAAAATAAAATTATACAAGTTCAAAAGCTCGTTATAATTCAATATAAAATTATGACGATATCTTGAGAATGTATAAATAGTTTTATCTTTTAGTATACGTTCTTGTTTTAAAATAAGTTTACATTAATAAAACAAAGATATATTTCAATATAAAGACTATTTATATGCTGCTGTTTGACAGAGGTTACGAATGAACATCGATATATTGATCAAAATAGTTCATCTATTTTAGGAATTCCACAAGGTTGTTTAAAGGCGCCATTGTCGTTTCTGATATATGTGCGGGATAAAATTTATATATTCAATACAAAGCGAAATTTAATAATAGATAATTATATCAATACTATTATAATTGAATACCGTTTTTTATCTCTTTTAATTATTGTAATAATAAAGCCAATGAACTATTGACAACCTAACTGATTTATGTTGAGCAATGTCAAGCTCATTTAAATTTTAAATAAATTAAGAATGAAATGTTATATATTAACGTTAAAATTAATTTAAAATTTAAATTTTGTTTTGGTAAACTAGTTGATTTAAACAATACATATTTACAAGGTATAATGGAGTATTTGTTTACAATTTAGCATTTCTAATAAATGATTTGAGAGCCTGCATAGCTGCCAGTTATGTATGCAAGTATGTAGGCAAGCTTATCTCATCTCACCTGAATACCAGTACTAAGTGGTGGGACATACTGTGGATATTTTTAATTAAGAACCGTGATACAGTAGTTAGGTTTGTACATAATTATAAGTTTGTTTGTCTTATCTCTATGTCTAAGCATAAAATAAAACATGTGGCCTTACCGCCATCTCTGAAAGTAATATTACAACAATCTTACTTTCCCTTTTCGTAAAATATCTAAAAAGCAAAATTATTTTACTAAAATTTTTGCCATTAACTTTTTTTTGCTTCTCTACAAACGCAACGGTCTAAAAAAGTTTATTTTTTGTAATTGAAAAAAAAAATTACCTATTTATTAGTTTTACAAAAATTAAAATTCATCAAGTCTGAGTTCATAACAATCATAAATAAATACTTTTACGTTGGTTTTATTATTAGCAATATCTAAAAAACTAGATTACAATCATTTAACAATAATTTAAATTACAATAAGGGACATAAAAATAAAAAAAAAAACGTATTAACATTAATGAATTCATCACTAGTTAATAATTATAACCATTGTATAAGATTTCAAGATAAATATATATTGAAATCAATGTTGAACAAGTCATGGGTGAGGTCAATCTGTATGTCATTCCATACACTAGCTAAGAGCATGAAATTGTTAAATAGTACGTATATCATGTTATGACTCGATTACCAGATGCCAGATGTGACTAAGAATGATTGTCATGTTTAATAATGGTTTAAGAGTAGCGAAGATTTATATACTTTAAAAGGTATAATTTGTATACGATGTAAAGGTATAAGATGAACAATTTGAAAATAATATTCTAGAAGTATCAACAAAAACAAAAAATTTCGTTGATAAAAATAGATGATAAAAAGGCGCAGTAGCTCAATAGGTGAGTCGACAGGACAGTATCGGTATATTCGTAGGTTCGATTCTAAAATCTTAAATATTCTTAGGTAATTTTAAACAACTATAATGCTAGTGGAAGGTTATACTAAAAGCTTAGTTTACTCGGTATCAGCTCTAAACGATCCTATAATTAAAAATTTAGGGTACAAAGAATACTTACAGGTGCTCTCCAGGCGGAACAGATTGAAGTTCCTCAACAGGTAGTCGTGTAGCGTGAGGAACTGCAGGTTAAGTTTGGGCAGTGCGAGACAACGCTCCCCACTGTACACCTCCGTGGGCACCACGTGTTCATCCCACACTACACGCTCCGTGGGATATAGAGGCATGCAGTTCAGCTCTTCCAGCTGTGATGTACGTCGCTCGTGACGAGATATCTGGGTTCATAATACAAGCTTATTTTCTGGATCTACCTCACTATTCTCGTAGATTTAGACAAATTAGCTATACATAATCTTTTTATCTAGATATTTAAGAAAACACGAGCTGGAAATTGAACCAGGCACCTCATGATTACTTTTAGCAGCCAGCCAACAAGATGAGAATTACAATTTGTCTTATACATGAATATAAAAATCTTGATATATAACATTTTTAATCTGAAAATATATAATAACATACTTGAGTTTTTATCTAGTATAGCTTCGGATTTTGCAAATTGTTTGAACGATATCTATATATAATTTTTAATGGTTTTTCACGAGTGATTCATATGAAATAAAACACATGGCTGAGAATGTTAACTGTATATCCAACAAAAAATACGTGAAGAATTTTAAACATACCAGAAGTTCTCTTAGGAAAGTTTTATCTAGCCTGTGCCAGGGTGCTTCATCCTCTTTACCTTCCATCGGCACCAGGTTCAGGTAGGTGGCGATTGCTCTTAAAGCCTTGTCACTGGATTAAAATTGGTCAGTTTAAAATTGAGAAGTACGTTTTGAGATATTTTGGATATTATATTACCTAAGATTCCCAAAATGTTTTTGCAGAGATTCTCTCGTATCAACGCTTGCTACATTTGCAAGTGAAAACAATCTGAGGTCTGGAAATTTCGAAAATGCTGCTTTCTGAAACAAATTTTATTAATAAATATATAATACTCAAATATTTTAAATATTTAAAGTTTTCTTATTTGTATATGGTTGTTTAGTTTAATTAAAGATACTATAAGATATACAATACAAGTTCCTACTACTAGTTCCCTATGACTAAGTTAATTTCGAGAAAGAATGAACGGCACCGGTTTTACTACGCTCTGAATTTCTTGAGGAAAGTTTAATTATATCAGAAATATATATAATTAAATATATAAATAATTATTAATCCAATTACCAATAGAAATTACAGTACAAAATAATATAGAAAAAAAAACACGAAGTTTTATAACAAAAGTTAAATCGAAGTATAATAAATTAATATTAATGAATTTTAAAGAAGCTTTAATATTAATTATAAAAAAATATTTAATTATAAGTATCAACATTATTTTTGGTTGAAATTGTAACAACTGTTCAAAATTTTCTTTACTTCAAAATTATGATCAAAATTAAATATAATTATTCGGCTGTACTCATATTATTACCATCGGTTTTTGCCCAACTATTATATCCGACTGGCGATTCCGCCATGATCAGAGCTCATGAATTAAATAGTCGGGCAAATTCCGATAATAATCACGGGAGTACAGCCGGGAAATTATATTTAATAGTAATCATGGATCACGAAAGTTTATATACAAAAAAATAATTTAATTTAAATTTAAATATAATATTTTTAAAACCTAATATAATTGTTTTGAATATTTTTATTTTTATCAAGACATACGATCTCTGTGAACGGTCATTACATTACACATATGATAACTTTATATTTTGTAACATGATATAATATATAATTCGGTTATTTGTTTATTAATGTGTTAGGAAAACATATTATTGATTCTTTTACCAAACCGACCGAAATGACAGAATGGGTACAAATACGTATAAAAATAAGATAGTAAGGTTGAAAAAGAATGGCAAGACTAGAATTCTAATAAAACAGATATATATTTCTATTATATATATTTATCCGACTATACTTATGTCAATACTATCCGAATTTGCCCGACTAGTTACGAACCTATTGGGCTCTTATTCATGAGCTCAGAGTGAAGAGTTCACGCCGCGATTTCACCAAATATTCAATGTTTTCACGAACTTATCAGACAATTTCTGATACTAATAACGTGAGTAGAATCGTTTAATTATATGTAATACTAATCATGGCTCACAAAAGTTTAAATACAAAAAACATTACTTTATATAGTAAAACTACAGAACAGCTCTTCAAAACTACCTGCAGAGATGTTATCCTCGAATAGTGCTGCAACGTCATATCTCGGTCCATCATGGGGTCTCCAGTCTCATCACTGATCTCGAAACGAGCGTAAAATTTCAGCATTTCGAGTAACTGAAACAAAATTATTATATTAATTATTTATAACATTTAGGGATAAATTATTAAAATCATAACTTCCTGTAGTCTATGAGTGAACCGCAAACAAACAGATTTATAAACAATAATTTTAAAAATTATTGTTTGAGGGGCTTATTACGTATATACAAGTTATTAAGTGCGACTTCGTCTCTGAGATTCAAATAACTATCTTATCCAATCCAATCCAATCAACCACAAAGAAAATTTTATACAAATTCAAATATTACAATATTATTTTAAATATTATTTTAGCATAAATTAATATTTGATCTTGTAGTAATATATTTTTCAGATGTGAAAAAAAAAAAAAAATATTGATTCAGATAACAAAATCACACTAAATGTAATGAAAATGGGTTCAGTATAAAAGACAAAAATATTCCATATATATTAATATTTCCTATTATAGTTACAAAATACATGAATATTGTATACTATTACAAAAGATAAAATAACTTCTCTATGAAAGCGCTAAGTGGAATTCGTAAAGTGACTTCTTTGTATGTTTATCAGTACCAGTAATAAACACTATTATCAGTACGTCACGTCAACTATTCTTAAAATGGAACCCTTTATAACAGTTCGTTCAAAACCATGGTACAAGCATAGTCATAAATTCCATTGAAAGCTGTTCTTCAATGACTGAAGCGTACAGCCTTTAGTATCGGTTGCGCCGGCGCAGGCTGACGTCGCTTCTTGCGTACAATAGATACATTGTTACGTCAATATAACATGATTCATTTGCATATAAATTTATATCAATTACAATAATATAATAAAGTGTATTAATGAAGTAAAAATAATTTAAAAATGAAGTTAATATTGCTATTAATTTTCGGGATTTTGAAGAGTGAGGCGAACAAATGCTGTGAGCCTGAACAAGGTATACTAGAAGACGATGAGAACTATTGCGTGAATTCTAGTAATGTTACTACACCAACGAAACTTAAATGTAAAGAAGTGACTCACTTAACTTCATCTCTATACAATTTTAGTGTCCAAAATGGCATTTTAGTTCTAGATTTGGATGAGAACATGGTAGTGGATGTGGAAGAAGACAAGTGAGTATCTAAAACTATACTGCTACTACTGTTATTACAAATTTAAATTAAATTAAATTTTAATGTATTATATTTAAATAATATGTAATTTATCGATATATTTAATAGGTTATTTTTAAAATCGCAAAATATACTTTCATCGCTCTGGCAGGTAAGTACTCTACAATCTTAGTGGGTTACTTTTAACCCAATTAATAGCTGATCACATTTTGATCAAACATAGATAAGAATATCTGAATTAACTATAAAATTAATATTTTCAAATCTATCTCTAAAGATAAGATATAAAAAATTATTGTCAGTCTAAAAATATGTTCATATTCCTCCGGACCAGTACCTTTTTGGTAATGAAAGACCCTGTTTTCTGTACTCTTGACAACATGTGTGCTAAATTTAAGGACTTTCGCTTGAGTAGTTAAGATTAAACAAACTTACAAGCACACTTATAATATATAATGTAACAATATATAGTAATAAACTAATAATAGATGGATTCCAGTTGTTTTCAAAGATGTCTGTGTGTAAGGTTCCTTGAAACCTATTTAATATATATAAAACCTCGTTTACGTAGTGTTATACGTCGAAGATAAATTTAACTTATTAAATATAACAAATAACATATAACCATTAGGAAACATAACTGTACAACAAAGACTATAGAGTTGAGCAAATTTTAATGAATTTTAATGCTACTTATCAATACTAAATGTTGGATATTATTGTCAAAAAAAATGTTGAAATATCTTTAACTGGCCGAAAAAAATAATTTCAAATTTTCGAATTCAATAAAGTATTTGTATAATAAATCCTTGCTTTCAGATTCTGTGTCGCGAACAGCACAAGATCTAACAATGAATCCGTAGTTGTGCTCTGTGCTGATGTGGAAGAGGAAATCATTGAGGAGAGCGTCTATGGATACTGCATGATAGTATCTGTAATTTTCTTGGCTCTTACTGTATTTGTATACAGTTCACTGCCTAAGCTAAGGTAGCTCTTTTGTTGTTAGGGCTATTCTATTATGGACTGGCCGACCGTTAAACTTAAGACAATCGCGTTTTATTGTAGTTTAAAAAAAAAAACTAAAATCATTTTACCTTTAACAAGTAAATTAGTATTATAACATCTTATCTTATATATTACTTTAAAAATATTATATATAGTAAGTTCTATTATATGTACGTATAAAAGTATCAATTATTTATATACTCAGTATTAAGTATATATTTTTGCAGCGTCTTCTTCATTTCTTAATATTTTATTTCATTAATCCTATGAGATTGTCTGGAACAGATCGCTGCTTAGCGATAAGGCCGCCTCGTTGTACAACATGCATTGCATTCTATGTACTTGTAAATTGTTAGGTGGTGCACAATAAAAGTGTTAAATAAATAAATAAATAAACAGCTTAATTTATTATAAACTAGCTGTTACTCGCGGTTCCACCTAGACGAACTTTTTTTAATATTAAGATAACTAAGCATTAGTGTAATGTTATATATCCTGCCTTCCTCATGAACTTGATTGTCAAAACCAGAATTTTCCAAACCCATCTCGTATTTTCGAAGATGAGTGTGTTCAACCAAAACATACAATCTCTTCAACTTTTATTAGTATTTTTAAATACATATCTGAACTGCGTTTTCATACATTGATTATTAACTGTCAATAAATAATTGGTTCGGCTGAGAGAGTATACCAGTTTTTTACCAGAAAATATCTTCACAAAAATTATTTTATTACAGGGATGTTCAGGGCAAAAGCATAATAAATTTCTGTATAAGTTTGGGAATCGGTTTAAGCATCTTAGCCATTATGAAGACCATGGAGTACTCCAATCTACAACTGTGTGCTGCTAGAGGATTCTTTACGTATTTCTTCCTATTAGCGAGCTTCTTCTGGACCAATGCCATATCTATACAAATTCTTCAAAGTTTAGGGTGAGTGTATGTTTGAGATATATATATTTGAAAGCAACTCCCAGGGAGGTTTTTACAAATAGAAGTAACGGATACAAATAACAGCCAGACTCGAATCAGCAATTTGTAAATCACACAAATAACTGTCCAAGGAATCAAATCCACGACCTTTGGCTTAGCAGGCAGGCCAACTTACCACTAAACCGATCGACCATCACATATATAATATAATATATATCAATATAAATTTTCGCTTAAAGAAGAACTGAGATAAAATTCTCGACAGGGCTTGTAAAAACATATTATATTTGTAGTAGTGGACCTGTAATGACAAGTATAATATTCCAGACGACCGACTACTTCCGACTACAGCTGGAGGCCGTTCCTCTGGTACGCGCTTTATGCCTGGGGAAGCCCTGCGGTCTTAACTATCATTCTCGCTGCAGTCAATTACATTCCTGGCAAACATCGAAAACCTGGAATTGGATTGAATACCTGCTGGTTTTTTGGTAACATTTTTATAAATTATGATATTTCTGATAAGGTATGTAAAGTTATTAAATAATAAATAGACAACATTTAAAGTAAATAGTTAAATCCATACTCACAAACAGGGTTATTACGTACCATTACTCATAAATCCGAAAAACAAACCGACTGACAAACACCCAAATAGTTAAAAACAAAAACAAGTAGATTACATACGGATATTTTCTACACCTTAGTAACCAGATTGCCTAAACACATTAATTGTACAACAAATTAACATACCATATTAATATATTCCATGAATTTACAAAAATATACATAAATTAACAATAGTATAATATATATTGTATAATATATTGTATTTCAGATTCAAAACAACAATGGTACTATATGTACAGTGTGATGTCTATACTGATAGCTGTCAACATATGTATATTTGTATATATATCTCTGAGTCTGTGGCGCCACTCCTTCGCATCAACTCATATAAAGGCACTCAAATACAAGTACGTAACATATATATATCTTCATTACTTCTTACAATTACAAATTGGCAAAAGCTTTTGGGATCGCCCGTCTGACGTCACCTTCATTGGGATTTAGCATTTTGAATGTTAACCGAAATACTGGTGGTATATTTACAAGTATTGGTGGTATTTTTACCCTTCAGATAAGTGGTATCTTTTATTTTTATCCCAAAACTTTTTGGGAAGGTATAAAGCGGTCCTATTACGATCGTACAAGAATAGACATTATTCTGATGATATAAATGTTTAAATAAATATTACATCACCAATAGGTATCGTAAAATATCATAATAAGACACTAAATATTCAAAATGTTATATAACATAGTAATAACTTTTTTGTACTTAAAATTTCATGATTCATGATTACATATTTAATTATTTGCCTGTTATTACGTAAATACTATCGAAATTTGCCCGCTTTCAATCCCATTGGGGGTCCATATTTATTTATAACTGAACGGCATTTAAGTCGATTGCACCATGCACCGAGCTCATGAATAAGGATTTCAAATGGGTTCAAAACTAGTCGGGCAATTTACTATCGTATTGTCGTGAGTACAGCCGGATACATATTAATAATATTGAACAATACCATTATTTTCAGGTTTGGAATGACTGTCAGAATGTTTATAGTGATGGGTCTGCCTTGGATATTTGAAATGATCAGTTCTTTGAACCATCCTCACATAATATGGTAGGTATTTAATATAAAAAAAAGAACAAGATTAATTTAAAAGTATTACAATACATAAGCGAATAGGAAATCATTATTTTTTATATGAAATGATTTATTGAATTCATATTTATTAATGTGTCGGTCATTGCGAAACATCATTATTGCGGTTATGAATTGTTTGAAGTATTCTATTGTAAAATACCGAGTCGACGGTATCGCTAAGTCATATATGTATAGATTTCTAAATTTAAACAGATACAACGAACAAGTTTTTAAGAAATAGATAACACACAAGTTATTTGCCCACTTGCACATATTTAACACACAAGATATTTGCCAACTTGCACACATTTAACACACAAGTTATTTGCAAACTTGCACACATAAAACACACGTTATTTTGCAAAAATGTACAGATTTAACACAAGTTATTTGCAAATGTGCACACATTTAACACACAAGTTATTGGCAAACTTGCACACATAAAACATGTTATTTTGAAAACACCCACAGATATAAAACACACTTTATTTGGAAACATACACAGATATAACACACATGTTATTTGGAAAATGGCACAGATTTTACACACACATTATTTGCAAATTTACTTGCGAATTAAACTTGCAACGTGACGGTAGATCAATGAGTGTTTTAGATAAGATAAAACTAATTATATATATTAATTGTTAAATTGTAATTTATTTTACAAAAGTTTCATCTAGAGTGTAGTGTAAAAGTTTCTTCTTCTATTTAAATAAAAAAACAAAATGATTCGAACTCAACGTCCGATGAAATGAAAAAAGAAAAAAAAATAACCCGGTTACTTTCAATAGCGGTACCGGTAAGTTTCCATTTCAGTGATGTCGTCTTATTAAAAAGGTATCAATTGAGACGATATTTACTGTTTTATTTTGATAAAAACCGATCACTAATATTATTTATATTTCCAGGGTGATTCTGGACTTCTTCAACTTGTTCCAAGGGCTGTTGTTGTTCCTGATCCTGGTGGTGTTCCGGCGACGCGTGGTGAAGGAGCTGTACAGCAAGGGCTGGCTGCAGTGCATCGCTCGCTGCGTGGAGCGTCACCTCGCTGTTGGAGACGACGAGGAGGATGTGGTCGAGCACACCATCGGCGTCACTCTCGATGAGAAGTAGGATACCAGCACGGACAGACGTTCATTGTGCCATCGATACTAGTCCTTATTGACTGAAGGTACTCTTAAAAGAGTTCATTCAACCGCGAGAATGTTTACTGTTATAGTCTTGTCACAGTATTATTGTCACTGTACTCCATAACTTTTAAAAGTCTTAAAACTATCATAGTTTAAAAAAAAATGTTTCAATATAATAATAACTTCTTGAGGCATTTGTGTTTTTAGTACTTCAATGAACTAGTAACACCTCAAGAGATATTTAGATAATATAGTTATTTTACAAAAATCAAAAGTATGATTGTTGTAATATTACTTTAAAAAAATGTTGATCAGGCGTCTGATTAAACAAAACGTTTAAAATAAATATCGCATCTTAAAGAAAAAAAAAATTACCACTTAATATTAATGTATGTATTTTTCTGATTTTGTATGAAGTTCTCATGCAAAATCTGAAACATGTATGTAACTTGTTGAACCTTAGATAAGAAAATCTCATACAACCACCGACCTTGTTATTTTGTATTTACTTAATTATTAATATTAGCTACTCGTATATTTACTACAGTTTACATAAAAGTTTAACACTAACTGCGCAGTTAGATCTAATTGTATTGATATTATTTATTGATTTAATTTAAAATATATTATTATTTGTACTTAACTAAATAAAATAATTCCAAACTTTCTTGTGTTTTTACTGAAAAATTTAAAGATACACAGTTAAAAGAATTTGAGATATATAGAAATAACTAGTACATATATACACGTATATATCGTTTCATTAAAGGAATACATATATACAATATGAGAATATGTCATAATTTTTTTAAATTAATATGATTTTTGCTAAAAAAATATCGGTTTCTTTAAACATCATCCGTATTTTTTATTTGAATTACATTAATTAGTCCGGTTAATGGAATCTACTTTTTTTATATTTACAAACGAATTTAAATAACATTATGCCGCTGAGACATTATCTTTGTAAATTTAAGCAGGTTTTTGACCTCACAAGATGTCCTCGTTTTAACGCTGAGGTGTTTATTTTAGATAACACAAAAATAATATTAATGTATAATTATTAAATAAGGAGTCATTTAATAAGGTGGCAACTGTTAAACAGAGCAGATAATAAATAATAATAACTTTAATTATATTTATTATATATTCGATTCTATATTGAGATTACTGCCATCTAGCGGTGTTCTAATTTGAGATAACTGCCATCTAGCGGTGTCTACATGTTAAACGGAGAAACAAGAATGTAGGAGCTAGTGCTGTCATCTATGTGAAGATCTGATCACTTAGTTATAGTAGCCCAAAATTAAATTAATACAAAATCAGAATTTTTAATATTATTCCAGAGTAAGACAGAGAAGTAATATTATTATAATTCTTTATATTAAAAACAATTTAAAATAAGATATATGGTCAACATGATTGTCACACGCAACAAAAAACAAAACCGTTAGTAAAAATAGTGTTTATACAACCATTACACAAAGTTTATAGACATGTTTTATTTTCAGTAAGAACAGTAAAAAAACCGACTGACTCGAAGTTCAAAGTTCTAAATTATAAATATTTGTTTTTTAATATAAAAAAAAATTAAGTCAGCACCAATCAAAATAAAGTCGTAAATAGAGACTCGTAACGTATAAGATAACTTGCCAAAGGAAAAATTCGACATTAATTTGTTGTATATTAATGTATTGCTAAGAAAAATATAAGAACCATCTTAATAGATACGATTCATTTTCCCCGTTTTCAGGAAATAAAAATAAAATATTTAACCTTTAATTCTTGGTTAAATAAACCCGATGTTTTAGTTTAAAAACTAAACTCGTATTAACTTATTATGTATAGATAAACAGTGTAAGTTATAGTAAAATTATTTTTAAAGTATACAGATCATATTATAAAATATAATCATATCTAATATCAACTCAAATCAGCGAATTATTTTTGAGATTATCGCTGAAATCTGAAGACAAATACCCCAGTTTCAGTATCTTTTCTCTTATTACTTACAAGAAATCAGTTCGTAAGAATTACTAAAAGTATACTAAAACCATATTTGAAGAACGTGGATTGCATTGATTGATTGATTGACTCATCAAAAGCGGTTACATAGTTTCAAAGATAATCAAACACATACAAACACATAAATATGGGTGAATTTGTGACCCTTCCTTTTTTAAAAGTTAGGAATGAACATTATAATTGAAAAGAGTATTTATATAAAAAAACAAGTAGAAAAAACTTTAGAGCTAAACCGATGTTTCTGAATGATATTTTGTTGTTTCCAACAAACCAGATGATTGCTGAATATATAAAAACTGAATGTCCGACTAATCACAAAAATAACTTGCATTTTATTTAGTCGTTTGCATTTTCGTTTCATTCATTTTCAAACCACAAAAAAGCTAAAAAAAAATTACAACAAAAAATTCTTGTAAATTTCAACAACAACAGTCAACAACAGAAATATACATATGGTAAATATTCTATCACATATTTTTACAGGAACTACATATATAATATTTATATTTAGAAAACACTGATATTAAATATATCTATTATATCTTTTAGTGAATGAAGTCTTAAAATCACAGAACTGCAGATAAACATATAAATAAACATTTTCAATATAATTTTGTGGAGCACACATTTTTAATAACATATGTACAGTTTCAGAAGTAATAAAAAAAATAAAAATAAAAAAATTCAAAATAAAGAGGATTACGCATAAAAAATCAGATAATATTTTTATAGATATAATATTTTTAATGATTTTTAATATCATTGTGAGGTCACGGGACATTTCTTTGTCCCAGTACCGTAAATAGCCACTATGTATTATTTACGTAACTGAGATCTAATAACATATTATATAAATAAAATTCTAGTACGTATAAAATATACAAAATCATCATAATCAAAAATCTATTAATTTACCTCTTTATTTGGTATGTAATTATGAAAACAAGATTAATTTCCGTAGTCCTAATTTTCTAATCACTGTCATATTATTCGCTTTTAATAATAACACGAGAGAAAGAGGGTTAGCAATTAGCAACATGTAATATATATATGACCCAATTACAGTCATACTAAACAAAGGAACCGGCTTGTAGTATAAAAGGGTGCTAGTTAACGCAGTCGGGGACAGCGGCGCACGCGCACGAGGACATTATCGAGAAGCGATTTAATTTCATATTGTGATCGTAGATAATTTACGCCCCAAACTCGCAGTCGCAGGGTTATGTGCGCCGGCGCATGTTGCTTAATCAGTGTTTTAATATAATATATAGTGATAAATATGAAGGTAAGGATTTTTTTTATCATTTTTGTATAACGATCTGTGATATTATAAATTATATTTTTTGTAAAAAAAAATGGAGGGTATAATTTAGAGGCGTGTTTACAAATATATACTATATTTTTTAATATTTTGAATGCTGATATTTTTTTTTATCAATAGTAATTTTTGTACGTAAAGAATAAAAAAAATGGAGGGTAGTTATTGTAGTTCATTACAAATATAGTACTATTTTGGATATTTTAAATGTTTAATATTGAAGTTATCAGTGATATTTAATATTAATATTATATCTAAGTCTGTTTTTAAATTGTAGATAAGCATTTGTTGTTTAGATATACTTGTTTTATCTTCTTTGCTATTAAATGTAAGCACGTTCCGTGTTCATTTTAAAATGATTTAGAAATTTTAAACAGAATATTTAATTATTAAGTTATTTTGATTGATACTCCCTTTTAAAATAGTATGGAAATACCAAAAATAAACATAATTATATTTAATGGGTACTTGAATTTATCATCTTATTGCACTTATAGATATTATAAAAAAACAATAATATAATAATATAAGGTAAATATTAAAATTTCGTGGGTAGTTAAAAAGAGTGCAAAAAGTGACATTGTATTTCTGTCTTGGCACGTTCGTTGCACTGCATTTGCTATATTTAAAATAACAAATATAAACAAAAACAAGACTTCTGAGAAATACACCAGATAAGGAAGTTAAACCAAAATAAAAAATATATAGTTATAAAAAAAAAAGTGTTATAGCTTTTTATTCCCGTATAATATACAAGCACGTACGAACACTAACACAAATACACACACATACAAACTACAAAAATTAGGACAAATAAGGCTTAGAGTACACACACACAAACACTGCACATACTACAAAAAAAACAAAAAAATATAAGGCTATGTACACAAACTACAAAAATAAGAACAAATACGGCTTAGAGTACACACACACAAAAAAACACACTGCGCATACTACAAAAAAAACACAAAATATTATAACGCTAGGTGCACACACACACAAAAACACACTACAAAGATAAGAAGAAATAAGACTATAAAATAATTTATTTTTGACTGTAATTAGTAATTATGTTTATTCAATGTTTACATTGTATATTTTTAAAAGTCAGGGGTCAAAACAGTAATCATATATTATGTATATATGGCTGTACTCATGTAGATACTATACGAATTTGCCGGATCCCGAACCCATAGGCACGCTAAGTAATCGCGGCGTGAACACTTCACTCTGAGTTTATGAATAAGGATCTCAAATGGATTCGGAATTAGTGTCACAAATTCCGATAGTATTGACGTGAGTACAGCCGGATAATTATATATAATAGCACTCATGGATCACGAAAGTAAATATAATAATTCTATAATAAATCAGAATTCAGGTTATATATGTTTAATATTAATTCATACTTATTACGTATATAGACATATAGACGCCATAAAGATATATAAAGATATATAAAATCAGCAAAACATCTTTATAATCTGCATACCTAATATTTATTATTTCATTTATGTGTGTATATATGTATATATGTGTATATGTGTGTATGTCTTTGTGTAGTGGTGTGTTCATAAAGATATTATTTTTATTTTGCATATATCTAATAAATTTAAAATAAAACTTGTTAAACTAGTTAAACACCTGCCTTTAGACACACATACAAACACACGCACTTACGCACTAACACACACACATATACAATACAAGTACACATTATAAAAACGAACTTGAGGTACAGTTTACAAAAAATCAACTGAAATCCAAATTAATTACTATATTATTTTTAATATCCGCGGATTCACCCGTAACTTATTCTTTACTTTTTCTACTACTATAGCCTGTTCCTCATGAACCTGTCTATCACAATCAGAAGGAATGATTCAAATAAATCCATTAGTTTCGAAGATTATCACGTTTAAACAAACAAATCTTTCCTCTTTATAATATTAATACACATTAAAAAAGTAATTTCTTGTTTGAAACAAGCTCCCAAACAATATCACATTTTTTTATTTTCACGCAATCAAAATGAATGATATCTTGAGATCTCATTACCATATAGAAAAACACATATATATATATATATATATATACATAAAGGTCTTTCATACCAATGACGTACAGACATCACCGCGAGTAACAGCTAGTCATAAATAAGACTATGTTTTATCTAAATTATTATCATTAAGTAAACTTTTATAATTTTATTTTTAATTTCATATTTTAATACATAAGAAACATATGACGTATACGTCAATAATATCTAAGTACAATGTTAACAATACTTATAACTAGAGCCGCCAGCATGCAAGCGGAGAAAGCTGAGCGAAACTATCTTCTATGAAAGAACAACGTGGAATATATCACGAAAACTTAAGATAGATACGATTTACCTATTGTCTGCAGTTAACAAAAAATATTACATATATCAGTCATAGTAACAATTTACCGTCTGCGCGTGTAAAAGAACGTTTCAATTAAAAATAAAGTTAAATGCAAATCTTATATATTAATGCAGGAAGCGATTTCGTTGGCACACTGTAGCTCGAGAACCACTAAAGGGAAAAATATCGTTGATGGCTCAAATCAAAGGTCTCATTATGCTACACTGCTGAAAAATAGTGACAACTCTCAAATCTCATTAGCCTAATTGCAGTAATTAGTCAAAAAATTAATTTTTCCCATAGACTTTGCATGGGGAAATTTTGGGCGCGCTTTCAAATTTTTTGTATTATCTATTGTGACTAGCTGGTCTTAGCATACTAGTTACTCTTAATCTACAATTACAATTTTTATAAAAATCTGTCTATAGAAAGATAGGCATGTGATAATCAACTAGTCTACATTTGTATAGCTTAGTATAGTATAGTTTAGTATAGCTTGATCGGTGTAGAAGATAGCGGACAATATTTGATCGAGTTGACCAGTAAAGAGCTTCGCTTCGCTCGGCTCAATAAATTAGTATTATTGTATATTATTGTTATGTCTATCAAAGCTATAATAACACTTTTTTTTTTTTTTTTTTTTCCGTTGTAAAAACCCGTTACGGGTACCCCGTCGGCCCATGGGGGTGACGGCGGGGGGGTGATGTGGGACTACCCGGCAGCATAGAGGATGCTGCCATTTTTAAGGCTACCCACTAAAAAACCAACGGTGGCCCTCTTCGCCGTAGTGGGACGCCACGGGATCGCTTCGCTCAGCTCAATAATCGTCCTTTCATATAAGTTCTATGCGGAAAATATTTAAATTTATCTAGTAGTAGTAGTAGTATTATTGTATATTATTGTTATGTCTATCAAAGCTATAATAACACTTAGCTCAATTGTTTTATCTGGTTTTAACCTACATTAACGCCGAGAGGTTATCAAAAAGTGTATGTAATATTGTTAGAATAGAGAAGTAAATAAACAAGATTTTGAATTTTTACTAAATATAAGTTTGTCCTCCCATATTTAGGCAACTACTAGATTGGGTATTATTATCTTTGATTTTCATTTTAAATAGATCGGGCGTTTTTTTTTATTAGTACTAAAAGTTTTATCAAAATCAGATCAGTAGTTTTTGAGATACAAATTATGACGTGTTCTTTTTAAAAATCTCAGCAGCTACTAGATTGAGAACAGTAATTCTAGTGATTTATATTTTAATAAGATTAGACGTTTTTTTTAATTAGGAGCACAAAAAGTTTCATCAAAAATTGGATCGATTGTTTTTAAAATACAAATTATGAAGTGTGTCTTCTAAAAAAATTTTTAAACTTATTTTCATCAGTTTTTCAAGAATCAACTTAAGTAACAATTAAATATCAAAATCTATTTATTTTTGTATATTTTTTATATTTTTATGAGTTTTAATTAGCATATTTAAATCGTTTTTGATAAAAATATTTAATTTGTTTGAATAGCAAATATTAATAATTCTTTGTTTACCATTAATTTGAATAATAAAATATTCTAAACATTTTGTTTAGTATATGCTTTAAAGAGTATAGTATTATATATACATAGATATAAAATTTACTAATAGAAGACTTTTACAGCTAATATCTACCGTATCTATTTTTAGACATTAAAAAATCTAAAATCATTTTTTTCCATTCAGTAGCTTCCAAGCAAATTTAATCAAACAAAACATAAAAAAATGTTCAAGACTATTTCTTTTTTCTAATTTGATTAAAATATACATATGGGTTTTCTCAGTAAATAAATTTCTGAAGAATTATATTTATCACAACAAAACATGCCGCTATCAGTTGTTACAAATAAATTATTAAAAACATTAATTAGTTAAAAAAACACTGGGTCAATTGTATTAAAACTCTGACCTTTTGTAAAATATATTTAGAATAATGTTTTATTGGAAAATTTAATTTACTAATAATATAAAGAGGATTTGTTTTTTTGTTTGTTTAACATTTAAAAGCGCTAATATTCGAAAATACCTGATGACTTGAAAAAATCTTTCTGATTATGTTACACAGGTTCATGAAGATGGTTATAGGATATGTATACTACATATTATAAAAAGATCAAATAAAAAATACTAACATATATCTTTGCAAATATAATATAATAGGATAATTCTACTAATGGAATAAATATTCAAATATTATAATAATATTAATATATAATAATATTGCGTCATTATATTAACAAATATAAGATGTTTAATTAATAATCATGAGATTGACGGATTTCCCTCCATTGACAAACAGATATGTTTGAGAATTCGTAGAATCGTTTTGCGTATGACAAACAAACACACAGATCTTAGTTCATCAATTAAAAGAAAATTAATCATTCTAATGTTATTAGATCACCGGATGTCAAATAATATTATTTGTTATGATAGTCATATTTGACATAGATAAAAAAATTGTGTTGCTGTAGTTAAACTATATTGTGTGAGGCCCTGGAAATTCACAGGGTGGGGGCCCTTCGTTTCCTAAAGTAAATAAGTTCAAGTAATGTTGTATTTTTTATTTTAAACTTCTATGTGAAGTAGTTACATTCAGACGTTACCATAATTAATTTTTAGTAATTTTTAATTAGACCGGGGGCCCCCTTCCATTAAGGGGCCTGTGACATCTTACCGTCTTGCCACCATATTGTTACTACTGATTTGTAATTGTTACAATAGTAATATTCTATATAAGTATTGCTAATAATATATTTAACAATATGTTTAATTTGGGACTTTTCGGTAGTATTATATTGCAATTTTATGGGTTTAAGAAATAAATACTACATAAAGATTTGCATTTTCTACGAATCTTATACTAAGATATGCTGTTGGTTTTTTGGCTGTGGTATGAATTTGCATTTTTTGACATACAAGATTGATTTCTGTATATATGTATGTCTGTACTTCTCAGCATTGACCTTTGTCTAACATCAGGCAGAATTACCCTCCTTACATATCATTATCGACCGCTGATTGTCCACTGACCCACATCCAGTGTAATTCAGATATCATTTAATCAACATATATTGTTACTATAATTAGATATCATAAGTACCTACAATTAGTCCTTAAAACACTAAAAGGAGCTTTTATTGTATATGCTGTGAAAAATTGTTCTTGTTGTTAATCACATCTGAGTTTAAAGGTTCGATTCCCGTTTGTGGACAGTTACATTAATTCCACTTTTAATTTTTATATATTTAAATATACATATTACCTGACTTTAATTTTTTTTTTGTATGTCTGTATGTTGTATGCATGTTTGTAAATCTCTAAAACTACTGAACTGATTTTGATGATTTTTCGCGCTATTTTCTTCAGCAAAATCAATACTGATTTTTTTATTTTATTGAAAAAAACTGCACATCGCTCATTTGTGTATTCTAAAGATTGCGCGATGGGTATGGTCGTGATAATTGGTACCACGCGAGTCGGTAAAAAAATGTTCATAAATGAAAAAAGAAATAGTTGTTTTGGGTATGAAGAAAATTTAAAAAATAAACAGTATCAACTTATCTGATAATGTGATAGTGGGTTTTTTAAATATAAAATACATAAATCTAAAAATTATAATAACTTTTATCTTGGCTACCAAGTAAATGAAATGGGACACACACTCATAATTTTAGAAATCGTTAATAAATAATATTTAAAAAAAAAATTTTTTTTTATATTTTTAATGTTATTAATGTTATGTTAAATTGTTGTTTTTAATATATATATATACTGATACTGGTAATTGATAACACGTGATAGCATAATAATAACCCTATCACATTCTATCACCAATTATTACTCTTATCTTCGAATTCGTTGTTATTATGTTTAATTTGATTACAATCTATCAAATATATTTGTTCAAAATGTAGCATTTAATTTCAGTATCATATAGGAAAACAGAAGCTTTAATAGAAAGAGAGGTGCCATTTCTTTCTCTTTCTTACTTCTTCAACTATATATTTTTTCTCTTCTTGCTTGCTTAAAGTCGATCACAATTTACCATGAGACTATATAACTATACTAATATTATAAATCGGAATTCTTGTTTGTTTAAACGAGCAGATCTTCGTATCTACTTATTTGAAAAATTATTTCTGATTATCATGGTTAGGTTAGGAAGGCTATAGACTATCTAGCATTACACTACTACTCTTAGTTATATTAATAGTAAATAGAAATATTCGTGCGCGGGTACAACCGCGAGTAACAGCTAGTTTTCTTATTCTTAAGCGAGATCTTAAACAACATTATACCTACATTATATTATATCAAGTATCTCTGAAAAATTAATTATTACATAACTAATTAAAAGAGCACAAAACATTCTCATTTCTGATATAATATATAAATACAATAACTTTTAAAGCAGTATAAATATATAATTGTCGATACTAGAAGCGCGAAACAGAACTCAATTTCTACTCTGAAATTTCATTGTTAGCATATTGAGCGTAGCATATACAAAACGTCGACGCATTCTGTCCTTACTTATTTTTCAAGATGAGACATTATTTAATTTTTTTTAAACCACCACCAGACTGATACCTATCAGTGTGCAAAATTTGGAAATATTTGGATATACCGTTTTTGATTGATGCTTGCACAAAGGATGCACAAAAGTCTCTCATAGAGAGCTTTGTTCCCTACGCTCGCTTCGCTCAATAAATATATAATTGTAATTATAAGTAAATGGGGTTAATAAACTTGTTACCGGATTCTGTAGTGAATGATATTGTTGTCATAAATATAGTATGTAGTATTGAATGTCTTATCAATGGACTGTGAGCAGGATATGTTGCTACCATCTACCAATACTACCAACGTTTAAAATCTGAGGACAGCTACTAGACTAACCTTTGCCAGTGACTTTACTCAACCAAAAAAAATTTTTTTTTTATTACAATATTTCCCGTAAATTTTGTTGCGAGCACAGCCATAAGATATGCAGACTGAAATTATAATTATTTTTAATATGTTCAATGTACATGTATATTTTAATATATCTTATATATGAACAGCGTAAACCGATTTTTGTATGTGATTATGGTATGATAAAATACATATAAAAACGGTTATGGTCTCATGTTGAAGAGCTCAGCTGTAGGTGTACAAAAACTTATAAAAAAAAAGGTTTCGTTGTCTTGACGAGAAATGAGTGGTTTATAATGAAATCAAAACAAATTTTCATATTCGTAAATATCTGTTAAATAAATGCGAAGTTTCGCGGACGTTAAATTATCAAAAATCCGTAACATCAGCTTTTCATGCTAGTTGATTAGTTTTGCTTCGTTCTAGAATAAAACTTTTGTACACGATATGATTATGACAGACAAACAGACAGACGAAGAAATTGTTTGTACAATAATAAAAAATATAAAAAAGTATATTTAATGTTTTCTAAGATGTACATTATTACTACACATTTCAATAAAACTATTTTACGGATATAAGTCGCGTTTATTTGTAGATTTTTTTAACCCGATGTTTGGAATTCTTTGCAGCAAATGTGTTCGCGGTAAGACGAGATGATGGCCATCATCTCATCTTACCGCCTAAAAAAATTTAAAAATAAACGCGAGTTCTATCCGTAAAATAGTTTTATTGAAACTATATTTAATTAACAAAAATAATCTTAGATTAAAAGGAAATCTTTAAATAGATAATTTTTTATAATATTTTCAGGAGTCATTATTATTATTGTTGGCGATAAGCAGCATGGCGTTATCAGCGGAGTTATGTTGTCCTAACGACGAAATCATAAGGTCACGAGGATATTGTGGGGTGGGAGGTCCAAAAATAAACATGAACTGCTCTTTAGGACACCTTCTTTTAAGAGATATAATATTGAACGGGAACAGCGTATCAACCCTAGACTCCCCCAACTTCGTATTTGTGGAGGATCCAAGTTTGTAAGTATATTTGTTTTGTATGGGATTTATCGTTGATTGACGTAGCAATACGTTGAGGAAAATGAAGGTCCGTCATATATACGTCATAACTGAGTCAATTGAATTGTACAAATACTTCAATATTTTAATATTTCTGCTGAAAACCACGTCTAAGCTACGAGTTATTCATTAACTGCCATATAAAGTCGGTTTTTTTTCCCTTAACCAGAGAAATTTATCCATAACAAATAAATTTTATCCTGATCTGATAGATGGAGGAAAAATATATATTTCTTTCACTGTATTTCTTTGTATTTATTATTTTTTTCGTACCAGGTACTGCATAGGTAGGATGTACAGAAACGCGAGCGAAACCAGCCTGGGAACAGTTCCAATAGCCGTGGTGTGTTTTGAAGAAATTAAACAAAATTACGATATTGAAACTGGTGGGATCCTTACATTGGTATCCGTGGTGTTCCTCCTCTTCACCTTCGCGGTATATATGTACTTGCCGCAAATGAGGTAAATATATATGTATATATAAGTTTGTTATTCTTTAAGTTTGTTTATTGAATTCAATGTCACTTATAAACAGATAATGTCTAACCCTTGACATTTGTAAAAAAATAATAATTAAGAGTATAATATATATGTAGAGACCTGCAAGGGCTGTGCTATATGAGCATGAGTGCCAGCATGGCGCTAGGGTTCCTATCGCTAGGAATACTACAACTCAGTCCTGGATTCAGAGGAGAAATCTGTCAAATAACAGGTAAGAAATTATATATAAAAGGTATGTTGTAAATTACAACAATTATATATTTTTTATAAACTTTCGTGATCCATGATTACTATTATATATAATTATCCGGCTGTACTCACGTAAATATGGGAATTTGCCCGACTAGTTTCGTGTCCATTCGGGGTCCGTATTCGTGAGTTCTGAGCATGGCGAGATCGCGGCGTGAAATTCCGATAGTAATTACATGAATACAGCGAGATAATTATATATAATGATATATTTTTCTTTAATAAGATCATAAAATTACAGATATTAATAGTTATGATAATTAATTCTTACTTTGTAATATATATTTTTTCTAGGTTTCCTCGTCTACTTCTGGATGATGTCTACATTCTTTTGGATGAATGTCATAAGCATTAATATGTACAGAACCGTGGAGTAAGTATTTTGTTTTAATTTATACAAATTACTTTTATATTGACTTAATGTTCTGAGTGGGAATTTTTTAACCTACTCGACGGTATAACCGTGAATTTTTATTTGTATAAAATACTAAAACTATCTTCCGCTAGATGGCGTTACTTTTCATACAAATCGAAGTTTTATTTTTGCGATTCGCGCAGTTAAAAACTGGCACTAATCACACTGATAATTAAAATATTTAATTAAAATTATATAATTTAACTTATTTTTTTTTTCAGAGACGCGAGTTACTTGAAAAAGACAGAAAAGAAACAATACTTCATGTATAACTGCTACGCATGGGGTTTTTCTATCTTCTTTCTGATAGTAACTCTTATCACAAACTTCGCTGAAGGAAATCACTACAAGCCAGGGATAGGAGACAGTAGCTGCTGGTTTAAAGGTGAGCAAGGACAAACCATTGTTGTTAATGATAAATTCCTCATCAGGGAACATAATAACATATAATTTAATTTAAATTTTTTACTATATAGAATATTCTGTAAAAATAATTCTTGTACTATTTCATTGACATTAAATATAAAATAAATAACTAAATCAGTCACTTTAATTCAATCATTTAAATAGAATTGATTTCATCATCAATTTAATTTAATTTAATTTACTTTCAGGACGCATTGAAACCTGGATATTTTTTTACGGACCAATAGCCATCCTCATTGCCATCAATTTAATTCTGTTCGTTTTATCATCATTTAATTTATGGAGACACACCAGGAAATATGAAGTTAATAAATTAAATAATCTTAAACACAGGTATGTTATTTATTTTAAATATTTATAACAAGCTGTTAATTTAGTTAAAATTTTATTGGTATTAAAATTTAAGATTTTGTTCGGAACCTCGCTACATATCAAGAATGATTTATGTACCAAGAATTATTTCAGCTATTGAAATTTAAAAAATATCCGAATTTCAATAGATAATATGGTTGGAGTGTATCTAACACCTGGGCCTCATAAGTAATAAAAAGTCTCACGTCTGGTGACCGCACCCTCAGACCTAAAGATACTAGCTCCAAGCTCATGAATATTTGGGCAAATTCATGTTTATAGTTTTAATTTATAAGTAAAACAAAATCCTATTCCATCTTTTGCTACATAAAACTTAACATAATAATAAATGTTAAAATTTAGTTTTTTGTTTTCAAAATGTTATTGAATTAAATTCACACAATATCAATCAAAATCAGTCTAGAATTCTCGGCGCAGGCGAAGAAAATAAATATACAAAAAATGTAAAAACTGGATATTTACAGATAATAATGAAAAAAATAATAACAATACATATTTTTCAGGTTTTTAGTTTCTCTGAAACTTTTCTTGGTAATGGGTATATCATGGATATTCGAAATCGCCAGCTTCGCACATGGAGAAGCTCACATCATTTGGTAAATATAATAATATATTTATTGATCATTTAGTCGTTTATACTAATATTATAGATAAAGGTTTGTATGTTCGTAACGAATAAACTCAAAAACTACTGAATTTAATTCAAGATCACAACTAGAATATGCATTATCCCTGTGTAACGGTGTTATTACGCGGGCAAAACCGCGAGAAACATTTACTATGTATAACATTTTGTTTATATTGTTACAGGAAAATAATGGACGTATTCAATTGCCTGCAAGGTATAGTTATATTTTTGATTTTGGTTGTCTTCCGAAAACGCGCAATGCAGGGTCTAGCGACGGAGAACTGTTGCTTAGTGGTCACTAGACCTTTAGCCAATAAGCTGAGCCCTCACGATGAGAGCGACGACCAACAGATACTAGCTGACGATACAGTGGAGGTTAGGTTAAATTAATATTATTTATATCTTAGGCTGCGCGCAAACGGGGCCCCTACCACAGTCATAGTGGTTCATACAAATATGAAAAAGTCTCTGACCAATGGTGGCTATGGTTGAGGGCCTGAGTGTGGAGAGCCTTAAAATTAACTAGAGGCTGTTTATTAAATGTTATATATATAAGAATAATTAAGGAGAAAAGAAAATCATGTGCAATACTCAGTGTGTTTTTTAATAGAATTTCACATACATTTAATAACTATTCTAGAAACAGAATCTCGTTAAATAAAGTTCAAATAACATAAAAACATGAGGAATGTACACCACCAAAAGATTTTAATTAGAATGACAAGTACATCTGTCTCTTTTAATATGATTGACTGGAAGTGTGTTTAAATTTAATTAAATAAGTTTTATTTCTATACCAATGTTGATGTTCATTAATTCGTTAATTCATTAATAAATTAAATTATATTATTGAAGCACGAGTATTTTCTTATCGTGCCATATTGATAAAGAAATTATATTTAATTAAGATGTAAATCTGCAATAAATATTTATCTACTTATTCTTATAAAATAATGTAAATATAGCATATAAATATATTAATGTTTATTACTATGCATGTCGTTTTAGAATATAAAAATTGGTCAAATATATATTTTCTTAATTACTCAGTTTTAATTATTAACCAAATTTGTAAGTTTTTAACCCCTTCCAACCCCTGGTGGAAATGTTTTAGAGTATATCTCCCCCTTAGAACACTTGTTGTTGTTTAGACAAAAACAAGTGTCGTTACATAATTTGTTTCAAATTTTACCTAAAAATGATTACTAATTAAGGTTGAAAATTGTTTTTGAATGGCATAAAAGTAATAATTGAAATCGTAAGATTACTAAAAAATCAAAATAGACTTATCTTCATACACTTGCCCCCTTGTAATATTTTATATCTTTTTAGATATGACGATTTTGATGTTTACGCAATTATTGAACTGTCCTAACATAGCTTTAAACTTTATGCAATTAATATTTTGCTGTCGAAAATTCTTACTAAAAAAAAATAAAGACTTTAAAATATTAACATCTTGAGGTAACATCTCAATATTTTGCCAGAGATATCAGCATCACAAAAGAAAAAACTCACGATTTACGTAAGCATATTTTTTTTTATTAATGGAAAATAAAATACCCAATAATGTACACATTCATTATATATTTGGTTTATAAATTCCATTTCTCTTAAATATGAATTTAACCATGAGGTAGCTGGAAGAAATCGCCTGGAAGACATAAGCTGTCCCATGCACTATTTGTTTATTTTAAGAACTGATTATTTTTATTGTATATGGGTCTTTATTATTTTTATTATTTGCAATGTACGAAGATAAAAATAACGGTAAAAATATCCACATACAATATATACAAAAATAAAATCATTTTACCTTCAACAATTAAATTAGTATTATAATATCTAATCTTATTTATTACTTTGCAAGTATTATATGTAGTAAGTTCTATTATATGCACGTATAAAAGTATCAATTAAATATTTACTCAGTTTTAAGTATATCTGTTTTGCATTTCATTTCTCAATATTTTATTTCATTACTCGTATGAGTTTGTCTGGGAGAAATCGCTGCTTAGCGATAAGACCGCCTCGTTGTACAAGATATACTTGTAAATTGTTATGTGGTGTACAATAAAAGTGTTAAATAATATATAAAATAATACATATAATTATTTTAATATTTAGTAACAATGACTAATAAGATATTTTGGTTCATGAGTCATTAATCCAATCGTGACAGATAAAAAAAAGGATATGACTCAGCCATAGTAAATGTTTTATTTCCGGAAATATTACGGTCTTTGTTTATAATAACCATTATAGTAACGAAGAACGCGAAGAAAATTGATTTTTACATTAGCTGTTGGGATTCAAAACTTGGATTCGGTGTGATCATATTTTCTCTTAAAAACTCTAATAGTCTATAAACATGACCAAACAGGAAATTAAGACGCACTTAAAGAATATAGTTCAAACAGTTATTTTTAAGATAAATAAGCAAGATCTTATGAGCGGATACAGATTCTAACAAAATCATAAGTTTTTATGTTTTTACTGTGTATGGATATCTCATACTGTCATGGGAAGTATTATATGGATATTCAAACAAAAAGTTTTCAAAACTTAAAAAAAGTTGATAATTATTATATTTGGAAAAAAAATCAAAGGCAATGTAGAAACATACTAATACTTGTATTAAAAAAGACTTCTGACTTTCTTTTGACCAGATATTTATAGGGTTTAGTGATGGCCATAAATTTCGATAGGATATGTTATAGAAGACAATTCACAATTCTATAAAATAAAATCAATCTTAAAAATATGGTCGCCAACAAAATAATTTGGGCTAATGAAATCGATTGAATTGGTTTCTTTGTGTATGTAGTATTACATAAATGAACGACACGACCCTAATAGCAACTTATGTATAATTTTCTTATATTTACGTTAAGAAAAAAACGAACAGCCGTCCCCTAGGAGTCGAGAAAAATTACTATCAACTATTCTCAAAACTTCTTGTCGTTTTTTACTGTAATACAAATAAAATTAAATATATTTAAATCTAAATGTATATCTGAAAATGAAACCTTATGTTTATAATAATATAAATTACTGCACGTTTTCGAGAGCTGAATGTATGTCAATAAAACTGAAGCAATCCTTTTTAAATGAAACTTCTATTAACCATAAAAAAGGTTCTTATATTAGAATCATTTTGTAACATAAATCAATAATATAGATACATAATAATTCAATACCTGTGTAAATTGGAAACCTTCATACAGATAACAAAAAATTATCAGTAGAGAATCAAAAGTTAAAATGCCAGAAGCTTTTTGTCATCTGTCATCAACTTAGTTGTCAAAAGCCTTTTGAAGTCCTGAGAAAATCAAACTGTTCAATACGAAACCTATGCAAAAGAATAAGAAAATGTATTCATTTTAAAATGTCAATTATATGATAGGACCTAAAAGTAAAAGTTTAATTTTTAATTTGTAAGTTACACAATATACAACGAAGGAACAGAAACGTGATAATTGTGTTTTATTAAGTTTGAAAAGTTTCAACTTAAGCTGTAAAGCTGTAAGCTGATTAGAATGAATTAATTGAATTTATTTATTGTGATGCGCAAAATGCAGTACCTTGAATTTCTAACGTTGCTCTTGTTACATTCACTACACGCTAAGGCCGATGTTAGCGATACAAACTTAAATGATCTATCGGAACAACAGAATTCTGTAAAGATAAACAAATGTTGTGAACCTAATGAGCTTATGGTTGACTCAGTTTGCAGGCTGGCCGAAAAATATAATCAAAGTAAGTGCTATTTAATAATAATGCATTGAATATTAATATCATGAATAAACTTTAAGAAACTTTCGAATTTCTAACTGTTGCCTAATTTTCGTTACATTTGTAAAAATTTTAACTAAACATAAATGTGGTGAGAAAATAATAATATATTTATATAAAGGTGTATGGGAACCGCAGTTTAAAAACGAAGATGGTAAAGATGTTACTTTAAAGTATTATAGATATGTGAATGGAATACCAAACTGTGGGACGACACAACAGTTACCAATATTTGACTTAGGAAAATCTGAAGATGAGTAAGAAAACCATTGTTTTAAAAAAGTTGAAAACAACAAGGTTAATAATAGAAAGAAATTTCAAGTTTTATAAAACTATAGAAACTTATAGAAAACTTATTACAGGTTAAATCTTCTAGCAGATGGACGTTTAAAACATATCATACATCATGAACATGGAAATAATCCCATTAAAGATGACCCTTTAATAACCAATACACTTAGTATTCATGAGGTTATATCTTTACCTGAAGTGAAAGAACCATCCTCATATATTCACAGCGAGGATAAATATTGCATGGACAAGGTAAAAAAAGATTGATCTTTCTTATTATTCATAAACAAAGTATGGGAGAGGCATGTTTAAAAGTATTCAGTATTATTTTTCAAAAAAGATTTAGAACTTTTTCTTCATCTTCCATATTACACATTCATAACAATATTGTCTACGATAATTTTTCACATTTAATGAATAGAACCTAATACCAACCAATAGTTTCCGATATTTATATGCTGTATTATGTAAAATGAAAATAAATTAATTTGTATTAGTTGTACTTTATTTTAGTTAATTCTTAATATCATAAAATAACTAATGTACTCCTTCAATTTTATATAATATTTTTTTCAGATACTAGTAACAAGCTCAAATCTCACTGGTCAATATGCATTAGTGTGTGTACCAGAAGTTAAAATACATTGGAAAGATACAAGCTTTTTAATGAAAAAGGTTATAAATCCTTTGTTTCATGCTATAGCAATGGTTCTATTTCTCTTGGTGGCTATAATATATTTTGTTTTGCCAACATTGAGAGATTTAGCTGGAAACATAATAACATCTATCAACGTGTGTTTAATAGTGAGCCAAGCGGCTGATTTGGTTAGAATATTTACCGAGTTCAGCAATCATGTTAGCTTTATGGTAACAGGTAAGAAAATATGAAATCATTTTTAATATGTATTACATTTAGCAATGTTTAGCCTATATTATTATTATTACAGATATAATTCTATATATTAGTCTTTTGGGTGCATTTTTCTGGCTGAATAGTTTTGGATTCTACATCTGGAAGACATTTAAGTGAGTACTAAAATATATCCTATTTTATTGTAATATATATTAAAACATATTAATCTTGTTACAATTTATAAGCAAGATTTATCAAAATGATCATCATTTGACGCCATTGCAGCAATAATATGTATGTAATTTATTATAATTTTATCTTTGCCACTTCAAATTATTATCAGTATTCACTTGTGTATGTATAATCGAGGGCTTATTCTGTTAAAAGAAAACTATTTGAAAAGACAAATTAAATTTATGCAAGTCCCAATGCAAGTCCCAAAAACTATTTTCCGAGAAGAATCGTTACAGAATCATAATAATGAAAAAATCATAACAGAGAAAAAATTATAATATAATCAGAAGTATAATAATAATATAATAAAAGTATTTCTATATTGTGATCACTGTTATACAAACTTCCATATTTGGTAAATAACTAGAATCATCACAATTAATTTATATTTAATAATAAATAACAATTGACTAATATAAATTAATATTATATAAGTATAATTATATATAAATTTATTTAATTCATATAATATGAATTAATTTTCAGATCCCGAAATGTCTTTCTCAGAGTGACGGATGTTCGTAAATATTGTTATTACTCGAGTGTTGTGTGGTCATGTGTAGTGCTTATGGCGGCGATGGCGATCTGCGCTCACTTTCTGTTAGACACCGGCACCAACCCGTACAGGAAGATGAAGAAGCAGTTCTCATCCTCTATATTAGTTGATGATATTGAACAAGAAACTATTGGTAATGTTTTTTTTTTTTTTTTTTTATACATATATAATAATAGTGGTTTAATAATAATAAAACTAGCGTTATCCCGCGGTTTCACTTGCGTATAATCCTGGCGTATATTAAGTAAAATATTAAATAATTGATATGGTATATATTATAGTTGGAAAAAAAATCAAGTCATTTAATTATATTATATAAACAAAACTTTTTATTTTTTTTTTCAGGATGGTTGGGTATTGCAATATTTTTTACACCAATCGCATTTACGATCATATTTAATCTGTTCTTTTATATAACAACATTGAAAGTAATCAAACGAATAAATATATATGGAAGGATTCACTACAAGTTGAAAGGATGGTGAGTTATAATTGATTTAATTATATATATAATAAAATATATATATATTTTTTTTTAAATTTAAATTGTAAGTTTCTAAAATAAAATAAAATATTAATTTTGATTTAACAATGATTTCCTATTTTTTTCTTAGACAAAAAGAATTAATTATTAATTAATAAATGCTACATAATTTTTAATTTTTGTTGCAGTTTCAATTTATTCATGCAACTATTTCTAATAATGACAACGGCCTGGCTCTTTCTTCTCCTGTCGTGGCTGAACTTCGACGGTCTGTTATACGCACACATAGTTGTTAATTTACTACAAGCTATTCTAGTTTTCTATGTGTGCGTTGTTAAACAATCACATGTAACATTTTTGCTTAGAAAGAGTTGTTGTTACGCTGAACCGATACCCACCGGTGAGTGGGGTGATGAGATGACTCATATGAACGGTGGAAATTATTAAAATTATTATATGGAAGATGTGGCCTTAACAATCTCAATTATTATAGAGTGTGTGTAGAATAGTTATAATAAGGTAATTTGAATAGTGCAAAGCTGACTCTTTATTGATGCTGTTATACATTTTTAGTAGAGTAGATAATTAGTATTTATTGTGCCTTATAAAAAGTATTGTATTGTGTAGATATAATGTGGTGCATATCTGCTTTATACAAAGTATTTAATTGATCAATGAACGTTTACTATTATACAAAAATCATATAATGTTAATTTGTAATTAACTAAAAAAAAATTTGTTATAAGACCTATTACTTATAATGTAGATCTTATGACTGACTAAAAAAAAATTTTTCTAGAATTAAAAACAATAAAAAAATCTTTCAAATCTTGTTAGTATTAAAGACAAAGCACAAATATAAGCCAAATATTTAATTTTATGATTTGATTTTAATTTGATGCTCATTGAATATACTTAATTAGATATTATTTGTTCTTATTGGATTATTTTCAAATCAATATTTTTGTGTATATGTGTATTAAGCCTAATATTTTTTATTTTAATAGTATATGAAATTTATAAATTGATAGTTTTTGTTAGTTATGTGTATGTACTGAGATTAATTTATACGTTTTATTGGACTATGTTAAAATAAATATTTTTGTTTGTGTATATTTGTGTACTAAGCTTAATATTTTTACTTTTACCGTACGTGAATTTGATAATTTAATTTTTTTATTGTTATTGACGTGTATGTGCTAACTGTGAAATGTACAAGTTTTATATAACTTACACAAAATGTTCAAACTACATATTTTTGTTCATTCCAGTATTTCAAAACATTTAGATAATAGGTTTAATAATATGCTCTCTTGCACTAACATATGATATACTTTATATAATGTGTAATATTTTATACAATTATTTTAACTCACTGTATTTTTATTTAAATATATCTGAGACTTTATTATGTTTATTATTTGTACCCTTTCATCAGACGAGTAGACTAATGAAATATATTGTAAAGAACTCTATTTGTCATTATATATATAATGTGAAATTTCTTTGTAATCGTTGTTTTGTGGAACAATAAGTAACGAGCAATAAATAAACAATCACATTGTCTAGAAAACTATAAATATAATCTAACAGAATTTTTTAGATTAAAACTTATAACAAAAAACACAAACAATATTTCCAATAATATTTTAACGCCGTTTTAAAAAAGTTAACGTTGCTAAATTCAATATTATATAAATATTCAAGTTTATTATATAATTTTAAATCTTCACACAAATGTATAGGTTCGTGTATAACGTTTAAATTTAAAAAAAAGGTTTAAAATATAAATTAAAAAAAAAAAATTGTTTAGTCAAAACTTGAAAAAATACTTATAATAATCCTAATACCTATTATTCATCTCTATCTAATAAGCCACTTCTCAAAAATTTAACTTCTTAGCTTAGCTATATATATATTTGGCTTCGGCTATTGTAAATTATGAGTTGTAGATATCTAGATGATGAAATACCATCATTTTGGGAATTTGTATTGCTTTTCATTTATTCATTTACATATAATTATCACTCATCATCAGAGCAGATCCTTTAAAACCGCTACCACAATGATTTCAGCCTCCTATTCCGCTTTCTATAATGGTGACAACCACAACCCACTCCCGTACTCACCTGTGCAAACAGCTGTCCCTCCTGTCGCGCCGGCAGGGCGGCCAGCTGGCAGCGCACCACCAGGTGGCAATCGTCCAACACCGTGTTGAAAAACCGCCGAGTGGGCAGCAGCGCTTCCAGGTCTATCACCAGCTCGAGGAACCGCTCGCAGTATCTTGCAAGACGAACATTTTCAATTGAATTTAATATATCGCAGGATATTACTCATCAAAAAATATAGTAAGCATTTTTCGGCGATCCCGATAAAGAGCATTATAGATAGAATTTAAAATTTATAGAGACACTATGAGTTGGTAGAGAGTGCGAAAAACGGTATTCCAGGGGTCGCAGGTTTGGGTCCTTTCTGAATAAATGAATACTTTCTTTCTCTATACATGTTAAAAAACTTATAAGTATTTAAGTTTCAATAAAATCTAAGAATGCTAGAATGAAAACTAAGAATAAAAAAGGCCTGTAATCAAAGCTATTTAATTAGTATACGATAGGACGGCTCTCCAGAAATCGCGGGTTCGATTCCTGCTCGTTGTAAAAATTTTTTTTTTTATTTTCAAACAGTTATAATACTAGTACCACTAGTGCAATAAAACTCACCTAACAGCATCTATATTGACATCACCAGCCTCAGGAATGCTCTCCAAAATCCTCATAAACTTGATCATGAGACGCTGCAAGTACCGTCTTTCCCAGTTTAATTTTTCAAGTAACTCTGGCTTGTCTTTCTTTTGTATAGCTCGCCAGTATTTCCTCCATTTAGGTACAGCTTTGAATTCTTGGTTTCTCCTACCTGAAAAAGATTTTTTGATAGAATATTTCCAAATAAAATTATCACAGGCATTTTAAGTGAAACAAACAAAACATTGAGGAAAACAGGCAGAGTATTAAAATGAAATTATTAACATTATATTTTCTCTCGCAAATACCATTTTAAAAAATGCAAAACATTATGTATTTTTTACAACTAACCTTCTTGCAAACTAAGCCACATACTAAGTGATACCAGGCGTTTCACCTGGTCTCTGCAAAGCTGTACTTCCATGCTGCCAAAGCAGTGATTTAGAAAACAGAGCATAGCAGTTTGTTCCTTCATATTGTTGCTATCCTCCACACTTGCTTGGAGAACTTGCTCAAAGAAACCAGGGAAATGTTCTGGTTTTTTGAGGAATGCCTGAAAAAAAAAATTTAAAAAATCATTTAAAAATCATTAAAAATATTTTATAAATTATTTTAGGATTTCAATAATGTTTACAACTTTACCTGCCATGCTGGCACCCTTTCACGGAATTTCTCATTGATCATTACTATTATAGACATCATATGCGCGTGCGTCGCTTCGCCGGTAACATAATGCGGCCATAAGTAGTTCTCCAGGTACTGAGAGAACTCCAGCATCATAATACGACGCACACCAAAACTGGAATGATAGGAAAAACAATCAACAACACGAAAATGACGAAATTCAGTCTAAGATTTATTACGGAGTTTAAGAATTTTAAAATTGTCTTGTTATAAGTCGTGATTTAAATTTCATAGAAATATAAATGTTTAGAAATAGAATAGAAAACGTAAAAAAAAAATCTTATCCATAGTTCAACTATTTATTAAATAAATAAATGTATTTGAAAAAAAATCTAAACTCCATTATTGGGTTAAAAAAATTAAAGATACATTAATTAAACAATAAAAATATATATATTTTATTTCATTCTTTTGATTTTATTGTTTCTAAACACTTAAAAAAGCTGGCAAATAAAAAAAAAGCAAATTGAGGTCAACAAACTCTATGAGGCTAATGACCCTGAAATAGTCAGTTGTTTAAATCAATAGGGCTAAGATTGTTGAAATAGTACATATATACTTACTTGGAACCAAGTATCTCTGCTTGATAAATCGATTCCACAATAGCTGCATCATAAGGTAAGTGTTCCTCCTTGGTTTGCGGAGACCAGTATTGTTGAGATAACTATAAAAACCATATTGATTTTAAATTCAATGAGGTTAGTTACATAGATTTTGGTGCAAAAATACCAGTGGGCTTAAAACGGCCTACATGATAATATTCTCCATAAAATAAATGATCTTGAATGTGAATGGTTTTCTATTTAATCACAATTTGGTTTGTAATTTTTTATTTTTTGAATTGAGTTTTAAATAATATTCTATATGCATTTTTTTATTACATGAATGCATTCTAATGAAATGAAATATTAGAAAAATAATTAAGATTTATTATATTGAATGAGTTTAAAAAATATTTATGATTTTAGGTCTTCCGAGAATTAGAGAATTTTTTAGTTTCCTATCTTGTGATGTCTATATTTATTTATTTACAGAGTAGTTATGCACAGATTTACAATGAATATGAAGAAAGGTTATAGTAATTTAAATAGTTGAAAAAACGTTTTTTAAGATCTTTTCTGGCTTTTAATTAGTAATGATAATTTAAAAAAAAACTCAATTTAGTTCTTTTTCATCAGACAAGATCTTGCAAAATATGTTGAAATTTGTCAATAAGATTGAATTACTAAATAAAAAAAAGTAAATAATAAATATACATTTATCATTTTTTTTAACAGGTTAATCATATATTTCAAATTATTGTATCTTGGTTGTTATTAGCAAGGTACTTAAGCGTAAACATAACCTCAATTTATACTTACTAGCGTTATTCTATCCGCATTTATTTGGGATAGTGTTGGTAATGGAATTTTAGGTTTCTCTGCTGGCGGTGATACGTCAGTCTTCATTTTAATTGATAATCAAATACAAAAGTTTTAAAAACAACACCTCTTATAGTTTATCAACAACGGAAACCTTCAAGTGTCAAAGTTCTTGTTAATGTCAATGTGACAGTAGTTCATCGTCTGGTAATAAGCAGATTTCGAGGCTAACGACTCAGTTGAAAGCGTTTTTCTTCTAATATATACACATCTTATTATACTTTCGTATATATATCGGCAAACCATTACCAAATATGTTTCAACAAAGGGATTATACGCTAAGATAATAACTATACAGTTTATTTTGGTTTTAATAATGTTATATTGGTAACATTTATTTTCAGAAATCAAAATGATGTTCGATCCACCAGATTACCCTTATAAAGAATTGACAGAGACTCTATGCGATACCTATTGTCCAGATGACCTTTTTTTTAACAATGATGCAATGGTCTCTGACCCAATAACCAATGACAGGGAACTTGTTAAAGTGACGGAAGCAATGATTTCCACCGTCGAAAATCAGCTATCATACAACTCAAATATATCAGGAAAGTTATTTAATGTAGAGGCTGTCTCTACATTAAATATAGCACAAAGTTATGAACAAAATGTAGAGCTCTATGTTGTTCCTTCAGAAAACATGTTTAATTATGAACCTACATTGTTAGATGATAACACTGTCAATCAATTTCTGCTGCCAATTCAAGAGTCTTCAGATGCTAATAAGGTTGATTCCAAATTTAAATAATATCATTAATAAGATTATTATAAAAATAAATATTTCCTTAAGCTATATTTAGCTTAAGGAAATAAGATATATATTGACAGAATTCAGAATTATACCTTAATGGAACATCAGAGTTATAATTATGCAATTAGTTATAGTGTATAGTTTTAGCAAAAATATATTATAACGATGACCTAAAATGCAATACATTGGGTTTTTATTATTTAACTTAGCATAAAAATAAACGTTAGTAGAAATTCCAATTTATTTTACAGACAAACAAACACGATAATTTCTACAGAAAATAATCATTACGTCCATTATTATCATCCCTATCATGAACTCTTAAAATTAAAATTATTTAACACAAGTTTTTTGTATGTAAACCATCGTGATATATTATTGGTATCATATATAATTATCCGGCTTTACTCACGTAAATACTATCGGAATTTGCCCGACTAATTGCTAACCCATTCGGAGGTGTGAACTGTTCGGGCCACGATTTCACCATGCTCAGAGCTTATGAATAAGGACCCTGAATGGATTCGAAAGTAGTCGTGCAAATCCCAATAGTAATTATGTGAGTATAGCCGGATAAAAAAAAAGATTTAATATTGCAATTTTTTTTTCGAGACTTGAATTTATAAAAGTGTAATCGACTAGAAATAAAAAGTAAATCCATATTATTGTTTTATAGATGTCCTAATACTATATTATAAGAAAGATTGTTGTAATATTACTTTAAGAGATGGTGATAGGGCCACTGGTAGTTCATAAGTAATAAATATATTTTAGGAAATTGAAAGCGGCCCTGATTTATTCGCGCTACACTCTTGCGTGGTCTGTCATGAGATTTTTACTTCGGATGCTGAGTTACTGGATCACACTGTTCTTGTACATGCTACCGACCCTTCATTGGAGCCGGAAGAGAACCCTTCTACACCCTCTGTTGTAAATACACAAGGTAAATGTATGTCTACTACATACACACACATATATATATTTTTATGATACTATAATTAATATAATTTTAGTTGTTCTAATTTCTTTAAGTTTAGAGGAGCTGGATATTTTGACAAGGTCATTTTGTTTATTACAAAGTTTTACTGGATGTGTGATATCCAGACCTTTTTTTTCTCTCCCCCCTCCCCTTCCTAGTATCAGAATTTGATACATCCTACAAAATGTATTGTAGATTTAATTATGATTTTAGAAGTAGATTACTCCTATATACAAATTTGTTTCGGATAATACAGATTTTGAAGGCTAGACAGTTTAATTATATTGTTAGTGCTTACTTAAAACCATTTCATAAATTTTAACATTTTGACGATTAATAAAATGAAACTACCCGCATATTTTATTTCGTCATATAGTTATTGTTACATATTAAAACGTTTGTATATTCAAATGTTTTTTGATTCTAATAAAAACTAAACAAAGTCCAGGAATGCAATTAGGTCGATTGCTTTGATTTTCTCTCATTTCTACAACAAAATGCCTGATCCGAACGACGGCTTAGCTACAAAAGAACGAGAGTCGCATCGTACTGTGCAGTTTATAAAATAGGTCAGCAAAAAGCATATAGCTTGCAGAAACTTATTACTTATACTGAACAGACAAACTGGACTTAATCCGGAAACTGAATTTTTATATATAATAATATATATACGACTGCAGTTTTTGCGATATATTTTTATACATTATTACATATATATTTTTATTATGAAACTAGAAATTCAGTGTATGGTATATATAATTTATAAATCAAATATAAATGTTTCAGAATCCAGCTACGAGTGTGAATGGCTCGTGTGTCGTGTTTGCGAGCGAGTGCTGTCGACCGCGCTCGAACTCGAGCTCCGCGGTAAGTAATTAGCCAGCTATTGACACAGTTATGTCCTGCACGTTATAAGAGAACTAACTGAGTATATAAAGATACTTTCAATAGCAACTAGTGAAGTTAAAATGAATAAAAGACAATAGAAAGTAATAGAATAGCTTTTATCTAAAAACTAATAATTATTAATGTTTTCTTCTTCAAAAACAAGGCAGCCATATTTTTCAAATTTTATTAATATTTTTTATTACATATTTTGATACAAAAGTTTAGTGTTTCTTGGTGTCCTAAGATCTCAAGTATTTTTACGAACACTGCACATTACTCTTACTAGTAGTAAAACAAACATTTTAATGCAAAAATTCAAAATTACAAGTTAAAATTAAAAGAACAAATTAAAATTACAAATTATAAATTATTACTTAAATAAATATTTAAAATAAAACATTAATAAACAAAATAATGTTTTATTTATTAATGTTTTATTTTAAATATTTATTTAAGTAATAATTTATAATTTGTAATTTTAATTTGTTCTTTTAATTTTAACTTGTAATTTTGAATTTTTCGTACGTTTTTGATTCATACGTTTTTTAAATAATATTCTTAATTCAAATATATCGAAATATTCGTACTTTTTTTAAATGATGTTCTTAATTCAAATATATCGAAATATTCGTACTTTTTAAATTCATTATAGAATAAGGAATGCTTGTAAAAAACAGCCGATTAAATATTTTAAATGTATTAGAGTAATATTTACTTTGCATATAAATGATCTATGATGGTTTGAGTTACGGCTCAGTTAATAATCTCGTCATTGACATATATTTGTGTACTGTCCTCCAGTAACAGAAGCAAATGTATATAATTGTACACATGACATGTAGCTAGAGTCGTTAAATATAGTTATTCAGTCACAGATAATACAAGGTTGGATGAGCTGGTGTCCTACCATGAACTATTAGGAACCTTTAATTTAAAAAAAAAAATCTTTTCACATTACAATAATATTTTTTTTTTGCTTGAATTTCCACAGCGTATAATCCTTTAACTATAACCTTTTCAAATTCTTCCAGTCGTTTTTAAGTTAAGCGCCTTTAAACAAATAAACTGTTCCGCTTTATTGAGTGAAGCTCTTTATAAGAGACTTTTCTGCATCCTTGTGCAAGTATCAATCAAAAACGGTATATCCGAAAATTAACCATTTTCTATTGTTCTAGTTGTTCGTAAATTGTTTACTATATATGGATGTTTGTGAAACAGTGATCACAATACAAAAAAAAAAAACCCGACTGAGTTTGTTGTGTGGTTCTTCTCAGACCAGGGCGCGCTTGGAACCCTCGTTGCTTTAGTTATAAGTTGGACAGTGACTCTACAGAAGGGCTTATTTCGATATGTAAGGCATCGAAATAGGCCCTCCTGGCACTTCCATTTGACGTACACAAGTGATCATTGGTATTGATTGAAAGTGGAAAATACAAAAATAAATAAATAAATAAAACATACCGAGATTTAGCGAGCTCAGCGAGTCAAAATTGAGGTCTGGTTCTCGCTCCTAGTAATATTAATATGTAACTGACTGTACAGTAATAACAGATGGTTATCACAGTTTAACATATAGAACCTTATATTATTGTTTTATGTATTTCTTTGAGTTAAAACAAAGTTAAATCAGACTCTCTAGCTTATAAAATTAAAGAAGGATTTGAATTTTCAAACCTACACTTAATAAGCTATAACTAGTATGCTAAGACCAGCTAGTCACGATAGGTAACACAAAAAATTTGAAAGCGCGCGCAAAATTTCCCCATGCAAAGTCTATGGGAAAAATTAATTTTTTGACTAATTACTGCAATTAGGCTAATGAGATTTGAGAGTTGTCACTATTTTTCAGCAGTGTAGCATAATGAGACCTTTGATTTGAGCCATCAACGATATTTTTCCCTTTAGTGGTTCTCGAGCTACAGTGTGCCAACGAAATCGCTTCCTGCATTAATATATAAGATGATAGTCGCAAGAAATTAAAATTAAATTCCGAAAAAGAAAAATAACATTTATTAAAAGATAAATGTTTCTTTTATTGAGACATCTTTTTCAGAAGAGATTTTATCTTAGTTTCCCAAGACTGATACTGCTTACTAACATGCAATCACGCATCATATTTACGATCACTTCCATGGACTAGTACGAAGTAAAATCTTCTATCTCTACTTCTTCAGTCCATTGCTGAGCTGAGAGAGAGGAAGAATAGAATCTTTTAGAAACTTTTTTTTATGTGGTATTGATTTTTTATATTTTCAATTCAATTAAGTATATTTTGTTAAATGTGGCATCCATACATACTTTAGTTCACAATATGTCTTGCTAATGTCACATAAGATGGAAAAGACGCGAAGGACATTGGTCAGTTTTTTATTCTTAAAGATGTTTGAAATCAAATAATTTTCCACATACCCACCATTTCAGTACGGTACAGTTATATATATATATTTTTAAGCGGAAAAGTTTGTTTGTCAATCAACGAAAGTACTTATGTTATAATTCTTTCTGATTATGTTAGACATATTAATGAGGTAGGCTATCTAGCATTATGCTACTGTTTTTAGTACTAATAGTACATCAAATCGTCCCTCCGCGGGTAGAACCGCGAGTAAAAGCTAGTTTATTATAAAAATCTAGTATATAGTATATTATATTTCAGATATAGTATGCTGTACACAAACAAACGACAAAAGCAATCTAGGTTTACGCAAGTTGGCGACAATGTTTGTATGCGATTACTGCAGTTACCTGTTCGCTAATAGCGAGGCTTTGGATCGACATCGCCTTACATGCTTCGGACATGAGGATTACTACCCCTTGCAAATGGTTATTATCACATACAATGGATTTGCATAAACTTTTATTTAAAACATTTGAATATACAACCTACGTAAAACTTACCCATTTTGTGGAAATCATCATGTCGCTTACTCCACCAGACTGGCATTTCGTATAAAGTCTAAATCTCAAATTTGACATGTATTTAAAAAAAAATTTGTCAAACCTATTTTCTTCTATATTTTTGAGACTATAAGTACTTGAGATCAATTATAACTCGCAGTCAAAGCTAAAAATCAAATTATGTACTATAAAAACAAATAAACTCACTCATTGTACCAGGATAATCCAGTACTGGAATCAGCTCCTCAATTTTTATCTGAATATCCTTGTAATACATGTGGAAAACAATGTGCAAATGAAGAAGAATTACGGACGCATACAATTCAATGTCCGCCCCCGCGGAAACGGCGCCCGTACTCCACCGGCAACACTAATAAGATGTGGAACTGTGGGTCTTGTAATCAACTCTTTGCTACTGCTAGGTAAGATGGCGACTGATTGTGTCCTTCTCACTCTATAGAGTTTTGGTGAAATAGCATTAACAGTGCCTTGTTAATTGGACTTAGGGCTTTACCACTATCTCTTAAAGCAATATTATGATATTATTACTCTATATGTCTATTTGAGCATCATGACATCGCTAAAGTAAGAATACTTTAATATTGTTTCGAAGTTTTGATGACGTCATCTTTCATTCTTTTAGTATGTACAAAAAATAAATGAACGTACCATGAGTTGTTTTTTTGACATTAGAAACATTAATAGTATTGCTTTCCAGAAGTAAAAACAATGTACTTATATCGATGTAGTGGTACGAATAAGGTAATATTTTTGTAATCTTGAAACAAAACTTTTTTAAACTAACTTAATTATTTTTAAGAGTTCATTGTAGGCACCTGTCCGTAGTCAGGAATAGTATATGTCGAAATATGTTTTATATATTTTTTTTTCAAATTTCAATTTAATAAATATAATCAAAGTGTCCGTCGCTTCACAAATTTTTTATCAAATTTAATTATCTGAAAATATTAACTTCAGTATGGTTTTATGAATGTTCCATATTTATATATATCTTTAAGGTTATTATTTTTTATTAATACAGATAAAAATTTTAACATCGTATGTAAATTTTACGATATAACTACTTTTTGAGTGATTTGACCATATTAGTCACATGTTTGTGTTTCAACCAGAGAATTATACCGCCATAAGAGGGGAGAGGATCGGCCTCCTGGAACACCCCTCATGGCTTACGTATGCGAAGAATGTGACAAAGTCCTCGGGAGCATGTGTGCGTTGCACACACACAAGAAGATGCACAAAGTGTCTAAACCTGTGAGCATAGACTTTAATTTTCTTTATTTTTCAGCTAATAATAGCCTCTTCGAATATATCTTGAAGATTCTAATAAATATCGATGGTATCTTTACTACATATAATAGTAGAATGGGAAAAGCTACTCTTTTGTCTGTCTGTGTGCAGTTGGTACCAAAGTTGGTTCCAATATCGGTTCAAATATACACCATTGGACTAACCAACAACTTGACTTAATAAGATCGAATCTTTGTGCGGGCGGACAATAATAATAATAACTCAGTTTTTATGACCAAAAAAAGTCACGGTTACTGACAGCTACGCGGACAAAGCTGGTGGCGGAATCTAGTAAAATATAATTGTAAAACAGAGTACATATTTTAATCCTTTATCTATTGCAAGAGTATGACCCACAGGGCTACCCGTGCAGAGTGTGCGGGCGACGCTTTAATCAAAGTGGTCACCTCGCGATCCACATGCGCATGCACACCGGAGAGAGACCCTACCCTTGCGACCTCTGTGATAAAGCCTTCAAAGTTAAGGTAATTCTGTTTTTTACTCTTAAAATGATGTTATTTACAGTAAATAAAATGTTAAAATTCTCTATTAGTTAAGCCAATAATATATTTTTTTCTTCTACAAAAGGCTTTGAATAGTTCTGTTTGTTTATTTAAATGTAATTATTTTTATTTATTTTTAGTCAAGTTAAAATGAATTCTTTACTGAATCCACAAAATTCTCGAAAGTTAGTTAATTTTTGTGGATATTAAAAAATATATATATCAGTCCAACCATTAGCTATAAAATTTCAACGAGATTGAGTTCGTAATTTTTTATATACAATAAATGGTTAAAGAAGTTAAAGAATCAAATTAACGTAATCTGAATCTCAAAATGGGTAAATACTGTACTTTTATACTAATTTACTATCAATGACCTTGAGAGGATTGAGTTTTATGTACGAGAATTAATATACGAGTGATTCAGACCTGTTGCTCTTAGATATGGGAAACTAAATATTATCCCTATATTCCCCTGTTTAGGAATAAAACCCTTCATTTAACACACTTACTCTAGAAACACACTTACTTTAAAAATCACACTAAATTTAAAAAAACACACTTTACTTTCACTTACAAGCTTTTTATTACACACTTTACAGGTATAGTGACAAAATCAGATCAAGAATTTCAAAATTGTTACAAATAATAATAGCTAAAGAACTTTTAGGATTTCTTTAATTCATCTATTGCCATTTATATCATACTATTCGCATTGTCATCAATGAGAACTCAGCCCTTCCCATGGATTCCAACATATTTATGGCTTATTATACACAATAAATACATACATATACAAAAACAGAATATATTAAAACTAATTGTCTCAACACCTTTATTCTATACAAACTTAGCTTATTTTAAAAATGTAAATTTTTCATTTTTAACCAAAATTAGTAATCACTTGTGTATATCAAACGGCAGTGTCAGAAGGGTCCAATTTGATACCACAATTATCAAAATTAGCCCCTTTTTTTTCTTTTTTTTTTTTTTCCTTTGAAAAAACCCGTTACGGGTACCCCGTCGGCCCATGGGGGTGACGGCCGGGGGGTGATGTGGGACTACCCGGCAGCATAGAGGATGCTGCCATTTTTAAGGCTACCCACTAAAAAACCAACGGTTGCCCTCTGCGCCGTAATGGGACGTCACGGGATCGCGTTAGCACACACCGTGACGCCCCGGCGAGACCCCCCAAATGAGGGTGCCCCGAGCAACGTAGAGCACCCTCTCATCGTAGGCCTATGTTAGGTAAGTGGGGTCACCCTCCCCCCTCACCAGGCCTAATCAAAATTAGCCCCTGTGTAAAACCTCTCCAACTTTAAACTAAGGCTAACAGGGTTCCAAGCACGCCCTGCTCTGAGATATGTATAATAAAACAAATAAAAACTGATTTTATAAAAAAAATGAATTTACAATGTATATTATGTTTATTACAAGCATAGGTCAAACTCCCAGCATTATGCGCAGGTGGAGCGCGACGACCACCGGCGCACTCACACGGGCGAGCGGCCCTTCGCCTGCGCCGCCTGCAACAAGACCTTCACCGCGGCCGCGCGTCTGCGGGAACACGCGCGCATACACACAGACCAGAGGTATACTTATTTAAAAACATATAATGTAAATAAACGAACATACATACTAGGTCCGCCACTGTGTATGGCGGGTTCAGCTGAGGGGAGCATTGTTGCTGAAGGAGTGAATACTTGAAAAATAAGCAGATTAAATAATGGCTATAATCTTAAGCGTAATAAGAACACGCGTGCAATTTCAAAACGTTCCACATGTTAACTCTATGGAACATACTTTAACAATTTAATAAAAAATTACTATCACAAATGTCACCAAAAACTTCAGAACCTATAGACACTGTACTCGACAACTCTGTAAATTTTCGACATTCTACCATTATTCGTCTAGAAGGAGTATCATTAGAATGAAACACACTTTTGCCAAATAAGAGCTTCGCCTCACTCAACTCAATTAGAATAATAAATGCTAAAGTATAGATAGAAAAAATCTAATTTCAGTCCAAGGTTAAGCGAACACTGTATAGGTTTATTTTGTCGAACTTTTGGATTATTCTATATGATCTGTTTTGAATTTTCATGGTATTCGGCTTGCCAGGCTGCCATGCCTCTCAATATATATACATATATATGGGTTTGAGTGATACTGGACTAATTTGCTGTTTAAATATACATTTAAAGTATCTGAGAAACTAAGATGTTATGACAATTCCAAAGTAAATGTATATTTCACAAAAGATTCGAGAATAATTTTAAAGTTTATCTCAAAACTTTTAGTTAACTAAAGCACATTATTTTTCTCTTTGTGCTTAGTAGAATGAGATATAATTAATACAAGTTTAAATTAATATACACAAAAGCAAAATATAATGGCGTCTCAGTCCGTGCGATGGGCAACAGACGAGAACGCAAGTGTGGGACAGAAAAAAACAGTCTCCACAAGCGAAAGCGAACTTGCGCACAATAACTTACTTTTATTAATGAATAAAATTAAATATCATGATATGATTCGTGTGAAACTGAACCGAGATACCAAAAATCAGTGCGTCCTAGCAAAATAAATGCATTTAAGGTAAACGGGGGGAAATAAGATGTTCCACAGATGTTGGCGATAATCATTTTTAGTGCAACTACTTCTACATCCGATGTTTAAGTTTTATTACTCTCTTAATGCTCTGGACCACAGCAGAATTTTCTCCGAAAAGAGTGCATTATAAACAGAATTAAAAAGGTTTTGAAGCTTCTCCGTGACGCAAAGCTGCAGATACATAATACGTATGATCTTGCTTATGGGCTGACTAACAATTCGGGACATTGAACTTACATTCCATACATGCTTCTCAGTCAGTCGCCTTTCTCTTAAGAACCACCACCGAACTTTACGGACAACAGTCTCAATCTTTAGGACGGAGATATATAACTTCATTATCTACTGCGGTTTTACATGCCTATAATTCTACTGCTATAGTCTTTCTCATGAACCTGTCTTTCATAATTAGAAAGAATTTTTTTAAATCCATCCAGTAGCTTCGAAGATGGTGCAAACAAAAAAAAAATTCCACTTTTTATTTTTAGTATAGATTCCTTACCTATTGATTTTCCGAAAATAAGTTTAAATAATAAATTTGTAAACAGAAAGCGTAATATAAATTTTTTATTCTGTTTATTTACTAAAAAGAAAATTAAGGTAATTAGAGTTGATTATAACAAAAACGTTAATTTCTTGACTAGTTGTAGCCAGTGACTTTGTCTGCTAATCCGCTACCTGTTGTAAAATATAAATCTGTGTGAAACCAATGTAAAAATATTATTTCAAATCCGACAAGATTAGAATGTCAAAACAAAAACAATCCCTTCAGCTCTATAATTTTTTTTATATTTATAAAAAATATAAAATCACGTGTACAGACATGATGGCATTTCATAACGTTAACTGAAAAAGATATTTGAAAATTAAAAGTTTAAAAGAGAGAAAAAGATAGACTTACTTGTGTTGGAGTCTTTGATCTTATCCAAATGGAATCGCCTGAAAACACTAATTAGCAAACAACTGCTGCAAAATTTTAAACTTCTAGAGTTCGATGATAATAAGTCGCATCTGAAAAACATATATTTGATTTTATCTATTATTTATTTTCTTGTGTGGTTATGATTTTGTTATAAAAAAGTTATAGAGAAGATTACAAAACATTATTTTAACTTTATTGTTTGTAGTATATTGATTTTGATTTTGATAATTGCAAATGATAAATCTTATTATTATTATTCTAATTAAGTAAATAAAATCTGTGACAGTTTTTATATTAATCGAAGTAATTTAGAATTGAATCAGAAGAGATCGTGGATTTTGATATGCCGCAATACCGTTAGGTATTTATTATCAAAAGCCTTACCAGCTACCCTTACGTCTATTGTATAATATATTCCTTATTATTTTAATGGTGTATAGTATAGCAAAGTTTGATTGAATTATAGTCTTACATCTCATATTGTCACGTATAGATGGCGTTAGTATCTCTAAAACGTCATTTTTTACATTCCACTAAAATAAAATAAACTGGATTTGGTCGCAGTAAAAATAGATTTAAGTTGTTTAATTATATATCTATATCTATAATGTTTGTTTGTAAAAATAATATTTAACATTTTCATTGCATAATTTATTAAAACTAGCAAGAGATATGCATCAGCAAAAGCAGTAAAATCTCGCTCGACCTATATGCTCTCCTGGCGCTGACCGGTTATTTTATTAGGGCTGTAGTAAATTATGTAAACTCTCATTACTAGAATGCAATATGTTTAAATCTTACGAAATATAAAAATATTAATAGCATTAAACTGTGAAATTAATAATGATGTATGTAATGAAACCTTCAGAATATAATTATATCCCAGGCCATACAAATGTGAAATTTGTGGTGCAGCATTCCGCAGACCATACGCTCGTACAGTTCATACACTCATACATACGGGGGAAAAACCGCACGAGTGCGACGTCTGCGGCACCGCGTTCAGGTTAGTGCTGATAATTAACCAAATAAACCTGAAAATCAGAACTTGTTAGCTTATGATGAGACCCTTATCTCTTAATTTTACAGATTTGTGTTACACTTTACTATATTATATTATTTTAATCACTGAAAAATACTGTACAGACAATTAACTCATTTTTATGTTATGTTATGTTTATTGATCTCAACTTTTCCGTTGCTTTTTTTACTGTTTTTTTATACGATACAAGTTTAATCAAAATACTCATTAGTTCTAAGTAATCAATGTGGATACTACACCTTCACAACTTTTTTATAGTTCATTAATGAGTTAGATAGATGGCACCACTAGGCTTAATTGTAGCGATTCTCATTTCTATATTTATATAATTGTCTGTCTGATATAGTATTGAATTTCTCAGACGATCTGGAGATATGTGGAAGCACAAAAGAACTCTTCATGGTATCCAGGGAACGAGCAGTGAAGTTAATTAAAACTATAATAAACTCTAAACAAACTGACGTATTTATTATTAAATTAAATATAATGGAACATTTATATAAATCTTTCGTAAAATGTGAATTTTATATTGAATTCAAGTTACAAATCACATATTTCGCTATTTGATACGGTGACGTAATTAACATTATTTTTTATCATAGAAAAATATTTCCAAGTTTTATAATATCTGTTTGTCTGTTCATAATTGTAATGAAATTTTGACTGAATTAAGCTTCCCAATGACTTTTTTAATTCTTAGAAGAATTATGTAATGTATATAATGATGTACTCACGAAAATACTTTTAGTGTTTACCTGATGAGTTCAAAACCCATTCGGGACTCTTGTTCCTGAGCTTGGTAAAATCGCAGCGTGAACTCCAGTTCATTTTCCAGATTTTATTGAAGTGAAAACAGTCGGATAATTATATACGTTACCGGACAAACCCGCTTTTAGGACATACTAATTTTGCCTACACTATGCTAGTTCTTCTTAAACGCGATAGAACAGGAATATTGGGTTTGGTTAGGTACATAATTCGAGGCCAGAAAGTAATGTTGTAGTATTTCGAAAAATGCAACTTTAAAAGCCAAGAATACTATATTTTTATAAAATTTACAAAAAGAAAATCACGTATCTAAGCAAAAGACTTTCGTAGACTATTAAGCCCGATCATTCTATGCAATAAATTTTTTTATTACAATGACAAATATATTTCATATAAGAACTAGAACTTAGACAAAACAAGCTTATCCTAAATTAGCATTTGGTCGGTAACATATATAATAGTAATCATGGATCACGAAAGTGGAAATACAAAAGCAGTGATTTCGAGTTCGTTATTGTTATAAGGATCAGAAGTTTAAATAAAAGCCTGTGCTCATCAACAGTAAATATTTATTATAAAAATTGCTCTTATAGACACATTTCTGTTTCTATAATATATATAATATTTATGTTCATTCTTTGTGCCATTGTTTTACAAAATTATTCCTGTTCTTGTTATTTTCGACACAACAGCTTAGACTATATTTATATTACAATATTTCTTACATTAGAACATAGAAACAATTTTGAATAACTCTAAAATGAGGAACGCATAACAATTCGATGTACGATATTAGTATATTCAAAATTGTTTTGACAATTTTCTAACGGAGTTTTTTTCTAATATACAAAATCAATAAATCCTGTTTTTTTTTGGTAACCAATGGCAATGAAACACTAATTACGCTAAGGATTACGTATGATGGTGTCAGCGCTTCTTGGAAGCGTAGACGAAGAAGACGGATCCAGTTATTGCTGTCACAAGGTGCCTACTGAAATGTAAGAGTGCTCTCCGCCTAATGTAAGAGTGCTCTCCGCCTAATTTGTACATTCATTTAATCATTGATGCACCTATATTTTTGTTGAGCACATTACTATTTTTGACATTTGACATTGACAATGACATTAATGACAGTGACAAGATAATAGAAAAATGTTTTTAATCTGTTTTGTACATTGCAAGCATTGTTTTTATATCTGTGTTGAACGCGCCGGCTGTTTTAATCTAATTGGTACAGTCAATAATAATTTTAAAATAAAAGTCTTAAATAAGTCTAATTTTAAGTACATCTCAATAAAAAATGCTGAGCTGGCACGATGCAACAGAGATATAGGCTATTTAAGTTTAATAGAGTCTCCTCTATATATATATAGATATATATATAGAGTTGTTTAATTTGCTAACTTACATAAGTAAACCATCACAACCAACCATACGGACAAGTTTAACAAAAAATATCTATATAGATAATGCAAAAAAAAACCGTTTAAAAATGAGGAAAAAATGGAAACTCTCATAATGCATCACTTACATGAGTTTTAAACCCCATTTATTATAACTAGGCTTCCTCACTGTACTGGCAATATTTTGTGACATCTTATAATAAAACGAATTATATGTTAATTTATCTGTACTTGAGTGTATTGGACAGAATAGAGGTCGTTTATTAACACTGAAACGAGAGACGCCGCGCGGCGGAGCTAGCGTCCACGTGAATAAATCTATTATATTACAATATGTATTTACAACACCGCACTATAATGCCCGACTCCGATTATAATATGTACACTACTATTAAGAACATAGATTATCTCTCATTAGCTACCGAATCACAATTCAAATATTTGAGTAATTGACAACGGTGGACAAACATGCGCCTGAGCACTAATGCATCTTATTTTATTGAAATTTGTACTTTGCTCTAGTAAAGGTCGTGCTGGGTAAGTATGTTGGTCCATGCGACTCCGCGGCGAGAGGTTCCGCGTGTCACCGCTATGTTACAAAAAGAACAAATAATACGTATCCTTGTAAAACATTCAATGTCAAAAACAAAGAATCTTTAAGCTCGTCAATGAATCTATTAATTTTGTACGTAACAGATGACACGCGGATACATTTACTCGCGTTTCGCGATGCGTCCAACCATCCGTCGCTAGCGAGATATGACCATAGTGACGTCATCAAACGAAATTTTAAATCTATGACGTTTGTGGTCAAATCTCGTAGAAAGGGCGGGTTGTTAACTATTGTTATGTTTCAAATCATCTTGCATTTCTACAATTTCTTAATTACTATTTTACAAGGTCATAGAGAGGGACATCCTCTATCTGATAACCGTCCAGTTTAACTAAATTAAATATTGAAAATAACTCGTTATATCTTAACATTAACAAATTACATAGGAACTGCATTCAACTGTTAGTAGCAAATACCGTAAGAAATTATAGTACCATATATTATGTTTAATATTAAGTTATTTGTAGTGGGTACAGGTTCTGGATAGCTATCAGATAGGATAATGTTTACAATTCCGATTGTGAGATGCCTTATTTTAATTCATGCCACAAATATCGTTATTTTATGCACAATGCGAAATTCCTGAGAATTCCATAATGACTGGCGATAAGGCCTTTTAATTGACACCCAATTATAGCGCCGCCTGGAGCAGTGGATGCGGAACTAATGAAAGTTCATCGGTAAGTACTTACTATATTTAAAACAGTTTGTTCGTATCAGTTCTAAAATATTGAAAATGCAACCCGTCCCACGCGTGGGCTCTCTGAACATCTGGGCACGTGTCCACACTAGTCTGGCGAAGCTGCGGCCTCGCTCTCACAGGCAAAGTAAACGAATGTAAAGAAACCGAGCGGCTTTAACGAGCATGTACCTCCGCGATCACAAGTACACAGACTTAATATAACCCACCCGAAGACACGCTCCGACGTAGAAAATACATCCGATAGAAAATATCAAGACAGAAATAATTTTAATTCACCACTACTCTCTCTCAACGTAATAAATATAGCATATATTTAATCGATTAATTAATTAATTACACAATAATTTCAACAAAATTTTCAAACACGAGCGAGAACGGCGGCAGCGTCCTCGGCCGAGTCACTCCGGCGGCCGTCCGCGCTCACTTAAACCAAAAAAACTATCAAAAATAACTCGGCTCGCGATCAAGTCCCGCGCGTCGTCCGAAGCTAGCACCTTCCCATTAATGATCACATAACACTAACTAGTGACTGCGTGGCGGCGGGCGCCGACTAGATGAGCCGCGCGGGCGCGGCCGCTCAGCGCTAACTCGTGGGCACCAGCAGGCGCACGAAGCTGTCCTCGCTCCAGCCCCAGTCGTCGGGCCACGCGTCCTCGGGCGGGTCGAGCGCCGAGCGCGACGATAGGCTGAGCACGGAGCCCCAGTCGATGGCGCGAGGCTCCTCGTCGCCGTAGCCCGAGTCGCGGTCGGGCGCCGGCGGCGCTGGGAAGGGCGTGGCGCGCCCCGCAGCCGCCTCGCGCGCTCCCAGCACGTCCCGCCCGCCCAGCATGTCCCGCCCGCCCAGCACGTCGCGCGCGCACGGCGCCTCGCAGCGCGCCGCCGCCGCCGCGCACGCCGCCTCCGCGCCCGCGGGCGGCTCCTCCGCGCTCTCGCGCTCCATCTCTCGCTCGATTCCACGAAGCGTGTTGCACACGAGCACCGAGCGCCTCAGCGAGGGGTCCGCCGTCTGGCGGAACCGCGCCAGCTTGAGCGCACAGAGGTTCATCATCTTGAGGCGCCTCTCGCGGTAGCAGCGTCGCGAGGCGCAGCGGCCGGCGGCGCGGCCGTCGCAGCAGGCGCGCGCCGCCGCGCCGCCCAGCTCGAGGTAGGACTTGCCGTTCTCGGCGCGGATGGTGTCGTGCGCGCCGCACCAGCCGCCGCACCAGCGCCGGCGGCACGCGCGCCGCTCCTCGTCCTCGGCGCGCCAGCACTCCCCGCCGCCCGCCCCCGCGGCCACCGCCTCTAGCCTCGCTATCGAGTCCTCCCAGCGCGCGACTTTACCGCCGGCCTCGCACGGGGAGCCGGCGCGCCGCTTGGCGCCGCACCCGCCGCCCGAGCCCTGCAAGTACAAAAAAAAAAGGTTACTAAGAGAATCGTTAGGGTGTGACTGAAATTTGCTTGTCAAGATGTACAAAATAGTAAATTAAAATATTACTACCATATAGAAACAATGGAACCGTGATATAAAATCGGACTAGAACATCTGAATATTTTTTTCACATACGTAGCTATAAGAATTGTAGAAATATTTGTGCAAGAGAAATGAATTTAAATTATGATGTCTAAATCCTATTCATCAAATCGCCATTCGAATCCTACATCAACATACAGGCTAAGTTTATGCTAAGACTTCAGCCCTCAAAATACCGTTGCAATGTAAGAATAAAAATTAGAAGAACTAAATTAGAGCCCCCAAATTCTTTAAAGATACGCATTCAAATATCGTATACCTGAACCCAATCCGCTTTGAACGACCCTTCCTTTTTTTTGACACAATATGCACCCGGGGAGCCACCCCTGCAGAACAGTCCAGGTAGAGAATTCGTGATCCCAAACACAACTGTGGGATTTACCCGGACAACTGTTCGCATTCTTCTCAAGAAATTGTATTCAATACAAAGGAATCTACCGTGAGCGCTAAAAACATAATTCGTAAATATATAAATACTGTACGGTTTGGTTCTGTACCAAACATTGAAACCTTACAATTAAATCTTAAAATGTGCATTTTGTTACAAGCAACAAATAACTCATAAATATCTAGTAAATTAAAAAAACATCTGCTCCTAATAACAGCTGATATCACTCAATAATATAAATAAATAAATATATAGTATTATAATATATAAATATAAAGAACGCACTATCTAGCCCTATCATATATATAGCTAATAAGAATATAATACTCGAGTAAGTTTGTCGATGTTTTGATATTCTGCAACTCAACTAGCAAAGTAAACGAAACGGGACACGTTTTAAAAAAATAAATGGACTGGACTGAAGCAGATGCACAGACACCTGCCATCACAATAAGGTGGCACACGCGTATACGCAACTTATTTTCTTTTGCAGTAAATATATCATACAGTTTTTATTACATACATAACAGATGCGTTTTTCATAATATTCTTAGTCTGTAGGCTATACTTTAATATAATTTCAAATGTCCATAAAGTAATGGATAAAATATTTCAAGACTTTGCATTTAACATAAAAGATAACGCAATGATCGCTGCTTACTAACTCAGGGCACCGCGGCCTGACTCAGCGTGGCCACTCATCGCAACGCTGCAAATAATCATTTTGCGTCACCCTTTATCGCTGCGAGGAAAACGAACCGTTCCATTGTTCGTTGGAAACGGAACTCCGACCCCTTGCTAATATAATATTAAAAGTATGAATTATTAGCGAGCGGCAATGTAGACAAAACCGCGTGATCAAACTTGTATTAAGCAGATAGCTAGTTCTGATTGTATGTAATATAGCGGTGTCGTCGCCAGCGCTGGCGCTCATGAAAATAAAATTAGTATATGACGTTGACGTTGCCGCTTCGAAGCTTGGAACGTGGCCGCGCGACGTTGCCGCTCTGCACGCTCTTTCTAATCTTGTCGTAAAGTTCTTTTTCTGATGCGCGCCGCGTCGCTCGTTCTGTTCGCTCGAAACTGGGAAACGTCTGACGTTTATTTTATTACTAGCGTCGAGTATCTGAGATATTTTATAATCATGCTAAAACTGAAATGCAAGCAGTTACGATAGATAATTAAATTCTATACTGATTATCCATAGCTTCTGTGACAGTAAAACGAGGGTACCGATGCAAATAATCGGTCAGGTCGTGAGGCAGAAAAAGTTCGATCGGTGGGGCGAGTCAAACAAACTTTCTATGGCATTGGAAAGAGCGAATAGATGGCGGCACGGCATTGCCTCACAGCGCGCTAAGCCACATCGTTGTCGAGCGAGTGAGGGTCCCCGAGGGGGGCGGTGCGGTGAGGGGACGGAGCGGGTCGCCTGCGGGGAGCGGTGAAGGGGGCCGTGTGGATGTGTGAGTGACCTGCACGTGCAAGCGCACACTACAACAGCACATAATAATATCGCGTAGCTGTCCGACTATCTAACGCTACAGCTACCTACGCTCCAACGAACGTTATATTATAGCCAACTATAAAATGGGGTAGATAGCGTGGGGTATGGAGTTCTTCATTTTAAAGCCACAAGAGAAAAGGCAAAATAGCTTGCATTCATCAAGAACTTATTAATTTTGAATTGTCAACTTATACTCGCTTAGAAATAATTTTAAACAATACTATGCACATTTCTAACAGAAAATAGGCTTTATTTTCTATTCGGTATAATTGAAAATACAATGATAATAAGAACGTAACAATAAATGTACAAATGATCTACATAGTATTTTTTGTTATTCATTCATAATTTTTTACCGTGAAGAAGTGTTAATTTGAAATATAGTATAGTAGAGACTTGATCGATTTACGATTAAAATTCCTCCAGTACAAGGATAGTACGTGATAGACTTTACATTCATTCATGGTGTTGTCGACTCTTGTTTACAGAATTATCGACATTAGTAATCAAATTAACTCAAAACTTTCATAACTTATAATTTTTATAGGTTATTTTATATATAAATCTGAAGCATTAAAGTTCTGAAACAATAAAAGAACTTAATTTTCAGTGACACATGTAAATTAATTGCAAATATATTTCCTTAACAAGAATAGTTTTTGGTTTATTCGGCTCGCCAAGGCAGTCTCTGGCACGCACATTTCCGTGAGCGGCGAGGCCGCGTTTCAGTGTGTGTGTGCGCGCGCGCATGTGTGCGACAACCAGTCTCACATCCTGTTCTCTGGCCTGGCAGCTTCGACTGCTTCTCAGAGCTTTTTATATCACTACTGTCCCGTTTTCAACAAATATTGACTTATAATTATAATTGTTGCTTTTTATTTCAGTTGTTTTTTCATATTATAGATTGCGTATTTTGAATCAATATGTTTATAAAAATAGGAGTTATATAATACTTTTGATGTGGAATTTATACTAGAAAATTAGTTCAATGATTTGAACAACATATAATATATAGTAGTATAGTATAGTAGTTTTGTAGTAATTCAGTTATATGCAGTAATAATTACGCAATGAAAACGTCAAATAACTTCAAGGTGACAAAGAAAAAAACGAATAAGAGCACCGTTTAAACACAAACAAAAGGAATCCCTCAGGAATGTGTTCCCGCATAAAAGAGGGAATTCCCGAAACACATTGTTTACAGTGCGCCGGTGGACGGGACACGGTGTATGCGTTATTACGACTTGCGACCACTTGATGCATTGAAAGGGAAAATTGTAGTTTTAGTAGATGATGACGCATTTGCTTCCACGAACCACCGCGGATAGGAATGTCGGTTTGCTACTTGAGCGAGTACTTGTTTATGTTTAAACGGTTTTTCTATGCTTTTTATTATTCTCAGGCTGAGGCAATCTAATTCCAGATCTTGTCACTGTTCGTAACAGAATACTTACCCGAAATTTGAAATATACTTCATAATTAGCATGATTACTGTTTGAAAGTAAACAAATATATCCAATATTTACATCTAACACTAAATTCAAATACAAGAAGTTAGTCACAAAAAACTTGTTTGATTCTGATAAAACAAACGATCGCGTCGCACTTAGCGGTCCACACTGACAGTACAAGATAAAGTGCGTTAGCAGTGCATAAATCACTTGAAAGCGCTGGATGAACTTCGGTACTCTTTTCGAGACAATAAATCAGCGGCGGGCGTACGGTAGATAATGACGTCACTGGCACGTATCTCGGAGAATCCCCGGAAGAGAGCGAATAAAATAAAAATGTCACGTAGCGATCAGCTGACGGGCGGCGCGTGATGGACCCGCGCACCGCAGCGATACGCATAACGACGCCGCAATAAAACTTATTTTTATGTTTTTCGCTCACAATGGCCGCGCGAAGGTCGAGCTATCTAAATGGGTCAATACACTCCGCGTAGTACGAGCGTCGAACACGTGCTCCCGCGTTTGTAAATAGCGAGATATCGGCCGATTGTTGCAGTGATTAATGGGGGCGCGTAATGACTCGGCGCTGGCTGCCGCTGCCGCCCGCGCCTCTTGCTAATGTGTTCATTCATCGCCCCGACACTATTATACTTGGATACCAGAGATGCTTTGTTTAGATAACGACAATCGATTTGAGGACGTTAGGACACTTAATGTCAAGGTTGCACTTGACGGTCTCAGACATCTTATCAATCTTTATAGGATCTTAATGTTTTAAGAAACTTTTTTACGGGTTTATAATATCAAACAGAAATATGCATTTGAATATCAATGATACATTTATCGAATAACATGTGCCCTTTGGTATTTACTAAAAAATACATTATATTATACTAAAGTATATTTAATTTGGTTGAGTTCTGTATAGGGTACATTATTAACAGGTGGGCAGCTTTTGGATGTAGGTATAGTAATCTAAGCGGGAGTCATCGACGGGCGTCCACGATAAGGGCGAGGTCACGGTTATCAATGGCGGCATCTCCATACGCGCTCGCCGGCCACGACATCTCGCGCCCATTCACTATAAAGACGCCCCGCACCCCAGCCCTGCCCTCCCCGCCGCAGTGCATCCATGCAACAAGTTAGGGAACATTTTATGTCTTGCAAGGAGTTTCCCAAGACTTAGTGCCCGCATTCGCACTTCCTAACTTTGTCAAACCTCAATTAAGTTCTAAAGACTTCGTTTTACCCTCTACGAAATTATCTTCTAAAATATATTTAATATATCATATCTTTATTTGATTCGTTGAGTATATAAATAATCTGAATACCCAATTTCAGTATTATTTATATATAGCCTTGCTTTTGAACGTTAACATAGTAATATAAATAAAGTTACTGGTAAAACAGGACAGTACATATTTTCAGGCCGTGATGCCCAATTAAATATGGATGTGATTGAAAAACGCGTGTCCGGTAACGAGCGTGTACATAATTGGTGGGCGGTGGAAGGCCTGGAGTGACCCAGTTGCGTTGCCCGGCGACCCGTCCCGGCCGCCCTGCGAGCTGCCGCCCTGCCCCACCGTCCGCTCCCCCGAACACCCTTGCCGCACTAAATAACCTGCCCGAAAGCGACACCTTAACAAAGGTCGTTCAACCGTCACAGGGTACTCACTCGATTTTTTATCAAAGACAATCTACTTTAGTAAATTTTCGAAACTAACCGAAAAGTTCAGATAGAATTTCAATACGTTTTGGTTGAAAAAGGTGTTTGAGAATATGTATAATAAAACTAAACTCGTAGGGTTATGAGATTCACGAAAATGAAGTTCTTTACTTAAACAAAGTAGAAAACGAGAAAGCAAATAAACTTAATTGTTATAAGCCGGGTTTGCTGACTGCCACCCCTTGAAGACGACTCCTCAAAGGGCGGAGGGGGAACCGCGTAAAGTTGTATTTCTCGAACTTGTGCTAAATTTCACTTTCTCTGAAGACGCTGTGCGTACACTTAACCACCCTCTACCCCTTCTTGATAATATAGTTTTCATTACATAAATCAAACACCACACGTAATTATTAATATATTCCTTCATAAATAAACTATAAATGGATGCTAAAAATACAATAAAATTAGTGCAAATATAATTTTGTTATATGCAAGCCTCAGAACATGTTCCTCCAAGCGCACTTTTCACCCTCAGTATGACATCGTTATCTTAGCGAACCCTAAACGAATAAAACATAAAAAACGTACGTCACAAAAGTCCTTCCACTCACAAAAACCCCACCTCCTAACCCCCTCTGAAGTTATAAAACACGAGACGAATAAAACATCGTCGGGGTTCGCAACCGTATCGCGAGGAGCTAAAATCGAAGTTTGCGTCGACGGATTCATTTGGCTAAAAGGAGCACACGAGCGTGGAAGCTTTAAAGTAAAATGAAAGCCGACTCGCTCTTAATTCACCAGTACATAGAAACGAACGAACGTCGATAGAGCGCCCCCGGCCCTCCCCCGCCGCCCACCACCACGCGCCGGGCATAAATAAGGGGGACCCACTCCGCTTAACAAGAGAGTGGGCACCCTCTCCCGCGGCAGCGCTGGCGGGGAGAATTAAGGGGGTTGCGGCGAAGGACGATTTAAGGAGATGAGAGAGCATACGCTCTCGAGACGCGAAACATCGCGCTAGGCGGGGAGTAGGAGAGCTCACTCGGGCAGCTTTATCGCTATGAGACTAATGAAATTGGATACATGCAGATATACTTTCTAGCAATATTATACTTCTAAGGAAATAACATTTTTTAGAAAAATAATTATGTATATATGTATATACAAGTTTTCAGTCTCATTAAGGAAAAAATAAAAGAAAAATGGATACTGCCAGATAAAATTATTGAAACTACCAATTTCAACCTGAGTAATGCGACGTCCAAACTCGCCGACGTCAACGCTGCGTTTCGCAGCACGTGAGTCACCTCGCCTCATAAATTACAAACTATATCCCTCTGGAGTTAGGGTTTGTTTTCGGCAAATTTGCTAGCGCTCCTTTGTCTTGTAGCCGAGCTGCGAGGGAAAATAGATTTTATTACCAAATAGTAAAGTTGATATTGAATGGGCGGAGTTCTAATATTCTTGGGAAGAGGGTTGGTATAAATTTTCCATGGGGGCAGACGGGGCGACGTCGCGCGAGGGCGCCGCTGAGTCACGACGGCGGCGGATGCGGGGGTGGAGGATAGGGCCGCGGGGGGGTAGTACGTCAAGGAGGGGCACATATTGTAAGTATCTACTGCTCACATGTCACAAAGTTTTCTCCGCAACGGAAAACTTTGTTAACGTCAACCGAGCACGTGGCCTTCGCTGATATTATACATAATTGCCGCGTTTTGCCGCGAATTGAAATCAACTTAAACGCTTAAGTTATAATAATTTATTTTGATATACCCGATAAGGGAAGTCTTGTATCTTGTTACATTATTTTGTTATTATAGTTAATAAAAAAAAAAAAAATTCTTATCCATTTAAACATAAACAATATTAATATAAAATTGATTAAAATTGGTGCTTTTGTTATTACAGATTCACTTACTAAATATAAAAGTTAAATATGGTTTTAACAACAATTAAATGCTTGCGTAATCTCTGTATAGTATTTATTCATAATTGCAAGTGTCGGGCAATCGCCGCTGTTACAGCGGACCGTCACCTTGGATGATAAGCACTGATAAGACGCGATAGCGTTTGCCACATTCCGACGTCGAGTACCTCGATTTCATATTAATTTTAATCACGAAAAAAAAAAAATATTCTATTTATCAAAAATTATAATCATTCTGCAAAGAGTCCTAAAATATTTATTTCATCGTAATAAAAATAAACATAATAGAAGACAGAAAATAATCTCATATATACAATATAGGGAAACATGAAATCGTAATGAAAATGAATTTGTAATCTCTTAGACGTGTGCCCACGAACGCAAGCCTACAGAACTGAGCTCATCCGCTCCATTATACATAATGTACTAGAGACGAAGGCGGGGTGCTTATATACTTCCCCCACCCCTGAGAAAACTCTAACAAAGCGCGGGAATGAGTTTTCCCGCGCAAACTTATCGCAAGCTCGAACTGACGCGACGGGTTTTCATGAGCTTAGCTTAGTCGAATGACATTGCCGCTAGACTGAAGCCAGCACCTTTTTTGCTATCTAAGAATTTGATTATAACTCGTATGTAGACTACACTCTTTGTTTTATAAAATTGTTGTATCTGCAATATATACAAATTTTATACTAAAGCCAATAACGTCTCTTTTTGAGTTATAAAGAGCTCATACTCGAGGGAACGCACAAAGAACAACCCCGAATTCGGTTATACACCCTTAACCCATTGCCAATTCGTTAAGCCGTACCCTTAATAAGTTTTGAAGCTTTGTAAGACCCCCCTGCAAGTTGAGTATCAAAATTTTCAGTTACAATTTTTGAATTATTTGATATTAAAATAATGGAGAGTAATAATTTTTAAAATGGTATAGCTTTATCTGGTGGTGTAGCGGATGGTAGCGAGTGGCGGTGCTGCTTTGCGTAATGACCACCTACCTCACCCCGCACCGCACCCCCTCCCCGCGCTAGGCCTATCGATTGCGGCGGCGCGAGGGCGGGCCGCATCGCAATAATTGTCACACTGAGCGAAATTAAACTCCACCCTCACAATATCGACCTTACTACCCCCGCATAAAATCCACTCTGCTTCCATTCTCAATTGAATATCAAATTTTATAGTCCGCTCTAAGTTTGGAGGCGGCTCGTAACAGAGCCTTCTCTGACTCTATGACGGAGCTTAATTAGACAGGCGCGATAGAACCAAATGGACTTTACTTGTTACTGTTTTCGCGGAATAAGCGGAATTCGATGTTGAAAAGTTAATTATTTAAAATTAGCACTCATGAAATAATCCTGACATATCTAAAAGTAGTTTTCTATTGAGTAATATGGTCTGTATATATCAATTTAAAGGTTGAAATTAAGCTTAACAGAGTATAAGAAATGCACGTTGCGTTGTGTATTAATAGTCTTCTAATCGCGTTGTTTTTTAGCGCATCAGCAGCGACGAAAGTATGGTGAAAGTAACATTTGACGTCACTCACACACGCGCACGCACACTACGACACACATTACGACGTGACAGCGCCGCTCTACTACTGACAGTCTTGCTTCACGCCTGCGCCAGCGCATTGCGACACTATATGAGAAATAAAGTCCAACCGGCTATACTCTCGACACGTTCTCTTTCCCAACAGAAAAATATTTTATGCAAGTTTGACTCAACACTACTAAAAAACATTATAGACGAACGGACCCTCTAATAGCGATGTGACTCGAGTCCAATTTTTACTCGAGTGACTGAATCAGTTTGTCAAACTCGATTGAAAAAAAAATACTCGAGTAACGATAGACTCAAAATAGTAAAATTGCTAGTGACTCGAGTCACAAAATTATATTCGGGTCACATCCCTACCCTCTAATCACTATCAATTCTACTCGTTATTTCATGCGGGTTTGTTTGGAAATTTAATCATAGCTCCTGATGAAAACCTGTTAATGTTTATAATATGACAAACGTCAGTAAGGTTTTGCAGTCTATTGTAATTGTCTTGAGCTGTTAAGAAATATTCATTGTTTGAGCGACATATCCTAGTACATTTATACTATACAACTAAGCAATATCTGACCTCAAGTAAAAAAAAATGTATGACAGAATATTTTTACAATACTATATTATTAGTATTTTAATTGATTTAGTGATTTCATTTACGTTAAAATTGTGCAATAATGATAGACAGAAACAGCAGTATAATTTTCATTTCATTGAGTATTCAAAATAAAGAATAGCAGATGTTATACAGAAATCAATGTATACCCGCAGATTAATTAGATGAAGTGCGGGATGAAAAGGATATACCCATCAGCTGATGCATAAAGTGTATCAAATTATTTCAAATGTTTTAAGAACCTGTTTAAGATCCGTTATTAATTATGCTTTATGTTTTTCAATCAATTATAAATAATAATATGCAAAGGTTTTTTATAATATATAACTATCTGGTTGTACTATATTTTTATCGAAATTTGGTCAAATATTTTCGAACCTGGGTTTCCTTATTCATGAACTAGGATCATGAGACAATCACGGCGTGAAATATCCAGCTCAAGCCCATATAATAAAAAGTGAGTACAGTCGGATACGTAGAATCGTAATTTTTTTATTTATGCATCTATTATAAACAATTCTTAAACAAACTATTAGAGCATGAGATAGCTTATCTCTTGAAAGAGATTTCGTCCATCTATTATGAATGATGAAAATCTTAATACATAGACTCTTTCTAACTGTTTAAAATAGAAGAATTCTTATTAATTTACTTCAAACATCTTTAGTGACGTCACAGAAGATGGTAGGACTAAAAATGATTAGAAGGGGAAGGGGAGTATCGTATGCGGGGCTACGAAAGCTATTCCCCTACCATGCTATTTATTTTTATTTGGGAATTTAGAATCGAGTTTTATGTCTAAAATAGAGAAAATGTTATTAATGTTAAAATATAAGAAATTTTAGGATTCGAGTTCTGTTCGAGATAAATGAAAATGAACAAATGGTAGCAGGGTGGTAGGTAGGGATAGGGGGACCCCCTCGCCCCAGAAATGTGTCGAAACCCACACATTCGTACACTACATTACCTTAATTATCCAATTATAAAAAAATGTATTTATAGTATGTTCTCTATTATGAGTGATGGTTTTATTTAAAACCAACTATTTATTTTAAAGATTTTGTATAATAAGTATTGACATATTTTGGGCGTATATTTCTTTATAATCTAAGTCTTATTTGTGTTAACACTATGACATAGGCAATTTAAGAATCTTGTTAATATTAAATTAAATATTAGAAAGAGTGTAAATAAATCATATATTGTAGATAATCTTTAGTATTTTCTTCATAAACCTTTACATCTCCAGCTTAATATCAAACAGTCATTATACATTAACATTACTAATGGATTCGATACTAAATAATGAGAAAAGGCAAAACGTGCGTCTCCCCTTTGCGGCTGATTACGACGGCGCTACGATATAAGAATGAATTTTTAATGAACCCCCGCCCAACCCCCGCCTGTGAAGGCGCACTTAGAAGATTAGTCCCTGGAGACTTCTAGTCGAATGACTAACAACAATCCTATAAGAGGTCAAAAGATTCCTTTACGATATTAACTTTCTGGATATTAACCAATCAGCGTCAAGACATTACAAAAAAAAAACAAATCTAATTTCATTAAACTAAAACAATACCACTAAATTCGTAATCATAAAATAGACTAAATAAAATTCATGACTAATGAGATAAGTAAGATATTTAAGCTATTACATAAACTAACTATTAATAGCTACATAATAAGCAATAATCACAAAAACGAATACAAATAAAAGCGAAAAGCTATAAAAGATAAGGCGACGACCCCGCAATAACAATGTAAATATGCTTTATAGTACGTCAGAGCACGTCACGACTACGTCACGGGGACTCCGGAAGTCCGCACTAGATATATTTACAGTGGCCGGGTTCAATGTCGACTATCTATCGCCTATCAATCAGCCGGATAGTCGCGGACCCCCCTCCCGCTCCTTCACACCCACCCGCCTAACTCGCACTATGCAAATAACATATATATATGTAGAATAAATTATTACAATACGGTTCATATTGTCTGATATTGAATAAATAACACGTGTAGATTGCGCTGTCGATATTAAGATGAGCATCGATTGATATTGAGGTATTTGGTGCGTGACTGATGGAGGTGGGTGGAGCAAGGCCGGTTGTGTTTACAAACTTCCGTCACGACCCGCGAGCACTTGTCACTCGGGAGCGCGTTCCTCGACACACGGCTACGCAAATAATGGCGAGCCCTCACCATTGACATTGTCCCACTTCTCGACTCGCCCGTCTAGACTTAAGATACGATCGTTGATAGATAGATTGCCCACATGTTGCAATTTTACTATTAGCATGGCGGGCATTGTTGCATCCATTTGCTCCTAACGACAAAGGTTGTTCAACTTTCACAAGACGTCTCACTAACAATGTCTATTTTTTCTATTCTAATCCGTTAGATGTCGAGTGCGCCCACTCATTGTCACATTCCTCACAGTTGATATTTATATAGTACTTGACGAAAATAGTCTAAGTGTCACCCAAAATATAATGCACGTTACAATGCACGGAAGAGTCATTGTGATCCTGGGAATGTTTTGACAAAAGGATCTTAACGAATGTGGCATTAGTAAAAAGTTAAATTATTAACGTTATTCGAGGATAGATGCTATTCTTGTATTTGAAAGGCATGCTCCCTTGTATTTGGCGTGGGGTGGGGGGTGAGGGGTGAATGCATTGGGGAGGCCGGCGGGTGCAGTAGGCGCGTAGTAACTGCAATAACGGAGCAGTGAAAGTGTCGCGGCCCGCTTCAACCGTCAATGAGTGAAGACGTACTCCCTTCACCCCTTCGTCTTCTCAAACTTGTACTTAATAGTGAATTATTCTACAAGTTTGCACGTATGTTTTGTTTAAACATTTCTAATACACCTTTAAAAAAATATTTTCTTAGCTATACAATTCCTTGGTTCTCTCTAGGTAGAGATAATGTTCATCTCAAAACTGTTTTACTGTTTAAGTATTAAAAATTTATCACCAAAATCATATGTTAGACTATCTCTCTCTTTATTATGTAAAAATGCTATACATTATTGTGTTACATTTATCAAGATACGACTTAAATCATGACTTAAGAGTAAATCATACCCATACAAGAAGCGTAAAGTTTAACGAAACGTACCACAAACATATAGTACGTCATTATCTCAAGCCATGAATGAAACGGAACGTAAATTGAAATGTATCGCGTGCTATAATCCGTGCATTAATCTCACTCAAAACGCCGATCGCTGCGTAACATTAAACACAACAATCGGCTCAAGTTCATTGATCCACTTAATGTCCGCGCTATGTCGTTATTGTCCAATGTCAAAACAATGTTACATAATTAAACATGACATCTGCGCACGTGTTGCCGCCATTACCCGCCGGCCACTTCCGACAGATCACCATACGTCACTGTTTATTTATGAGCTTATGATTATAAAATGACGTTTGACCATTTGATATCGGTGACCGGTTGTATTCATTCACTTAACTACCTACGAAATAGATTTGTAGTGCTATTAATAAAGCTATTATCGCATAATTATACCTAAACTAGATTTTACGCTTGTCTCGTGTTTGTAGTAAATACAAATCATAATGTTTTGTTTACAGTCGCATTTAATGAGTTTATAAATTTGATTTTTGTGGTATTATAATTGATACCTTACAAAACATAACTTCATTTGTTGTAAGTGCGAGCGTGTAGTTTATTTCATTTAAAATTGTTTGTAAAAAGTTTTTCAACTTTGTTATATAAAAAAAGAAAAACTTCTTTGCAAAGTAGATTAAAGTCATATTTAAAAAATATTAACCGTAACAACATTAAAGATTTATTATAGTTGTTAAACTTTCCCCTCTCGTTGAACTTGACCGCCAAAATAAGAAAATGGCAATAAAAAAAACATCTGTCTTGTACGATGACGTGAATTTACATAAATTATTGGCGGCGTCGCGTCTGGGGCGGCCATGTTTACCCATTGCACTGTTTACATAGGCACACCAATTCAGAGTTCATCGACTCGTATATTGTTTTATGTGTATGTAATTGGGTCAGGAATCAGGGGCACTGGGAGCAATTCAAACCAAAATAGCAACAGATTAGAACCTTTACAATTGCTATACACTAAAATACTAAAACAATTTTCATAAATTCCACTTAAAAAACCAAACAAAAAGCAAATCAGAAATTCAATACACAAATAAAAATATAATCCTCATACAATTGGTTTCACCTGACAGCTATTAAGCTTTTTTCTGAACAGGTGTACCCATTCATAATGTCGATGCCCTATATTGTAATGTCAAACGTCAAACGTCACAATAGACATAATTGGCGGTAAATGTTTATGTCAAAACAAACCACGATCCGTTTTACATAATACTCGTTTGCATAAGCGATTATTATGCGTGTCTTTGATGACGTAGGTGCGTTACGGATTCATTCATTTGTTTATGTGTTTGGCCACGTGCTCGATTGTATGTAATAATTAAGTGACGATGTTTGTATGAGATGCGGCTGCCTCTGCTAATTTATACAATTTTGTATTACTATTACATTATTCTTGTGTAATTACCGTGTTAGGTCTAGTCTGATGGGTTTATAAATATTCATTATTTAACTGGGTATTATATAGATCGTCTATCATAATAAATACCTGCTTTTCGGTAATTGTTTTTTATAATCTGTCAAAAAAATCAAAGTTTGGCTAAATAGTTTGGCATTTTTTTTTTCTAAAATTGTATAATAATTTGGTATATTAGTTACATTTTTAACCTTAATATCCTTTATTTTATTAAGTTTGCATAAAAAAAAATGATTGTCATATCTTAGATTATCATATTACCAAAATAGTATACCTAATTGTTACTGAACATTTGATTCTGTGAGAAATTAGCTAGACCTCTGGTTTAAGCGACATCAGCTAATATCACAGACCAATTTATAGCAGCTTGTAGTATCTGTACGGACGCCAAATATATATTTCCAGCCCATGTCAAGATCTATTTTAAGCCTTATGTGTATAGCAATAAGTATGTGCGTTGGCGTGTGACGTCTAGGGCGGATGCACGTGACTGCAACTCAACAAGTCGCATTCCTGAGTGCACCCTCACCCCATCCTACTCTAGGCCTAAGTTTCTCAAAGTATTTATTGTACGCAAGTTTCAGCGACATTTATAATATAATAACTTAAATATTAAAACCCAATGAAAATAAAAGATATCCTTTTTTCCTACAAGCATTCACAATTCCGCATTTTCAAGGCAAAACGTTGAACTCTTTATATCGCAATCTTGATTAATATGTGAACTTTTAGAATCATTTCTTCAATTATGCTGTATGATTTACACTATGTGTAATTTAAAATATATATTTTCGTAAAAGTACTGATTTTAATGTTCTAAAATAGGTTAAACTTGGGCGGGGCAGTCCAGCTGTTGTCATGGAGACGATCCTAGCAATGATTATAAAAAAATGAAATAGTTTTAATATTTCAACTCTTATGACATACATAAGTAATTATATCGACTAATATAATATAATACATTTATTTAATTGATAAAAGCAATGTATCTATAAATTATAATACGGTAAATTCTAAAAATTAAGTGAGACCCGTAAATAAATCGTAGCGTTATAGAAAGTAAACTGCGTTCGCGCTGGCAACCCAACTCGGTGATAATTAATGTCGAGTCGAGCGAGCGGCGCCGGCAGCCTCGCGCCCGCCGACAAAAAACCCGCTCCGATACAAAAACACCCGTCGACAGAGCGAGACGCCCTCACGCGATAGAGCGGGACGGAGACATTCACGTATTTCTGTGACGAGTTCTCGTTCGCCTCGAGCGCTCAGTTATCGAGAATACAGCGATTTGATTTAAAACTCTACAGAATGCGCCCTTCTATCTATCACATGACGTTTGACAGGTCGCTTTAAACGCGCCTAGATGTCAAATTCGAAAAAAGGCGCGCTAACAAAAACAAAAACAACTTTGTTTTTCGCAATAATTATAACTGTTTCAAACAATTAACTACGACAATGAACCCCTATAAAACGTGTTATTTTTAACATTTATTCTATAGGTAATCAAAAAATCCAAGTCATGGAGAAAGAAACCGAGGATATATTATAACAAAGAGACACCTGATAAAGAAGACTGGATTGAAGTGGAAAATTTACAAGTCCTAAATATTTTGTAAGATCTGTTAAAGAGTTCAATATATATTTCCCTTTATTTAGTCGACAAAAAAATAAGTATATTTAATATTATTTCTAAAATAATATTAGAATCCGGAAAAAAAATAATTTTATACTGAAGTATATTGGACCTTAGAATTACCATGAAAACCAAATTTGATCATATCACAATATAACCATTATTTCTAAAACATTTAATAAAAAGAAAAATATAAGAATCCCAAACAAAATAACTCATTTATATTTAAAGAATAACGCAAAATTATAACTCATTTTATATTTCTACCCGTTTCTTACACAAATAATATCCAACAAAACTGAGACCTAAACCAGGAAAACGAAAATATCATCAACACAATACAGATATAAAAAGCGTATCTTACCTGGAAATCACTCCACATTTTCATGGGGATACACCATAGTTCCGATACGAAAACATCACACGAGCACAACTGTCAAAGTCACAAGCACGGCGTCACTGTCACGTTCGTTATGTGCGGAGGCCGAGCGCAGACTGAGGCGTCAGGCGAGCGCCGAGCGGCGGTTACTTCGTTCTGGAAGTCGGGTGCCCTCGGCCCCGATCGCTCAGCGCTCGGCGCCCACCTGCAACTCGAACAACAAAACCGCTGTACGGGTACTGGGTTCTTATACCTGATATGTTTTTGGTTTTGTATAGTTTTGTATTACTCAGCTTATTATTAGATATAGTTATTTCGATAGTTATTTTTTGAAATTTGTTTATTAACAGTCTAGATATTAATACCTTAAAGCATTTTTAAGAGTATCAAAACATTTTTCCTTTTAATGAAATGAAATATAATCTACGAGTATATTTATTCATAAGACTTTAGATAATAATTATTGATATCGTACTGTAAGTTGGTAAATAGTTCTAAGTTGAGCGTTAAGAGTTTATGTTTTCAATGCACTGATAACAGAATGTGACAGATAAAAAAGCTTTTCAAACAAAGTTTCGAGTGCAGGGCGCACCGCTACGTAGCAGGAAGTTCGTAGCAGCAAAACTTCGTAGCGGTTCGTAGCGTGAAAGTTTTGATTTCAACGATTTGCGTTCCGGCAAAGAGGGCCGCGAGGCCGAACTAGCTCTGCGGCCCTGCAACCGGAGTTCACTACTTTTACCGTGTGCATCGAAAACTCCAACACATACACAATACATTGCCGTTTAATTTCAACCAACAAGGAACATACAACACGAAATCCATCAATGTATAACGAATATGAAATAACATCAAATATTTTCATAGTAAGATATCGCTGTTCCGTCATCTCTCACGAGATCGCGCCACTTGCATGGCTACTGACGACTCTCTCACTGTACTTAAGTACATTTTGCTAAACAAATGTCTATATCGCAGCTGATTAGTCGCGATCCATGCCTTGTGTAGTTCCCCGTTATAAAAATGTCCGCCTCGCGTCGCAGTAATGTGCCGCACGCAGATCAATAATATAACCCAATCCTATAACAAAGAGGAAAATTGATATGGCGGTAATTTCGAATTATTAATTGTATATCATGGAAATAAAATAATTTTCAAATTATTATGGTATACATATATAAGCGTGAGTTGTGAATACTTATCGACATTACAGCGCGCTTTTGTGGAATGGAATTCTAGAGTAAATAAAACGGTAGATTATAAGTATTTTAATCCACTTAATAATATAATATTTAAATATATAAAAATATAATATAAAGTCTGTTAGCTTGTAAAAATGACACAGACTGACCTCGCTTCTCGTCTGTCTGATTTCGATTCTATCACAGGACAGATATTTTTAATACAATAGACTAGCTGCAGCTCTTCATAATTATATACTTAATTACATATAATTGTGTTAAAAACTTATTGAACACAAAAATATATACACAAACAAACATTCAAATACTATAATTAAATGACAAAACCTTATAGCTTTAATGCTGTTTTCAGTCATATATATATTACATATAATGTTATATACAAACGCATTGGCTAGTAAAGCTCCGCACACATTAAAATTGCATGGAATTTACGTGATACGATTGTATGATTACATACATTTTTTAATGACCTTTTTCAATAAGGTTTTTTAATGCTTTTTATATATATGATAGTAATTAAGCATAGTAATAGTGTAATAATAAGTTTTAAACTCATCCACGGGCTTCATGAGCACGGAGTATCGGAATCGCGGCGTGAATTCACGGAAACGATTCTGGTACAAATCTTATCATGCATAATATTTATGAGAGTACAGTTAGATAATATATAATAGTAATCATAGATCTTGAAAGATTAAACATAAAAAAAAAATTAAAAATTTTAAATTTTTATAATATTAAAAAAAAGCTAATGTTTAGTACCAACATAGATAACACTCCTCGACTCTAAGCAGTCCACTCTCTCTAAAGTCATGCATTTTAACCAGCACATAAGTATCTTCATATATTCTTGCATATCATTATACTTATATAATATATATATATTTTGTACTTGATAATAATTTTAAGATATGTTTTATTATATATATATTATTAAATATTTTTATAATAAGAATGGGTATTATATATCTTAAAAAACTTGTTACAAGCTGGTCATCCTTAAATACTCGTTATATTTTTATACGCAAGGTGCGCTTGCGCATTGGAACTTGCCATGTGCACATGAAGCGTACTTTGCACGATTTGCACTCCAGTCATACGTACTCACAAGATTAGTTGTTATAATACAATGTTTAAGCTATTTTAGCTTTAGTGTAGTTGTATTAAAGTCTATTTTTCTTTAATTTTTATATATTATTGTCGAATGTTGCCGATTGTACCATGTGGCCGAAAAGCTGACTCTACTGGGTGTCACTTTACAGCGATGTGAGAAAGCAGGCCATATAGTGTAGGTATATTAGAATATATATTATATTATTCAATAAAAAAGAGTTAGTATTCTTGAAGAACAATTTGAAGCGAAAACTCTTAATAATTAAGTAATAGCAGAGTTTGATCCAGAATCGATTTTTATTTTGTAGGTTTTTTTTAATTTACCGATTCAGGAAATTATTGTAATCAGCCAGATTTTCGATTTTTTTTATTTTTTTTTTATTTTTTTTTATATCTTTACATTTTTTGGTCCTGAGTAATTCTGGGCATGTTGTAGTCATGTATGTATGTGTGTATATATATATATATATATATATATATATATGTATGTATGTCAATTTTGTTTTCGGCTACATATTCTGGCGACCTGATTATGCAATTGACTTCAGTTTGGTACCAATCGTATTGACGTAACTTAGAGCTGATTAGTTTTACATCAAAATCGATTCAGTGGTTATTTAGTTTTTTTGAAAAAATTTAAAACAGATTATTCGCGATTACTAAAAAACTATTTAGGCGATTTTGGTGTTAATTGGTTTTGGAATTAATTGAAACGTATTCACCTAACTTAGACCTGATAGCTTTATAGCAAAATCAGTTTAAGGGTTTTTTGTTTTTTTTTTTTACTAATAGAATGAAGGGGTTGCTTGTACTACCAATCGAAGCATGTAAAAAGTCACAATAGGAAAAAAAAATTTCGTAGGTTTTTTTTTGGTTCTGCAGGAAATGTTAAAAACAAAAAGGATAATATTACATTACAATCAAATGAATGAATTCATTTTATTTAACAAAGATATATATAAGATGATATAAATTTTTTTTAATCAGGAAGTGATTAAAATGATGGTCCTCGAAACCATTACTCGTCGTTAAATATATATATATTTATGAAAATTATAATTAATTTAGCATTATATATATCCTAAACCTTAATGATATAAATCAAAAGGTTTAATTTATAATATCAGTAAAATTTAGGCCTAAAAAGTATTAAGGTTTTGGCAGCTTGTATGTGGTTTCAGTATTTCGTCTGACTCTGCAGAGCTGAACAGGTAAATGTCAGATTTGCTGCAATGGCATAGACGAAAAAAACGAAATAAATAAATATATAATAATTAATTTTGAGATAAATATGTAAATACTAATAACACTATTTGTAAAAAAAACACATTCAAGATTCCCCCCCAAATCATGCAGCATGCTTAACACACACATACACACTATCACACACGTTTAAAAAAAAATTAATACTGTTTTTTATAAATCTAACAAACCTTTGATTTACAGATTTAACGCCATCTGTCTGAAAATATATGATTTAAATATTCTTATCTTTATTATAAATCATATTTTTCATATTTCAGTACATAACATTGTCATTACGATTCATTGAGTTTGATTAGCTCTAGCGCTTCACCCTTAACTATTACGAAACATTTAAATGAATGACATATTCTTTATATGACTTACATAACATATATTTAACGACATAATGAGTTAATTAACATTATTTAATATGTTTAAAGATTTAATAATATTTTGTTATTAAAATAATTTCACATAATATAAACATATATTTTTAAATTATTGAGAGTTTTTGATTTTTTTAATTTATTTTTAATGTTTAGTTTTTTTTCTTTATAACAGCCATAATACTAATGACGATTAGAATTTTTTAAAGTTATTTTGAACTTTATATATATTGATGTAAGGCCTAAAATCATATAATAGTAAGTTTGAGTATATTGTGTCCGTAACAATTATAGCTAAAAGATGACGTAATTTCTTCATCTCTACATTTTTCCGAGATAACTTGATTTGTTTAAATATTTACCTGTTATGAACTTCTTGGATGAAAGAAGAACAAAATATTTATCTTCCATATCAGAACATCTATCCTTATTTGGGATTGGTGCAATATGTCGAAACCTCTGTGCTCTTCTATCATATGTCATCTATAGACATGCCTCTTTGACATATCTCCATCTTCTCCTATAATTATCATTTATATGAGAGATACTCTCTTCTCTTATGTGAGCATTACATGATCACTTGCTTCTCTTCTGTTCTTCATCATTACTACTATTTTCATATAAACAAAACTTCACTGATTAAATCGAAAATTAAAATTATCCGTAACTGATAAGGTAGGTTTCATATCATTTAAATTAACGTCTCTTCACACTTCTACTTCGTCTACTTCAAACTTCACACCAACTCATTATGAGAGCAAGAAGGTTTAACTTACTTTTAAGGAAATTTAATATACACAAAAATATAAATATAGAATATAATAATTTAAAGAAAGCAATAGCAATAGTATGATATAGACAAACCGACTAACACAAAGATTATACATAAATATATAATGTACTTGTACATATAGTATATCTTTTATATATACTAGAAGTATAAAGCTGAAGATTTGGATTGTTTGTTTAACCTACGAGAGAACTTGGTGAATTTGAGAAACCCCCTGATTATGATAGGTTCATGAAGAAGCCTATCTAGCATTACTCTATTATTCTTAGTTATCCTAATACTAGGTCCTCGCAAGCGGGGTTAGCCTCGCGACGCAGCGCGCGTGAAACTAAAACGTTCTATATGTTAACTATATGGGACACATTTTATCAATTATCTCGAAAACTACAATAACCATTCGGCTGATTTTCAATCCAGATCGAGTTTTGCTCATTATGCGCATGTGTGCAAAATTTCGTGCATGTAGCTCGTAAATTGACGGAGTAGTAGGGTAACAAAGAGTTGAAAATTTGAGTAGTAAAGAGCTTCGCATTGCTCAGCTCAATTAAACAAAATCATTAATCCGCAAGTGAAACCGCGTACATCTAGTTATTTTATAAGGTTCATAAGAATAACATAATGTAGATCAAAATAAAGTTATTATATGATAATGATCAAGATATTTTTCTTAAGTTGGTAATAAACTGAATAGTTATATATAAATGGAACAAGACATTTTAATTAACATATTTTTATTTTATTTTTATGATAATGCCTTTTGTAATTTTATTTATTTATAATTAGTATTGTTGTTTTAATCATATTGTCATCAATATTCTAAGATTGATGAAATAAATAATTTACACTACTAAAGGAAACCTAATAGGAAATTCTATTAATAAGGTTTTTATCCGCAATCAATAAAGAAAATATTAATTTATTAATTTTTTTTATTTATATTGGATTTTCTGTGTTTGTGTTTATATGTCGTGGTGTGTGTGTTCTTTATAGACAACAGACAGATGATATATATTTAGTTCTGTATTATAATATAATATTTTAGCTTTATCCACTTCGTTGATAAAATATTAATACTATAGAGAATTATAAAATTATAAGATTTGTTCAATAAATAGTTGACTAATATTTCTGAATTTCTGTAATAATCTAGATTCAATCACATTCTATTCTGTTCTGTGGCAGCTGTTGGTTGCCAACTTGTTAGACGCTAAGCTTAAAACTGTTAGCTTACTTGAAACTTACAAAAACATATAGAATTTTTATCATAGAACTAATAAAAAAGCAAGATGGCTGGCTCTTCATTATTACAAATATAAACATACATACTTAAATACTATCACATATATCTTATTATAGTTATCATGGATCACGAAGGTTTATATACAAAAAATAGATATATATATTAAAAATAATTTAAAATCCATATGTTATTATAACTGCTAAGTTATTGCGAATTGGAAAACCCTGTAAATAACACAGATACATTGAGTCATGGCGTTTGCTTTACATTGCCTATTAATATCCATAGAAAATATGTACTTCAGCTATAATACAGCAATGAATTTAACAGAAATACGTCACTTTAGTTATATATATATTTTAGTATTATAAATTAAATCTGTTATATATTTGCTATTTGTGTATATAAATAATTAATATTTTTGGTATACTACATTTGTAACGATGAGTATTTTATTTCAAAAATAATGTAATGTAAGTTGAATATGTCCTAATAAAAAGAAGTAGTTAATTCGAAATATGTATGTTTAATATAAGAATAGTTTTGCTACACCGACTTTGATTAGATTGTTATTATTGCGAGATAACTTAAAAACGAAATAGAGTTTTAGTAAACTTCATCCTTTATAATGGATTATTTTTGTTTTATTCATATAGCTTTAAAAAATTATAGTTATTTGCTAGCAAATATATTAAAAAAATGAATTGTAACTTGTGTCACGTTTTTAATGTATACTTTCCATACAAACCATTCCATAATCTATACTAATATTATAAAGCAGAAAAGTTTGTTTGTTTCGCTAATCTTAAAAACAACGAGATAGATTTCTTTCTTATTATAATAGATAGGTTTTTGAGGAAGACTATAGAATATAGAACATTGTGAGACTATTATTAATTATCCTAATAGTAAATAAAATCGTTTGTCAACAGGTAAAACCGCAGTAAAAGCTAGTAAACTATATGCTTTATAATAAATACATAGAACGATGAGTATTCGTGCGAATGGAGTCGCGGGCAACTTATTATTTTCGACGATCAGTGGAAAATTGAAACAAAGGAACAATACCATCCTTTGTCCAAATGCAAGTTAATAAATTAATTTATTAAAAAAATGTCTTTTATAGAAATTAAAAAATAATTGTTTATAGAAATTAAAAATGAGTTGAATACACCTTCTTAGGTGATCCGAGGACGATGTGTACTCATCTCATTCTCATTATGATTTCGCGACTTATGTCAACTTGCAAATGTGTCAAATTGCGAAATACATTCACGCTATTTTGATTCTTATTCCCATGCGGTAGAGTATATTTTGGTTTATTCAAATTTATCAATTGTTCCTTTAAGGTTGTACGCGATACTTCGTATCGCTTGTCGCAGAGCGTCGATGTTTTCCTCCTCGTTTTTATCTCTATCTCTGCTCTTTGACTTCGTCTGACGTATAAAATCAAATTATATCAACCTTATTTCGAGGGGAATAAGGCTGTTTTTTCTTAATCTTGATTTCGGACTCATTAGTAGAGTTTGGTATTTTGGTTTTAGTGAGAACTTGTGATATATTATCGAATGGGAAATTGGGAAAGGTTTCATTTTTATTTATTAAATTTTGTATTAATTATACGATATATTATATATAGTTATATATAGTATATATATAAATAAGATATATATATAGTTATATTGCTATACTACTAGCTAAATTCAATTATAAAAAGAAATAATTTTACTATGATAGAATTAATTATTTGTTACCCAATCTTTAAAAAGACAATATACATTGTATTAATGTTGGAAGATTTCCTAAGTAACCTAATAAGAATTTTGGAGTATACAGAGGTCGTTCAAGGCTGGCTGTGATAGGTATAGGCGTCGCGACGGCAGCCTCTACCTCGACTGAGCGCCTCGCTGACGCAACGCGACCTCTTTGTCCGGTCCGGACCGTCCGGAATGTTTACGGAGCGGCCTCGCCTGCGCACCGGACTAATTACGAATGTCAAATGTTATCACACGCAACTCCACCGCTCGCATCGTCCGTACTCCGCTGTGCCGCTCTTCATAATAATAAAACCTGATATTTAAAACGGAACGTCCTTCTAACGCCGTGTAGTTGCGCCGACGCCAATCTACGATAATAATAAGCCGGGCTCTATAGGAATAAAGCGCTAAAGCGCCATCTTACTTTCTAAGACAAGTCCGAGTACCGTATTAAAGCGCTCCAGCGATGTAGAGACTCGCTTCGTAGCGCTCACATAAGTACGGCCAGTTCTATGCGCGCCTGTATAGCTATTAAATGTATATAGAATATATAGTAGTAATCGCTCGACGCAGCGGTATTATGTCGGAAATATACCGGCTGCGCCGCGCCTCAAGCCGATTCACTGTTTTACTATTTACTTTGTATGGGAATATAAATTTAGATTTTTTTAAGTAATAGAAAGAGTTATTGATTTGGTTTCACTTGTAAAATATAACGTGTAGGGTAAGCTTTCCTTGAAACTATATTGGGTTGTTCTTGTGTTGTAAGTTTAAAGAGAAAATTTAATATTTCAATTTATGCTAATATGTATATAAATGCATGGTTTGTTAATAATAATCACAAATAATTCTTACATATGTGTAATTGATTATATAAATGACCCTATTGTACGTATTTGTCCTTGAAAATCACTAATGCATTTTATAGTCATTTTATTTAATACACCTAAGATAGAAAAAGCAAGTTTAAATTGTATAATGTTTTCGTTAATTATTTTAAGTGTACATATATTAAGTATATATACATATTACTAATATAATTAGGAACTGACTATGACACTCCCGTCACAAAACAATCGTTACCATAATATTTTTACTTATCTTGGACTTGAAAAATTGTATCTACGAAAAGTTGCCAAAAACGATAACTTTAAAAAATATATATTTTCAATAACAATATCATTATTTTTATTATGTATAATTTATTTAATTTATTAAAATATAAAACAGCTAGTCTCTTACAGAAAAATATAATGTAATTAATAGGTGCATATATGGCGAAAACGGATCAAAACCAAATCGATTAGAAAACCGTATTCACTTATAAAAGTGTTGTCTTTAAATATAACATTCATGTTTATTGTAAAAATAAGGTCTTTTATAATTGGAATCTTATTTAAAATCATATTTTTAACATTATTGTTGTCATTACTTTGATGTAGATTCGTAGAGTGAACTAAATATTAACTTCTTTTATTTTTGTTATAATTATTCTATTAAACGAAAACAATGTTCTAAATGATAATTAAAAAAAAACTATTTTTTTAAATTATTAATTTTTAATTATAATTTTTTTAATTATTTAAGTGATTTTATACCATTACAATATTCTATACATTACATTTGTGTAAAATAGCTGCACACGTTCTCAATATTGTTAATAAATCTTAAAATCTAACACAAATAACGGCTTATAACAAAGAAAGAGAGTAAATTATTCGTCGGCCTGTGGCGCGGCGCGTCCTTCTGTCAGCTATAGCGTGGCCTTATAGATGGTTGTTTGCGCTCACAGAGTGCGGTGAACAGCGCTCACCGGCAGCAAGGCTGTGTGAGTGTTCACGTACACGCTCACACACAGGCACGTTGCACACAGGCGTAGCGTGTACGGGTGCGTTCCGAAACCGCTCTCTATTCTATCTATGCGAAGGCGTCGTATCGCCACGTATAGCGGGCACGCTCGGGGCGAGGAATTTAGAGGCGGGGGTCGTATCGTTAATTGTTATGAAGTTGATTTCGGTCCTGAAATTCCGAAATAGGTATTTTGAAATAACGCCTCTTTTTCAACAAGACATTTACTTGTAATGCTGAATATTTCCATCCAAATTTGTTAATTATAATATTTATTTCAGAAATCGAAGTTCACTTCTTGATATTTCGTCTGTTTTTTTTTCTTTTTAAAAAAAGTTTGGAGAACGAAGGTCTGTTTTCGTTTGTTATTCGACTCTGCTTCGTCGAGCGTTCTTATCACTGAGAGGTTTGATAACAATGTAAATGACACCTTGAGGGGAGAGCATAGAGTTTAATATTGCACTTATGGTTTCGGTTACAGCATGGTGCCAATTGCAAAACATATCCATCGTTAGTAGACAGCAGCCTTGAAAACAGAGAAACTACCCTTAAACATATATAATAATAAAAAATATAATATTTTGTAAATATTTACTATAATATATACGAAACTCCATTTCTTCTCTACATTTTTTCATAATTAATATTTGGATGATTTTTTTTGTTTTTTTTTTTAATTTAAATTTATATTTTTTGAGTTTTCAGTATATACATGGAAATTAACTAGCAAATACCGTTGCAACAAATTGATAGATATAAAACTTATCTTACATCCATTTATATATTTATAAAGTTCAGGTACAAATAATAAACAAAACAAAAAGTCATGTTTCTACAAATCAAATAAATTATAGTTTTAAAAAAATATTTCTATATGGCCAACCAGCAGTAATTATTATAAAAAATAACGTATGTATATATGTCAATCTTTTTAGATATAAATACTTTTCTGAATACTAGGTTCTTCTATAAGATTTAAACGCAATACTTTTATATTTTATATATTATATAAAACAGTTTTTTATATATAAAACAGTTTTTTATCGAATCAATCCTGTATGATCCTGTTGAAACATGTTCTGTACAAACGTACAAACATTATTATATATAATTATCTGGCTATACTCACGCAATTACTATCGCAATTTGTTGGACTAATTTGTTCGAACCTAATCGGGGACCCTATCCATGAGTTCGAAGCATGACGGAGTCACGGCGTGAACTAAGTGGAATTCACGGCGCGACTCCAATAACGTGAGCATAATTCATTGAATATAATAATAATCATGGATCAAGAAAGTTTAAATACAAAAACAAGTACCAAAGATATTCAAATATGTCAGTAATAAATTTAGTATAATATAAAAGTTTCATTTGTTTTAGCGCTAATTCTTAAATCGTACTTCTAAGAACTAACTATTAACAAACAGTTTTTCTGTATAGTGTCCATTGCTCACAGATCTCTAGAGTTGTTGAGTCATTGACATGCAGACAGAGCCACGGTACGAATCACTCGCAATTATTGTTTAATACATTCAAACAATTCTAGCCTTTATGTAATGGTAGTAATAACCATATTTGTATAATATAATAAGTCAGCCCCTTTTCTTGGGCTACATTTTGAGTACATTGTGGATTTGTTAATAATATTATTTGTGAGTACATTCTAAAAGCGAAATGTATGCTAAATTTTATAACAAGGAAAATATCCCAGTAACGGCATAAAGCTGTACAGGTTTTAACAAAAAAGGTTTAATTCTCTCATATTTTTATTATTTAAGTCTAAAAATAACTACTGTATGTATTAGTTTTTTTAGTCTCTTTTATATAAATAATTATATTGACTTCAATCATAAACATTATAAAAATTAGTTAATTACGATATATGTTTAATTTATTTTAAACTCCAATATTCTTAGATTTTGAGACCGAGTTCTCTTTGTGTTCATATAACAATACAGCTATATGAGAACCATAATTGTCATAGAATATAATGAAATATATATATAAATTAAATATAATTAATAACTTTAATTAATTAATACATATGTATAAAAATAGAAGTATTATAATAGAGATTCCTTATTTCGTTACGTTCAAAAACTAAAGGCCAGCGCGCCATTTTAAAGACATGTCGGACGGGGCGCCGCGCGGGTAAGTCGACTGCGTCATGGATGGCTGCTTGTGAAATTTTCCCGTTGCTACGGGCTCGAGCCGTGCTTAAGTTGGCTCGAGATTCGAGAACTCGAGCCAGTCGAGCAAACTCAAGCCGAGCCAATGCCAAAGAATATTCCGTTCGAAGGCGAGCGCTGGCAATCGCGTATTGAAGCCACAGACTAATAGAATTTATTTTTTTATAAAACAGTTAATGAACATTTAAAATTTATATATAATTCCATCTATACATAGATTATTAGAGTTGAATTGCAATTTTAATCTAGATTTAGAAACTAACGTAATGTCCATATATTTTTTTATTTTTTTTCCATACTTTGGTATATAAATTTAACAAAGAAAGGAAAAAAGACAACATAAAATATGAATGTAAAAAAAAAAACGTATATGCATGTATTAATATGTATAAAATACCTTAAAACTTAAAATATATTTTATACATGCAAATAAAAATAAAGTTTCAAATAATATATAAAATAAAACAAAGTGCTTTAACTTCAGTCCTTGAGTAATTCCATATAAAGAAACCAAGAGCTCTGTTCTACTCTGTGGCGCAAAGTCGAGCGCGCCGCTAGGTGGCAGCACATAGCTCGCTATTCACAGTGTATATTATTTACCGCGCGTATATATGTATATCGTTATATAAGTGAACAGAAAGCTACGTTCCGTGAACGCGGCTGGCGCGGGCGGGGTCCGGGAGGGGTGCGGGGTGGGGGAGGCGTCCCACGCACACTCTCTCTCCCACGCACACAGGCATACCGCGCCGCGTCCGTATGTATCGAACGAGCCAGCACCAACCGACCGACTCGCTCGACGTATTCTTATTATTATGAAAGGAGAAACGCTTTTTGTAGGGCAAGAACTAAATTTGTAGTACCATTACCGCTGCCGATAATAAAGATTGTAAACGCATTTCTGTTCTGAAGTTTGCGGCATGGCTCATAGATGTCGCGTTTTCAGTTTTTCAAAATAAGCTGAGCTTCAATAGTCATATTTCATTTGCTATAGAATACCTGAGATATCATTGGACGCTGTAGTATCATTATAGCATTGAAATGAGAAATAAAGAAACAAGTTGATAGTCTAGTCTCTATATTGCTATTCATTTGTTAGATTATATAAATATCAATTAAGTATTTCAACATAATACTCTGAAAATAAGTATAATATTTGAACGTATAACTTATATTTCTGTTTCTAAAATAGCAACCAAATGAATAGTATAATAAAAGTAAGACAAAGAAAAGAATTTAACTACAAATAATAGTTTTGGAATTGGCGCCATTTTACGCTAGGTGGCGCATTGCATAACCTGTCAGTGATGGTTCTAACACCTAGGACATACCGCCAAAACGTATCCAACGTTCGGAAATCAGAACCGCCTCGGTAAGTTCCCGCTTAACTGGGACGAGCGTGCTCGTTACTGTGCTGTTTTTGAACGTGCTTGTGTCAATTAAATTAATTTCAAAATAGTTTTTATATATTTTACTATTGTTTGTGACATATATAATGTGTTTAAGTATCTTTATATTCATAAAATTTCTTAATTAAAAGAAAAAAATAGTTGTATGAAGAAGAATATGTAGAGTTTTTAATGAATTAATGTGAAACAAATGATTAAAAAAATAATTTTGATTAATTAGTTTTATATCTATATAATTATCATTTTTTATCTGAATATGTCGAAAATTGCAGAATCAATTCGCAGAAATTTAATTTTTGACATCTATATGTTATCTCTATACATATTAATAAATATAGAGTTAAAATAGATAAGATTAACACATATAACATCCTTAAAATATATTTTTGTATTCTAACCTTTAAAAGGGCTGAACCAATTTAGATGTGATTTTGGAAATTAATTAGAAATCTTTTATTTAACCCAAAATTTTTTAAAATTTATCTAGAATAATATCTTTTTATCTATTTATCTAGAGTAGTAATATAATAAATAATAATCAATACCGCATGTATGAAACACTTTGTTTTATTCGTATTGTTTCAGAACCAAGTTCGTATGAGTGTTTTGTTTTCGAAACTGGTTTCCAAAAATCGTAATTTAGTATTAAAAGAAGTTGACTCCTAACATATGGCCCTGTATAATATATGGCCCTGTTGAGATTATTAAATTTTAAAAGATATATATAGAATGAAAAATTTTTCAAGAAGGATTCGAACCCGCGGCCTCTGAGCTCTAGGCGCTTCACGAATTATCGATAAATTATAGAAATATAATCTTATTAATATATGTTTCGTTCTATATTTCCTTTAAATAAATGTACAAAATTCATTCCTTTTCTAAGTTTATCTTTTTCTTACAAACGTACAGAGTGGGTGAGTGGTTTTTATATATATTATAAGACATATATAGATATTATTAAATTATACCCGGGCGTTGTCTGGGCGCGTCGCAAGTATACTATATAAAGATTAATTACAAAGAGATTTCTTCTTCTTTTTTTTTTCCTATGTTTAATCAAAAATATTTTTATTATCAAAAACAGCCATCTTTATTTCTTTTATGATATTGATAACCTAAGTACAAGTAATGAAAATAATTCTGTAGGTTCTACGAAAATATTATAAAATATATTCAGTAATAAATAAAAGCTTGAGTAGAATAAATATTAAAAAAATATGTAAATTTATATAAAAACTTAAAAAAATATATTAATTTTTGTTAATCAATATAGAACTCAATATATTTTATTTAAGTAATTATTATTAAATATGACTTCTAATATATTATATATAACAATATATATATATATATTTAACTATATATATATAGTTAAAAATATTAATTAATATATTTTTTTAAATATTGCAACAAAGTCTTACACATAATGAGGTCCTAATAATTATTTAGTATTTTTCTATTTCAAGTTAGTAGTAGAACATGAAAATTATCAAATTTGTATAAAAAACTTCAATAATTATCAATTCTATTATAACAGTATTATTAGTAGTTAACTCTTTCACGTTATGACCTACTGATGACCTAACAATGACTGCTATTTTTTTAATTCAAAGTAGTATAGTAACTATATGAAAATAATAAAGTTTGAACAAAAAACTCAAACTATTAACTATTGTATTGTAATCGTACTACCAGTAGTTAATACGGATACAAAAAACCCCGAAATAAGTTGATAAGATGATATAAATTTAGCAATTATTAGCATTATATTTATTATTTTGATTGTTTTTCAATTACAATTAATGTTCTGAAATAACTACAATATAACATAACAATCATAATATAACAATGAAATACAGATGTTCCAGGTCAAGGTTTTTAGACCTGGACAACTTTTTTCTATTGTAATTAACGTTCTAAGTAGTAATTTAATATAATTAGATCATTGTAGATGTTCCAGGTCAAAGTTTTATACACCTGGACAAATTTTATCAATTATAATTAATGTTCTGAAATAAATACATAAAATAACAACTAAATCAATACAGAATTTCCAGGTCAAAGTTTTTCCACCTGGACAAATTAATTATTTTTATTTATATAAGAATTTCATTGCAACTGATAAATTTCATTATGTTATTGGGAAAAGCGATGGTTTAATAAAATCATAGTTTTTCACAAATACAAAAATAATCTTAAATGTTCAGTAAAAAGTAATATTAGTATGTCTCAGAATTAAATATATATTAAACAAATGAAAATCAATTAATTATTTAATTACACAATGGTGTAGAAATTTTAATAATATTTAAGATTAAAAAAATATATTTATTACAAATATATGATATATCAATATAATCATGGGATCAAAACAATAAACTAAAATGTTCCTAATATTAATTTCTATTTTAATTTTTTAATATTATTTATAGTATAATAACTAATTTCATATCACAGATATTTTATTATATATATTCTATTATATACTATATTTAAAAATCAATACCTCCTTACGTAAATTGATTCTCTCGAGAGATGAAGAGAGAAAGAGATAGCAAATAGAATATTTAGTCCTCTCACTCATAATTCATGATTCTTTCCTATCTTCTGGGTCTCAAATATATATATGATATACTCAATCTCTAACACAATTATTACTCTTATCATTTTTATATAAATCTCTTATAAAATTAGTTAGTTATTTTAATATTGTGAATTATAGAATTTCATTAATAAAAAGCCTTTAATAAGTAACACACACACGCTGTGTCTATCCGTCCTTTAGTATTCTCAGTATATATCAAAGTAACACACAGACGCTGTGTCTATCCCTCCGTTGGTGCAGTTTCACTTGAAAGCACATGCTGTATCACACAACTTGTTTATTATTAATTTTTTATTCTCACTAGTTTTAAATAGTGGTTTTGTTTCTTTACAAAAATAAAAAAAAATGGAAAGTTTTTACTTATTTTATTATTTATATAACATATATGTCTTTACAATACGCTGCTGTACCATAATATGAGATGAATCAAAATCATATATATTAATTATATGTAGTCAATATATATCAAATTTTCTGTGAGAATTTAGTTTATACATTATTATATAAATAACTTTAATATATTTATTTGTATATTCACAAATAGTTTTATTATATATATTTAAAAAAAATTACCACATGTATAAAAAATAAAATAAATAAAAATTAATATACTTAAAAATCATGTAACAAAATTTTTAATATATAAAATATATACTGCATAGTTAGAAATTCGTCTCAATTATTAATTAATTATAGAAGATTATTATTACATTAAATGCAAGATTCTTTAGACGTGGTAGCTCAATTGTCGGAATTACGGGAAGGTATCCTAAAGCTCGCAGGTTCCAGTTCTGATAATGACATTTTTATGACGTTATATTAAAAAGGGGTTCAAAATATAAAGTTGAAATGTATTTTACTTACATATACTTATTATTTATTGGTGTCTCTGTATCTTATAAATTCGTAATTCAGTGAAGAGTATCAACTTGATTGGAGTTTGATCGTGATTGGAGAACCTGATAGTAAAAGCAGATAGTTTACTCAAACGATTGCTAATAGCCAAGTCTGCGACGGCTTTTGGAAGCTTTGAAATTGGCACATTTTTTTAATAAAAAAATGTACTAGATGCACTGGCTTAACACCAAGAATTCCTTCAGATGAGGTGATATATGATGACTCTAGCATGTCGAGAATTATTCCTGTCTCAAGGCAAAAAAAACTTTATCTGACTCAAAATATTTATTTAAAATTAACTAAGCATTTAGTTATTTTACCATGTCTTTGAAAATAAATGTAAATGTAGTTCATAAAACTTTTTGAACTGTTAGTCAAAAAAAATATTTTGATAAAAATATGCATAAATTGTTTATATATTTCAATTAAATATATGTTAAACTGAGTTATCTCCAAATTCCTAAAACTAATTTTGTATCTCAAAGTCCTAAACGCCTTGCTTTTGATAACTTTGAAACAACAGAAATGTTAATTAAAATGTATATATATTATAAAACCTATAATATAAAATATAACTATCCCTTTTCAACATTGTTAGAACATAAGACTATCTCTTTTCAATATATCATCTCTTTAAAAACAAGTTACAGCAATGTTAATAATATTCTCCTATTATATGACTCTAATCCAATACTAGTTAAAAAATGGAAAGATTTTAGTAATTTCAAAGAATTTTAGTAATTTCAAAAACTATGTCAGATTCTGTTTTGAATTCATTTCATTGTAAGCCGCAAGCCATTCTAGATTTAGCGGTAAAATGATGAAACATTTTTTTTTTCATGATTTTTCTGCAGGCTCAAGTTGATCAGAATGAGCCCATCACCAAGTTTTGTTGTGCAGCAATCGTCCTATTGGGACAAAAATCGACACCCTATTAATAATAAGATATTTAAAACGTCAGGCAATTAAAGAGTATTCTTAACTAAATCCTTAATCTTGTCTATAAAGTACATAATCCTTCCTTGATCCACTAATTTGAATCCACAGCCTTTTTTATTAACACTTATTTAATTATGACAACACTATTTAGCCATGCCCTTTGAAAATATCTCTGTCACATTCATGGATAGCTTCTCTTCCCATCTCTTATAAGAGATAAGCTTATCCAATGTATTTTTTTTTGTTTCTTTCCTAATGTAATTTTTGTTTTATCTGTTACATAAATAAATAAAATAAATAATACAAAATCTTTTCGAATATTCGATCTAAAATGTTCATACTAAAATACGTCGTAAATAGTAAAAGACATATATAATATCTTCTCTAAAACATTGATTGTTTGAAACAAGTTCAGTAAAAACCTTCTGAACTATAGATTATCAATGATAAAATGAACCGCGATCTCACTTCAAACTAATTAATTAATTACCTTTTTATAATATCTCTTATTACAATTTGTTTAATAATAAGGTATTGTATAAACAAGAATGAAACCGTAATAAAATTTATATTTATTTTATTATCTCAAAAAGCCGAAGATATATGAAATATAATTGAGCTGAGCGTAGCGAAGCTCTTTACTACTCAAATTTTCAACTCTTTGTTACCCTACTCCTCCTTCAATTTACGAGATACACACACGAAATTTAGCACACATGCGCATAATGAACAAAACTCGTTCTGGATTGAAAAGCAGCCGAATCGTAATTGTAGTTTTCGAGATAATTGATAAAATGTGTCCCATATAGTTAACAAATAGAACGTTTTTGTTTCGCGCGCGCTGCGTCGCGAGGCTAACCCCGTTTGCGTGGACCTAGTATTATTTAAATAATTATTTTGAACTCCTTGGTATTTGAATATTTTTACCTAAAATCTATTTTATTGTATATCTTGTCTAGCTGTTTTTATTTACTATTATTATAACTAAGAGTAGTATCGTAATGGTAAATAGACTATAGATTTCCGCAAGAACCTATCATTTTTTTCAAAACTTTTATGGGTATTTCAAAGATAAGCATGTTGAAACAAACAAACAGTTCCGTAAATTATTATAGATATTGTTGAAATTAAATGCAACTAATACTTTTCTTTATATTACTATTGTTATAAATTATAACAATTATATAATTATATAAATAAAAATAAAGAGTCTCGTGTTTTTTGGCAAGTATCTAAATTAATCTCTAATAACTACTAACCCATGCCAGCTATCTGAATTCTACATAACTGGACTTTGTTATATACATATATACTATATACATACATACTATACATATCCATTTCGTCAAAATCAGTCACTCCAATTTAATTTATATATCTATTTATACTTAACTTTTGAGAGTTTTTAGTTATGCTTTCTAAGTATTATGTAAATATGATGTCTAGAACAATAGCTATAACCATGGCAAAATTTTATCGAAATCTGTCAAGCAGCTGTTATATGATGTTCTAACACAAATAGACAACAATAAAGTCATATAGTTACATATATTTAAACAAAAATAAAAATTACAAATTTGCGTTTTTATAAGTATAAATTATCTTCAAGATATTTTTAACCCCTTTCCTCTTTTATCCTGTTAGGGGTTATCTTTGGATCGTCTGTACATTTCTAAATAAGAATACGTTCGTAATATAATTGAAAACACTATTAAAAAAGCTTTTATCAATATTATATTTTATTTAACCAACTATTATTTTTGTGTGTTTTTTTGAATCTGTAACCTATGTGAAAAGTATAGTCAGTGTAAATATTATTTTATTGTTTCAAACCTGACGAAACAATAAGTCAGTCAGGGTGAATGTAATAGTATTATATCATATTAAAGTTCATATCATATCATAGTTCATAGTACAAAAAATAATATTCATTTATAAATAAGTTAAATGAAATGAAAATATTAAGAAGAGGGGAAGGTATTTCAGCAGTTTAATATAATTCCAAAATCTTAAATCCTAATCGATAACTGATTGGTCTAGTGGTTCTTGGTTGGTGGCCCTTCATGCTGAACCAAGGCTGCAATTCCTACTCGGGACAGCTAGTTCTAGTGTTTCGTGGTTGGAAACCCTTCCTGCTGAGCCAAGGGTAATGGGTTCGTCAAAGGACAGTTGTTTGTGATCGATAGTTGCTGTTTCAAAGCTTGGTGTTATTGTGAACTTAATTTTTATATTTGTGAAACCCCTTGCGAATCAGAGATTATTTCTCTAATACAGTTGTTTAAAAAAAACCTCAATACTATATCCATAAGAGGTGTTGTGCACTTCTAGTAACCAAATTTTTTTAAATTTTCTTATATATAAGAATAACAGCTAGTTCTGTTAGTACGTTTGTTAAACAGTATTCATAATAAAGAACTAAGATTGCCAAATAATTTAAGAAGAGGAATAAAGAAATAACTGGCTGAGTTTATTCTGTGGTTCTGGTTGCACAAACCAAGGAACGTTGGAAAAAATGAATGGATGAATGCGAATGAACGAAGGAACGATAGAACGAACAAATGTACCAACAAACGAGAGAAGGAAGGGAAGAACAGATAAATAATTAAATAAATATATAATAATAAATGGAGTACCGATACAGGTAGTGGTATCGTATATGCTGCAGGTATTATATAAAGATAGGCTTTTACTACATTTTCTGATATACTGCTGTGGTTTTTGATGTCAATCAGAACTCAGAGAGAGAGAGAGAGAGAGAGAGAGAATCAGTGAGAACATTATTCTAGTAACTCGCGTTGCGTTTATAATATGGGAAATAACACATATAAATCTTTGTGTCCATTGCCCATGTCTATGTCATATTGTATATGAAAGGTGTAATTAACAAAATTTATTAAAATATGTATACATAATGTAGTTATAAAAACTCAAAACACATCCAAAAAGAGTGTCTCTTTGTCTTTTCTTCTTCCATTCTTTGCTTGTGTGTTAGTGTCAATGAAAAACAAGAAGCATGGTACAATTTTTAATGAAGCATGGTACGTTGTTACCTCAAAGTAAACGCTTACATCAAAATATAGTATAATTTACTCGGTAAAGTTCGATCAATATCATGAATACATAAAATAGTTTCGAGTTGTAATTACAGTACTGTATATATGTAGTACTGTATTGGGATATATTTTGAAGTTTTATTTGTTTGATCTAGAGGAGATACAGTAATTTTTGGCTAAAAAGCTACTCTTCAAAATAATACTAGTTACTGCTCGCGTCTTCGTCTGCAACTCCCTCAATAGAGCTGAGTTACAGGTATAGTTTAACTAATTAAAATATATGTATATACATATGTACATATACTAGCTTCCGCCCACAAATTCGCCAGCGTTGACCTCTTTACCAATAATCATTATATGTTAGTTAATTTGCATAAAACCGTAACAATTTATGCACTAAATCTTCCTCAAAAATCCCAGTATCTATTGGTAAAAACCATACAAAAATCTGTTCAGTAGTTTAAAAGTTTATCGCATTCATATAGTCTCTATTTTTTAATACGTAAAGACAGAGTTGCTACTTTGCTCTTTTCTCCTCACCGGACCTGCTCCGGACTGGACCCTCGCATGAACAGCATCAGTGATAAAAAAATAATTCTACTAACTTATTGCTTTTATTTCTCGATAAAAAGTAAACGTTAAGTCAATAAAAATTATTTTTTAGTAACCTAAGAGTATAAGAGTCTTATGAATTTATAATTTTTACGTGAAATCTGTTTCATTGTAAAAAAATATATAAAATAATTAATATTTTTCTGATATACATATTATTTATTTGTTTCAAACTGTTCAGGCGGCACACGCAATATTATTTTCGCAGGCTTCAATTACATTTATTGTGGTTTATTATTAAAAATATATATAATAATATACTATATTATAACCACATATGAAAAATAAGAGCACAACGACAATAATATTATATATTTACAAAAATTAAAAACTTTCTAACAGCGATGGATATTTTTTTTAATCGGTTCGGTAAAGAGTTTACTCAATACATACAACATCACTAATTATATCTCTTTATAATATTAATATAAATAATTAGTTTATCAAACAATAAAACATTTTGATGGTATATATATTTCATTATCTTCAATAAATATACTTACAAAAACACTTTTTTATTTTTACACAGCTTTAAGATTTCAGACTACGGTTTCATGAAATTTTCAGCAGACGATTATAAAAACCCGTTGCCTTTAAGTTAGAAACACTGAGTTTATTAAAATAATATCCAAAGAACAAATTCCAAATAATATAATTTAATTAACCTGAAACTATTGACACATCAAAATATTTTTAGGATCGACATATGGATAGATGTTTTATGTTATTTCTTTTAAAATATTATACAGATTTAGATAAAACTTTTCAGTAATAAAGCTTATAAAACAGGTCAAAATATTATTGAATTTATAACTCATATATTTAAAAAATCCTGCCAAAAGCGAGCTCTATTCTATCTGTCGTAGTATTTTTGTCTGTAAGACACGAAGCCGCTGGCATTAATTTTATTTACTACGAAATTAAAATTACTTAGAAGCTGATGTTAAATATTCTTTATGCCAAAGAAAAGAAACAAACATTAATATTATATAATTGGAGTAATTTGTCTTGGGGCCAGAATTGATTTCTATAAATATCTTTACATTTCTTTTTTATTTCAAAATCGTCGAAGATCGTCGACTCGACGAAGAATCGAGTCAGAGAAGAAGTTCTGAAATAAATAAGAAGTTCTAAGAAATGGTTATTTTAATTAATAAACTAATAAAATTTAATTATTATTTAATTGTTTTTTTAATATACCTTTCTAACAATAAAAGGAAAGAACGTACAGACTCACAAACTTCACATCATCATTTAGTACTAGCTGTACCCTGCGGTTTCACCTGCCTATAATCCTATCATAGACTATAATCCTTCTAATGAATCTGTCTATCATAATCAGAATTTTTCAAATCCAACCAATATTTTTAAAGAACACGTTTAAACAAACAAACTTTTCTACTTTATCATTTAAATATATTGATAATAAAAAAGAATTAAAAAAAGAAAATAATAAATAAAATTCAATTTAATTTTTGCATTTTAAAATTTGCAAATTAGAAACTGCAAATTTATTAATTCAATTAATTCTATAATTTAAATAACATTCTGACCTAACATAAAAGAGATATACTTTACATATATTAGACGGATTATACTCAGTGGAATTGTAAATAACATCCTTCAATCCCAGTTAACATATTTAAATACAATGTAAAAGATAATCTATACTTATCATTACATTGTTATAATGTGAGTTTAATTGAAATTATTCTAATCTAATCCCGTTTAGCGCATTCTGATCTGGAAATCCAATAACTGACTAATAATATGTAGGTAATTATATATATATATATATATTTAATTAATTAATAAAAATGGATCCTAGAATTCTTTGATTCTAGAATAAAGGTGAAATGTCTTCGTATTTTTGTTCCAATTTTGCCAAATAATAATAATTTGTTGGTACAAACATGTCACTAATATTTATAGTAAACAATTAGTTTATATATAAATAATATATAATAAGGAAACATATAAGATAATAAATGAACTGTTAAAATTTTTGTAATCATAAAACCTCCAGTTTTAATAGAAAGATTTTAAAAAAAGTATTATATAGTTATGTACCTACTGAAAAATAAACAATAAAAAAATGTAAATATATTATAATTAGATTATTAAGAGGAGAAATATTAATATTACTTTTAAATATTATCTTAAAAACCTTATCGCGTGTTAAGGCCTAATATATTTTTCAAAACGAAGTACTGTTTAAATTTCATATACGAATTTGATTTTTTTGTCTTTTCATCTGTTAATTTTTGGATGCACAAAACATCTCTGAACAACTTATAGAGGGACTATTTTTGATTTTTTTGATTTTTTTTTTTTTGGTAGCTTTTATCGTACTAATATTTTTGTTTAATTCTATAAAATTCTTACATTTTCATAATAAAATACAAAAAAAAATACAGCTTACATAGCTGTAGTTGCAATATAACTATACTATATATTTTTGGATTATGATTGACTTATTATTTAAAAGATGAACAAAAGTTAACATCTTAATTTAAATACACATATATAAATAAGTCTTTGCCCAAAAAAAAAAAGAAAATAACAAAAAATAAGTAAAAGCAAGAAAAATAACATAAAAAACCATGAATTTCACAAACGAACAAACAAGTTATTATAATATTTAATTCTATACTTAACTTCGCAGACTTGCACCATTATTCTATATTAAGAAATTAAATTGAACATTTATGCTATCGTTATTTTGTTTTACCCCCCACCCCTCCCCCCCTGAAACAGACAGTATATAGACGCCATAATCATTACGCTGTTCTCAAACTAAATATTGATTTCAGGATTCCACTGTTGCCGGACGAGTCATTAGTTAATGAATTCAATATATATATATGTTTTTCTTATATATATATACGAATATAAATATAAAAAGAAGTGGCACAGATCGATGGCGCCAAAGATGACGTCATCCGCCATATTTAATTATTTTCCAAACATTTTTTTTGTAAAACACAGGACATAATAGCATAGTATTTAATTATGCTTCATATTGAGTGTTAAATACTGTCATTAATAAAATACAGCTTATAAAATCAATGCATTAATTTATTTCACAAAAAGCTTACTGTTTTAAACTTTTTCTTTGTCACGTGATGGAACAAAGCGGGAAATTTACCGACATAATTATTAATTCTGTATAGATTAAAAACTATAATCAAGAAAGAGTTCAAATTATAAAACCTTTTTATTATGTATTCTTTGTTTAAAGTAATGAGGTTTATATATTTTTTTTATTTGTATTGTCTCTTATATTTAGAAATTGAACTATATTTTAATAAAATATCTATATTATACAAAATTTAAAGTTTATTTGGAGTTATATCTTTTTAGATTTTTTTAGAATTAAATCTTTATAATATTTGTGGATTAAACATCAATACAAATTAAATGATTTTTAATTTAATTTAACCAATTAGAGCAGTGCAATGAGCCTGACCCTTACAGCCTCAGAGCTCGGCCGCATCCGGGAGCGCCCTGCTTCCGGGCAACTTCTGATTTTCCAATAATTACTAACGCTACATACATAATATAACAAATATATATATATATATATATATAAATAAATATATATATATATATATATATATATATATATATATATATATATATATATATATATATATATATATATATATATATTTATTTGTTATATTATTACAGAAAATATGCTTATTAATAATGTATATATATGTATATTATTAATAAGCATATTTTCTGTTACATTTTTTTCTTTGTTTTCAATTTCTCTAATAATAAATCTTTCCCTTTTTTTTACCAATATTACATATATTTAATGTATTTTTTTATCACCAATATACTTGAATTCATAAATATAAATGTATTATATTTTCCACTTCAATAAAGTCATTGAAAACTGTTATCACAACACTCAGCTAGATGGCGCTAGATTGCTTTTGATATTTTTGATATTTTAATTTAAAACATAATTTAATTTAAATATTTAAAAATAATATAATATGTTATAATACAAATTAACAAAATTTAAACTATAGATTAATTATGTGAATATAATTTTTAATTTCAAATGATTATTCTTTAATAAAAATAATAAATCCAAATCAATAATTTATTATGGAATTAAGATATTAAGGATACTTAATTATATATTATAGAATTAATGATATTATATACTAAATTATTGTATTAATTTTTTTATTATAATTCTGTGTTCTATAAATTAATCATGTTATTTTAACAACAAACATTATTTTCTATATAACAATATTTTTATATATTTTTACGAATTTAGTAACATTTAGAGAATCAGCCAACGTCTAATATTCCAGAGTAAGACCAAAATAGATAGGATGGAGTTCTTTGTAGCAGCCCCTAAATAGAGTACGTAATAGAAAGGGGAGGCCGGAGGGCAACCCTCTCCCCGCGCATGCGCACTGCCACAGCACTAAATATCGGTTTTATTATAATGTTTTTGTTGCTCTTTCGTATTACTGTTTTCTTGGACTTATTTCGTACAGTTTTTGCCTTCAATATACGAGGAAAAAATTCATTTACTATTTGTTTTGTGATTGAAATATCACAATTATTTGAGTTTTAAATCAATATGCTTAATAAAAGTTGTACATTATGAATACTAGGGCCGCCAGCAAACGGGGAAAGCTGAGCGAAACGAAAAATATATCATGAACACTTTAGCTTGATTTAACTTCCCCAATGTCTAACAAAAAATTATACATATGTCAGTCTGAGTAACAATTTACCACATGCGCGTGTAATAAAACGTTTTAATTAAAAATAAAGTTAACTGCAAATTACTCTTCATCTACAATTACAATTTTTAACAAAATCTATCTATAGAAAGGTAGCATGTGATAATCAACTAGTCTAAATTTACTTTGGTTGGTTTAGTTAATATAGCTTGAACAGTGTAGTAGGAAATAGCGGACAAAATTTGATCGAGTTGACCGGTATAGAGCTTAATTTCGCTCAGCTCAATTATATTTTCGATATAAATTGTATATAATAATTGTATACAGTATAGAGATTGTTTTTATACAGTTATAACTGTATAATATAAGTTTATTTGAAGGATTCATCGCACAAGCGCGGGCGATGTGAATGCGGAGGGTGCGAGTGTCACCCGTCGGACAGATGTGCGCTGCACGTGGCGGCCAAACTGCGCACAATGGAACGCGCTCCCAATAAAAGATGGCGCGGAATGGGGAAGTTTCCCGCTCTTTTTATAAGCACTGTTTACTTATAACATATTATTTTTAATCTGTATTTTTATATACTATTTCAAGTTTATATATTATATTGTTGCTTTTGGTTCATGATAAATAAATTGAAAATATTTTTATATAATCTTTTAATTATATTTGATACTCTGTGTATTGGTTATTTTTATTAAACGTAGTTTAATTTTTGTTTGTTTTTCACTATATTTGGGCCGAAACTGCTAAATCTATTGCAAAATAAAAATTCTTATTTAAAAAAGAGATATTTAATGTATATTGTAATTATAGTGTGTAAAAGAAATAAAAAAATATAATTGTCTATAAATAATCCAGCACGTAGTATACCTACATATATATCAATTTAGTTACATAGTTACATAATAATAATATGTTGAAGTTTATATAATAAACTCAGTTTGGCCATAAATAGTGATACAATAAAAAAAAAAGTAATACAAAATTTGGAATCTGTCATTCTTACATTCTTTCCTTATTTTCGCGCTAGTCGGTGTTAAATATTTTTGTTTTATTAAAATGGAGTGAGCTGATAAAATAGGTAAATATGGAGACCATTTTTTTAATTCTCCCTACACTTAGTATTAATCGGATGTTCGTGTATCGCGCTACGGATAGGTACAATGAAATATCCTCTGTTTATGATAGGAAAAGATCTGGCCATCCATGTGTGTTCATATGAAAAATATGATCAAAGCAGTGAAGGAAAGAATTCGCCGAAATCCTGTGTGGAAGTAAAAGTCTTGGAAAATTAATATAGCACCAAGAAACATCGTATTTTAGAAGATGACTTAGAACTAGCAGAATATAAGAGATGTACTGGACATTATTTAACAAATAATTTTAAAACGAATAGGGTTGTAAAATCAAAACTACTTCTGAAGCGGTACTCAAAAATAGGTCACCAATAAAATATTTACTGATGAGATTTTTTTTATTATTGAGCAATGTTTCAACAAACAGATTGACGGAGTTTATTCTCTTAGTAGTAGAACCTTCCCAATTAGTCAGTAGACCACAATGTGGACATTATCAGACTTCAGTGATGATTTGTTGGGGTATTAGCAATGAAGAATGAGACATATTTTTGTGAAAAATGTGTCAAAATATCGGCAACATTAAGATTCTGGAGAAGGTGGTTAAACTTTCTAAACCATATTTTTTCGAAAAAGCTGTCAGCGGCAGAATTGTATGAAGATACTGTTCTTCAGAAAGTGGTGGAAAGAAAACCATGTTCCATAACCAAAGCTGGTCCTTTCTCATGACTTAGCACAGGGTCTTAAAGCGCGGTTCACCCAGGTGTGGTTGAAGTCGTATGTTTCAGAGCAGAATAGCCTTTGTCAAGTCTCCATCTCAATTCCCTGTTCTGTGATTTATAGTCAGTTTTAGAGAATATGGCACGCTCTGAATGTCCAACGTCGTGGTAATTGAGATATATAGGTAGGTAATGGTTAAAAAGTGCGTGTTACTATTGATAACTGTTCTGGATGTTTAAACGACTGTTTTAGAGCCAATGGAAATAATTTGGAATGAGCTTCATATATTTTTAATTTAATTATTATTTTTTGTGTAAAAAAACACTACAGGAACAAATACTTTATGTAATCGAAAAACATTTTTTTTTGTAATATTGTATATATATATATATATATATATATATATATATATATATGTGTGTATATGTTACACGTGGATCGTATTCCTTCAGTAGATACTTGACTTGAAGTTATCACGTGTACTTCACCCAACTATCAACCCCACGTGCCTTAACTCATCATATTAATATAATTATTTTTAATCTTTACTAATATATAAAGCTGAAGATTTTGTTTGTTTGTTTGTTTGTCGGTGCTAATATGAAACTACTAGATGGATTTTAAAAACTTTCTGATTATGATAGAAAGGTTCATGCGTAAGGCTATCTAGTATTCTGATATTACTCTTTTTTTTTATTTATTTTATATTAAAAGTAAATTTATTTTATATTAATAGTTAATTAAATCATCCGTCTGCGGGTGGAACTGTTAATGACAGGTAGTATTATGTATATATTTTTTAATTTTATTATGTTGCTATGGTATAGACATATCGAAAACAAAATATCCAAAAACAAGAAAATTTTGTAAATAATTTCATAACAAATAGTAAAATAATAAAATTTCAGTTTTTAGTCCTGAAATTTTATCTAGTAGTTTTATTAATCAATAGTATATATAACAATAATAAACGAAATCTAGTTTGATATATTATATACATTTAAAGTAAATATACCATACCAGACAGTACGTAGGTTCGAGTCCTGGGTGTTGATAATTCATTATATATTAAAATTTTAATGAGTATAATTTTTTTTATAGGTAATTTATTACTAAATACATAAATAAATTAGTTATAACATATAGCAAAAAAAAACATTTTATAGAAGAAAAATATAGCAATAATTTAACCTTTTTATTACATATTTATTATATATATTTCCTTTCTCTTTTAACAAAATGAAAACAAAAAAAACTTTTAAATCTAAATAATTAACTATTAAATTTTAATTACTTTATTACATTATTTTACAATTATAATAGTTGTATTAGAGATGTGACGTCATTGATTTGGCTTCAATAAAAACTCAGTGCCTCAGATTAAAAATTCGTTATATAGTAGTCGTTGTTGTTATCATTATCTGTATATTTAATGTACGAATTATTCGATTTTAATTTATGAAAATTTATGAAATCAAGTTCTTCAATCTTACATTACATATCTAAAAATTAAAAATGTAATAAATAATAATACTCTTTGTTTGTACACCCAGCTCAAACAAACATATAAACATATATATATATATATATATATATATATATATATATATATATAGCCGTTACAAAATATGCATATTTTACTAAGAATACGAATATATGACTAGGCTATATATGACTAGATAAAGATGTTCTAGTTACAAAAAAAAATACTGAATAAGATTTAAAGTGTTCTTTATTTAAATATATATATATATATATATATATATATATATATATATATATATATATATATTGTGTTTTATTGAACAAAATCCTAAGATAAGAACAAAATAAAATTAAAAAAAATCTAAATTTAAATTAACAAAGATGAGTTAGCAATGGAATTATAGATAATTCTGGAACAATCTAGATCAATAGTGTCAATTAAAGAAACAATATTTAGTGTATATTATGAATAAAATGATCTTGCTAATACTTGTACATTCACGAGGTACAGAGCCGCGTCAACTGGCCCGTCATTACGACCGATGGTCAACCGGTTAGTGATCGCATCAGAAAAACAGCTAGACCTCTACCACGATACACCTTCACATAAAAATATAATAAAACTATTAATAATAATACCAGTTTATGTATTTTGATAATTTTTTTCATACATAAAAATTATTTTATTTATTATTTGTATATTTTTATTATGTATATGAAATTCATTTTTTATTTTTAAATTATTTTAAAGGAATGCAATTTTTAAATCGTTTCGTGGTACACGGTGACCGATATGGGTGATTCGAGAGCGCCTCAAATTCGGTGTCAAAAATTTGTATAATGCCGCGAATTTTATGAAGCACCAGTTGACTTGTTTCGTCAAGAAACTGATAATTAAAAATACATCTTTATTAAAATAAAATATGGATATTTCAGTAAGAGGTTTTGTTGGTTTTATTTAGTATTTTGTAGAAACTATAAATATTTAATCTTTTTAAGTTACAAAACTTAATCTGTAGGGCTAATGTCAAAAATTTTCCATATATTATATAAAATTAAGTATTCATTCACTCATTCATTCTTAATAAACCACTCTTTAAATATATAACATTTTTTTTTTATAATATATTATAGCTATGGTTTGAAGTTGTGTTTGAAGTTGTTGTATACTATAGTATAAGTATGTTTCCAGTTTGCATAAGCTGGCACAGAACTGTGGTCATCTGAGGAAGGTCAATATACGAAAATTTAGAAAGCATGGGAATAAATAGAACCCGTTGTTTAGTACGAATTAGAAAGGAGGGAGGCGCCAGCGTCGCTGTCATATAAATATTGAAATACGCAAAATAATTAGTGGCGAAATAATATGTGGCTTGCCACTAATGGTAAGCCACATGAACCTCGAGATAATTCAATATATTTTCATTGTGGTTCAATAAAATGTTGTATTCCAAACAACTAAAAGTCATACTATACAGCTATCTGAATTCCAATTTCATAAGTTTTTATCGTTTTAAAATATAACAGAAGAAAAACTCTATGAATATTTATAATTTTACGTCAAGAACTCAAAGTGTCAGCTATTTAAAGAAAAAAATAACAGACACTTAGTACATATTTCTTGCATTCAATGTTTTTACTTCAACTGCAGTATGAATGACCGCCATCTTGCGGTGATCACGTAGAAACAAAATGGCATCAACTAACCAAGTTAAATACGCATTTCTTGATATTTATCATTATTAAATAAAACAAAAAAAAACAAAAGTCATAAAGTATGTTATAATTATAACTATGCCCAAACCTAAAATACTAAATAAATATCATTAGAAGCTTATTGTATTTTTTAAGTTCTAAGCTGTGAGGATTACTTGTGTACGGCTTCTAATGGATACAAGGGTTGTAATATAAGATGTGTGGTTCAGTAATAGTTCACACCACAGACTATAAAGTAATTTAATTAAAAATATTTAAAAAAATAAGTTTGCGTTTTATATTTTTAATCTATGTAAAACCTACCAACAGATAAAACTGTTAATATTTTAGTTTCAACTATAAGGTAACAATTTATTTTAAATAATATTACAACAATATTAATTCCATTTTCGTACCATCATATCTCTAAAGTAAGATTACTTTAATAATGTTTCGACAAGAAGTGAACATGTCGTCCTAAATCATTATTTCTTTTAGTAAAACAATAAATGAACTCGTAACATGAGTTGTTTTTTCACATTAGAAACATTAGTAATATGTCAAAATTTGAAGTTTAAGAATAAAATTTACCATTGGCTAAATATTCCATATATAACTATATATGTATATATAGATATATAATTAAAAAATGTTAATCTCATCACGTGAAAATAATAATACCAACAAGAATAAATAGATTTTTGTTAGAAAGAAATTGTTCAATAATATTTCCTTAGTTATCTTACATAAATAATATTTATTGAAAATAAGTTTAAATTATATTAAATTTCATTGTCAAAGTTATCATTAACTAGTTGTTACTCGCGATTCTGCCTGAGGATGGACTATTTTATTTACTATTAAAATAACTAAGGAATACTTCCCTTATGCTACTGCATAATTTTAGCCTATAGCTTTCTTCATGGACCTGTCTATAATCAGAAAGAATTATTCAAATCTAAAAGTTGTTTCGAACGTTGAAACAAACAAACTTTTCAAGTTTATAATATTAGTATAAGTTATTAGATTTTTTTAAAAATTAAAACCTACTTGAAGTAGCCAATCAGCGACAGCTTCAAATTTATATATCATATACTACTAACTGTAGTATCTGTTAACATACATGTTATAAATTGGTTTAGTTTTTTATATTATGTATAGTAAAAGTTTATTGTCCAAAAAGAAATTACTCTCTTTTCTGAGTCGAGTAACAGACAACGTGATTTTTTGTTTGTTCCTCGTATATGACTGGATATATTTAATAATTCAACATTATAATCTCTTATGATTTACAATAAATCTACACAAGCCTAGAAAAAGCTGCTAAAATTCTTAGTATAATGAAACAATAACCAAATTTTCTAAAACAATATATTAAAAATAATCATAATTTTGTACGTCATTTTAAAATGTAAATTTTTCTTTTGTTTTTTTTGTCTTTCTTTAATTGGTGTACAATAAAAAGCATATTATTATTATTATTATTAATTTATTAATAATAATTATGTACATTGAAATATCTTAGATACCTGAATAATAATTATAAAACTTTGCAGCTTCATGCAAGTAGACAGGGCTCAGGGCTGGAGGGCGCAAGGGTGCGTCAGAAGGGCGAAGGGTCGAGGGCGATTGCCAAGGGTACGTGGGAGCATCGAGCCCGCTGGAGAGAACTTAGCATCATTTAAGATTTTGTATTGTTTGTTTCATGATTTTATTGTGGAGTAGATTTTTTTCTAGTTTAATTTTTTAATGAATTTAAAACGAACGAACGTTCGATGACTAAAAACTTTAAGGTAATAAATTTTCAATGCATTTTCGTTGACATTTATAATTTTTAATAAAATCTGTCGATAATTTATATTTTCTTACTATAAATAGAAAAAATATATAATCTGTCGATAATTTTGTAGCTTGCTTGAAAAAATAAAAATATACATATTAAAGTTTTTTGTGTGTATTAGATATTTTTTTTGACATTAGTCTAATGACAAACGAATAAAAAAAATTTAATTAACTATTTTTTCTTTAACATCTTTTGATTACTCAATGGGAATTTGCTGACTATATTTTAATACCTGACCATTCTGAGTTATGGAGTAATATCAACTTAAAGAACTTGAGAGACTTCAAAATATTTCAAAGCGTTTTATATTTGGTTTACGCAAATTTTACCGTAAATTTTCGTTATATAGCTCAAGTCCATTGGATCGTCCGTTCGTTTGTTAGTTGCGGTCCATATTTTTTTTTTTTTTTTTGGATTGTTAGATTAAACTAGCTTCCACCCGTAGCTTCGCCTGCGTGGATTTCAATAATTATAACATTATAAGATTACAAGTTAATTATTTCTATTTAGAATATTGTTTCTTTAATGTATTATTATTGTATTGTTTCATTTCAACTATAACCGTATATTTTAGCAAAATATACAAGAATTATATTTACTTATATACTTAAACCTTTAGGTATTACATTATCTACTGGTAAAAACGTGCGAAAATATCTTTTCGCAAGCAATATTTTTTTTATTGGTCATACTTTTGAACCCAAGTAGAATATTAAAAGTATCCGTAGAATTTCTCGTCTCTTCTTACCATGGAACTATGTCTGTATGTCACTAAAACTAACTAAATTAAACTTAACTAGAGTTTAATATGTTATAAGTGAAATATTTTATTTCATTGATTAAAATAATTCAATTTCTTGGGACCTAAGAAAAAATTGTGTTGATATTAAAAAGTAAACTATTTATCCTCATTATCGTTTATTAAAAAAGAATGAGGAATTATTAAAAAAAATTTTTTTTAAATATTCATAAATTTATTATTAATGTATTTATATCATAGATTACAATAAAAAATAACGCTGAATTTATAGAAATTAAAAAATTTGTATACTAAAATTTATATTAATTTTTTTTAATTATTGACTATTTGACAATATTGATTATTTGCAAATAGTCAATAATTTAAAAAATATAATCAATAAAAATTATATCATATTTCATGTCTGAGTCATATTTAATTTGTAAAAAGCAATAGAATTTCAGTACCACAAGAAATAATAACAACGCGTCTACTACTTCTGACGCTCTCGCATTTGTAAAAGCTTAAATTCCAACATTAATCAAAATAATAGTAATTATATAATGTATTTTTCAAACTATAATATAATTTTAACTGAAATTATCTAAATGTTTACATAATCATATAGATTCCTCTTATCTTTAAATTTCTTTAAAATGTACTCGCTTAAGTACGCGCAAACACAAATAAAAAATAATATGTATTGTAATTATTATTAAAAATATCACAATTAATTGTATAATAGTTTTTATAACTATGTATCATTGTTTAAATGTCTCTATGTCCGTTTTTGCATACAATTTTGTTATTTTTTCGTTTTTATTTTATTTTATTTTTTTTATATTTATTTGTTACTTATTTTAATTTGTATATATTAAAATTCCTTTTTTTATATTTTTACGTAAGTATAACTTAATAATAATTTCATTTTATATTTTTAAATTACGTGTAGAAAATTTAGTTTTTTGTGTGTTGAAAAAAATCTCAAACTAGAGAAGATTTTATATTCTACCATTGTTTGAAGATCAAAGAGTTATTTTTATTGTTATAAAGTTATTAAAAATCTTTTATTTTTTATTGATTCTTTGTAGGAAACCTTTTATTATAATCTATCAACGACCATATTGAAGATCAAAAAACAATACAGTTATTATTAACAAAAACCTTTTCTTACAAAATATATAAAATAAAAAAAAACGAAAATGACAATATTAAGAAACATTTAAAACAATAATAAGATTATTTTAATTAAAAAATTAAATTAACAAGAAAATTCACTCTTCTCAAAAAATATATAAAATAAAAATATTTATTAAATTAATATTATTTAAAATGAAAACTAAGTTTATTTTAATAAGAAAGTATAATACATAACACAGTTGAGGCAGAGTTACATAAAAATACGAGTCTCAGATCGCCTGAGTAACAAAACTCGTTGCTGGTTACTCCATACTTTTTACTTATACAATCATACATATAAACTATACAATAGCTATTGAAATTTGATTATTTTTCTTGTTTAAATGTTTTATTTAATATATATATGTTTTAAACCATATATATGTATACATATGTAAAAAAATTAATATATATTTTTATTTACAAATGTGTAATGATTACGTTGTTTATTACAGAACCTTATTACGTAGCAACGATATAACGATACGTAACACAAGTTCTCAAAATGTACTCATTACATTGTGATGACTTTATAGCGACTTTAGAATGACTTTGAGCTATCTCTTGTTTTTGGGTTTTTTGTTAAATTCATAAGAAAATATGAAAGAATTTCTAAAAATATTTCAGTATAATACTGTAAGGATTTTTATTTTTAATAGATTAATTGACTTAATTTTGTAAATTCGTTAATAGTGATCTTTTATAACTAATGCATCAAACATTAAATTGAGATAATATGATTCATGATTCCAATATTATAAGTATTAGGTACAGATTTTTATTTAACAAGTCTTTTTGAACATCATAATTTACTTTTAATGTTAAAAATTTGTAATAAATTATAATATAATTATAATATATATAGAAAAGCGTTAAATCAGTTCAATAAAACAAATGCAAAAAACATGAATCCATTGAGCTGCAAATTCTGGTTATTTATAACAGCAATGGCGGGATCACGACGTGACGTAATGCTCTCTGATTGGTGCTTACTGTCACGTGACTTAATGCTTAATTATATAGATTTTATTTAAAATATTAACAATCTTTTACTTTTATTTTACAATTTATTACTACACGAAACTAGCCTATTCAGAAAATTCAATATCCTTATAAGAAATAAGATCATAGTACAGTATAAGTACCTAAAAATAGAGTTCAAGACAAATATGTAATAAATGTGGTTTTCTATATTATACAAAATCCTTACATGATATCCAATAAACTGTATCCTTACCACCATATCTTGACAAAGACCATCATAACTTGAGCTCCATTTATAGGCTTTAGGTAAGAAAATTTTAAAGCATACACATTCGATCCGACTCCGAGAATTGTCGATCCCACTTTAGTGACACTATATTGTGTCGGAAGCAGTGCTTAAAAACTCAAAACTTTGCTTGTATATATGTGATTTTAAAAAAAAAAAACTGTTCGATGTATAAAATTAATAATATAAATACGTATCTCTTATGTTATATGTATTTTTAGTTACTATAATGATTTTTGTAAATGAAAAAAAAATGTAAAAAAAAAATGTAAGTATGTATATATATATAAGTAATAATCGTCTTTTAAATCTTTAAGGAAAACTGAGATAATATCCTAGATGGTTTTGCCTCAAAATGTTCTAGGAAATTGTTTTTTAATAATAACAACTGCAATCAAAATACTATCAAGAAATGATACATTAATGGAGTGAATATTGTTTTAAATATATATTAAGAGTTTTAGAACATTTTGGTTTTAGGAAGAGGGGATGTAGACTGACAGGGATTTTTGCTCCCCCCCCCCCAATCTTTAGTATAGTTATTCAAATTATTAGGCATTTACTACCACTTAAAATGGTACATAATCCATATATACTTTATATATTAATTATTAGAGTTTTCCTTGTTCATTCCTTTGATGGTTTAATCATGCAAAGTTCCATCAAAATCGTTCTGTAAATTTTATGTTACGTAATTTTTTGTGTGTTCACACAAACAGATAAACACACAGACTACTGTTTCAAATTAATGTAATTATTTTAAAAATTGAATATACATATTTTTATATATTACGTCAGAGATCAAGTAAACAAAGAAGTATCTAAAATAACAAAACTTTTAAGTCTTAACTATATAAGTACTTAACGTATTAAAAAATTCCTACAATAGTTTCTGATTGTCGTACACAATTATAAGAGTGGGAGCAGAGTGTTGCTTGCATGTCAGCTGACACAAATATACCCTGGATATTTCTTATATACCACCCTCCTTTTTAAGTCCTTCTACCCCCTAAATTCTCTTCTCCCTGAGGCTGAGATATCCAAAACTCCCACAAATTTAAACATAGTATTTCTTTAGATTATCATTTTATATTGTACTTTACAATAATATTAGTACTTTTGATGGATTAATAATAAAAAATCTTTTTTAGGAAACCTTTTAATAATCTACACACAGAAAGACTTTTTTCTTTTTCTTCCATCGTTTCTTATTTTTGGCAATTTTATATATTTCATAGATTACACTTAAAAATAATGTTATTATATATTCTAGGGATATTGATATAAAGTTTAAATTTTATATTTTCTTTATTTTTTCGTTATCAAGACGCAAAGAAATTTGATTAAAATACAAATAAATATAATATTTTAATAATATAAATATTTTTACCAAAAAAACTTACCAAATAAAACTTAATATTACTTAAGTATAACTTTGTAAAAAGATAGCTAATTATTTAATCTATTTATAATATAAGGATTAATTCATTTCAGTACAAATCTGTATCAGTCGTAGCGTTGTTATATTTAGAAATAATGTTTGTAAATAAAAAATATAAAAACATATGTTTTAATTAAATTTGTATTAAATATAACCTCGGTTTTGTGTAGGAATGAAAACGAGGTGGCTGTTATCAGTGCCCTCGATTCCAGCACTAAGATACCACGAATATATTGAAGCTATACGAATTAAAATTCATTATTTACTTTACATACAAATGTATATAAAATTCATTTATATAATCTGTTTATATTAAAACAAAATAATAAATATGAAATCTAATTTAATTTATATAATTTTTGTGTTTATAATTTCGTCATTAATGATTACTATTATATATAACTAGTGGTTTATCGCGGTTTTACTCGCGGACAAACGATTTTTTTATTTACTATTAGAATTACTAAGAGAAGTAAGCGTGATGCTAAATAGCCACTATCCTTCCTCATGAACTTGCCTATACTCAGAAATACTCAGAAAGAATTTTTCATATTAAATTGATAGTTTCAGAGTATAGCGTTTTTAAACAGACAAACTTTTCCTCTTTATAATATTAGTATAAATTGTCCGGATATACTCATGTTTGTGAACTTCACGTCGTGAATTCGCAATGCGCCGAAGTCCATAATACCAATAGTGAAATTAGTTGAACAAATTCCGATAATACTGACGTAAGTACAGACAGATAATTGTACATAATAATTCATGATTATAGTGTTATTTGTTGATAAAATAACAAAAATTTATAAAGTGAATTCTAACCGATGTTAAAGTACCCGCATTTCATTTAAACTATAAACATTAGATACCGGCGACGATAGATTAGTGATGAGACTCGAGCACTGTTTTTACTCGAGTGGCTCGAGCCAGATTGTCAAACACGTACTCGATAAAAAAAAAATCGATTCTCTATACACTCGAGCTAGGCGTCAACTTGGCACTTCGAGTTGATTTTGACGCTTAGATATTTGATTGTGGGTATAATAAGCATATAAGTAATTGCAATATGCAACTCGAGTGACATTGTTAACTCGAGTGACTCGAAAACTCGAATATGTTTCGAGTTAGGCGTTATTGCTCGAGTGATTCGAATCACAAAATGTTATTCGAGTATCATCACTACGTTAGATATGTTCTTAGAATCCGTTATTATCATTGGTGTATCGTAAACAAGTGAGCGGCGGCGGTGACACATCGCCTGATTCACAAACACTGCGCGGACGCAAGAATCTATGACGTCAGCGAGTCCGGGACCTATGGCTAAGCTGTGCGGAAATATATCGCACAACAAGATATTAGTAGTGAACTAATATCTTTTATAATTATTCGTACTCACGTTATTACTATCGAAATTGACATCCATTCGGGGCTTTTAAAAGCTCGTATTAGTTTTACTCATATTTATTATTAAGACGAGAAATTTAAGAAATTAAGAAATAAGAAATTCTTCCTGAAGACCCTTTAGTGGAGGACGAACCTGTTAGTTACACTGTCGATATATAAGACGTCATATGACAAATTAATTAATCTCAAAGTCTAACTTGTTATTAGCATGAGTATGCCAAGATTTTACTTATTTAACATTAAGAAACCCAAAGCAGTTATATATTATTAATAATGAAACAAATACAACCCAGCAACATACAAAATATTAAATATATTCATATTTACTTGATAACCTAAATAATTTTTATCGCAATTTACGAATTTAGTTTACAGAAATATTACATTAATGAAGTGTGTCGCACAGAATAGGCCCCAAGGCAGCACGCCCATTCCGTTCCCCGACCGCGATGCTGAATATTCTCAGATTCTATATATTTAGTATTCATAACCTCCATATCACCTCGCTCTAAGTTGCGACGAATTCGCTTCAATGCTCGTAACCTTCTGTACTCGCTTAACCACCGAAATCGTTTTATCAAGACACTTTAACTCAGTTGAATAAAAAATATTGACAATTGTACCTATAAGGTTAAGAGTTTTTGATACTATATTAAAGTCAACAACAAAAAAGATTTTACATATATAAGTTTATAAGAAAATATAAGTTTTGAGTTTATTCAGCAAATAAATAAAAAGTTCTAGATTTAAAGTGAAATAAATAAATGAAAAACGCGTTGTAACATATTGTAATGTGCGTTGTATGACTGCTTACAAGCGACAGTTACGTGAGGCCTGATTTTATTCACAAATATATTATAAACTGTAAAAACTAATATATAAAAATTCATATTTACAGTAAACAGGTAGGTATTTAAGAGAAATAAGATAAACAATTTCTTAAAGAATAGATTATTGCCTCGCTTATTTGTAATGTATAGTTTTAAACAACATTATACAAAGCACTCCAAAAGATATTGTAATAAATCTGTCATTAAAACAGAGAGATATATATGAGTAATATTAATTATAAAAATCAAAAATAAATAATACTAGCTTTCCTCTTCGACGTCACCCGCGTGGTGTGTGGATAAAAAGTATGGAACTTTTGTTGTTTATTAAATCGCAATTATTACAGTGTGATTAAATGTGAACGACACACCACTACCGACATTTAAAATGATTGCTAGCGCCATCTATTTACGGTTTGCCTCCCACAAAAAGTAAAACCACATATTTCATATTAATTCGCAACCCTTATTTCGCCCTCATAGAAATGCAATCTTCAAAATTCTTTAAATGAATTATTATTACAAAAAATACATTTAAATCTAAAACTTCATGTTTTCCAACATTAAAATTGACGAAGTTTCGTAAAAACTTGTAATCCCTATTTCATCTTTTTATGAATGGTTTTTCTGAAAATCTTTTTTTAACGACGTCTCTTAATTACAAAGTACCTTCCTAATTTATTTTATTTTATTTTGTCTCAGTAGTTTTTGAGATTGTAATACATAATATAGTACATAATGCTTATAAGATAAAAAATCCTTCATCGGCATGAGTGAGTGTTCGCATATATAATAAGCTTCCATAAGATATCTTAGACCTTCCTTTAGTTGCTTTTAAATCTAAAATTAAAAGTATACTGTTAAATAAATCTCTTACAAGAGTTCTTAGTTGATCGTATTTCGATCAAGTAAAAGGTTAGGTTGTGGACTTCGGTTGTTGACTCATTTGCAGGATATTCTAATCTGTACATCAAACATTGTTCACTTATTTTAAAAAGAGCAGCTGTTGAGTTTCTGGCCAGCTCTTCTCAACAGACCACCATTCCAAGCTGGTGGTAGCTTAAGGACGGACTGACTATACTGACATTTTAATAATGTAATAATTGACGATTCGTAAGTGCGTGTAAATGCCTATTTGAATATAGATATTTTGAATTTGAATTTGAATACTATATAATGCTTATGTACTACAAAACGCTTATATACTACATAAAGCTTATATACTGCATAAGGCTTATATACCACATAACGCTTATGTACTTCATAAGGTTTATATACTACATAACGCTTATATAGGCTAACCACAAATTTAAATCTAAAATTTCTTGTGTCCAACATTAAAGATGACGAAGTTTCATACAAACAAACCTATTTCACTGCTTTAGAAATGGTATTTCTAAAAATCCTTTCTTAGCAGACGCCTTCTAATTACAATGTACCTTACTTCCAAATTTCATTTTTATTGTCTCATTATTTTTCGAGATTTCGTGATGAGTGAGTGTTTTTCGCTTTTATAGACGTATATTAATAATCAACTAACATACATAGCTGCCTGCCAAATAAAGTAAAAAATAAAAAAATTGTAGATTAAAATAAAAAAAAAAAAGATTATTATATGATATTCACGAATTGTTCAATTGTAAAAACCGAAGTCGACATGACTGTTTACAATAAAGAAATTCAACTAAAATGGCGGAGCCTCTTGACGTGACGTCGCATGTAAAATAATTGTTAAGTGCCTTATTGTTTTTATGAAAAAAAACATAAAATATTTTTAAAATCCTGAATCTTTGAAGCAGAAATTGAATTGTGCAAGGAAAACATAAAAAATCGAGAAGTAGATTCATTAAGAGTGACTATTTTACATATTCTCAATGTATCTGCATACTTCAGAGGAATAAAAGTTTTTGAAACTTATTTTTGTAATATTCAAATAAAATTAATTGGGACTTGCGAGGAAACTTCGATGACCGAACAATTTAATTGTTTTTATTGTATGAACAACAGTAGACAAAAATCTGTGAATCAAGAGAATGTGATAAATCTACTCGTAAAAATAAACAAAAAATTGAGCTTCAGGATATAACAAATTTCAAAAACAGTAGTTTTCAATTTTCAGTACTCAACTAATGTCCATTTTTATTTTACATTATAATTTACTACGATAAAAAAATATATATTTCTCTTTACTAAATTACATAAACTACGTTATATCAAAATAGAAATACATATTTATCTGTCTGCATTTAGTAATTAAGTAGTATACTAAAATAGTTTAAAAATAAACATTTGGAGTCTTCTTATACAGATATCTTCTTGCTTAAAAGAAGGCTCCCAACCCTAAACATTGTAATGAAAGTTATTGCCACAATAAATTATTATTATTAATAATATTATTATTTTAGATAATTATTTAATATTAACACTAATATTTAAGGTGACTAAGACTTACTAAGACGAAGCTTTTTCACATTCCATGGAGTCACCATGCTGGTGCTGGGCTCATCACGTTGCAGTGGGAGTAAAATAAACAATGCTTTAAACCTACCCAGTTCTAGGTTTAAGGAGCCCCTATGAAATACCCATACACGCTCACCTTCACTGTATAATCTCCTCTCTCTACCTAACCAAATTTGAAATGATTCTACCAATGCCGCCTTTGACATACGTTCTAGAAATCAACTGATGATAATTATATACCTCTTGCTCCTCTCGCACTCCTTTTAATCTTTCAGGAACAGTAAGCTCCACAAATATTACACGCTTCTAGAATACACGAAGATGTCCAATTTAAATGACGAAACACCAGTGCTCAAGGATTTTATAGTGTGTCTCGTACGTGTCCATCATGAGATTCTAACCAGGAGAAACTTCTAAGATAGAGTGATGGTTTTTTCTTTTTGAACCTTCTTTAACAAACTGTTCAGATCTTTTGGTGATTGCTATAATATGTGCTCTATAGTATTAATTAATACTATTATAGTATAGTATAAATTTCTAATACTTTATCTTGGCGACTCAAGTATTGTTTTTCTATACAAGACGCGACCACCAATTATTGTGTAATAATATGAAACAATTAAAAATTTATTTATCAAGTTTTAATTTTAGGAATGTGTCATATTAATTGTCCGTTTCAAAAATATAATCATAAAAGTATATATAACTACGATATATTAAAACGGAGTGACAATGACTTGTAGTTATATAAAATTGCTATTATTTTCCAACAGGCGACTATAAATCTTTATTTCCGTTGTCCGTACAAAAGGACATTAAAAAAATATTTTTTTTAAATGCAATTCTATCTTCGATTTCAACTAACAACATCATTGTGTTTTTTGAATTGGCATGGAGTTCAAAAGACGTGTCTGAAATTATGCCTAAAATATAGACTAGAATTAGTAATTACGTTTACTTTCACACTACACTACAGACTACTACTCGCATGGAATTATCGCCCAAGGGTGTAAAATAATGGTTGTTTGTACTCTGACCACAATTGGTATAAATCGAGCACTTAATCTACGAAATTAATTTCGATAAAGAACATGGTGAGATAAGAAAAAAAAACCATGTCTCTAAAAAACGTATAAATAAAAGTATCATTATTAATAAAACATAAAACAGACAAAAGTTTACTGCACTATTTATATTGGTTTACGAATTTACAGTATTTAAATATTTACTATAAGACTAAAAATTATCCATTTTTTACTTTAGCAATTATAAATAAATTAGATTTATCTTCGAACGTTATATTCTTTTCGAAAAATACAATAAATATATAAAGGTTTTTTACAGTTATTTTTCAGTAAAAACTAGGTGTCAAAAAATAATATCAAAATCCAAATTATTGGTCGTTTGGTAATATATTAGCATTCAGTTTTATTGACACGCGATTTATAGCGTACTCATAAAATAAATATAAAGTTTATATTGCAAATTTTAATAATAAAAAAGTGAAACATGCAAAATTTAGTGGTAAAAAAAAACAATATATCACTTCAAACCCAAAAAAAACTGAGAAAAGTTTTATGTCGTCTGTTTTTTTATTTTGCATAATTGTAACGGTAAGTACGTCACCTTGTTACTACCAAGTTATCCTATTTTTATTTATTAAATAAAACAATCTAGGCTGGAGTTATAATTCGAGTAGGTACCTAATAGCTGAAAATAAGACCAAATGCAAATTACAGTACAAAATCTTTGCCAGATAATAATTTTTTTACAAATACATTTGAAATCATTTATAAAACTAATCATCCAAACAATTTCGCTCAATTGAAAACTTGGAGCGAAATTTGGTATTTTACTTAAGATTGTTGTAGTATCAAAGTCTTTCCTTTTTTTTAAGACAAAATGTATTTATTTATTTCTTACTTGATACGGGTTACCTATTATTTGAATACCTAAACTATAAGATAGATAGCTGAAGGTGAACTCTGTGATCTGGCCGTCATCACTGTCACGTGCCGGCGGACTCGGCTCGTCAAACTCTAAAAGGTAAGTCATATATACGAAATACATGTTGAAAAGCAAATAAAATGGCCAACGAAAGTAACGATTTATCTGTGATAGGATAAATAGGATATCGATTAAATTGTTAATATAAATATTAAATACTAAAAAATAAAGATAATTTAGCAAAAACAAGTTCCAATATTGCTCCAGCACCGTGCACTTCCAGATCATTAACTACTACATAATGCATAATTACTAACTCTTCTAAAGTATGTGAAACGTACTTTCTTAGAATGCAAATCAATTATTGTACAAGTCCATATAGTTTTGATATAATTGAAATTATAGTTTTATATATATGAGTTATTAATATAGTATACTTTGTATAATATAGTATACTTTCAAAATATGAGTTATTAATATAGTATACTTTGTATATTTTATTTTAATGGTTGTACTTTTCTTAGAGTAAAGTTATGAAGTTTCAATATATATTCTAAAAAACAGTTGGTACTTTGAACAGTTTTGGATTGTTAGAAATATAAAATTGTAGGCCAATAACTATATATGCAGATATGTATTGTCATGGACTCGATTCAAGTATAATCTGTAATTAAGTGTCGAAATCCGGAAATTTAAAAAAATTGTGAAAAGAGTAGAACCAGAGCTATGAATTCAATGTATTGTGTAGTTTTAAATTTTAATCAAAGCAGTAAGTAGCCATAACCGTCTGAAAAAAATATTATATTCAATTTTTTTTTTCTCCGAAATACCTACAAACTAATAAGTCTTGAGTATTTTCTAAAAAAATATAATTCTCACAAATTGTTTCTAAAGTGATAAAAAAAATAATAGAACAAGCAATGAAGAAAACTTAATTGTACTTTTTACTTAATTTTTTATTTTATAAAACGTCAGGCTCATCTCGAAGAGATAATATTAATTAACATTTGCTACAATAAATCATTATTAAATATTAAGTTAATTTGATTAAATAAATAAAATAAATATTATTAAATATATCATTATGCAATTTATGCAGGATGCATAATGATATGTAATATGGATACAAGCGTTCTGCAAGTCTGCCTATTATTTTTGTGGCTATGCCTTTTAAAGATTCACACCTAATAAGTTTAACCGGATTTTGTTTATTATTCAAATCATTAATTTAAAAATTAATCTTAATTAAATTAAGTTAAAATTATAATACATATATAAATAAATCACAAGAATTAATTAAAATACTTACGAACATTTTGGAGTGATTTTATAAGTCCATGGATATTAGTTAATATCTATACTAATATTTTAGAAATTAACTAATACGCGGTAAAGTTTTTTAAAGCGCGCTAATCTATACTTCCGAACGGATTTTGAAAATTATTTCTGAATATAATACGCAGGTTCATGTTTGTTAAAAGTAAATAAAATTGTTCGTCCGCAAGTGAAACCGCGAGTAATAGCTAGTTATTATAATATATAGGGATTGAAATGAAAAACAACTAAAAATTCTACATCCATTATATTTCAACGTCATTAGTGGTGATAATTAAAATTAATACATTTGAGATGCATTTAAATTCTTGTTATTTATACAAGTGATCATAATAACTAAGAGGAATTATAACCTACGTTTTCTCATATAATTGAAATAAAAATATAGAAAAAACAAATTCCCAGAGATATCCAGAACGGTATAAAATCAGTCTAGACAATACTCGTCACCTCAACGTCGGTTTGCAAAACACTCCTTACAACTAAAACATAAATTTAGACCCTTAAAAAAAGCCAAGCCCTTAGTACATAAAAAAAGCAAATACAATGAGATTCTGGGGCTTTCTGACTAGTAATATATTCTCACATTTTAGATAGGAACCAATAATAATAGTTGATTTACTGATATTTTGTGATACCACTTTTAAATGTAAAGCTTTAAAAAATACACCAAAGTATCAGATATAGTAGGAGTCAATTATGAAAATCAATATTTTGATCGCACCTCAATCATAACACAAAAAAAATCACATAGGTACAAAAAACCTATTAAAATTGATACAAAAAAATACATTCACAATACAAGTAACATACAGACACACAGCCCAATAATAATAAGTCTTGTCAGCATCATGTGCAAGCAAACCCACGTTATGATGGCAAGTGATTTGGCAGTGTAAGAAAAATTACCAAAAAATCAGTTATATGTACGACAATTAAGATCACAATACAGTTAATACTTATACTTAGCTTACAATTATCAAATACAAACGGTGACATATATTGTACAATGCCTACACCATACTGTTCTGTAAAAACTTTTTATTAACAATACATACTGTTCTGTAAAAACTTTTAAATTAGGAGTTAACTTATCAGCTTGATTGACCTCAGAATTGGCGATATTAAAAATCAGTCTTTATTATAAATTATGTACCTCAAACAGCTGTTGTTGACCCGTTGAGATGTTATCAATCAAGCATATACTTAGAAATACTTAAGGTCTAAGTAAGGAAAATAGAGTACCAACATTATAAAAAACACTAATTAGTAATATTTATTCTAAAAATGATCAATTATGCAGGAATGTTCCGATGGACTCGGTGTGATCAGATTAATACATTAATACTAAAACTTGAGAATCATATAATAAACATTAAAAATACTAATTCTACTCATACTGATAAAATAAATCAAATATTTAGGATCATTCAGTAAAAAGCACAGACATACAGCTCAGAGAATAAACATTTCATATAAAAAAAATAAACCGCACAATATCAGTAAGGTAATTGCTGTTATCGGCACTGTACAAGATGGTCACCGGTAAATTGAAGTCTCAATACACGTATCTTGAGCGACAGACGCACCCTCACCACCACCGCTGAAATATACACAGTATTTATTATAATTACAAATTTATTGTATATATTATACTGCAGGTGTAAAGATAATTCCGAAATTTATAAACTAATGATTTCAAAAGATTGATCTCTATTGATATGATTGCTAGGTTTGTTTTATTTATATTTATTTTTAACATTTTACTTATTAAAAAGTAATAAATAAGCTAATATTTTAAGGCTATCTGTAGTCTAGCAACAATATACAATAGTAATTAAATTTTCTTTTTACTACTTTACTACACTTGTTCTAAACTTTTTCCTACTTCTACTATATTAAAGTTTTCTTAAAAGCAATATTTACAAATAATAAATAGAAGTAAACCCAAAACTTTGTATAAAGATATATTTTAAAAACTAATTGCTAAGTATGGGACTCTTAGAAACATGACCTAGATCTTTAGCAGTTTTTAATTTTGTTGTCTGTTTGATTGTTTGATTATGAAATGGCTTAAACAAATAACTCACCAAAAATTTTATGCTTCAGTGGCTTGTTCTATAAGGTCAGTCCTCGGTTCCTCTGTTGAAATTGTTTTTACTTTGATATCCGATACTTCCGTCTCCGTTTTTTCACCTTCACCGTTCTTCTTCGCATCACCGTTTGAGCTTACTTCTTTACCGTTCTCGACTGACAATCGCGAATTTAATTCTTCTATATTGCTGGCGTCACCATTTTCTACAGTATCACCATTCGTCGCTTTACCGTTTACTTGTGCTTCCTCTTTTGGCTTCTCTTCTTTAGCCTCTTTTTCTATAACTTCGGTCTTGTCATTTGATTTCTCAACCACATCAGCTTCCTCCGATTTTTCTTTTTGTTCCTGTTTCTCTTCCTTGTCTTCTGATTCTGCCTTATTGTGTTCTATGGGCGTTTGTTCCGGAGTGATTTCAATTTTAACATCGCTTTCAATAACTGTTTCTTCAGGAATACTGCTCTTTTCCTTTGATTTATCTTCCACATTTGGAGATTTCTCAGGATGTTTTACTTTCGCGGTTGTTGTTGCGATGTCTTCATTTTTTTTCATTTCTATTTCAAGTTCTGTGTCCAATATACTATCCACAATATCGTTCGTGTTTTCCGACTCCATTGTTTCCTCTTCAATTGGATTTAATAAGGGCCTTAAGGGAATATTATCCAAATTGGTGACATCTTGTACTTTTGATAGAATTTCATCGCATTCTTTTTCCAGAACATCGCCAACATTTCTTAATTCCTCTGCATCTTCAACTGTTTCCGGCTCCTCAACAACTGGCTCTAAATTGTCGATTATTTCTCCCATTTCACTGAGATTCTCTTTGTCACTTGTTATATCCTCGATTTCTGTAATGACAGGTGAAGCTTCATCGGTACCGGGTGAGCTTTCCGTATCCTTTGTATCATTATTTTCTTTTGGCACATCAGAATTTTCTTCAGTCTTTTGGTTTGAGTCAGTACTTTCCACAACTTTAGGAATTTCTTTCTCCTGGACGATTTTTTCAGGTTCGTCTACTTTATCAGTGGTCTCAGATTCCATTTTTTCAGTCTTTTCTGGTTTACTGTCTTCAACTTCTGTTATAACAGGCTCCATATCTACTTCAGTTCCCTCAACATTATTTGAATCGGTAACTTCTTTAACTGATATTGTTTCTACCTTTTCTTTCTTTTCTTCTTCTTTAACTGGTGGTACTTCATCAGTTTCCATTTTCTCTGGTTCTTCTTTAGCTTTTTCTTCAAGTGGTGTTTCTTCTGAAGCTGTTACAATGTCTGCAGAAGACTTAACATCCTTTTCAATATCAATTTTAGGAACTTTAGCCGGTTGCTCATCCTGAAATGTTTGACACAATTATTATTATTTTATTATCAGAGAATATAGTAAAAATATTATTATTAACTTTTTAATCATATAAACTTTTTTCTATATAAAATATAAAATTATCCTTTGCCTTGGTGAATTTATTACTTATATTAGAATTAATATAGGAAAGAGTACCAAGAAAAGATTAAAAAGGACTAATTAATTTATTAAATAATACAAACAGATTAGAAACAATCCCCTTTAATTATAAAGACTTCTGAGCAAATAAATATAAGTAATTCGAGAAAATTTAACAACTGAATATACTTACAAAGATAAATAAAATTAGATATTAAAAATAACATAAGCATTTGCAACTTAAAAGCTGGAAGAAAAAGGTTACTATTTTCCGCCCAAAACTAATAATATACATAAAAAAGATATAAACAACTAAAACAAGAATAATGTAAACTTTAGACTTTTTATAATTTTTTAAATATTAACAGAACCAAAACCGTTCCAGAAGAAAAAACGAGGTTTTGATTATGTTATAATATACCATTTGATATAACTACAGTTTTTTTTATTCATAATATAATCAATCAAAGAATCTATTTTACTGACACTTCCTCACTCATCGATTCCGACACCCATATATACATTTATTTAATATAGTTTTCACGAGCAAGCCCCAGTCAGCCGTGAGTCCATCCCCACTACTCTACTCTTTACAAGCATGCGCCACTTGTCACCTGAGGGTCTGTCTTCCTCTTGTAGTTCCTGAGCTGCGCCAGTGTATGTATGACGGGGTATGTGTGTGTTTGCGGGAGGTCTTCGTTCCCTGGTCTGGTCGCCAGCGCAGCCTGCACGCCGGCTTCACGAGCCGCTGCCGCTTCTGGAAGCGTTTAATACATATTTAATCTCTTATATTTATTTTTTGCGGGTTTTATACATTTATTGAGGTTATAGTTTTAGATCTTCCTGCGACTGTTACGACCTTATCATATTAGCATTTACCAAAACTATAAGTATTAGATGATTTCTCCTAAGTGTAGTTCCGGACGTTTCGAACGTTTAACTTTTTTGATCCACGTGAATTGATTCGAGAAGACCAATCAAACAATTATTTTATGAATGCTTTCGAAACGTCGGGTTAAAATTAAAATGTAACCAAAATATGCACCAGTTAAATACGAAAAAAAATGTTTTATTTCAAATGTGTACTCGTAGAAAATACAATTTATACAAATATTTTCAATAATCCAGAATGAAAACACATCTACATCTATGGCCATCAATTATAATTAAACAACAAATTTAAAAAGCAATATACCTTTTACAATATCGGTGACGAACAATACTTCGTCAGCCTTGCATCCAATTTTTTCAACAATTGCAGTGTAGCTAGCAGCTTCCTGCTTGGGTCCAACAGCGGTATCGAAATGTCCCTCTATGTATTTAAGAAGATCCCCGGCTATAGATTGTCCGAAGAGAAGCTTTTGAGCTTGAACTGAACCAGATGAATATATATACACCTTCTGCCCTTCAACTGATTGCCATTGCTCAAGGGCGGCGGACACATCGTCGTACACACTGAAAAAGTATATATAAATTTGTAATATATTAAAAACGCCTTACGTTTAAAAATAAATATATATATTTATTTTGTTTTTTTTTAAAATCTTAATTGCTATTTAAAATGTTTTATTTCTTAAAGCTGTTTATGTCTATAATCACCAATCAAATTTTAGAAACTTGCAAATTGATAGACCAACTCTCCTTGAAGGTTTACAGAGACTTTCACTATATCTCTTAGAGATAGAGTACAAGTAAGTTTTAAAAAATAAAATACAGAATAACAGTTCCAAAAATAATTGTAGTATAAGGAAAAAAACTGCGGGAAAGAACTAGTATGTATGTATGTGTTTAACAGGCTACTAAATGAAAACGACCTTGCTTGTCGTATGCCAAATCTGAGAGGAACCACTAGACATTATAATAAGGTCAGTACAATTTAACCTATTGAAATAATAAAACATTGTTTAAAATTTTACTTTTACTAAACAAACAGTTACCGTATGTATCAAAGGCACTGAAATATATGTATATATGTTTTTGTATTCTTTTTATATATTTGATGAATGACTATTGTTCTGTATAATTATCTTGCTATACTCACATAAATAGAAACGAAATTTTTTCTACTAGTTTCAAACTCATTCTAGTTCTTTAAGCTATTCGAGCAAATTCCGATAGTATTAACGTAAGTACAACCTGATAATTATATGTAATAAATCTTTTTTTTTATGTTAACTTTCGTGATCCACGATTATTATTATATATAATTATCCGGCTGTATTCACGTTATTACTATCGGAATTAGCGACTCGTTTCGAACCCATTCGGGGTCTTTATTCATATGCTCTGAGCGTGACCGAATCACGGCGTGAGAGTTCACGCCAATAATTATATTCAATAGTAATAAAACAACATATTATCCGACATATATATGAATATTAGAATTTTTTCAAGACTTACTGTCCTTTTATATCTCCATTATCATAGCCCTGCTTCCAAATGAGTCCCTGCAACTGTTTCAAGGCCCCAGACTTGCGGTCAGCTGACATCTGCCACTTAACATTCTTCACTAGACCCTCGATTTGATCTTCTTTGGACGCATCCTGTAAAATATCAGAGCCAAAAAATATGATAAATGATTTAGTATTTAAAATTTTTTAAACAAATTTATACATTAATAAATAAATAAACAACTAAATAATTGGTTAATCGCTTTTGTAATTTTTTATTTATATTTTTATCTCAACATTTAGTTGATCTTTTCACCTCTATTATCTATTTAGGAGTTATTACAATATAAAATTTGTTTATTCCGTTTTAACCACATACAAAAAAATATATGATGATTTTTAGTTTAGAATACCAAATCATATTGTAAATTAATATTTCTACCTCTCCAGGAATAGCTTCTAGGCCTTCTATCTTATTCTCTTGGTCTTCGAGTGCCAACTTCCTTAATGCTGTGACTGCCTCCTTCACCTCATCAGTCTCCCATTGCGCCTCCAAGAACTGCTTCACATTCTCCTCAGCATAGGGAAAGAGCTTGTCCTTTAGACAATTACAATAAATTATTATTTATGAATAACAATGGTAAATACAATGCACAAAATGTATATTTATCTACTTTCGCTATATTAAGCTTCTATCAATTTTAATACAGAATTAAAAAAGAATTAAAAATAATGATCAGGAACAGGTTTTAACTTGCGATATTTGGAAAAACTTTTCGTGACTTCGGAATAGAAAAGTTTCTTCATTAACAATTAATTTATGTCCCTAATTTAGTGATTCAAAAATTTTAGTATATGACGACACTTAGTATTCTCAAATGTAATTATGGACTCCCAATGAATAATATATTTTGTCATAGACTAGACTACCATGAGACATAACAATATGTCCGTTTATTGATTTCTTTCCTAATTAATGTTATCAGACATTTTACAGAGAAATCATGTAATTATATACCTATCATATAGTACCTCAATAGGTATAGTTGAAAAGATAATCTTGATAATAGTCTAAGGAATTGCTTTCGTTTAATTAACCTAAAAGTAAATTTATAATGTTCATACAGGATTCTAAGAGCGAAGCCCGGGATTGAAAGTCGTAGGTTCCACGCATGCGCAAACGACATGCACACTACGAAACAAAAGACTACTAAAATGTATATTCTACAAAACAAATGCGAGGACTCAACACAAGTGTATACTTATAAATATAATACCTACGCTATAACATTAACGCATTAGCTATAACATTTGAATAACATACTTGAACATATTTGAACATGTTTTACATGTTCTACCTCACTTTTAACGATATATTTTATTCAATACATTTTTGAAGAATGTTTTGGTACAAACAATTCTATGTTGGCAGTTGATTGATATTGTTTTGTCCTTGATATAACAATTTTACAAATTGTATTATAATAAAGAAATAGAATCTTCTATTTTTACTTTAATTATTTACATTTATTTATAATTAATACAATAATTTGATGAGAGAAACTGTTTAGGAAGTAAGTGTCTTTGGTCTAGATTAATTAAAGCAACTGGCACCGTTTTCCTGAAGAGCTTCCGTCATCAACTTATTTAACTAATTTTAGAGATTTTATTTTTTTTAAAGCTATTTAATTCTCCCTTTCTTGGTTCCTTCCGAAATGTTCCGTTATCTGTCTCCGAAACTAATGATCAGGTTTTTACGAAATTGAAATGGGACCACACAGGAAGCACCTGCTTTCATATAAAAAAGAATCATCAAAATCGGTTCATCCAGTCATCAGTTCTGAAGTCAGAAATAAAAAAATTATACAGTAGAATTGACTCCTTTTTTTTTGGAAATCGTTTAATAGAAATTTGATCTTGTAAATGGTTTTTTAATACAAAAGTATATAATATTCTAAAATCTCTAACCAGATCGAAATGCTTTTTTCTGACACTAATTGTGTTCCCGTCTTCTATAGTGAAGAATTAATTATATAATTTGTAATAGGACAATAATAAGCAGGAACTAAAAACATATTTCATACTTTGGATTGTATCATATAATATAAAAATTTAAATAGTTAACATTTAATTTTGCATAACGTGTTAGTCCAGTGAAACTCAGTCTAGTATGAGACGGGGTCGGTGAACCAATAGCCGACGCAGCCCAAACCGGATAGCCTAGCTGGCTATACTGCTGGATAGCTTTGTTTTCACTGTATATGCTCCAATTATATTTTATACGACATACCTTTGTCTTGTCTTGAATCATCGTATCTGATTTTATATAAATTTTTGGTTGCTAACCGTCCATGCTCATTCGTTTTGTTGAGATGTATTTTTACCAACATTAGAGTTATAATTATTTTTTAAGGTTAATTTATATATTTTTTTTGGTTTAAGCTAGTTTTTACTTTTACATTTCACTTATTATTTTTGAAAAAAATTTTAAAGAGGGGACTGATTGAAAATATTTATTTTTGTATATAACATTAACTAAACATCAAATACAAATGAGTTTTACAGATATATTCAAAGCTTTGATTTTACAGCCAATAAAAATACTTGTAAAATTTGGTTTGTATTAATTTCTACATAGCGAAGGTTAATTTCAAGATTAAGGTATCTTAAATATTGTATAAAGTTATCTTACAAAGGTAAAATCAATACTAATTTAGATCGTGAGTCTATACTCATCTATTCATCGCGATGCATGTTACTTCGTTGTTAATAATGATGAAACAATGCCGTTTCACATACATTATTACAAGTCAAAGTATTTGTATAAAAAACTATAGACACTAATATATCTTATATTTATTATCTTTTCATAATGTACAATTCAAAAATTAATAATAAAATCGTCATAAATTTGGGTGACAGAAAATTACGATTAAGATTAATAATATCTTTTATACTATTGTACATTAAATATATATGAAATTTTGTGAAACAAATAATATAACTATATAATAAAAAATGCATGTGGCATCATGTGCAAAATCGAAACCGAGCAATGACCTTAGCAGCTGACCGGCCGCGAGTGACCATAACCCCACACCAGAGGAAATACCTTTCGAGTCAATGCCTTTGTTAACTTTAAAAATATATATAACATTTTTAAAGTTTTGACCTAAAAATTGTGATATTCTTGTCCTGATTTCCCATAGGATTCCTTAGAAATCTGTTACTTTCAGAAGAATAAAATATATACTTTTCTACGCCAATATAAAAATGCTTAATATTTCAGAACGAGTTCATGTAATATAGTCAACAGAATCTTGTATCATACATAACTATGTATATATCACAAGTCCTCATAACCAATTGATGTTCAAAGTCACACAAATATCAGTTCAATCATGTGAGCTTAAAACAACTCAACATTTTTATGAGCGACAACTAACAAATGTATAACGCCATTATAGGCAATAAAATCTCGGTATCCGCTGTCAAAGGTCCCTTTGAAAGTATTACTCCGCTCAAGGGGGAAACTCGCCAATATATGGTCCTTAGGATTTAACTATTCTTGGAAAAATCCTGTTATCAGATGCAAATTTTTTATTTATCCATCAAAACATTATACTTATAATTTAATAAATAATTTATTATCAATGAAATTTACTACTAAAATATATATAAAAGTTATAGCAACTAATGCCAACGCCGAATAACAATAAAAGATGGCTGCATTTTAGAGTTATTTTTTAGTAATGCTTGCACTATGTATCTGCAAAAAAGAAATCTATAGCTGTATTCGTTTTAAGGTGCAATACAAACAGATTCATATTTTAAATTATATTCCTACCGGCTCGAAAATCAAGCTTTTGCAGACAATCGACTCTTTATATACGCTTGAAGCGGCTTCGCATTTTATAACCAGTGTATTGAAGTGTCTGGCAAAAAAATACAAGGTATAGGAAACGACACACCATTGGTAATTGGATTTGTTTCTATAATATATTAAGATTAGTTTTTAAGTAACTGAGATCAACCTTCTATACAAATAAACATTTTAAAGAAATCCAGAGGTAGGATAAGGCAAAATGAGTTCATCGGTGATGAGTCAATAATACGTTAAGACTTTTTGTAGTCCTTTCTTTATATAATAATGACTTACGAAAATTATATCTTAAGAATGAATATATTACAATAAAATAAAATAATTCGTTATTTTTCGATTAGAAACTGGAGGCATATTAAAGAATGAAAACATCGTTAATTCGAGATAACATTTAGCAATCGCTAATACATTTATTTGGAATACTTGTTCAAGTGTAATGACATCAATATGGTGGTGGTGATATCCAGCAGTAAGGTCTCAATGCTGTACAAATACGAATGGTTTTGGAAAACCTGTACTATACTTAAACTAATGATGCTTGATGCACCACTTCATTGTTCACTTCACTGGCTTCCTTACGAAACTAATAATGAACCTACAATCAAACTTATATTGTTAGATATACATGATAAACTCAATGTAGAAGTATGCCAATAACGGAGATTTCATAAATGACTAGAAATTAATTATTTATTAAGTTTTATTGTTTTCGTGAATATAGCTATCATTGTCTGTCAAAACAAAAGCACTCATCTCCTTTACAAAGCTTTGAATCATCCGACTGATTAATATCTTTGAAATAATTAATTTTTTACCCGAACTAGTAACGTCTTCTTTTAAATAAGAAAAAATTAAACCTACAAATTTTAGTTTAATATAATATCGATGTCTTAAACGTATTAATTCTCCGTTAGCAACTGCAAAAGCAAACATCCAGGTAGGCCAGATACAAGTTTCTAAGAAATGGGAGTTCATATCGTGACCATTCACAATACGTCCCAAAATCCCCCATTTTTGTAGTTAAAAACCTGTTTGATACGAAGCATTAATCTTTAAAGATTAGTGCACAATAGCTGTTTAATAGAAGAAAACTGCGATTTTTATTATAATTTTTAGTTAGACATTATAGAATAATAATACTTAAAACAAATATCCATAATAGAATTAACATACGTTTTTCCATAAAACGGGAGTCCATTAACCTTTTCAATAAAATACTAACATAAAATTTTTTAAATACCCGTAAAAAGAAAAAAGAACGTTAAGAATATTTAATTAATTTCGCGACCATTATAAATATATACTAGTACTAGAAGATTAATTTCTGTCAACTTTAAAGTACTTAATAATATAATAAATAAAAAAATAGTAGCTAATAATAAAAAATTTAGGTATTTTATTCATAAATGATAAACGACATCTTCATACTTGTAATAATTAAATTCGAGCAAGTCATCCGTAACGTAAATTTTACTCTATTGTACGATGTATAAAAACTGGTTATTGGACCCTACGCACGAGGCGAATTTCGCTTTCGGCGAAACCAATCTAAATAATGACCAAATCTGATAAAAAGTAGTGAGTTTTACTACTACGATATAAAGTCTACAATCCTGTATCAACTTTTATATATCTATTAAACAGGATAGCTGAACTCAGGTAGTTTTATTGTCTTTATTTTGAAATATACCGAACCAGTATAAAGTGGATTCATTCAAAAAAAAAAAAAAAAAAAAAAAAAAAACGAATAGCCTTCAAACTTCAACTACCTTTCTTATCTCGTGTCTTGATGTACAGCTTGTAATTGGTGTAAAAGAGATAGCATAATATACAATTGACGTCTGTATGAAAAGGACAGTTAACTGTTCCACATTTTTTTCCCAGCCAGCTGCGTCGAACAGCTGTTTTAAGCCGGTAGGCGTTGACTTGAATTTTTATCATGCACGTTTATTTAACTGAATAATGCCATGAAATAATAATTAAATATTGATTAACAACTATTAACAAATAAAAAGTAATGTTTATTTTACTAACAATCGATAAACTGAATTATCTTTTGAATTGTGCCTGAGGTCAAAATATATAATGCGCCCCGAAAAGAACTCAGTATTAAAATTAGTATGATTTAAAGTTGATTATTGAATTTAAGCTAAGAATTTAGAAAGGGTTCCATTTTGATTTCGTCCACCATGTTGCGAATCTGAAAACCGCGACCATTTTGCAATTCAATGGCACAGACTAAACTAGGAATTTCGGCTAACCTATATTATAAGAAAAAAATACCAGCCTTGAATTACGCAGATTAGCCTTCTCAATAAACTTGTAATAAAAAAACACGTGTTAAAACAAAACACCGGCCGGCCAATTATTTCGACCTACCTTAACAAAGCTGATCGATGTTGTTGTCCCCTCGATGTCTAAAAGCAATATTTTACACTTCTTTACGATTTCACCAATATCTTTGTTTTCATTTGCCATTTTGTAATAGTACTACCCTTATCAGGTGTACTTATTTAATAATTTTCTGTTTTTACTTGACTAGAAATTCTTCCACGACACTACTACCCCACACCACAGAAAAAAAGCATTGATTGAACGAGACACGAGAACACGACCGGCGTACTGAAGGACGCGCGGGTGCGAACTCAAGAGCGAGCAGGATGGATGAATTCATCAAATGAGTGAATGAGATGAAAGACCGGAAGGATGTGGCTAGTATCAATGCATCCAACATACTTTATTATTATGTCTCATTATTGCCAGCTGTTAGACTTATTTACAAGAAAATAATGTTATCTGTTTAATCGAAAGATTAAACTGTTCTGCTAACAGCTTTTGACATTTAAATACTTCTATGATTTATTATCTTTTCCAGACCATTTCATGAATATTTTCACTCCTGTAAATAAATTCTGTATTAAATTGCTCTTCAATCGATTTCTCTATCGCTGTCTGGTTTAGGACTAAAAAAGAACCTCTTGCAATGTCAAATAAAAAGAGAATCTATTTATGTTTATAGATTATAATTTATTAAAATCTATTAGAACTCCTCATACCTTTCATAATACAACCATTATTTATTTTTTTATTTAATTTTTTTTTTCCGAAAACTATATCAATTTAAAGGAATCAGTTTTCCTGATATTGATAAAATATTATTAGAAAATTATAAATTCGTATTTTATTAATATAAATTTAAAAAATTGAATGTTTTTACTAACATATGAAATGTATTAGCAACCTTTTGCTAGAGAATTACTAGTCTTTTTAATTCATATGATATTATAATAATGAAATAAAAGGTAATTTAAACGTTTTTCTTTCATATTTCTCAACCATTGTTTGGTTGCTTATTGAGATGAGACTGGAGAGAAATAAATAAAACTGACATTTTATATTTGTAAATATATTGTTACTTAAAAGTGTCACTTAATAATACTTTAACATTAGACTATTACTATTTTATTAAATTTTTATATGATCAAACAATGTAGGCTTATGCTTATTTAAATCTTCAGTCTTCATTTTCTTTATTAGTCTTGGTGTGTGGACCATTTTTTCGGCTTTTCGTTTGGTAACCTGTAAACAATTGATATAATTAAAAAATATAAAATTTTGCTTAATAAAAAAATGAAAAAAAGTAAATGGATAGGAAAATCAATCAATATCTACATATTTCAATAAAACTATTTTATCTATATAACTACCGTGTATTATTACATTTTTTAATTAAGACCCGATGTTTCGAGTGATTTGCAGCAATCGTATTTGCGGTAAGACGAGATATTGGTATCTATCAGTCAGTCAGTCAGTCCAACATATCGTATTGCTGCAAAGCACTCGAAACGTCGGGTTTTAAATAAAAAAATGTAACAATATACATGAGTTATATCCATAAAATAGTTTTATTAAAATGTGTAGTACTCGTGTTAATCTTAGAAAACATTAATTAAATATACACAATGCAATTGTTTCAATTATTCACGAGATAAACTGACGAAACCACAAACTTTAGATTTAAAAATAAAACACCAACAAATTAATACAAATTTCATGTCAAAATCTATAGTATTTTTCAACTCAGTATTTTATTAGATTTTCACCAGTATACGTTTGCAATAATATTATTTTTAAAGGATTTAACTCGTGTATAATTTGGTTACATTTTAATTTCAGCCCGACGTTTCGAATGCTATGCAGCAATTGTGTTCACGGTTAAACGAGGTTTAAGTGGCTGTTAGTAAGTCCGTTAATTAGTCATCTATCTTCAACAGTTTCTTACCCGTTAGAAGGAGGTAGAATAGAACGTCGGGTGAAAATTAAAATGTAACCAAATTATCCGCGAGTTAAATCTAATTAAATCATTCATGAATCTCATATACAATGTTGATAAACAGTCAAAGAACCTTAGGTGCTTCATCAGGCGTGATAGCAGTGAATACAAAGTTCCCTCTGCTAGTGGATATGTTCCTGGGTGTGTCATCTTCAGCCAACGGCGTCGCGAGTGCTGCGAGGCGGGCCAGCGCGCCTCTCCCGCGCGTCAGTAACGATGTGTGATAATTTTGCTATGAACAATAATGAATAATATATGTTATATACTAAGAATTTTTTTTTATTTGTTAGTACTTTTAATAAGGAAGTTAGGCTATATTTTTTAAACAAACCTTTTGAAACTAAATCTGCCTAAAGCAAAATAATTAATATTTCTCTGGATTAAAAATTCGATATTAATGTTGTATCCGTATTTTTTTTAGTTATTTGAGTTTTTAATTCATACAAAATACAACATTTTTATTATGAAAAACATCAAATATAAAAAGTACCTTAAACATAGAAAATGACTTCTTTGGGCTAGGTATATCTTTTGAAGTTTTCTTTTCGGAAGCAGGTGTTTCTTCAGCTGTTGTAGTTTTAATTTCGGAAATCAATGAGGACATGCTTCGGGAACTTAAATTTGCCTTGATTATAGTACTTCTATTTATACTTGTATTTTTTTCTTCCTCATCTGTCTCACGCTGTAAGATTTTTAAACATTTATCAGATACAACATAATATACATATCATATTTAGATTTTTTTTTAAAGTGATAATTCGTAACATATCTTAAATTTATAATTTAATTTTCTTTAACAATACGATAGATATATTTACCATTTTTCTAATAAACATTTCTCTTTCGTGTCTCTCCTTCCGCCATTGTTCTTCAGATTCAAACTCATCTTCCTGTGTGTCTGTGATTTCTTGAGGATTCATGCCAGTTTCCTCTTCCCCATCTATCAGACAATAATATATGTTAACAATCGTTACTGAAATATAACTCACAAACTAAAAGTTTCTTTTAAGATACAAAAAGTATTTTTAAGATGATAATTATATATTTATGATTTAACTATTTTATTATAATTTCTATTTTGACCAAAAGCAAAGTAGGTACATATAAGTGCTGCATGTTTTGTGTTGCAATAATTATAATAAAAGTTGCCAAAAGGTATTTTAAATCGATTCAGATTCACACGTAAATTCTACCTGCATTCTTCCATCGGAACTTCCTCTGACGATGTCCGTCTCCAAGGTCCCCATCCTCAAATAATAGCTCCTGTATAAGACGTACTTCCCGCTTGTCCTGGTCTAATACTTCACGCCTGTAATATACAAATTGATATCTTTAAAACCTGTAACCTTGTTACCTAATCATTTTTAATACTCATGCCGCCCATGAATTTTCAAGTTTATAAAAAAAATATTTCAGGACTTATGAGAGGTTATATTGTTATTTCAATATAAATTGCAAGACAGTCATTTGTCACCAAAATAATGATTATTTTTTTTATATATATTTTTTGTTCTCTTTATTTTTCAGCACATCTAAGGCTCTTTTATTCTCCAGGACAAACATTAGCTTACGCTTTTAAAGTATAGAAGGGAATCCCTGTACAATATTTAATGACAGATTTAAATAACTTTTTATAGTATATGGTGCAACTAGGTAAGTGGTGAGGCCGTTCATGTCGTGTAAAAAGGATGAAAGAAACTACAAAAGGCCCCTCTTTTAAGTGTGTTTTTTGGTTCAGGATCGCTCATTCATTGTACGATACGTAGCTATCTATAATAGTTACTTTACGCAACTAACAAACTTACATATGTATCTGTCCCAACTCTCTCCGAAGCTGACCCTGGTGAAATGTCTCATCATCCCCCTCTTCCCTCTCCATGGTGTCAAGTCCTCTCTCATCCTCATCGCCAGATCCGATCCATTCATCTTCAGATGACAGTTCCGCTTCATTTTCAAAGAAGTCTCGAATACCTTTTTTTACTGGTTTTGTGTTTGTTTGTTTAACTTCTATCTGTAATTTTTTATTGGATAGTTTGATAATATTTTTTATTGTTGAAAAGTAAAAGAAATTAATGTCCAGTTTTAAAGAAAATAATTACATCTATTTTCAAGTAAAATATATTGTTACCTCATTTTCCTCTGAGTCATATTCTATAATTCTATCCTCGTCTCCATCTTCTCCAACGTCCGACTCTAGTTCCTCTTCGACTTCTTCCTCATCATCTGAAAATTATATTAAAAAATTATGTATTAAAATGAATGTTTGTTTGTTTGTAACGTATGCACTTATGAACTTCACAAACTTAGTGATTTGTTAGGAAATTTATACTCAGTATATAGTTTATTATAATAGCATTTTCATAGAGAGTTAGTTAATAAGAATTGGCTTGAAGTAAAGTAGAAGCAGATAGATATATTAAAAGTATTTTACGGATATAACTCGCGTTTATTTCTACATTTTTAATTTAAACCCGACGTTTCGAATGTTTTACAGCAAACTTGTTTCTGGTGAGACGAGATGATGGCGTCTTGCCGCGAACACGTTTAGTTAAAATTAAAAATGTAAAAATAAACGCGAGTTATATCCGTAAAATAGTTTTATTGAAATGTGTAGAACTCATGTAAATCTTAGAAAACAACAGTTAGATATAGTTAAATTCTACTTTAACTACAGAAATCAACTCTATTTGCTAATAACTCACCAGAAATATGAAGCGCTCTGTGTTCTGGTTTCCTTTTTTTCAGCTTCTTAACCTTTTTCGGAGATGTTACATTACTTTCATCATCAGACTCTATTATGAACTTCTTTTTATGATCCCGTGATTGAGTTTCACTTGCGAAATATTTATATTGTTTAGGTTTGTCTTCCAAATCTCCAAGTTCATCAAGAATCGAATTTAGTATAGTATTCTCTTTATTAGCTTCTCTTTCGTTGGATATATCAGGAATTTTATCATTTTGAACAATTTCATCATCAGCTAATGATGCATCTTTTACTAAATCTGGTGTTAAATCTAAAGCTTCTAATTGACTGTTTTGCGATAAAAGTGGATTGTCATAGAACTTTCCAGTACACATTGCTGCAATATCATCACCAAATTCTTGGGATTGTGTCAATGGTTGTAGCATTTGAGATGTAACAAGATTCTGTGAGAAACTTCCGGTACACATCCCAACAATACCCTCCATGGAGACCTGAAATTTCAATAGATCCTCATAAAAAAATACAATCATCACGAGAGTTTTAATTATAATGAACATGTTTGAAAATATATAAAAGGCGTTCAATTATTTATATATTTAGTAATCTTGTAGTGACAATTATTACATACATTATAATCGTTTTCATATATAAGATAAATAACAATTTCACATTAATTCAAAATGTTTTTGAAGTTTTTAATAATAAATATCTTTTAAAAATGATATATAGTATTTTTAATATAATAGCTAGAAAATTTACAGAATTTTATGTCGAGGACAAATGTTAAGGGCGAACATATTTTGACTTATGTTGCAAAAATAATTCACCAATAGCAACCCCTATATTTTTTATATTTTAATAAGATAATAACATACTTTGTCCACTTGCAATGTCTATTTTAAATACTGTAGAATTATTTTTGTGATTTTATTCATTATGGGACAAAGTTTTTACGTTTTTTTTAATCATAATTCAAGGTAAAATATGAAAAGACTTTTCTCCAGCTATTTATCTATACTTTTGGAAATTAAGTTCCTTTTTAATATTATAATCTATTTTAAACTTATTATAATCTTTATTTCTTTAATAATAACACTGTACTCACATCCTCATTTTGAGATTGACTTCCACAAACCTCCATATTATCTGGATTAATATCCATTATAATCATTTTTGAAGGTTCAGTATTGGATGGAATAGTTTTGGTTATTTCAGTACTATCGTTATCTTTGGCATTTTTATTTAAGACTGAAATTTCAGGATTTGTTGACTGAGTTGAAAATAATTCATCTGAAGATTTGTTATTCTGGGCTAATGGCAGCTCATCATCTGTAATGAGAGATATTATAAATCATGGGAGATAAAGCTTCTTAGAATTCCTTGGATTCACCAAGAATGCTGGTTTTATTGGCTTGTAGAGGGAGTGCAAATAGTTTTTAAGACTTATGGCCAAGGTGTAGGTTTAAGGGGCCCCTTAAACATGTGCATACACGCACACCTTCTGTGTATATAATTCTCTCCCTGCCTAAATTATGATTAATGGATACACAATAATTTTGAGTTACATATTAAATCTAGATATCTTTTACAGAAATAAAGTTAAATTTGTCATACATTTCATAAATTACCTTGTGATTCACTAAAAACTGCATCACTGTTGACATTGTCACCCAACTCAGATGAGACTTTCTTTATTTCATCGTTGACTATTTCCTTTTCATTTTCCTCATCAGAGTCTTCGAACGCTTTTAATATTCTACCTTTTTTGGGTTTGGAATCATCTTCAGAATCAGAGCTAGATTCATCTAGTTCTTCATCACTTTCATCATCTTCGAAATCCGCATCACCATCAATAATATCACCTTTTTCATCATCGCTGACCTCTGCTTCATCATCTAGCATGGGATTACGCTTTTGTGGTTTATCTTCTATGACAACATCATTCTCTATTAATTCCTCTTCACTTTCAGAACTCTCGCTTTCAATTTCTTCTTTATCTATCTCTTCTAATTTACTTTCAAGTTTCTCAATATCATCTTCGTTTTCGATATTCATTTCAGATTTCAATTGTTTTTCTTCTTGTAGTCGTTTTTCCCATTCCATTGATCTCTGTTCAGCTATCTGTTGTTCGAGTTCATGTTTTAGCTTAAGATGTTGAGTTCCTGGTTTAAATCTGTAAAATCATTAAGATTAAGTAATTCATTTTATATTTAATTTATATTATTATTATAACGCAGAGAAGTTTGTTTAAAAGCGGCAACTTTCCAATTTAAAAATGGATTTGATATAGGTTTATTAGATATATAAATTTGTGCTATATTATGCTAATATTAGTTATCCTAATAGAACACAAAATTGTTTATCTGTGAATGAAACTGGAGTAAGAAATAGTATAAAGTTAGTTTGGTTTACTTCTTTTCTCTATCTTTTTCAATATCCTCTTGTGTCTTCAATTTGACAAAAAATTGAAATCTTTCCTTCAAAAGTTCAACTCCACTTAACTTTCTTGGTATATTTAGGTCTTCATTTTCCAGATCTATAACAGTTCCAGGTGCACCAGTTAGCTTTGGAGTATCAGGTTTATCTACAATTAGAAATTACATTAAATTTTAATTTTGGAAAAAAATATATATTAATATTAAAATACTAACCACAAATAATTTCAGCTTCTTGAATAATCTTGTCTATTTCATCCATATTTATTTCACAATCAGAAAAATCATCATCCTCCTTGTTATCAACTTCAATACTTTTATTAATTTTATCATTTGTTATTTCAGTGTCTATTATATTTGTTTTTTCAGAGTCATCATAATGTAATGAGATATTTTGACTTTCATGTGCAGCTTCCTTTTGTAATAGGACATTTCCTTGTAAATCTTTTATATTATCGTCGGCTGTTGATATTTTAGCATTAGTATTATCATTGTTTAGAGAATCAGTTTCAATAACTAATTCTGGAGATTCTAACGATTCTGGCTGTTTTTCAGGAGCCACATCACCATCTTCCATAGATTGGTCAATGCTTGAATCTTCTCTTTGGTTTATCAATGTTTCTGTACTAGGTTCAATATTGGCCACTTCAGTACTTTTGTGTGTTTCGAGATTTTTATCTAATTCCTCTTTCAGGTCATCTTCTTTATCTTCTTCTTCTGTATCACTTTTGCACAATTCTATTACTTCTTTCTGTCTTTGTTCTAATAACATTCTAAAAATATATATATTTTAGATATTATATATTTATAATTTATTTGTCTAGTTTTTTTATTGACATAAATGTTATAAATATTTTACTAAATCTTTTGGTTTGAGAAAAACCTTTATATATATATATATATATAATATGCAACAAAACAATCTTTCTGTAGGGAAGTACGATGAATTGTTTGAAATCCTTCCCACACTCAATGACCACTTCTAAAAACTTATCTTTAGTATCTCTTATTTTTTAATGTATTAAAAACAAATGATACTTACGCATATTCTCTCAATTGACTCTCATTCATTTTAATAGGTAAGGTCTTGCCATCTGAGCTCACTGCAGGTTTTCTTCGGTTCATAATATCTTTCAATGTCAATGCTTTAGGACGATGGTAAGGCAATGATACACCTTTCTCCCTTAACATGCGATTAGATTCACTTTTGATCTTCTGCATATTCTCCATTGCCTGTTTTGCAGACATCTGAAAAAAATCAAATATATGTGAAAACTGGCTGTTAGTTACTGTTCATATAATACACAGATATATATAGCTTTCTCACTAACCTATCTAGCATAGTCAGAAAGAATTTTTCAAAGCCACTATAAAGGTCAGCAAATTACAAAAAAAAAAACATTTGCATTATAATATTAGTTTAAATACAAAATAACATTATATAATAATATAAAAAAATGTGTTTCTATTCTCCCTGCTGCAGAGAGGAAAGAGTTGTACCTGATGAAGTATCGTAAGCTTATTAAATTTTATAAATTAATTTTTAATTTCACATAGCTTTTATGTAAAACATTTCAAATAATAAAACAATTAATTTTCTTTACCCTTATAGGTTTTGGTGATGTAGATTTTAACATTTTTGGTTTTGATTTTTTTTTACACATTCTAGCTTGGTAGTCGTCTTCGTCTTCAGAGGTGTCTGGATCACATATTGATTTCATAGAATTTGCTGCACTTTTAACTTGCTATAAGAAAACATATGTGTTATGAACAATTAAGTTATATATTTTAGCTATGTTTATGTAAGATGTAAGCTAAGTAATCTCAAATTAAACCACAACTATTTCTGGATTTAAATATTACTCAGGTTCATATATAAATATTCAATTGTAAAAAAATATTATGACAAGTTTTGTTTCAAAGATATCCAGACAATAATTTTTATTTCTTAATAGGTTCATAAGTTTAAAACAATTGTTTATGTATTCACAATTATCATGAGCCTAAACATGTGAAGAAACAAATAAACATTGTGCCTAAAAGCATGGCGGAAAAAACTATATTAATATTGTAATAATGTATGAATATTAAATTATTAAATAAAGCTGACATAAATAAGACAATAACCAAACCTGCTTTATTTTGAGACAAGAATATTCACTATCTGAAATTTCACTACCACTTTGAGATGGTTTCTCTTCATCTTCATTATCAGAAGACACTTGCAAATTCTTTTTGGTTTGAGACTTCAAGTTTACAAACTTATTCTTAAGTTTATTACCCTTGTTTTCTATTCTGTTTGATTTATATGTCTTACTAACCATACCATTTTTCTGGTCCATACAATTTTCTGGATTATCGTCACTTTCAGAACTATCAGCTTTTTTTATTCTTGATTTTTTATTTACTTTAGTTCTATTAAGTTCATGTAACTGTGTAGTATTTTCTTTATTATTTAACTTTTTAATGTTATTCATTTTACCGTCAACATCACTATCGCTGTCAGAAAAACGCTGAATGCGTTTTTTTGGCCCAATAGCTAGAACAGCCTCATCATCACTTAAAGATTTCTCACGTATTTTTAAGGTATTTTCATTTTCACTTTCATGGCCAGTAAAGGTTTCCAATTGTCTACCTCTGTCTTCATCGTGGATATCATCTTTATTTCTATCGTTAAAATTACTAACACTCGTCGAAGGTGAAAACATATCGACTTGCGACGCTGCCATAATGCTATCTATTAAATTATTAAAGAAAATATAATTTTTTCAAAAGCATTAAATTTACTACTTCATTTACCCCGATTTATGCAATAATTTACTTGTAAATAAATATGGTCATTCTTTTTTGAAAACTTAAAACTTGCTTTATTGTTTTTCGCGCCTCTTTTACATCTGGTTTTGACGTTGACGTTGACGTGATGAAAAAAATAATAAATTGCGCTTAAATGAAAAAAAAAAATTTGATGACTACAAAAATTAACAACCCACAAAATTATAATTTTATTTCAATTAAAAACGAAATAAATTTGAGTCATTCTATTATTGTTTTATTAAAAGGTTTACAGTATGTTAACTTGGATTTTTAAATGTAATTGGTCTTTAATAAAAATAGGAAAGCTTACATTACTAATAGGAAGAATAGTATTGTGTTCTTATTATATATATAGAAATTAGGAGTATTGAAAACATTGATAAAATATCAAAGACAACTGATTTCTTGCAGTGATGTTTTGCATATGTTCTTGAAGTTTTTTCCGAAGCAATCCTATTATTGTAAGTACGTGTATGTTACGTAAATTATATCTATGTAGCTTTTACTGCCGTCTTATTTTCCAAAACAAACCTTGACGTTACCGCATTACAAAGAATAAATAATAATTCCCGTTCACTGAAAAATTTAAGGAAATACGCAAGGCAGTTTTTATATCTCATATGATTGCACTACAATAAAATAGAAGTTATTCTTTTAAATATATATGTATATCGACTATTTAAGAAAATGAAATAATTTAATTCAATAATTTATCATAACCTATAAATTTATAAACAAACAGTACAGTGTATTCCAAAACTCATTTTTTTTTTATTGTTTCATTCCAAATTCATTTGTCCAACATAGTTAATAAATTGTTACACCTGGTGTATCAGGTCCTAAGCTTGGAGATCTTAACAGTTTATCTGCAGTTTGTTCACAAATAACAGCCTCAGCAGTAGTTAAAAGGGACGCAACTCCACTCGCATCAGTTAAAGCCCTTCTAACAACTTTTGTTGGATCTATAATACCTTTTTCAATCATATTTACATATTCATTGTTTAAAGCATCGTAACCATAATCTTTATCTAAATTTTCAACTTTTGACACAACTACTGAACCGTCATATCCCGCATTACTTGCAATTGTTAGACAAGGAGTACGTAATGCTTTTTTGACAATATTTATTCCAACTGCCTGATCAGGATTGGCGGGTTTTAAATTATTTAAAATAGGTATACATCTAACAAGAGCGGCTCCACCTCCAGGTATGATTCCTTCGGATACAGCAGCTCTGGTAGCGTTAAGGGCATCGTTGACACGATCTTTCTTTTCATTGACTTCTACTTCACTGCATCCACCGATTCGTAAAATAGCTACAGCGCATTTAAGTCTAGAAATACGATCTAATATTCTTTGTTTCTCGAACTCACTAGATGTTTCATCATATTCAGTACGTATTTGTTCAAGGCGTTGTTCAATTTCCGTTTTGTCGCCTTTTCCTTTAATTAAAAGTGTTGTATCTTTTGTTATTATAACTTCGCCTACTTTGCCCAGACTTTCAAGGTGACAATCTTCAAGACGAATTAGGTTTTCATTATCCTCAAAAATAACACCACCTGTTGCGATAGCTAAGTCAATCAATGTGTTTTTTCTATATTCACCAAAGCCAGGAGCCTTAACTGCAGCTACTTGTAAACCAATTTTCAGTTTATTTACTACCAACACTGACAATGGCTCTCCTTCAAAATCTTCAGCAATTATTATCAAAGGCTTTTTTTGAGTATTTGCTATTTCTAACGCGGGAACAATTTGATTTGCAGTAAAAATTTTTTTATCCGAAAAAAGGATCAACGCGTCATTGTATTCGACCTTTGGCCCCTTACTAGAGTTAATAAAATAAGGTGATATGTATCCTTTCTCAAGTTTCATTCCTTCTATCACTTCTAATTCATCGTCTAGAGTTTTGCCATCTTTAACAGTGATAACACCATCTTTCCCCACTCTGTTCATGGCAGCCGCTATAAGTTTTCCTATACTTCTATCGCCATTAGCAGAAATTGTAGCGACTTGTTCTATTTCGTCAGAAGTTTTTACAGGCTTAGACATTTTTTGTAAATGTTCCGTTACTGTTTCCACAGCTAACATTACACCCTTTCTAATTTCTATTGGGTTTGCGCCTTTGGAAATGCAATCGAACCCTTCTTTTGCTATCGCCCTAGCTAGGACCGTGGCTGTTGTTGTTCCATCACCGGCTTCTTCATTAGTTTTATGTGCAACATTTTGTACAAGTTTTGCTCCAATGTTTTGAAACTTGTCTTTTAATTCAATTCCTTTTGCAACGGTTACACCATCTTTTGTAATTTTTGGTGGTCCAAAAGCTTGTTCTAAGATCACATTACGTCCTTTAGGACCCATGGTCACAGCAACAGCGTCCGCTAAAATATCTACTCCTTGGAGCATTAAAGACCTTACGTCTGGTCCAAATCGTACTTCCTTTGCATAAGTGCGTTTACATATATATAAATATTTACGATTTAAGTTCGATAATTTTAACAAATTTTGGATACGATACATTTTGTTCAGAAGATATGAAAATTTCAGTAATCATTAAATTATATGTCACTAATTGCATTTATTTCGCGTATTTTCATATAGAACATTTTATTTTTTTCTTCAAATACTTATATGCCATAACTAATTTTCTTAACCTAGTGATTCTTTTAATTGCCTATTTAAACATATGGTTATGCTTCAAAATACATTAGAGAAATATATTAATTTTGCATATTTTGTGTTACTTCAAAAAATATTTTTTGATTTTACTACAAATACTGATAACGAACTTTTGGTAAAATAGTTTAGTTTAGTTTCGAAATATTGATTTCCTTTCTAAAATCAATTCTTCAAATCAAGAATACTGTTTACTATCTCAGGCAAAAGGTTTGACTTTCATAATCAGTGATGACTAAGAATAGTGGTATTAATATATAGGATAGAAATAATTTGTAGTAAGGTGAACACAATATAACATTTATAATCTCGGCAATTCTTTGTAATTCTTTTTATTATTTTCGTCTTTAGCTTAAATATATGATCGTCAATTGCAATTCATAATTCCAAAATAAGGGTAAGAAATAAAATAAAAAACTTGATTATTTGAAAGTGTCCATCAGAATAAAGTAAGTCAAAATATATTTTTGAAAATATTATTTCAGACAAAAAGGGGTTTTAGGTTCGAAAAAACTCAAGGAATGCTTAATATTGCTTGCAAATTCATACCATAAACGTAACAGAATATTAGCACGTTATATAAATTAGTACTCCTTATCACTACACTCTTTTATAATCTATCTATAATGATCTAAGCAAAACCAACGGTTACAAATTTAAAGTAAAGTTTTAGGCTGAATTTTTAGACATTATTTTTCTTTTAACTTAAAAACTAGAATCTTAGAGAAGATGAGTACAAACGGTGATAAATTAATTAAAGTTGATTTGAATATTGGTGATCAATTAACATCAATTTCTTGTGGACATATAGTGGTAGAACTAATTAAATTTTTAGCCTATCAAAGACTTCAAATTCCGTATACTTACCCGTGGTTAAAACAACTTATTACGAAGAAGAAATCAATGGAAAATAAAAAGGAGAGCTATCAGTCCGAAAGACATTTCCATATAGCATCTACGGCACTAGAAAATCTTGATTTTATACTTAAAGTGAGTAAACTAATATTACGCTTATATTATTTTAATTCAAAAATAATTTTCTTGTAAGAAAACTGTTGTATTGTAACTTTGTTCTATATGGATGATTTTATCTGAAATAAATATTTATTATTATTATTATTTATTTATTTATTTATTTATTATTATTATTATTACTAAATATATTTTTGTATTAAAATGTTCCCGCCAAGAAAGTCTTCGAATGAGTTCTAAACTAGTCGGGGAAATCTTGATAGTAATTACGTGAGTACAGCTGGATAGTTATTTATAATTAAACTTATTTTTTAGAGTTTATTAAAAGAAATTGACAGTGATATATTGCCTGAAGAAATATGTATTGCACTTGGAGCTACACCAGTCACTTGCAAGGAAGTATATCGAGTCCTAATGCCCAATGCTTGTCATAAACCACAGTGTCACTCTAATAATATAGCCAGCGATCAGAAAATACAAAGAAGTGTGTTTAAGTAAGTTATACTCTTCAAACACATTTAATTGCAATTTTAATTTATATTTTGTATTACTTCAAAAACATCTTTGTTTAATGTTTCTATTTTTTTTTCTGTATTACAGAAACTTAGTAACTTCAGAGAAATTGAGCAAAGTATTTTTTGACTCATTAGCACCTACAAACATGTATATATTTATGAAGAAGACTCTTTTGAACAACCAAGACATAGTTTGTAGTGACCAATTTGTATTAATAAATGGATACAAAATACCAAGAAACTGTAAAATGATTGTGCTAGATTTCAGAACTAATCATCCTGAAAATATGTCATGTTGTAACAAATTTGAGGTTTTCGGTGATGTGATTAGTAAGCAAATGGAGAACCTCATAATTGTTAATGACTCTGCTACGAGTTACTTCAATGATATTGAGTCAACCAATAACATTAAATGGTTTCAGTCCAGTTACGTAATGAAAGGATTTAAGGACTGCTTTATTAACGGAAGCTCAGTCACAAACACTTGGCTGGAATCTTAATTTTTAAGTATAAAAATAACTGGATATAAAATGTATGACACAAACACTACGAAAATGAATTATGAACAGACAAGCATTCAACATATAACTACATAAAAGATACAAAATTTAAAACTTATAATGTAGCATTATAATATTTTAGGTCCTTACTTAAGTTTCCTAACTTTTTCCATAACAATAGATATCTTATCTTTGTCATTCTTTAATCATAGACTACTTCCGCCACAAGCAATAATACTCTTTGTGCCAAAAAAAATTAGTGGTACTCTTACCACTAATTTTTTTGTTACCAAGAGGATTGTAAAATATTATGAGAATTTGACTAACCGAATTAATAACTTTGTTTCTTTTTTAACAGCACCTGCCTATTTTGTGTAACAAAGGGTAATTATTTATTACGGAAAAAAAAAAAGGAATTTTTTGTGTTTACAAAATAATTTTGTTTAGCAACGTGGTAATATAAATGTACCATATTGTATTGGAATAAGAAGTCACTTTTTTGCTGTACCACTACTGTACTGGACTGTAGTTTTATTACTTGTTACTGTGGGGCTATTATTTGTATTTTTGTAAGCTTGCATAGGGCTTGCATAAAGTTAAAATCAACTATAAGGTATTAATTTTATTATAGTTTTTAAAAAAATATACAAAAAAAAAATATAACTATTTGTTAATTATTGGTTGTTGCTATTAATATTTACATTCATATTACAGCATAAATACCTTCACTAGTGTGCTTTGACGACATGTAGTCAAAGCATTAGGCAATAGGTTTTACATTTTGTATCTTAAAAAACACTATATTTTCAAACGTACGAATTTGTGTGAAATGATAAGGTTCATTATTACATTTTGTTTATGATGTGTAATCTGAAATAATATAAGTAAATGTATGTGTTATAATATAACTAAACAAATCTAAACGCTTTTCAAGCCTTCTCACCATTGCAATAAATTTAACACACCATTGTGGGCCAGTCTTGGACTGCGATTAAAACATTTGTGTTAGAGCCTCAGTCAGTGATATTAGCGGATTAAAAGGCCATAGCCAACATATTAAGTAGGAAAATTACTAGGTATAAGAAAAATAACTTGAGTTTCACTAGTTTAATTGTTGATATGAAATTCATATCAATGTTTTGTTAAATTTGACTGATATTCTCTTTAGAATCAATTTTTAATAGTTAATTTGTAAGTATACATTGTGCCAATTAATTGTTAGAATATTCTTAGTTGTGCCATAGATATATTAAATAATAATCAAATGTATTTTCATTCTTTGTTTAAATATACACATATGTTTGTTCAATTTTTTTTTTCTTTGATTTAGCTTTGTTATATATATGTATATACAATCCTAGGTGTTAATCCCAATCTTATAAAATATCAAGATTCACCACTGCCTTACCACTACTAAAAATAGTTCTTTCTCTATTTACTATGCAATCATCTTTTAAATTGTGTGAACGTTTTGTACAATTACCCCATTTTTGGCAATTTTTATGTGCCTCATTAAATTCTACTATCAAATTATTTCTACCACCATTAGGCCCTACAACATAATCACAACTTATAGATTCTTTTATCATGTCACGGAGACAGCATTCTAACAGTTCATAGTATTCTAGCCAGTAATTTTGTGGCAGCTGCTGCAATTTAACACCAAGAGTCTCAGTCATAATACCAGTGAAAAAAATGTCATCAATCCAAAAGTAGGGATGGTGGGTGGCTTCATCACTGATCATTCTTGCCACATCTGGGGTAATAATGTAATACCATCCAGAGAGATATTGAGGATAGACACTCCTTGGATACTCCTCATAAGTAACAAACCACTTATTTTCTTTGTTTCTCCTTGGTTGAGTATTGTTTAAAATGTATCCAATTAGTAAGTCACCATTATTATTGGTTGATATTTTTTTTATGTATTCATATGTACTATCTAAATTAAAAACTGTGTCATCATCAACTTTTAAAATGAATGATGCTTTACTGCATACAGTGGATGCCCACTGCAGTCCCATAAGATGTTTATGTGTAAGGTTTCTATAGTTTTCATAGAAGTATCCTTGCAGAATATCACCAAATGCATTACTTTCATCATTAATTGCCTCTTGAGTTATATATCTGAAAAAATATAACATTTAAAAAAAGTAGCAATTTACAATAAAAAATTCGGAATTTAACTATATTCAAAGATACTTTCAAAAGCCTATTTAAATAGGCTTTTACAAGTATTTTTGAATCTTTAATTATCACAGTATAAAAATTAAAAATATTTGTGTAATCAGTCTGTGAGTAAGCTACCACCAGCTCCTTATGCTACTCTGCTGAGAAAATCTATTACCTTTCATTCGCAGGTATTCTTGCTAAGATAAATACTCTTGCAGCATTTAGGGATGCTAAATATTCCTTTGGCATGGCCCGTCTGTGAGCACTTCTTAACTCTACATGGCCAACATATGATGTTACTATTATTACAATCAACGGTGATTCTGTATATATAAATTAGTTTTATGTTCAAAAAGTGTTAAAGATTTTTATCATTTAACAATGACATATTATTTAATAGTAATTGAAAATATTATGAACAAAGAAGATTACTTACGAGAGCATGTTGTATTTATAGGATTAATTAAAATGCGTTTATAATAATTACTTTGTTTTAGTAATAATACTGTGTTATGAAATTCAAAGTTCGAACTACGATATATCCAAACTACTAAAGATAGTAGTGCAATAAGTATAAAAGCTAATATTTTTTTTGTCATATTTCATATGAAAATAATTTAGTTTTTCATGTTATTTAATGAGTCATTCTTTATTAAATTCAAACCCTTTTTTTTTTGTAAATTCCATATTTTTTCTTCTATCACTCAGCTAGGTTTGCTAATATTTTCATTTCTTATAATAATATTTAATGACGTTACAAGCTTAAAGCTTACTTATGCTATTTTATGTGTTCATTATTGGTATGATACCACGAAACTTTTCTATGTAAAATGTATAAACATTCATCAAGTCCCACCACTATGCTCACAGCTGGGTGGGCGCTGACAGCTCTACATCACTCTGTGCGGACAGCTACTATTGCTACTAACGGTGTTGCCAAGTCTATGGCTTCTATTTAAGTGATTGGCTATCGGGTTCCCTTAATTCTTAATCGTGGGCCACCCTCATCGCATGAAATGTAGCTACTCCATACCGATAATCCATATTAACCTACCTATATGCGAGCCGTAGACTATAGTTTGTTTTGCAATATATTATGTTTAAATTAAATTTACAGAACAAGAAAAGGTTTTAGTTTAGTTCTGATAGAGTCAGTTAGGTAGGAAGGACGTATTTATGATATGTTTAATTTGAGCGCAAATTAATTTTTTGGGCATTTCCATGTTAAAAAAAAATAAAAAAAAGCCATTTTCAAAAATTTTATGTGCAAAATGTAAATATGTCTAATATTCTGTCTTTTATTTCAACTCTGAACAAAACGGAAAAAAATCCCACATAGTAAATAAAATAATTTATTTAAATAATTCACGATCATGACGAAGTACATAATTAATATTCATTAGGTTTTGTGTTAAGGACCCTGACAACGGTTTTTTAAGACAGCGCCTTGTCGATTAGAATAAAAAAATATAGAAATTATTTTCATAACTGTTTTATCAATTTAAATTGCAATACATTTTTAATATGCGGAAGGATCAGTGTGGGAGATAGCAGTGGTAGCCTTGAGGAACACCAGTGTTCACAAATTTAGATAACCTTAGTCTGGTCATAAATACTATTACAACAAAAAAACAATATTACATTTGAATTTGAAATCGGTGATTGTTACATGATTGTATTTATGTTATTTTACCACCAAATGTTAAATATTTTTGTGATATTAAAATAGAGTATAAGAGAACGGAATTGTTGTGATAGCATTAAACAGAATAGGTTAGGAACAAATGAAATTTTTATAACGTTTTTGTTCGTGAGAGAAAAACCTGGCTGTCCACGTAGGGTTCGTAGAAAAATGTCATGAAAGCGGTGAAAAAAAGAATTCGAAATATTCTTGTTATTGTATGATTCACTGTCATCACTGTCTATTCACCATCATCACTATTTCGACAAGCAGGATGACAGAGTTTATACTCATAGCTCTGTAGAACTACATAAAGTAATTGAAAAAAAAAACATTCACACTTCGTTAGAGCTAAAAACTGACCGCTGTCTGGTCCCGATCTCAATCTATCTTTATAATCCAAATCTAAATCTAAAAATATAATCCAGGACAATTCCTAAATTTATAAGTCCGTTTTAGAGAGTATGGTATGCTCTGTACGTCATGATAATTTGGAGTACCTAAAACAATACATAAGAATAGAAAAAATAGCTTAAAATACTGTATTAAGGCCAATAGAAATTTTGAGACCATTTTGAAAGACAGAAATATATCTTTAATTTTTTATATTAAGGTATAAATTAACACTTATAACAAGAACAAATGTTTTATGCAATTGGAAAAATAAATTTTTCCTTGTAACAATATTTATGTCACGACTAGGTAAAGACGTTTTAAATTATTACATAGTTATGTAGATAATTAATAATAATTCAAATATTTGCTGTTGTAAAACAACTTTACAATAAAAACTAGGTAGATCGTTTTCCGTTCAAGCAATAGAAATATAAAATTGTTTTTAGAAGCACTAATATTATTTCTTGAATCATAACCCAGTTTCTATAACAAAGAGCTACAGGTAATTAATCAAAAATGTGAAGAAAAATTGAAATACCTACTTAGCATAAGAATTTACATATTCTATTTACTTGTAGCTATTTATACTAAGTAGGTATCTGCAAGCAGAATTAATTTGAGATTTAAAAATTTAAAACTATTTTCAATTTTCTAATAGGATAGAGGTTCTTAAAATTTACGTAGAGAAGGTGATTCAACTTAATATGAATCTAAGAATAAAATTTCAAGAATGTGACGTAGCATGGAGAAAATACAAAGAAGATTGTTGCTTGAACACAATGATTAAAATTTCGTCCATGAAAACCAAGTGTTAGTTATCTATACAAATCAGCACTAATATATGCAGAAGACAGTAATGACATAATCAGATAAGGTACTAATAACATATGGTTTGCTGTAACTGACATTCTTCAATGACATTTGACTTTGTGCCACAGTTTCCAACTTTTGCAGTTCTCCACATGTCTCTTGTCAATGTCACTCATTTTCATCGACACATGACATTTTTGTCGTTTCGGTAAACATTACGATGATTTAAGATTGTTAATTTGATTTGATAGTGTCTTTTGTAAATAAGTTCTTAAATTTAAATCCAGACTTATTAAATTGCATCTTATGTTCATAAAATTATTGACTATGGTTAGAATGAAAGTTTCTTTTTATTTATACATTTTTTAAAGAATACAAAACAATGACTTTTGGCACATCGTAACTTTGAGTTTCAGATGAAAGTAATAAGTAATAGGTATTAGCTTTCCAAATTCTATTATAGTATACGTCTCATAAGATATGTTTCAGTTTTATTGTCGTCTGAAAACATACAACATGTATGGATATACATTGTATTGACAGCGAATAGTTCAAGCAAACAAAATAAGCAATTTTTTGTGAAAAGTTTTTAAATAAAATAAAGAAAGAAGAAACATGGGCAGGATTCGAATCTTAGACTAATTAGAAAATTAAAAATCAAATAAAGATTACATGGTTACCACGTTTAAACGATTTTAAAGAGTTCGTTAAATGTACAAAAAAAAACATTTTTTTATCTAGAAATCTACTAAGCTTGCAAAAATCTGCTAGAGCATGTAGTAGGTACAACAAATTAAAACCTACATATACAATCGGTAAGAAATTCTAAGCTGCCTCCATACGTTTTTATCAAGATGCCTTAAGTCCATAAAATACTCTAATTAAATATTTGTAAAAAAACACAGTCAATATTAAAGTGAACAAAGTAATATTTTATATACCTTTTACGTAACGGACCTACATTATTCATTCTGCTTATAAACTTCAATTAGTTTTTTCTAAATTTCTAAAGATTCTAATACAATTCAGTATCTACATATGTATTTTGAGCGAATTTAGATATATTTTACTTAATTTTGGATTCATCATACTGTACTCTTATCGGCAATACTTAAATAACGTATATATCACAAAGAAACCTGACGATTCTTACAAACAGATCAGAGTCAATTTCAATCACGCTGATGCCCGTAAACTTTAATTAATTTGTAGTTTGTAGTGCATTAGTCAAACAAAGAACAAACCATTACGAAATAATATAATAACAAACAAAAATACAACAGTACGAGAACATAACATACGGAAAGATGGTACTAAATCTAACAAACCATATATCTCTGTTACTAATTCAGTCACAAACGTACGTAAACAGCAAAATTTGGTGCGGTATTAAAATAAATTAACACTAAATATTCAAAATCAAGGGAGGGTTTTTATCTTCTTTCAATATTAGGTACTATGTAAAAATATTAGACAGATCTGACTGAGCTAAAATTTTGTTTAGTGAGTTTCGATTGGAGCCTGAATTCTTTGTCTGGGAACTGAGGAACTTTTAAATAATAGGAGACAATGTAATACAACTCATTGACAGTCACCAAAATTAAATCTTCAGTAAAATATTGCAAAAAAAAAAATATAAAATTAAAGTGAGTTAATTCATTCAAAATAGTTATCATATCTAAAACCACTTCAAACAGTACGTGAGTGAAACAGTTTCTGCCGAGACGCAGGAGGGGACAAACACCGTAGAGAGTAATCAGCGTCTGTCATTTTTATCATTAATGTTATCATAAGTTCGTCTGCATGGGTATGGTATTCTCAGTCGAGCGAGGAATAAGCGGCTAGACGCGACGCGACCAACACCAGTGACCTCTGAGGATCAAATTAAAATTGACACTATAATGAATACAACAATGGACCCTTCTATAATGAACGAAGAAGAGGGGAATGCATTACACGCAAAAATAATAACCATGTTTTCCCTCTTTAGTATATCCATGGTTGTAGGTTTAATACCCATGTTAATTTCAAAGAAATTCGGATGGTTCACGAACTCGGATGACACAATAAGATCCAATCAATCTGTGGTGGGATTACTATCTTTTGGTGGGGGGGTTCTGTTCGCGACAACATTTATGCACTTGTTGCCGGAAGTGGATGAAAACATTAAGGTTTTGCAAGGTAAGAATATTAAAAAACACATTATTTTTAATATTATATTTGTCAAAAAATGTTGATATGTAAGAAAAACTATCTTAGATGTTATTGTATTCACAGGCAAAGGGATGGCCGGTAACCCTCTAATTATTCATTATCTTAAAGTGTTTTGTCTAACAAAATATCAATATGAAATATTATATATATATTTAACTTATACGGAAGCACCTTCAACTAAATATAAGTTGTACGGTAATAAACTCGTACATTATATTAGTTCAATAGATTACAATTCGAATAACTTTCTTCAATGTTACAATATCATAATTAAATATTCAAATATGTATCGTACAAATAGCGGTTATTTGCTATATGATAAAATTGATACAGAGATTTCAAACATTTTATATTCTGTGTATTCTCTAAATAGTTCCCACTTGGAGGCGTGGGTTAAGTGGGAATTATAAATGATATCATATACATATAATCATATATAACACTTATTGTTGCGTCTGTGTTAAAACCCACACGTACTTAGGTACATATTTTTGTGTACATCATACTTTTAAACTTCAGATTTGTATGTAAAAAAAAATATAACAAATTTTTAAACGAGCTCTGTAGGTCTATAATTTTGACTTACCTTTCGAAACCACTGAACTGATTTTGATGGAATGTTTATCGGTAAATAAAGATATGATGACAATTGAATTAATAAAATCTTATTAATTTAATTATAAGAGGTAACATTTTTACTTTGAGTTTTATTTAATGACATTGGATAAAAATAAACACGATATTATATTGTTAATAATCCAATAGGGCGAGTGTTGAAAAACTAAAATATAACTTTGTACTGCAATGAATCTTAGTAAACCGCAAATTATAAATATGGGATGTATCCCAAAAACAAGGATTTAGAGAAAGGGTAGAGATACAAGAGTTACTACTGCTTTCAAATCATATGTAAGTGTGAAGAGATTATAATGATACTTAGAACCAGTAAATAAAGAATTTATTAAATTTTTGTATTAATAGTTTCGTGATTAATAATTGGTGTGAGCATGTCAGGAACGCCATTCCGATAAAATAAACATGAATACAGCTGTTTAATTATATTGAAGAGTTATTTTAACATAACGTATTTATACCATATAGAAAAAATGTGTCATAGATTATCTATATGTTGATATAGTTATCCGAAATGTCCGAAAAACTAGTATCCAAATGTCCGAAAAACTAGTGTGTAACTGATGGTTTTTCTGTTACCTTTTTTACAACCAACTGGACGTTTAGTATTTAAACCGTGACTTTCTTAAACCATCAAAATTCTCAATATGGTGGAAAATACTAGTCCATTTCTCCTGAAATACTTCCCCCTGGATCTAATATACATAAAGTTCTATTAACCTATCCAATATTATTAGTTTTATATAGTCGCTTCTATACGACACGACATAGTATATAAGTATCTACTTAACACATCATTCACGCACTTATCTCAAGTAGATACACACTTTTATTATTATTATTATTATTATTATTAAAATTATATTTGCAATCAATATAATCTGTTGGTATGGTGAAAGAAATATTTTATAAATAATTATAATTTCAAAAGTGTGGCACGAGCCTTATCCCATTATGAAAACGAGACAAAATGTAACTGTCACGACGATGTTGTTGGAATGCCTAGAAACAATACATTGAAGGTAGTTATAGTAAAGGAAAATTGTTATTAAGTAGGTTATTGCCAAGCCCCCCTCTAGTCAATATAGTGCTTAGTTTTATAATGTCAAATAATCTAAATATATTTAGTTTTGTAATAAGAAACAAGCACGCGTTTAATATAAGATCCAAATTAATTATCTGATAGATCAGTGATGAATTTGGATCATTTATTGTGTAAAAGATTTGCATCCTCAAGAATGTTTTTTTGTTTTAGTGAATAAGTTAAGAACCTATTTTCTAATTATTTGTAGCATTTATATCATATAGTCCGTTTTTTATGTTTATTTTTTGCAAGTTTTTCCGAACTTACAAAAAATAAACATAAAACGACGACGATACAATATGAGTTAGATGCCTAATTTTCCAATGCATTTAGAGTAAATCCATTCTTGGTCAGAACAGGGTAACCAATTTCTCATCTGTATGACTTCAATCTGCTTTTTGTGAAATCGTACTGTTTAATATGAAATATAATATATTGTATTTAACATATATAATCTAACATATAATTCTCATAACTTTATTATATTGTAACAATAAAAAAATTATACAGACTAAAGTCGAGGTGGTTTGCCATTCATCTTTTTTGCTCATCATTTCTAATGATCTTAATAGATGATTTGCAAATCACCTTGGACTTAGTCTAAATACATATATCTTTATAATTTTTGAATAATATTTTAACCTTATTATTCATAGCTGTGCTAGTTATAAAAATTATATAATAGAAGTCGTATTTCGACTGTTTTGAACGTATTAGGTTGCTCAAATTGTAAAAAAATAAAATAAAAATACATATAATATAAAAAGATTAAAATATTTTTTTAGGAAATTAGCAACGTTTGAAATTTGACTATACATTGATTAGTAAAGGTTTTATTTTATTTTTATTTATTTTTAATTTTAGTAAAACTTCTATGTTCAGTGCTATTTTCAAAAATAACAGATACTAGGTAGCTTATGTGGTCAGACATAAATATCCAAGTTCCAGTCAAAATATTACATCCATTTAGTCTACAAGCGATTCAATTTGAATTATCCAGATTTTGCCAGAGAGGAAAAATAAATTTGTGGTGTAAAAGTGAGCTGTCATTGTCGATTTTTATATTATCTTATTTAGTAATAAAAAAATATATCATAGTATTAATTTTAAGGTAATATCGAAATATTATTGGCAATACCAATATCATCAGGATAATCAAGTGTAAAAAATTTCATTACTCTTATTGGGGTGAAGTCGAGAAGACATAATAATCAGCATATTTGCAGATTTGTTTATAGTATTAGTCATTTTAAAACATTTATTTATAGAAAAGTTATACAAGTCAATGGATAAAATTTAAACTTTTTTTTAGATATATTGAAGTACAACTAAATACAAGACTGTCAGACAAAATTATGTTATTCTTATATATATCGAAGTGATGAGATTAACAATCTAATAATTCTAATAGATCCAGACTAGAGTTTAACAAAGGGGGATCCCACAGGATAGGAAACATTTAACTCGCTTTCTCGTAACCATTTCAAGTCCTTATTCCAATTACATTTCATTGGTTTCCGTCTAACTTTGTAATAAGAGATTTTGTAGAAATACTATAGTAATTTTGCAATAAATGTATTTATAATGTTTTTAACTTTTAATTGTAAAGATTTTTATTGTTTTGTTCCAAAAAATAAACTATTTATTTAATATTTTGTCCAAACTTTTTCGTAAGCTGTGTGAGCTTCGAATACTTAATAAAATAATAAACGTACTTTTATTTCACAGAAACTGGCATTATACCACAAGTACCACTCTACCTCGCTGCTTTGATTATGTGCTGTGGTTTCTTCATGATGTATCTAGTCGAAGAGCTAGTACATGTTTATATTAACAGTCGAGAGAACAAAACTGCAAATACGAGCTTCACTCGGGTTTTAAGCATACGAAGAAAGAGTACAGAGTCTGGTGGAGCCACTGAACAGCCTATTAAAGAGGTGGAAGCCCAAAATCATGGTCACAGTCACTTACCAATGAAGATGGAAGATACTAAGGTAGCAGCGTTTAGAGGTCTACTAATTGTATTGGCTCTGTCGATACACGAATTGTTTGAAGGACTCGCTGTTGGACTAGAAGCTTCGGTACGAAATGTTTGGTATGTATACTTGTGTCTACATTTTATACTTAAGGGAAAGGTGTTTTATGTACTTTTATAAACACAACACGCAGGAGAAGTCGCGGGCAGAAACTATTTATAGATATTTTCTTAATAAATTGAAATATATACAATTTTACTTTTTTTTCTAGGTATATGTTTGGGGCAGTGTCAGCCCATAAGTATATTATTGCGTTTTGTATTGGAGTGGAACTATTGGCCGCTGGTACTAAACGATGGCTGTCAATTGTATACATTTTCACATTTTCATTCGTGTCAGCCTTGGGTATTGCCGTGGGAATCATACTTGTCGGCGGTGCAGGCGCAACTGAAGCCGGCCTGTCGTCTGTTATATTACAGGTAAATCAATAATAACATTATAAAGTCGAAATTTTGCGTATTTGAAATTGCTAATCTTCGAAACTACTGGTGGGCTTTGACAAATTCTTTCTGATTATGATAAGCATTTTTTTGAGGAAGAGGCTATCATTACATTACTGCTCTTTATCTTAATAATGAATTAAATTGTTCCTCTACCGATGGTACTGCGAGTAACCGCTAGTATAAAATTGTTCAACAGAGCATTCACGAATACAGAAATCTCTATAGAGAGAGACGATAAATTTAGTACACAACAAATATTGGTAAAATAAAAAACAGTTGCTTGAAAGATTAAAAGAAACTGAAGAACTCTAATTAAATGTTTATTTATACCTAAGACAAAGATCTTGTCTATACAAAACAATGAACTTTCTGATGTTTATAAATAAATAAAAACGTTACGTTGAAACGTAATTTTATAAAAAGATATTGATAAATGATTGCGATTTAGTACCCAAGTCTACAAAAAAACGGAAGCGTTACCACGTGTCAGAGACGAAGCACAGATCAGACATAGAGACACAGTTCTATCTATCTATGGTCTGTAATGATGTACAAACTAACAAACATAGCATATATATTTTTTGTTGGTATTAGACATTCAAATATTTTGTTTAAATATTATATTTACAATAATATAACTCATTATTCCAGGGTCTTGCTTGTGGCACATTAGTATACGTGGTGTTCTTTGAAGTTTGGAGACAGGACAGAACCGGTCTGATGCAGTTCGTTTGCGCGATACTTGGCTTTACGCTGATGGTGATTCTTCAAACTATAGCAGAACAATGTGTGTATATTACCTATATTTTTGCAATCTTTAATTTACCTCTTTTATAGATTTATTTTGAATTATACTTTATCTCTAGATATATATAGCACTGCTTTTTGAAGATAAATATTTCTTATTTAAATAATATTTTTTCGATATTTGTAATTTATTTTAAATAATACTTGAGTGAGGAAAGTATTTTTAACAAAAATATTTTAAATGTTTTTATAAGCAATATGCTTATTCTTTAGTAGGTACGATGAGTAGGACTGAATTAATTTTTTAAAAATATCTCTTTTTAAGTTCATACAATTTTGTAGAGAACAATATGAGTTAAATAGATGAAGGTAACATCCGCAGAATCGGTCCTTCACATATAGATAAAAAATATGATTAATATATAATGTTGATGAGAAATATTGAAGATAACATTTGCTAACATTTCCTGATATGAGATTATTTCTAAGTTCCTTCCAAATATTCTTCGTAATTATCTTATCTGACTATACACTTATTACTTATCTCACGTCTCTGTCTTCCTATGAGACTTTTTTATTTTTTAATAATTTTATTTAAAGTCTGTCATTAAACAGCTTATGGTCTGATATTATTTCATTGTGAGTGTGAGTGACAGTGACATTTACTAATTCATTATTTTTCAGAAAACTAAAAAAAGACGATTTAATCGCAATAATAGTATAAAACAAAGGAAAGAATTGTCTTATATCATAAAAATTAATTACAAAGTTATTAATAAATGTTAACTTTTTTTTTTCAGTAATCTGAAAACAACACGGAGACAAAGGAGAGCATTATTTGCCGAGTGAAGTGTGATTGACCGGAAGCTATTCAAATAATAGTTTATTGTATACTTAAAAGTTATGTTGATAATAAAAGTAATTCTAATAAATTATGTTTTATTTTAAATCCAAAATAAAAAGTATAAAAGCAAACCTCTGTAAAAAATACCTAGTTTTAAAGACTTATAATTAATTCAAATAAATAAAGTTTATTATGTGCTTGGTAAAATAAATAGTAATAAAGTTCACAAATTTATCATTAAATAACTTGTCATTGAAGCCTTATAATTGTAACTGTTATTTTTTTATTTGTTTTATTTGAAACCAGAAATGAATAAAATTATTTATAATTTTTTATGAAAAAAAGTTTTTTGTTTTATCTTCTCCAAGTGGTGGGTGATCAGCGCAGTCATTCCGAATGCATGAAATTAATACATATTAAATTTTATAAAAGTTATTTTCAAAATAAGAAATAGACAAATATTTATATTCCTTTTGTGTGCTATAAAGAAATCGTATATTATGGTACACGTCAAATTGTAGTATGAAGTATATACAGAATGACATACACAATGACGTATACCGAATAGCAACGCTCTTTTGCATTGATATTCTTGTTACTGCAAGAAATGGTAGGCGGCGGTTACTACTTCTCAATATACTCCAAGACCGTTCCTCAATATACCCCCCACTCTGGAGGTCGGATATTCTTTAATTTTACTTTTTTTTTAAACCGAAATAGTTACGCGTTAGACTGCAGCCTGTCAGATCTTAAGCATGGCTGTAGTTTTAAATGTGACACGTTTATCTAAAAAGTTCCTATATATGCTAGATTTGAAGACACTTAAAACTGATTAACAGAGATAATATTTTTAGTACCTTTTTGTTTCAAACAAGTAAAAAAAATATAAAACAATTTATGAATACGGTAAAGAAATTATTATTTGTTATCTCTTTTCGTAGTAAAGACAGAAATACAAAAGCTTTTTAATGTTTTACGTCGTATGATTGTAAAACAAGCAAAAGTTGACAATTCAATATTTTATTAGAGTACGAAATTAATAAAAGTTCATTGGATTAAAGCTATTATAAGAACAAGAATCATATCAAGACCACTTAAAAGGATAACGCCTATTAAAATTATAAATATTTGAGATCAAATATCTATCTATCAATGATACATTCCTATGAATCAATGATACATTCCTATGAATCAATGATACTTTCCTTCTTAGTAAAATAAAATGCAGTGTTAAATTAAAAACAACTGTTTACTATATTTGTACTAAACCACACCCCGAGCTCATGAATAAGGACCCCGAATGAGTTGAAAAATAAGTTTCGATATAAAATGTGTGTTAATCCCAGATATGTTTTATATAAAAGTATTTAAACTTATAAAAAATGTTTAATAAAAAAATAACAACTTTCCAAGTCTCGCATCACCAATCACAAATTGATAATTAGATACAAAATTGCTAAGCGATGATATAATGGGTGCCTCATGAATTTTTTTTGAGTAGTCTAGTCTTTACTATAGCTTATAGTATGGTACTAGTTATAGCCTTTCTTCTTATGACGATAGAATAACAATCATTTTTTTATGCTTGTAGTACATCTCTGTTGCGAAACTAAACAGCGCCGTTTCAGGGAGCGTCACGGCGCCCGTGTGCATTGCACACCCTGCACTATAAGTTATGCCGCCCTTGCGTTAAATAATACTGATAAAAATGTTTTAGAGTAGTCACTACTTCCATCTGGTTATCGTAAAAGAAAACAACTGATACAAAATATTTATTGTTTCGAGCAGAACATTTCTATCATCAGGATTTCTTTTACAAGTTTTACAAAGGTACATATCGTTTACCACTCAAAGCTCAAAGTCAAAGGGCACTGTTTTTAGCATGTTTAAATGACTACCAAGTAAGCATTCTCGTTGAGACCAATGTCGTCAATTTTAAATAGATAAAACAACGACTTGATTTGGAATGAAATAAAGTGACGGAAGTATATATAAAAAAAAATCATTTATTATGTTATAGTATAGTTATAAAAAAAAATCTTAGATTTTCAATTTTATTTTAACTCGACGTTTCGAATGCTTTGCAGCGACCGTATTCACGGGTAGATGATATGTTAGTCAGACACTTAAAATATAAATGTAACCAAATTATACAAGAGTTTTAATCCATTAAAAATTGTATTATTTATAAAAAAAATGGTATTAAATATTTTAAATTGTCAGACCAACCATCCAAAAAAAAGGCACAAAATTTTTATTTTGTTGGGATGTACTATTTACTGAAAATTTATTTTGCTACTTCACATCGGCAAATTCAGTGGGTTCTCTAGTTTTAAACAACTAATTGTTGACGATACTTCTTCACAAGTTTGTTCAAAGTTTCGAATGAAATGGTGGCAGTTTTGGGAGCAAAAACTGCTGTTTTAATACATTACAGTGAAGTTTATAAAATAAAAACACAACTAGTACTGTTTTATGGAAAAGGTTACAAAATGTTACCTAGGTTACACAAGAAATACTTAAAAGGCAAGTGCATGGTGCACCCGACTGGTTCCCAATACTGACACTTCTCTTTGGGTCATCTCATGAAACTGGAAAAATGCCGAGTTTGATGATGAATGAAAACAATCGAACGTACACCTTAAGAGGCTTTGGAATCGATTGAGAGATGAGCTATGATAGGTGAAACCACCTTTATAAAAGCAGAACTTCAGAGTTTGGAACAACGCAACAGTCTGTCGGTCTTTTATCAGATACATTTCGGAGAGTAGACAAATGAGTTGCACAACTTGATTCTCAATCTATTTTTTATGACCGAAAAACGAGAAATCCTCCTCGGAGACATCGATTCAAAGTCTCGTACAGAACTTTTATTATAAAGACAGCAAACTCTCTATCTGGGTTAGTGTTTCCGAAGAATTACAATCTAGGGGTCTTTAAATATAAAGTAAATAGGTAAGCGTGCTAAATCTTAGGCTACAGTAATGTTTAATAAAAAAATTGAAATAAAATTGCTATTCAGACAAATTAATCTTTCAAGGTTATTGGATACGTTTTTACAATAAGCTTCCCAAAAAAGCTTTATTTTTGTGATATAAATTTAAATGTTATATTAAGAAAGGGTTAATAAAAAGTCCAAGTATATTGTGAATAATTACAATAATGACTGAGAATTGATTTTATTTTAGTGATTAGTTTGTAACCTACGCAATTTTTGTGAGGTTACCTTTGGCTGAGCACCGAGCACCTGGCCTATAGAAATGATTATTTGCGGTAGCATTAGCATTCGAGTTTCTCCTATCCCACAAATATGACAAAGGGATTGATGATCCTTGCATTGTGCTCGTGAACGGATCCTGCTTTCAACGGGTACTGCTTCCGGTGCCTGGTCGAGTTGCTGGTCATGGTGTCTTTATCAAAAAAAATTGATTGTTTTTAGTTGTTGGCTTAATAAATATTTATTTTGATGGGCTTATTTCAATAAGTATAAGTTCAAAATAGACCCTCCGTACACTTCCGTTAGACATAAACAAGTGATCAGTGATACAGATACAAAGTGGATATCAAATGCAGATTACAAAACAGATATTAAGATTTAAAAATGCAATTACTGATAAGATATTTTTTACTAATTACGATCATAAAAACAAGATTATCATGTCTAGCCAAAAAAATCAATCGGTTGATTGTATCGTTTATATAATCGAAGGTGGATAATATCACTTCAATTATAATGATTTTCAACAACAATTGATGGAATAGAGAAATAATCTCCGTGCATCCAGACTCGAAACAGTGATATAAGAAACAGCTGTAGCTATCGAATCTTTGGCTCAGCAGGTGGGGCCACTTACCAGAGTTCACGCGGCCATGAAATAAAATCCAAAAGTTATTGCAAGAAATAATAAACGTCAAATAAATAATCTGCTACCATCTTCTTTAATGATATATAAAAAATACTACTATAAAAAAAATATTATTAATATTTTGTAAACAAATACGTGAATTGCAACTTTGTCGACGACTTTTTCAACGAACACTACAACAGACAGCTAATGAAAGTTTTATCATGAATTAATGTTATCATAAGTTCGTCTGCTTGAGTACAATATTCTCAGTCGAGCGAGGAATAAGCGCCTAGACGCGACGCGTGACTCAAAGCGATCAAATTAAAACTGACATTATAATGAATGCAACAATGGAGCCATCCCTCGCAATGAACGAAGATCAGGAAAACGCATTGCAGGCGAAAATAATAACAATGGTTACTCTCTTTTGTCTATCCATGGTTGTAGGTTTAGCACCCATGTTAATTTCCATTAAGTTTGGATGGTTCAAGAATCCCGATGACACAATACGGTCGAACAAATCTGTGGTGGGATTACTATCTTTTGGTGGGGGGGTCTTGTTCGCGACTACATTTATGCATTTGTTGCCAGAAGTGAATGAAAACATTGAGGTCTTACAGGGTAAGAATAATGGAATATGTATATTAAATATGTTGCAATACTCAGTTAATTGGGTTAATTATATACAATTTTATACAGTTATTAACATTCAACATAACATAAACATTTATTAATTATCATAATCTATTATTTATGTATAAAAGTTTTTATATTGAGATTAAATTGCCGTTTCGTTAGTCCTTTAAAAATGTAATTTTTACGAAATCACTACTTTTACAATATTCAATTATTTCAATAAAATTAATTAGTATTTTCGGTTAATTTTCGTAAATGTCAAAAAGTCTGAATGTTTCTTCGACATATTCGCTTTTATATTATTTTTGTATAAGCTGTTTGTCACTAAGGGCCAACTTGTTAAAACCACTTATCTATATCATCAATTAAGGCAAAAACTAGTTGGTAATAAACGACTTACATACCTTGTATTTTACGGCCAACCTCGATGCCAAAGAATATAGACCGATGCCGGTTCTATTCTTACAATTCTACATTCCAGCTGATGGAAAGTACAAATATTGTTTTAGATGGTAAATCTCCTATTTACCCTTGCTTTAAAGACACGCACAGTATAAAACACCGACGTACTATAGAAGGAAACACCGACGCAGGCAACTTGATCCAGTCCTCTTCTGAGAGAATTATCAAAAACAAAGTAACGCACTTTGTTCGCAAAGGAAAGATGTTCATGACGAACGGGTGGATACTCACCGAGCGTCGAAGACTTCAGATGATGGAATGGAAATCACACTCTAAAAAATTATACTATAGAACACTTAGAGGCTAGCAAATCTACGCCTGTGTTCGAGGCTTTTGAGATGGGTATCTATAAAATCCCGATCGCCAATTAGCATATAATTGATCCTATTCCTATTCTTAACAATTGAAAGTGGTTAATGTATTCCAATAAAATATTCTGGAAAGTAGGAGCCAAGGAGGTGAACGGGGACCACTTGGCAGTAAACAGAAACGTCTGCATTGTGGTAGCTGTGACAACAAAATTGATTTGTAACATTGATTTTTAACAACATTGTCTTTGTTCCATCTGGAGACTGCTTGTAATGAGTGTATCGCTTAAACGCGGCAACATGACTTCCCTTTCAGACTGTTGGTCCAAGCACAAGGCAAATATCTTTCTACAACTGTGCTGTTGTCTACGTATCCATAGATACCGGGTTTGAGCAGATTATTAATATGCGGTAAAAAAGAGTTGCAGAAAGAACGGACGACTGAGGAACTGAAAACTGAGTAAGGCATTTATTGCTATTAAATGCCTTCGAGACGTCTAAGGAGACGGTAACTACTTCACCATTCCTCCCGATGTCCTTGTCCAAAACGTGTCTAGCATACACTAGAAGGGTCCGTAAGAAGAACATTAGGTTCTAGGCATGCAAAAAGGTGTAAGTAAAATATACGCTCTCTAATCTTGCAGAATCTTGCATACTCTGGGCCATTATTTCAGTCTTAAAAGAAAGATTATACAAACGTGTCAGTCAAAGAGGACTCGGCTGCACAGGTCTCATGTACAATTGCTGCTATACTATTTAGACCATTAGCCTTATTCACACTTTTAATTCACAAAATTTCACATTTTCTACTACACGTTTCTTAAGACTTTCTCTTGGAACATGGTTCAAGTCCTTGGAAGCTTACCAACGAGCAACTTGTTTTTAAATTGCTTAAATCCGATATCTTTGGGTATGCAGACGAAGGCACAGTTGTAAAGAGCCATATATCCAACGTATAAACCAATACGGCTGAAAGAGACGAACTCATCAGAGAGCATGGTTAAGTGCATGAATCTTTTCCTGGCACGGAGGCAAACAGGGCTCGAAATGGACCATGCCAATTTGATAAGTCAGCAGGAGAAAATCGATTCATATTTGAAAAGGCAAAATCTAAAATAAAGCGTTTTGCTTCCACTTTCATTGAGAGGATGGCAATACTTTGGAACTCTTTGTTTCCGGAGAATTACAATGTAAAGGTTTTCAAATTCAGACTAAATACGTTCTGACTAGGTAAGCGTGTAACATTAATGCAACATGCTTAACATAAGGCAGACTGTAGTCAAACGCGAACTTATTTAGCTTATGAAATTGCATCGTCAACATATTAGTCTTTTTTGCAAAATAAAAAGATTTAACGTTATTTCTTGATCTTCAGAGCAGAATGCCATATGGAATCAACCTATTTGGGGCATTATCATTTACTTATCTAATTTTAGAGGTAACATGCCATGGAACTTATATTACGTTAACGTTAGGCTAATATGATGAATAAGCGCTGTATAATTACAGTGGGGCCCTAAAATATATATTAATAGATATAATAGTGTGAAGAAAACGTAAAATATTTTATTAAGCAAAAAATTATTTGTCTCAAAACACTTGTAAAGGATCACTATACCGCTTAAAGGATCACACCGCTTATATCTAAAACTTCAGTGTTCTTTCTGTGTACATTCAAAATCGATCGTTCATATGAAATGAAAATCAAAGAATCAACTATTGATTCTTAAAGAACTCCCATTTTTACTAAACTGGAAGAAAAATTGATATAAACATATATATACCTATATATGTTTGTGATTGATATATTATGCTTAATTTTGTGTGAACTCAGAATGCTTGATATGACTCTACCTTATATCTAATTTCTTTTATTTTAGAATCCGGCGTACTACCAGATGTACCGATCTCCTTCGCTTCTTTAATTATGTGCTTTGGTTTCTTCATGATGTATCTAATTGAAGAACTAGTACATGTATATATAAACAGCCGAAACAACAAAACTGCAAATACGAGCTTCACTCGCATTTTAAGCATACGAAGAAAGAGTACAGAATCTGATGGAAATAATGAACAACCTATCAAAGAGGTGGAATCCCAAAAACATGACCATAGTTATGTGCACGTGAAGATGGATGATACCAAGGTAACAGCGTTTCGAGGTCTACTGATTGTATTGGCGCTGTCGATACATGAACTGTTTGAAGGACTTGCGGTTGGATTAGAATCCTCGGTACGAAATGTGTGGTAAGTAGTAGTTTGTATAATTTTATGTATACTGTATATTTTATAGGTGTAGCCTTTTTAAAACTTTACATTATATGAAATATTATCATGTAATAGTGCGTAACTATACACTTGTAGTATCTATTAACGAAAGCCTTATTTTGCCAATCGATATTTCTTACTAAAATTATTTTTAAAGAATACTTTGGAATTAATGAATGATTAAAGAAGCGAGAATAATATTTCATATATTATTGCTTTTAATATTATAAGACTCGTGGCCACAATGCATGATAATAATGACAAATCATTATTATCTGTCAATAGGTATGTTATTAAAATTTAAAATTAATTTTGTAAGTTGTTTAAAAATCTGTACTTATAAAATAAATTACAATAGTCTTTAGATTAGGTAATATTATTTTTCTTGTTTTGTCTGCATTCACGCAACATTTAGAAACTTCTAAATCGATGGAAATAGTAAGTTTCGCTCAATTGAGATAGCATAAAACTTAAAGCAGCTAACGGTTTTATTTGCGTTTAAATTCCACAAATACAAGTTGAGGATTTGAAATAAAAAGGGTAATGTGAAGCGATATACTAGTGTAATGACGTATAAAGAAAAAATCCGCGACCTAAGCCAATGTAGTGTGTATTAATCTACAAGATGGTATTAGTATGGAAAATAGATCACGCTATCGTTGTTTTAGCGTTAATAGATATATATATATATATATATATATATATATATATATATAATATACATATATATATATATATATATATATATATATATATATATATATATATAATATACATGTGTTTTCAATTATTATGTGATCTTTTGACATTCAATTTAGATATAAAATGACAATGAAAGCATAGAAGCTGCTTGTATTGACAAGTAATATGAATATTTAAATAATATTTTCTTAAATAAATACAATTTTAGAGGAATTATTTGTTCCAGGTATATGTTTGGTGCAGTATCAGCCCACAAGTACATCATTGCGTTCTGTGTAGGAGTTGAACTATTGGCTGCTGGTACTAAACGATGGCTGTCAGTTGTCTATATTTTCACCTTTTCGTTCACGTCAGCCTTGGGTATTGGCATTGGAATCTTACTTGTGGGTGGCGCAGGTGCAACTGAAGCTGGCATTACTTCTGTTATACTACAGGTAAAGACGATTAATATAACAAGATTCAGCAATTTTACGACATAATAGATTTTCGAAATTTAGATACCAAAAGAGATTATGATACTGAATCTCATCTAAATAATCTATCGATAGGTTATATCATCGTAGATAACCAAAACTCGATATGTCTTTATATAATTATAGGTAATTATAAGTAATACGTTAATGATCACCATTAGTGATATAAAAAGCAAAGTACACAAAAACAAAATATTTCGAATTCTAAAAGATTCTAGATTCTAAAGCGAATTCAGATTTTTTCAGGGCAAATGGTAGGAAGAATTTTGTAACACGTTTCCAAAGAGAGTTTAATTCGTAGGAAACTATTTTTGGACAGGTCATCAATAGTCTATTCATAATTGATAAGTAAGAGAAAAATTATAATAAGAATATAACTAGAATAACTAAACATTAAAATATTTATACCTGGTTTCGTTACTTTCATACCTTCTGTTTTGTCACTTATGTCAAAATATAAATCATTAGTAAGTAAGTGACAAAACAGAGAATAATTAATATACTAATTATTTTTATAAGTTTTCATATTTATAAGGGCTTATGGGCTCAAATTTTAATAATTCAAATCATAGGTTTTAGATTTTTTGGTAACAGACACTAATTAATACATTTTGTATTTAAACAAAACTAACAATTCCAGGGTCTTGCTTGTGGCACCTTGGTATACGTGGTATTTTTTGAAATATGGCGACAGGACAGAACCGGCCTGTTGCAGTTCTTTTGCGCGGTGATTGGTTTCACATTAATGGTGATTCTTCAAACGGTTGCAGATAAATGTTAGTACACACTTTTTTATTATCTATTAGTAATATAAGAATGGGAAAGAATGTGTATTCAGAACTGGTTATTTTATTATTTAAATAAGCTAATTATTATAGATACAGCAACTGCGTCATTTTATTTTGAAAAAAAAAAAAAAAAAGATCTGGGAGTACAACAACAAATACATTTGTTAAAGCTATCTCTAGTGTCTTTAGGATTACTAATATTGTTTTTTTTTTAATAAAGAACAAAATGTCTTTTCTAAATGCTACTGGGTATTTGCTTACCTAAACAGATTTTACTAAGTATATTTAAGAAATGAAACGAAGCACATTGTCATTTACTATATAAGGAATACCATAAGTATCTGGTGCTGATTTAAACGATTAATTTTAATAAATTTATCAATTTTCGGAAAGTCGGAATAAAAAAACAATACCTAAAAGGACTCGTAGGTTTTTGTTTCTATGGTTCCTTATTTAGTCTTTGAGTTTTTGCACTTCATGGACTTTTATAGTGATCTGAAGCCTATTTCTTATCTTGCCCGTTCAAAATTATCAAGATTTGTTATTGTGATTAAAGATGATGTGAAGTATATCTTTTTTCCCGCCTCCAATTAGTGAATTGTGGCATTAGAAATTTCTTAATTCAGTTTCCGGTTCAGTTTTTAGTATAATTATTTAAAAAAAATTTAGGAGTTTATCAACATTTCACAACCCGTAAACACGATTGCTGCAAAGTATTCGAAACGTCGGGTTAAAATAAAAAAAGTAACCAAATTATACGCGAGTTTTAATCCGTAAAAATAGTTTTATTTGAAACATTTCACTGTTTATAAGACATAAAATTTTATGGAGAACAATGAACTTTGTATATTAACAGATAAAGATTATAAAATACAAAGAAGATACAGGATTGATAAACATAATATGTATGATATGAATAATGATATATTAGTCTCAAAATAATAAAGATAAGAAATATGTTTATCTAATAAGAATCATTGAAGATTGTATCATCTTTTAATAAAAAAAGCAAGATCCAAAGATCAAAGATTTGAAGTCATTATGATATTAAATTCTTTTGTTGAGTAGTGCCATAATTATCTTTTTTTAACAATTATAATTATAGTTACGTATATCAAAAGACTAAATTTTATTTATTCACTTTATCCTAATTTAAATGATTAATTTTATTAATTTTATCTTTTCAGTACTTTGACAACATATACGTCTTACGAAGGAATAGAAGAGTGCAGAGCAATTGACTTTAAACTGTTGATATTATTATTAATTTTATATTTAAATGTATTGTTGTTATTAAAAAAATCCTATTGAATCAATCATTCGGTTTTATTTTAAAACTAAAGGTAAATATCATCTTATAATCATCATTACACAATCATTAATGATGAACTATCCAAAATTGACTGGCTAGAAGAAATAGGAGATAAAAACATTGAAGATGCTGTTACTCAATTTTATTCCATAATTAACTTAATAATCAACAAATACGTTTCTTCGAAGCTAGCTATTAACAACTCTATCATTACACAATCATTAATGATGAACTATCCAAAATTGACTGGCTAGAAGAAATAGGAGATAAAAACATTGAAGATGCTGTTACTCAATTTTATTCCATAATTAACTTAATAATCAACAAATACGTTTCTTCGAAGCTAGCTATTAACAACTCTAGATTTCCCAAATGGTATACACGTCCATTAATTAGACTAATAAATAAAAAAATAAAAATTCATAAAAAATGGAAAATTTATGGTAGAGTGTATTACTACAATTGGTTTTCAGATCTAAGACTCGAGTGCGAAAAATTAGAAGCATCTTGTTACATATCATTTATTTCACACACAGAAGCTAATATCTCAAAAATAAGCTCCAAAAGTTTTTGGTCATTTATTCATTCAAAATATCACTCTAATACCATTCCAGACAGTTTATTTTTTGATGAGGAAAATACGTATGATGGACTTCGAATAGCTCAGCTTTTTAATAATTTTTTTGAGTCAGTTTTTGAAAAAGGTTCTGACGTTATCAATAATAATGACATTGAGGATTCCCCCGAGACCATTGTCGGACATGTTGATATAACTTTAGAAATTGTGGAAAAATCCTTACAAACCATAAATACAACGAAGGGCAGTGGTCCCGATGGCTTGCATCCTACATTTTTGAAGAAATGTTACAAGAACTTAGGTACTACTCTAACGATTCTATTTCAGAAATCCCTTAGTTCAGGGAATTTACCAAAAATTTGGAAACAATCAATCATAGTTCCAATTTACAAAAGTGGTGACAAACATAATATTCTTAATTATCGGGGTATTTCTAAACTATCTCTCATTCCTAAGCTTTTCGAAAAGATTATATACGATAAACTATTCCCTGCCATAAAACCATTATTGACTTCTTCTCAACATGATTTCATAAAGAGTCGTTGTACTGAAACAAATATTTGTGAATTCCTTGATTTTGTTTTAGACGCCATGGATCAAGGATTCCAAGTTGATGCTGTGTATACCGACTATTCTAAGGCTTTCGACAAAATTTCACATGACTTATTAATCAAAAAAATTAAGGCAATAGGAATACACGGTGACCTATTGAGGTGGCTATTTTCCTATTTACGTGACCGGTCCCAAGCTGTTGCAGTTAAAGGGTTTACTACGTCTTTTACGCCTGTCACATCTGGGGTTCCTCAGGGCTCTCACCTCGGTCCACTATTATTTAATATGTACTTTTCTATCTTAGATTTTGTGGTAATACTACTCTCATATTACCATGAAATCTTACGATTAATGATACTAAAAAATATTTACTGTTTATGATCCGACTACTACCCGCTTATGATGTATGTATTAAATATATTGTGAAAACTTAATTGGTTTATGTATGAATTGTTTGTGATGTTTTAAGTTTATTATTGTAATTCCTGTTTGTTTTCCTCAATAAATAAAAAAAAAATCATCAAGAATTACTTAAGCAACCAAACAACAGTAACGTTCCGGCAGAATGGTGTCAGAAAGTTACTGGCTAGAAAAGCTTGGTATCTAGCTAGTTATCGTCATATTTAAGGTTCTTTATTGCACCAATTACAATGAATCAAGCTTTTTCTAAACTTAAAGTGAAAAGACAAATAATAATTCCAAAAAAAAATTTAATAAAAAAAGACATTTTACAAGCACAATGGGCCGATATAGAAGTTATAGCTAATTTCGAAACGCTCGATCCATTGCAGAAAAAATATCTTGAATTTAAGCTCTGTCAAGTCCCTGACATATCATAGTGCAGCTGTCACCCAGAGTTTAAATTGACATTTGAAAAACTGCCGCTCTATCTACTCCACCGATAATCCTAAACTATATTCAGACATTCAATCCAAATAAGGTCTAAAAGCTCTGAACGGTTCTTTTACTAATGGAGAGTAAGTTTAAGGAAGTCACTCTTAGCTAATGCAGTTCAATAACCAAAATCGGTCAAGGTAAAATAAATCAGATCAATGGTAAATCAGATCGCGTAGCAGAACACTATGCGCTGGATTGATCAAGTGACTGCGACAGACAATATGCAGCGTTATATGGCGAGAGACCGTGAAGAAAGCTGTGTCCGCCCCTAACACTAATTAGCACCTCAACGTGTCTACGACCGGTCTGTCAAGAGCGAAACGACAGAGAAGAAACCATCCCTATTATTTTCTCCTTTCGCTTTACTATTGTCAATAATAGTAATATTATATATCACGTCCATATAATAACTAGTCTCATGCCACTAACTGTGGCAGAAGTGGAAATTTATAAAAATTTATTATATCCTGTATAGATTAACTATCAGATAATAATTTTGATTTTAATTTATTACAAAATGTTTTGGTCATCGATTAAGTATAATGAATATTTTATAAAAGATAAGATATTAAGATTTTTTGTTTAATATAGATGTTACATTGGCTTTTTTTTGTCTTTAAATTGGTTGTGTTCAGCCAAAAAGGTTATGGCCTGAGGGTTATGTGTGAATACACGGTGACGTTGCAATTTTAAAGTTTATCTCCTAAAAAGCAAACGGTTACCCTCATCGCCAAAGTGGGATACTATGGGATTGCGTTTGCACTCACCGCCCACTCGCACTTACGCCCTGGTACCTCTTTTTTGTTTGTTAGAAAAATTCGTCACGGACATCCCGTCGGCCAAGAAGATGATGGCCGGGGGGTTATATGGACTACCCGGCATCATAGAGGACGCTGCCATTTTAAGGCTACCCAAGAAAAAAAAATAATGGCTGTCCTCATCGCAATAGTGGCGCGTCACGAGATCGCTTGCGCATTCACCATGAAGCACCGGCAATATAAGGTCAATCTATTAAACTTGATATAAATACAAGCTAGTTTTGTTTATTAACAAATGTCAAATAATTGAATTACCTAAATTCTTATAGTTTAAACTTAACACACATGTAATATTTATTATTACCATCTAGCGTCTAGAAGTCTTGTCTCAGTGGTTTGCGTAAATTGTTTTTTTGTCCTATTTTAGTTACCGTAAGCCTCTGACACACATGTTTGAAGTAAAAACATCAACTCTGAACAATAGTAACAATATATTATGTTATCCATAATATCCTTTTTTTTGTTTAAAAGATATTTGATGTTGTTTTTTTTAATAAATTTAAAAATATAGTATCAAATATCGTGATAACTTTTTACTGACATTAACAAACGTCAATTCATTAAATTTTTCTTTCGTGATTAGGGTGATTATGGTACTCCATAACCACCCCAATCTATACTACTTTATAGAAATCGCGAAAACATATTTTTCAGTTTTTAACAAAAACTCAAAACCGCTTCACCGAATTCACTGAAAAGTAAACAGCTTTAAGTTACGTGAATACGAATCGATGGATACTACATCCACATCAATTGCGAAATTAGTCTTTAAGAAATCGTAAATACGTTGTTTTTACTTTCTTTAAAAACTAAACATCCGCAGAGTCACATAACAAATACACCGACACCATACGTGAGTGGTTTAAAGATTCTAGAATTACTCAGTACACCTCCAAACTCAAAGATATTAAAAAACTGATTTCTAAAATCAGAGTGATTCCATTAACTTTTTTAATTAGGAAGTTCATAGAGCACAAAATAAATTAAATTTGTATAAAATTTATAAAAAGCTTTAATTATATGAAATAATTATAAAATGAAATCGATTGTTATAAAAAATCAAAACGGTAAAACATTGGGACAACACTAATTGACTAGTCTCCGAGCTGTCAAAAGTGAAATAAATAGTTCAAAATAGTATACGACTATATAGAACCCTTATTTCAAGGACTGACTGTTCAAACTAAATTAGTTTTTGATGAGATTTATTGAAGGACTGAAATTAATCTTATTGACATACCTGCGATAAGTCACGTATTTGATAAGACTTATTTTGTCGTTATTGATAAATAATTCGTACGTGATCAGTTAGGAATAGCTTGTTATCTGTTAACATATGTCAAACTTGCTGTTAGCAATAAGCCTGTCATTTGTAGTATATATTTTTAAATTGTTCTTATAGAAAATCATTGTTTCGTTTTATCCAAAAATGTATGTATGATTTTTTTTTTTGTTTTTCAATCAATGAATTAGTGTATTATATTGTAATTAGTTAATTAACTTTTGTACGTTGTAAATTTTAGTGCTATGTTAGATGTTTGTAAATCGATTTAGATTCCTTATTATAAATAACAATACTTATTTTAAAATTGTTAGTACATGACCCCCACCAATTAAATTAGGGGAAATAATTTTTAATGGGTTTCCCCGTATAAACGTTAAGTCATGTTAAAAAGCTTAGGCGGTGATATATTAGCCCTTTGTAAAAAATATCTACAACCCAAAAATATACTGTCATAAGAAATTAGAAAATAGTAGTGAAATCATAAAAACATTTTTATTTAAAATTTAGCCAAGATGTCTCGCAATGTGAAAAAGTTATAAAATCTTTTGCAAAGCACAGCTTCGAAATCTACAAGTCCCTAACAAACTTTACACATTAGTGAAATTATTTTCTAATGTTGTGTTATTATGTTCACATTAGAGCAGTGAATACATTTTTGTATAATAATAGAGTAATCTTCTTTTACATAGAAAATCTATTTATTCTATATTTATTTTTGAATACCTAATAATATAAAAGTAATCTTTTCTATAATTTAATAGTTCTCGTTACAACGCAACAGCCATGCATATCACTTTGACTAGAGCAGTGGTTCCCAACCTTTTTGAGTTCATGTCCCACTTTTTCATTAGAAATCTTCAAATTGCCCCCTAAACATGTCAAAATTCCAAAATACATACCAAAATCCAACATTTTAACTAAGTAAACAGCCAATAATTTTAAAATTCGCAGTATGAAAATTCTCAAATTGCCCCCTTGTGGGGCGTACGCCCCACGTTGGGAAACACTGGACTAGAGAGTTTGTGTTGTTGAGGCGTGTAGAACTGTATCGTCTATGGCAATATTTTAGATAAAATATTTTTAATGAAATTGTATAACATGTTATCGTTTTATTATGGGAGGTTAAGAAATAATGTTAGTGACGTAACCTTGTAGTGTACCGACACAAAAAAGTAGTTTCTAATTTATCTTTACCACCTAAGTTGAAAGTTTCTTTAGCGGTATTTGTTAAACCTCCTGGATTTTCATCAAATGATTAACTTAATGGGTGAAGGTGGGATCGTTACCCCTCAATCCAAGTATTCCCATTTGTTGATTCAGTCGGGTCTACCTATCCATATTTAAACCTAATTGAATTTCAGCCTTCTTAGATCAGCGGATTTGATAAAGTACTTAGAGCACTTATTTAAGTGTTTCCTATTATTATTGTTATTATATGATTCTCCGCAAAAGTTTAGAGCATGATTTTAAAATCTCTTTATATTAAGTAAAAAACTGGAGTTTGATATGAAGAATTACAATAAGGTTATGTATTACTGGTCTCCATTTCTATTATTACTTAAATATCTTTACAATAATTAATAAATAAATGTACTGTTGCAATATAATTTTCAAAACTGCATAACTCTAGCCTAATGGTCTCAGTGCTATTGCAATAAATTTTACATAAATATGTGTGGAGATGGAGGTCTAATGATGTCACTTCACAAAACCTACACTTGTGTTTACATCGCAGTAGAAGATGTGGTATAAATAACGCAAATGTTAAAGAGCTTGTTAAATGTTATAGTTGAAGCTTTATTCTAAAAATTACGTATAGGTTCTCCATTTTAAAGTTCATGATTGAACCAAAAAGATCATCAACAATAAATGGCATTTTTATAGTTACAAACTTAAATTTAAAAAACGTTTCGTATATGCTTTTGGTTTGGCCCTAGTAAGGTTTTAAGTATTAAATTCGTTCGAGCATAAACTTTTAATAAAATTAAAAAATTTAATTTTAGAATAAAAGATGCAGTTCACAAAAAAAATATTTTTCCCAATAATATATAAAAACCAATGCTTTACATTATAATAGGTTATAATATTAAACGGGCATTTGGCTGGTAATGTCGTGTGTACTAGTTTTATCGATTTTATTGATTTGGTCATACCAACAGTTTTCTTCAGATTATCAAAAGCAATTTCTGTTAAATTTAAGGTGGTAGAGATACCTATAATTATTTGACCCTCTATCATATACAAGTTGGTTAAGACAAGAGTAGAATAAACCTCTTATAAAACATATAAGACATTTCAGAACATATAAGAGTCCCGCCTACACGAAATCTTCCTCTTAGTATGTTCTAGTCATGCTTTTCTCACCACACAGACAGCAGCATCTTGAACATCAAACCGGAAACTCCATACTTGTAGATGATCAGATAGCACCCCTTACCATCCAAAGATTATTCACTCATTCTTCTCCAAAACATTATAAAATTGGTAAATAGGGTAAATAATACACCAATATAAAGGTAAGTTTAACAAATCAATAATTTAATTAGAAATTAACATTTAAAACTAACTATTATATTCATAAAGAAAATATATATTATCTATGTACTGTAAATATTAGGCTGAATACAAACGATTATATTTGCGCAGGCGGTACACTATTGATTAAATTGTACAACACAAGTACATAAAGATACGAATAACTTTATTAATATTTTGATAATTCTTAGACAAAACGTGCTGAACACGCTACTTAAACTAATAAGAGAGACGTAGAGAAATTTTGAAAATCCTTAACTCTAACGCTTGTACAGGAGGCCGCTGTAAAATATACCTTAAATTACAGAAATAAGGTTGTAATTTCAATCAGCGACCCCATGTCCATGACAAGTCAAGCCGATGCCTTCAACACTCCTATAATCATTACTTCTAAGGCCGGTACATTATTGGCTGTCACACCGTTGTTTTTGGTGCCAAGATATATCAATCCCATTATATATTTCTAGAGAATTAAATTTATAGCAAATAACAAACCTGTGTAACAGCCATCCTTAACAATATACTTTAAGTAATAAATATTTAAATGCTCAACTATCAAATAGACTATTGCATATGAATGGAATCAATGCTACGTCATAACAGACGAGATAGAAGAACTTTTTGATAATTCTTCCAAATTTCATATTAAAACAAAATATAACAAATATAGCACAAAATAATAAAAACTTATTAGAAAATATTAGGCACTATAATCTTAACCTAAAATCACTGACTTACTACATCAAATGAATCTCAATTACAAATAATTACAGTAACTAATTTTATTACCCACATTTGACGCTTCAATATAACTTTGTAATGGCGGCAAAATATTTTATTTATTTTTTCTTTTTTTAATAACAATTACATATTTATTGTCATTATAGTAAAAAATAATAATTTTATGATTTCACTTTACTAATAAACTTCAAAAATTATTGGTGAAATTATACTGAAGATATTAAACTATTTACTTTCATTTAAACTATATACTTGTCTTATTTTATTTAGAAATTGTAATGCAACAGGAATTCGACTTATGATTTTAAAAAAAGAATAATTGAATTCAATTAACATGTTTGTATCGAAAAATTTTTTTATTCGATATTTTTAAGTCCTCATTACGAAGCTAAAACTGACAGATGTCAAATGTGGGTTATCAAAATGACAGTACTGCAATTTAAACATCAATTCACCTTCATTATAACGTATATCTCACTATCGTATTTAATAAAACGTCTAAACTATGTTTTAAATGCGGCTCAAGAAAATATCAGCGTTAATGCCGAAGACCTATTTGTTCTATAGAAAATATGTGATCTATATTTTGAGCTAAATTGGTACGTCCTTACTTTATTGTGACAATGTCATATAAATTATAACTAAAAAGGAATTTTGTGTAACATACAAATAAAAAGGAACTTTGGCACATTATTTAAATTAAAATTTAGTGCAACAACTCATACTAGTGCTAGTGATGCGACTCGAGACCTGTTTTTACTCGAGTGACTCCAGTCAGTTGGTTAACTCGTACTCGATTGAAAAAAAAATAACTCGAGTCGCTACGCACTCGAGTTACCATATCATCTCAGCACTTGATTTTGTCGCTTAGGTGTTTGATTATAGGTAATTATAGGTATATAAGTAATAGCAATATACAACTCGAGTGACATTTTTTACTCAAATTAAATTTTTTATTCGAGGGACTCGAGAATAATTCGAGTGAGTTAGTAAAATTACTCAAGTGACTCGGGTCACAAAGTCTTATCAAGTCACATCACTATACTGTGCCTACTATAAAAAAATTGAAACATGTCACAAAGCTAAAATGTCAAATAGATAAAAATCAAGATCAAATCTCAAAAGCATTATTATAATATTATTGCGTTCGATCTCTTCTCGTCAAACCATTTTTCCTATACTATCCTATTGCACAAATAATATTGCCATAACATAAAAAATAAATAATGTATTGCTTAATTTAATTATTAAAACTAATTAACAATTTAAACTCGAAAAAAATAATGGAAGAGGAAAATTAGTTAATTTAATTTTTTTCATATTCAATACATATATTTACGAATGGCAATACAATTTTTGCAATCTCACTTGTACCGAAGATTTAAGATTTGAGTAATTTATTCGCTCGCTGGTTTGCAACTGCTATACGAGTCTCGTTACTCTCACCCTATAAACATAAAAATATATGAGTTTTACTTATATATATGTATATATATGTTAGTATATGAAATATTGTTTTTTTTCAATGTACAGAAAAGCTATAACTATACATATATAAATATTTTATTGCAATAAATTTATTTCATTAACTTTTCTTTTTGTATACTTTTGTAATTAGTTCTAGTTATAGCTTTTCATAGTGCAATATTTACACTTAAAATCAAAGCCTATTTTAAAAGCAATATTTGAATGTGTGCTTTTTATTATCTAAGTTATAGATATACATATAATTAAATAGTTTTTACGAGGTCCGCTATTTTGCTAGGCGGGTGGAGCTTAGAAGAATTTTTGCTGAATGAGTTTAACATACTTGTAAAATTAGCATAGTAAATAGTGGGTATAATCTTAATCCTAATAAGAACTCGCGCGTGCAATTTCAAAACGTTCCACATGTTAACTCTATGGAACATACTTTGACCATTTAATAAAGAACTACAATCACAAATGTCACCAAGAAACTTCAGAACCAGTATGTCACTGTCCTCAAAAACTCTGTAAATTTTCGACATCCTACCATTATTCGTCTAGGAGTAGTATTAGTAACGAAACAAATTTTTGACCAATAAGATTTCATATGACTTTTATATTTTAAACCTGTATATGTATATCTATAATTTAAATATAAGCTATAACTTGAAAACTGTGCATAAAAAGTATATACTCACTTTTTTCGTCGGAGGGCTGTTAGTGTTAGTATGTGTGTTTGTGTGTCTCGTGGTTGAGGCAGAGGTTGTGAAGAGAAAATACTTATTTTAAAGACTCGTACTTCTTTACAGTTTTTACTCAATTACAAGTCCTTTTTTTATTACTTACTTACTTTTTGAGGGGGCGGCAACTAATTACGATTTTATGACAAAAGAAAAAATTCTATTATATAGTATTTTATTACTTAAAGTATGGATGTTATTTTCACATTTATTAACTTAAATTAACAAATAAATAAATAAAAAAATTACGACTATGAAATAAACATAAGAATATTAAAGTAAATAATCCGTTAATATTGTTATTTAAACGCTTATAATAGTAATTATTGAGTTTTACATATTCATAGAAGCAGATATGTGTTTTAAGGATATGCATTTATCTGTACTTCATGATGGCGGCAATATTTTGACAGATGTCAAATGAAAAAAAAAATACGTTTATAAATATACTAAATATAAAATTGCGTTTAAAAACAATTTTTTTTATTTTTTTTATATAGCCCAATATGACATAGATGCTCCTATGAAATGTCAAAAATGAGATCCGTTGCTCAGATTCATGAAACATGAAACACCACGAGACGAACTCATATAATACTTAATTCAAAACTATTATCACATTTCAACTCATCCTTTAGCCTTACCTTATCTTAAAATTACTACTTTATATTTATGTATTTTTAAAGATAAAGAATAAATGTGGATTTTATAGATACAGAGTACTAGTGTTGACACATGCTTTATATTTTCTAATAAATTTTAACAATGGGTAAATGCATTTTCACAAAAATAAAAAAAATCTCATTATTCAACTTTCTATGTAGCTACAAGTTATAACAATAGATGATTTTTTTTATTGGTCTACTAAAAACGAGCACCAAACGTATTCAAAATGTTAACGTTGAGCGTTTACACAAAATCAAATAGTATTTTCATTATATTAGTATAGAAGACTAAATAAATATAAGAGTTATGGCCGGTTGCTACAATACTGAAGGTACATAAGGATTACATATTTATAAAAAAAATACAGCTAATTAAAAGAAATTACTGGCCAATAATAAGAAATACAAAGTATTAAATAAAAAGGTACAATATCCTAATCTCATAAGAAAAAAAATAAATAAATAAAAATTAATTCGATATTTGAATTTCGTATCAACTAATGTCTTAACGCAACCGGCCGAACCACGAGACCGTGTGTGTGTGTGCCGCCGTCGTTTACTTGAGGAGCTCGTGTGCGCGCTGATTGGCCAGCGTTATCCTCGTTTCGTTCGATTCGCCCTACGATACAGAATACCATTGTCTTGCATTGTAAAACAATCCATTTACAACTCAATGTCATTTATGACCTTGAATTTAATTCCAAATTCAAGTTGGAAATGGAATTCAAATTTTGTCTCAATGTCACTGGTATGACCTTGAATTTAATTCCAAATTCAAATTGGAAATGGAATGCAAATATTGTCTCGTTGTCACTGGTATAACATTGAATGTTAATTCCAAATTCAAATTGGAAATGGAATGCAAATATTGTTTTAGTATTCGAAATGTGATGAGGTGTTACTGATGGAGATTAGTTTGGAAATGTTAGTAACTAATGGTATTTAAATGATGTGATGTGTCCTGGAGTCTGGGTATGTTTGAGGTATTATTAGGAATTTCACAACATCCAATCTATCCGCTACTATGTATGAAAGATCATGCTTGTGAAGGAAAAAATAAGTGAATTTTATATCAGAAAGCATCACTGAAATTTAGAAGGCCAATAAGCAATAGACATTAGTCGCGACAGACGTTTGAAATTTTAAATTCACATCCATTTCTAAGTGACACTAACACTAAAACGGTGAAAATGTTGTGATATACAACAAATGAATTTATTATGAATTAATAAATCCATTTACAAATTTAATAGTAAGTTATTAAAAATTTGTAATTTTAATTATATTATTACATTACAAATGCTTAAAAAAATCCTCATTTTCATATATATTCTAATTACATAAACGAGTATTTATAATTCTTTTGGATATTTGTATTTCAACAGAGTTTTAAAACCAATAGAAATTGAAAAAAAATCAATATTATAACTTTTACTGAAAAAAGTCAAATCTCCTTATCCTTTATTACCCAGAAATTAAATAAATTCAATTTTCAGATTTAAATTCAATCCATTACCATAAAATCAACCCAAAATATTTTATGAGGATAACAATAAAAAAAATCTGTTGTATAAAACCCCGGGACAGATACATCCAACATTCACACCATAACATCCATAAGTTGGATGTATACACCCAATATCCATACCATAACATCCTATGGCAGGATGGATACACCCAACACCCACTAACCTTGCGGTTGATACGATCGATCTGTCGATTCTGGTTCTCCAGCTCGGAGCCCATGTCTATGGCCATGTTGCGCAGGTTACCGATCATGGTGTTCACTTGGCCCATGTTCTCTTCCATTTCGTCCTCGCGAGCGTCGTTTGTTATCCTGGAATATGTAATTGAGGTTTTGTGTTTTTTATATATAATACTAGCTGTGCCCAGCGGTTTCACCAGCTTATAATCCTAATACTATTGAGTGCTTGAGCATTCTTAGTCAAAGTCAGTAAACAACGCATTTTGAAAAAAATTCGTATAAATTTCGTCTTTCCTAATTAGAAAATAAATTTTAAATCCATTCATTAATTTCGAACTTTTCCATCTTATAATATTCATATTGATAACACATGTACATACTAAGTTAGGGGTTTTGAATGAAAAATATTTCTAATATAATATTTACTTAAAAAGTAAGATCATTAAAACTTGGATAATGAAGTTCCTCCCTTAATTAATTAATATATGATGTACCATAGAAAGCTTTTAGATACGTGAGTACGTAATGAGCGGACCGGTCAGAGGATAGATCAAAAAGTTCAAAAGCGAGATATAAGGTATACATATAAGTTGGCATTTTTGTAACTTTGTATTTATAGAGCTGAAAATGTAAAGAGAAACTATTTGCAATTTATGGTTCAGATTATATAACACAAATTTAAAGTGAAAAATAATTTCAAAACTTGACAAGTGCAATTTTTTATATATTATCTTTTATTACTTCTACTTTTTTATATTATTTTTACATCCTTTTTTATAAATCATATTTTATGTATTTAAAGTAATGTTGCGTTCTTTATGAGTTTGAAGGATTTAGCAAGTTAAGAATTTGAAAAACTACCCTCATTTATATATCTATTAATGACTCTTTTGACTAAGAAAATTATACCAATAAATGTATTTGAACCAACCTGCCAATGTACCCAGCCTGAGGGCCGATACCATTACGCTCATCCATCACACGCTGAGGCTGGTTGTTCACAACCTTACCATCGTCATTGCCCTTCCATGTCCCGTCATCCTCTTTGAAGGATGCTCCCCTGGAATTGGATTATTGAATATGAAAACGAATGAAATTTTGAATTTTGAATTGAAATGAATGATTATTGAATATGAATATATGATGATATTGCGATATCCAAAAAATCCAATATCCCGTTTGTGTTAACCTAATATCATCGATAATGCGAACGTACTTGTTGCAGGGAAGAACGCAAATGCCACAACACTTCTCCATGCCGGAGAGATTCTTCTCAGCCTCACGCATATCCGCGTTTATCTGGTCCATGCCCTCCTCAATCCTGTCCAATTGTTCTGTCCACACATACCAACAATTAAAAAAATATCCTTTCACCTAACTAGAATCTGTGTAAAGCTTCTAACTGTTTGATAAATCGCGATTTTTTTTAATTATTGTAAATTCTCAACGCCCTCGACAAAATATCGGAGATAAGCGTAAGACATGTGTTTTTCAAAGTTTCATTTATTATCTACTCATGCATTCCTTCTATAACAGCAACAACTCTACGTTAAGAAGCGTCTAGTCTCTTAATTCTTTTCGTTTTATGTCTTACACTTGGTCCGATAAAAACTGGTAACTATTAAAAAAAATTACCTTTGATTATAATGATGTATGTGCTGAGACTAAGTGATAAAAATATCAATATACTTTATAACTAACATTTAGACAATATAAATATACTATTCATGCAATCAACAGCAAGTTTTAAAAAGACGTGCATAGCTAGATGCGTGAAAAACTAAACAAAACAATACAGACGATAAATGACTTTAAAGAACATCATCTCCATATCGTCGCGGTAAATTATGGAGCGGGAGTTTATTGTCTATTAAATATCTATTTATTTATGATGGTGACATTTTTTACCTTAATATGTTATCCGTTATTATTTATCTGTTAGCACGTTATATTAAACGGATATTAAAATGTTATATATCATTGCCATTCAATGATTTTTTCGTAAACATTTTGAACTGGCATCAGACAAAAGCCTCACTATGTTATGGGGTGATGTAAAAATTTTCTACTAGATGCTTACCGCCCTGTTCATCCAGCATGACCAGGGTTTTCATGCCCACCTCGTGACTCTACAACACAATAATGATGTCACTATAGCTCGCCAAACGAATGCGGTGAGGAGGCAGGGGCGGCGCGCGCGCTCACTTGCGGGCGTGCGCCTCGCGTCTTCCGCCTCAACAACTCAACTCAATACAACTCAAACTGACAACTAAACAAAATAAAATAATACATGAATATGGTCACGGTGAGCCGCGCTAAGGCAGGCGGCAACTCCTCCGTAATGGTTAATGAAAGAGACTAGCATATGAGCATTTGATAAGCAATTACTAGTGATACGTGATATTAGCAATAATTTTTATCAAATTTATAAAACTAATATGGCGTGGAGGAGCGCGGAGGCGGTGCCGCCGGCCTCGCACTGACACAGATCGCATCGAGCTAACAGTTACAGACCTACGGCTCTAACATTAACAATACGCTGCTAGCCATGGAAATGAAGGCGTATACCATTTGCTCTTTACGTCAACAGACACGGTAAACGCGCATCATATCAGTACCGCAGATTAGAGAAGAGGAGTAGATTTGGAAAGATAAATAAATATACCTATAAAAAGCGTTCCGATAGATAATATCAACGGAAGAAAAAAACAGATTGCGCAGCTCATACAAATTAAATCTTCAGCAAAAGATAGAGTACAGTCTTTTGCGACAATTAGCAACGAACGGCCATCGGGCTTCTATTTACACTATATTTTCAAAGTCAACCCCATCGAAACATAGAAACATACGCAACATCGATCTGAGATAAGTCGTTATTCAAGAGAAACGTCAAAGAAAAACAAAGAGATTAATTTATTAACTGCACATTCAACACAGACGTTCTCAGGGTTCGACTACCCAGTGTTCAGTTAAACTCTTACCGCCCTGATGACTCAACATATGAAGCGCTTGCCCCCCGGCGTCCTCGCTCTATACATAAAATACAAATCAAAATAATATATCGCAGGAGAGAGTATCGGGGTGTGTGGGGTTGCGTCGTGCCGTGTCCGCACAACGCGCGCGAGTGCGGGGCGTGCGGGCGAGTGCGTGGCTGCTGGCGGCGTGACGGCGGGTACACACTACTCGAACAACGACATGCATGCAGTGAAGCTTGCAAGTAAAACCAGATTCAGTTTTATCTGTGCTCAGTTTCATATGAATCATGATTATTTTGTGTAATGTTAAAGAGTCGTGCGTTGAGGAGAAGCGTTTCGAATTTACTTCGCTCGTTATTATTTATAAATAGTCATGTGAATTAGGTATGTTGTCGATTAGTCGAGTACGAACATCTGAAATGCAGAATGTAAAGTTTCGTACAGACAAAATTACTTGGTAATGTCAATTTGTTAATCCTAACCGGTATCGATAGCTGATAGTTGTGCAAATTGGTGTTATCTACATAACGTATTATAATTATACAAAGATGTGGGTTTTCCGTGATCATAGCAGTGTGTGTCATAAAATGTTGACGAAAGAAGTTAAAGGATGCCCGCACCTTTGCATTGCAACTTTATTCTCATTCAAAGTACACATTAGCTGCGATACCCCCTTAAATTCTTCGTTATCGGCGAGCCCGTCTCCGGGCAGGCTGAAATCCCTACTACTCTTCAATAAAATAAGAGAAAAAGTAAAATAGATAAAATTGTAAATTATTTAGTGTTGCAATTGCAATTCACTCACCTCCCTGGTCGTCTAGAGCGACCAGAGTACGAATGCCGGCCTCCTTGCTCTACACCAGCCGCAGAAACAAAAAGTCAAAGAGCATGTTAGTTGTGAGGGGTACAGTGGAGTGTTAGGACAGTGAGTCGGGCCCGAGAGACTCCGCCAGTTAGATTTCTGGCATTTACGTGTAATCGAAGTCAAAAACGGTGTAAGGAGGACATTTTCATATTATATGCGTCCAAATTATTTGTAAATATTTAGCTTTATGAAAATATCCTCCATAACTGGTCAACTGTGTCACTTTGGAGTTATGAAAATCTGTACTGTGTTTATACTTGAATCGAATTTTGATACAGATTAACCACATATATCTGAAAATATAATAACGCAAATAATTTTTGATAAAACAGAACATTGTACAAAACAAAAGAGTACTTATTGTTTAATCGAAGAAAGAAACTCAAAAAGGATATAAGAAATAATCGCATGTACAATCTATTCGTCTGTATTTGTCGTGAGAGTTGGTTAGGTGTAGCTCGATTCATTTGTTGGAGTTGAGTAGTAGGTATGGCGTGTGGTTACGCCCATATTGGCAGTATTGTGAATGTTGGAGAAGGCAAGAAAATCAACAACATAATATAATACAGTCAAGTCAACAACAGAGAACAGCCACTACACAGAGACCTACAACAAAGATCAAACTAAAGAATATAGAGAACATAAACTGAAGAAAGAATACATCTCGGTACATAGATGGGATGTTCATTGAAGCAGTTTTATATTCTTTTATAAGACAAATCATATATTAAGTATTATTTATTATCAAAATCATTATAAATGGGAAAGATAGGGGAACGTGCTTTGGAAGTAGTGAGAATTGCCTTAGAGGCGAATTAATATAGAAATAGAAAGATACCCTCAAATCAGGATAGATTTTAAAGCAAGCCCAAGCACATACATATAGGGGGGGAAGCAATCTGGATCCTATAACTTTCTATAGGGGTGGAAAGAAGTATTCTGAACTAAAAGGAAGAATTTGATATTTATCTATATATATGGGCTTTCATGCTATGGATTTGGTAACTTTAAAATAGGCTATATTGGACATATATTTTGGTTGTTGACAGGTAATTCAGTCTAAATGAAAAATGTCTCTGTATACTAAATTTGCGTTTGACAAGTTTCGTCCAATTTTCCGACTTTCAATCAACTGTCAACACCAATTTCAGGGTTAAGGAGTTTAATCACTGACATTTAGTTAACATCGCTACAAATAACACAACGGTCTATAGAGAACTAACAATGTCGGTAACAAGTAGGCACGGAGCATGCAACACCCAATGGTTAGTATAAATACATATTTTGCAGGGCAAAATCATAATAAACAAAAATAAAAAAACATGACCGGATATCTACAATAGATATACATACACATCGAATAGACAACAATAGCGACATTGATCACACAACAGCCAAGATTAGCAGAGGCTGCGCCCTAAAGGGTACGGGGGGCTTGGAGACCAAACCGAGCTTGGGGCTACATCCAGGACACTTCGCTATACCCCTCACTCCCTCGCATCGAGAACACCTCTCTCACAGATTATAAATAATCACAACGGAACACAACATAAATATTCAAAACTATCGGGAATAACATAAACTTGATTAAAATAACACGTCTAATTTACGAAACCGCATATACTATTGCCAATAAATAAAATAACTCTCTCCAGTGATTGTTTCGCTTGCAATACCAATTAAATAGAAACAATTAATATTAATAACCTGAAATATAATTATTAAACAAATAGCATTTTCTAAAAAATTCTTTAAGTTACGGGTCGGGATCAGAATATTGGGACTGAGATAAAAATTCTGGAAGGTATTCTCGACATTTTATAATTATTTAAATTTTATTTTAATATATATATCATTAGTTAGCAACTGCTGTAAAACTTCATTGTCAATAATAATTATTGTGTTACAGCATTTGCCATTTATTTTAATTAAATTATAATCTAAAATATATTTTCCATCAGAAAACTTACCTCCTCGCATAGTTGCATCATACGACGAGTGGATTCCAAGGACTGTAATTGAAAACAAAATGTTTAACTTTTGTCGTATTTTATTTTACTAAAGTAGAAGCGTCCAACAAAAAACAAAACAAAATACGAAGTCTACAAATTCCAAAGAAGGTAGATGTATTATCTTCGACAGTACTGATGTAGAAACCAAAAAAGGACTCTCATTTTGGGTTTGAAACCCTACGTGCAAACGGTGCAACCACATCAATAACTGGCGAAATTCGATTAAGAAGGTGTACTCAGACTCTAAATTGCACAGTTGCGAGTCGAACCCAAAACCCTAGAATGGAATCAGGATATTAAACCACTAGACTAGGTAGAAATCAAAATGTCTCAAAGCATATTCTAAATCTTTTGTGGGGACTCATCATCTAACGTTGTGTCTATCACTCCCACGCATAACGGTCAATGGCCGCCAAAAGTAACAATACTTACATCATCGGTCACTTGGCCGGCTCGTAGTTGCAACTGTTCGAGCTCGCTGCGCGGCGCGGCGCCATTTTCTGGGGGAGGCGTTGCTGAAGGCATCCTGAAATACGAAGGTATTACTTAAAAAAAGTTAACCAAAATATATTATTAATAGATCTTCGTCCATTTTCAAAAGAAGATTGGATTGCAAAATATCTACTTATTGCATTTAAGTAAAATGGCTATGAATGAGATTGAATTTTAAAAAAAAGTTTATTTCTAAGAAATATTATCTGTTCGAAGTATAATTTTCAGACAAAGAAAGACTTACACTAGTAAAAACTTAAGGAAATTTTGTATGTCATATAAACCTCTGTAGATAATTATTATTAATATATATTAATGCAGATAATATTTTATTCAAAATTATAGGCACCTTACAGCCTTAAACCATCTGTTAAAGGTTACTGTCTCTTCACGAATAATTGTGATATTATGTTTTCGATACTAACCTGTCGTAATGGTAATGGTAATCTTTCATAGTATTAACTTCCAATCACTGATTTATTTAATAGTAACAATAATATATAATAGTAACTGTATTTAGAAAATAGTTTAAATCAAGAAGGTAATAGAAACAAATTATAATTTATGTTTGACATTTCTTATCATGTTACAACAGACCGTATGCAGTTTGTAAGTCAGTGGTGAATGAATTCTTATCAGTAAAAAATGTTTAAAGTGAGAATGAAAAATTAAAAAAAAATATTGTCGAATAATAAACCAAAATAAGTCGCAACTCATGTCATAAAGTTGTTAATATATTTTTAATAAAAATAGAAATCTCCAACTTAATTAAAATATTCATACATTCAATCGCTTTAAAACAGTTGCGCAATTACTTTTGCATTGTCATCCGTCCCTACACGACCACCATGTTGTATAACCATGAACCGGTAGAATTCTTCCCTCTCACTCCCACACAGTCCATGCCTAACACAAATCGAGCTACCAGTTTCAGGCCGCGCTTGAAGAATCGCGCATGTCTACCAACATTATAACTTTCGCCTTATCTGTATTTTGAACTTGTCAATTGTCATTAAAACTTGTAAAATCATAATATTTTGTTATTTGTAAAGACTGAGAATATGAGTAACTTTGACACTAAGAAATTTATTAGTGAAATTAAGAAAAGGCCCTCAATTTGGGACACATCGTCAATTGAAAATACAAACAAGGAGCTAAAAAGACGCAACTGGAATGAGATAGTTGCATTATTTGGAGGAGAAAATATATCATCGAGTGATCGACACCTTCTAGGTAATTTCTTTGATGATTATTAAGATATATCTATATATATATATAATACCGAAAACGTTAACCCCAGACTTTAGGCATAACCTTATTAAAAATTGAAAACATAGATAAAGATTGACAACTTAGGAGTAACAAGATACAAATAATTGATTTCATTAATATATTTTATAAAAGTTATTCCATTATAGATATTGTGTATAAAATTATCTTAAGAAAGAAATTTTAATGCTATAACATATCTTTTACAGGATTAACTTTACAAAAAAGATGGAAAAACATAAGAACTTGTTTTGCAAGAGAACTAAAACGTCAAAAGAACTATGGATCTGGTGCGAATCGTAAAAGTGAATATGTTTATTACAAACAGTTGCTATTTCTATCCAATGTAATGAACATTGCAGAAAAAGAAACAGACGATGAACCAGAATATGTGTATTATGATGATAATGAAATAGAATTAAACCAACCATCCATTGTACCTGAGAGTAAATTTCAACCTAAAATTGAAAATAAATTTAAACGTAAATTAGTTGATGAGGAAGACACTATAGATGACAACGAAGATAATGAGGATCGTCTTTTTCTATTATCGTTACATGAAACTTTAAGAAGGATTCCCAAGAATAAAAAAATGGCAGTTAAAATTAAGATGCTATCAATTATAAATGATGCAATAACTGAAGCTGACGCAGACTGAATAAATTATATAGTGTTGTTAAATATCATAATAAATTTATTAGTCAGGTATTTAAATATAAGTCTTGACTAACTGTATATCAAGAGTACTGTAATTTTTTTACAATAATGCATAATTAATAATTTATGTTTTTGTTAAAATAAATACAATACAGGAAATACCCTAATTTTAAATTAATTCCAAGATTCTAATTCACATTCTTTTTACAATAACAATTTGGTTATAGAGTATTACCATATTTTTAAATTTACTATATTTTGCATAAAATTATTGTTCTATCTTAAACTTAAACTAAAAAGTAATAATATGATTATGTCAAAAAAGAATAATAATTAAATGTTTAAAAAATATTGTATCATTATTTAAATAAATGTAGTTTATAAAAAATGGAGTAGTAATGAGGCCCTGACATGAACTTTTAAAACTGTCATGAACTTTTAATACTTTCTTGTTATTTAAAACCTTTGAGTTCTTATAAGAGCAATCATTTAGTAACACCTCAAAATCAAAGTTAATCACAGAAATTTGAGTAAAACAATATTGTTTTATATATGTTGTGGTATGAAAAGAGAAAAATTGTTGTAATAATATTATTTAAAAAAATTGTGGTAATTCCCTAATGTTATTCTTTTATGAAAAAACTTACATGTATTTAACATTGTTAAGGATTAGAAAACAATCAAGTTGTGTTTGTATATTAGTATAGTTATTCTGCACACACAATACTAGACAGATTTTAATAAATTTTTGTATAAAGGTTATTGACCTAATTAAGATTTATGATACTACAGATAATTTCATCATTGTTACGGAACACAAGCTAATATGATCTAAAATTATAATACAACCTTAATACAATAAAATGTATGGAATTGTAATAATATCTTATTATTTGAGTCAATCAAGTCTGCGAAGTCGACACAAGCTAGTATGCAATAACTTGGATAACAAATTGTTATATTGTGTCTATACAAAATAAAAATATATTATAGATAACAAACTTTATTTTAGCAAGGTAACAAATATACGAAAAAGAGATATAGGTACTAAAAGCTTCTAAATAGATAGAAAAAATATATGAATTTTTGAAAAAACTTTGGAAATAGATAAACAGAATATATAATGACATATGTAAATAAGAACATGCTATCCGATGAAACGTCAGATATTTTATATACTATAATGAACTTTGAATAATGTAAATATAAATAAAAGGGTGGTAACGACCTTGAGCGTTCAAACAAAGGAGGGAAGCAAACTGCGCCACTAAGCCCCCTTATTAACGATTCGTGATCTTGATACGAATTCGTTATACTTAAATATTCATGAACCAGTAACGAGTGCCTATTAATAACGAAAATAAGGATATCGAGAATTGTATTACCATTATAGATAGAATATTACTTATATAATATTCATAAATGAAATCTCCATACTTAGGGTGTAATTCAAAATGATCGAGGTTTTTTTTTCCCGGAGTTGTATTCAATGATTATTGACGGTCATTTTTATACCGTTGGAAAAAATGCCCCTTTTGGAATTAATAATTACGTATATAATTAATGAAATATAATTTTGTAATATGACAAAGAATTTTGGAATCTGCTAAATCATTTTTGGTTGGTACAATATATCAGAAATACATATTTCCTAAAACCACATGGAATTTCCTGAAATATATTCCAATATTTCTAGGATATTTTGAGATTTAATATATTTTTTTAATTTTGTATTTTTTTTGGTCTCATGTATTTGAAAACGACAGTGGTTTGATTAGAAAAAATAGGTCTCTAGTTAACATGCTATAAACCTTTGACAGACATGCAATGGCGTGCTTTAACCGACCTTAGACTAAACTAGACCCGTAAACTGGATATAAAATAGAAATGTTGAATAAAATATCGATAATAACATATAACTAGGTAAATAGGTTAAATTAGTAATAACAGATAAAGAATATTTTAACAGAATTGCAAATAATAATAATAGAAATTTTAAATAAAAAAAAAAAAAGAAATGTCAAATAAAATAACAATAACATTATAAGTAAATAAATAGGTCATATTAGTAGTAACAGATAAAACATATTTTAATAGAATTACAGAGAATAGTATTGTCTATAATAAACATAAAACAAAATGGTGGACAGACCAAATAAGGTTTTATACGCAAAATTCTTTTATTGTAACCTAAAAATAGCTGGTGATCATGATCTTCATTCGCAGAGATAGGGTGAGAGTTCGTAGGGGTAAAATCAATAGACGCGCGCAGGTCTCCATCCCACTCGACACACAACTTATACGTTATGAAACTTCGTTATGCGGAAACTTATCACAAGTCAGCTAACATTTTACATTAGTAATGTTCAAATATAGTCTAGACTCAGGTCTAGACTATGTTCTGTACTTGATATGCTTATATGTATATATTAAAAAATATTTAACAGGATATATTAAATTTATATATTTACTATTAAAAATTTTGGTTAGGTTACACCATGTAGGTTTTATTTTTGTATTTTTTAAAAGAATTCATTATATAAAACCTTGAAAATATGTATATTTTGACGTTGGATTTCAAGATTGATTATTCTGCGGTTGGCTTAAGGATTTGTGACGTCATGGATACATTTAAATTAAATTAAATAATTAAATTTAATTAAATAATTTAAATAAGTTTATTATTTTTTCTATATTATTATAGAAGAATGAAAACCTCAAGAAGTAATAAGAATGATCGGAGATTTGACCTTAAATACAAAAGGAAATAATAAATATAAATATATATTAAATATCACTGCTGCGAAAGTATGATTTACAGATATCAAGCAAAATACATGTTTTGATAAAGTATTAAATATATACTATAATCTTTACAAGCTACGTTAAATGTTGTGATAAATGACCTTAAAAGCTAATTCAAAGGTCGCCGGTAGGTCTCACACGGAACAATTTCTAGTGTGATCCATATTCTTGATTAAAAGTACCTTACTTTGTGTTTTTAATCCATAGTGTGGATTGGTTTCTCTTAAAAATTAAAATAAATTAAATTTAAAAAATATAATTTTACGGCTTTACACGGTTTCCAAACGAATTTAGGACTAGACTACAATCATTGTTCACTTAAGTCAAATGTCATCGCGTGCTTAAAATTGAAGGTTTTCGCGGTCTTTTTAAACATGCTAGTTCTTTATGAAAAATAGTACAATTAAAAAAATAAAATCATAAATGAAAACTTTTAACGGTAGCAGTCAAATATATTTTTTTTCATATTTCTCGAATATTGTCAAAATAATACATGTAGCTGTATAATAAAGGTATAAGTTAACATATATATATATATATCAAAGTCGAAGAAAATTGTCTTAAAAGAGATATAGGTTTTTCTAATATATTATGTACCTATATTCGAACAGCAAACACAAACGAATAAACTCATTGAAACCTGATTTTCGTTATTAATAATAACAATATTTATCTTTATTGCCGTTCTGTCATACATTCCTTAAAATTAAGATACACTACTACACTTTTTGTGATAATTGTAGGAAATTTATAATTTCTACAACATGTAGTAATTAAACAAAAACATAATAACAACGAGATAAGTATATTAAATAATTAGTAAAACTATGTCATCATATTTACAGCATATTTGGACATTTAAGTGGCGCTTAAACGTAAATTGGGTCACATTGCCATTACTCCCGGATTGTTGTGACGCAGTCAAAATTCGACTTTTAGCTTTAGGAAATTTGATTTTTTCTTGCCTACTTTAATCTTTTGTAAAATTATAGTTATTGTCATTATAATGTTTTTACAAAATTTATAAACTGTAGTGTTTTTTTATATTGGGAGTTTTTAAGAGAGATTTTTGCTTGTTCCTTTGTAAAATTATTAATGTAATAATAGTTCAAACAAGAATTGCTGAGGACATTTATAAAAAAGAATTATTAGAAACGTAACACATGACCACGAAGGTTGTATTTTCTTATTATAATTTATTTTTTATCAAGGTAAACACATAAAAAAAAAATAAAAGTCAAGTTTCCACAGATAAATAAAAATCTATTAATTCCGTATTAATAATATGCATCGGATTTCCTATACCATATATTTACTTCTCATGGTTAATCTAAAATCTAATAACTGGAGCGCGCTCTACTTGACTTTCGCTAAAAAGGAAAGCGTAGCTATTTCTATGTATGATATTCACTTAAAGATATATATATATATATATATATATATATATGTATATAATCACTTAAAAATATATATAAATATGTACATGACAAAATTAAGAGTTTTTTTGGTCGATACATAAATTCGTGCGCTACGGGAAAAAAATTTGTAAAGAAATTTTGTAAATTAACATGGTACATATTTTTTTCCTGGCAATATACAAAAATATAATTCGGTATTGTAATTATAACCCAAATAAGGATTTATATATAATTTGGGAGATCGAAGAGAGAATCCGAAAACAGTTAGTATAAAAAAATTGTATTGATTACGATTTATTTATATATTTTTTTATTACATTTTATTTATTTTAATATATTATTGAATAAATTTATACAATGTTATACGAGGCCAGTTTAATGTTAAAAAGGCATTCTCTATCTGTCAGCCTTAAGATGTGCAAGAAAAAACGGTAATAAAATACATTATATTTAATTGAAATCAAATCATTGACGAATAAAAATAATGTAGGGCATATAAGAACGGGAAAAATGATAAAAATAGACATTTGAGAGGGTTTGAAAAAGAAATATTTGTCGATGCAGGAATAAAAAACCTAATATAAACATTTCAAAAACTATTGTTTAATTTATGGATTTAATGCAGGTAAACATACCAGAGCAATAAATATTTTCAATAAATATTTATAATACAGATTTTGCATTATTAGCTTATAATCTGTATTATTTTATTTATTTATTTATTTTTATGGTTTTTTATTTACTTATTTATTATAAAGCGATTTTTTTTTGTTCAGACGAGTTAATATTTCTAACTTACTGGATGGAATAAAAAAACTGTTTATGATAGGCAGGTTTATGAGAAAGGTTAAAGGTATCATACAGTAATATTCTTTATTATCTTAATAGTATATAAAAACGTTCGTTCTCGAGTGTAACCACGAGTTACAACTAGTGTATTATAATATCGAACGGATACTACTTTGGCAGGCACCGCCCCTTCTGTCAAGAAAAACCCGATCGAGTTTCCACATAATAACGAGCAATGATTCTGTTACGAGTACGATTCAAAATGTTTTCTTTTTATTTTTCTTTTATTTTATTGTTAAATGTTTTATTTTCTTTATAATAATATCATTATATTATTAAATAATTTATTTTTCTTTAAATAAAATGAGCTTAGTTTCGGCTAATTTGTAAAGAGTTAAAATGACGCATCACGGATAGTACGTTTTAGTATAGGGCTGGACCTAAGACAGGACCGACCACCAAAATCGAAGCGAGCGCTACCAGCGCCAAGTCTTAGGGGCACCATAGTTGTTAAAAAAAAAAGGGCATATATATTTTTGTATAACAATAGATATGTACAAGAAGTCAGCTTTAGTTTGGTTTTGTTCCATCCTGCAGCTAACCTTTTGCACTGAGCACTGGTCCAGAAAGTTACTTAGGACATATCTGCATATAGAATAAAAAATTAATGATTCATGAACTAAGGTCAGCTACATTTTTCTGTAGTTCTTTCTTCTTAATTTCAGGAATAAAATGATAATACTTCTTCAGGTATTATCATTAGTTTATCTACATAAAGCTTTGTATCAATATGAAACACAAAAAAAAGTTTCATTATAATGTAAAAAAAAGTAGGACTTAATATGTGTATATTATATGTGTCAGTAAAGTGAAATCTTCATTTTAATGTTTGCCATTTATTATTATTAATTTGTAGATTAAAAACGATAAAATTTTCTGAGAAAGTAGGGGTTAAGACTTATTAAGTCAAAAAACCACAGTAACGGAGGGCCACAATATTTGTATTAGGTATGTCAAAAAATATATTATGATATACAAAAACATACTTTAAGTTATAATGTTAACATCTCATCATATGTTATTGAAAATATTAAATTGTATATTATTCTATTTAATAGTAGTTATAAAAGTAATAATATATTTTATATTAAAAATAACCTGGACTAAAATTTATATGAAATTTCAATGACAGTATAATTTTTAGAATATAAGTTGATTTTTGCGAGTATCTCAAATGAATAAAAAGAAGACTCAATATTTTAACAGAGTAATATATTGCATATTATTTTATATAACACAGGAAGTATATAATTTATAATGATTTGTATTATGTTATTTACAGCTTGCATTACAATACCTAGAAGCACATTATGACTAATAAGTAATTAATTGAGAACATTACAAACCTTGATCAGTTTTAAGATCTGATAAAACTAATCATATTTAATAAAATTGTTTTAATAATTTTTTATACTTCAAAAGAAATGATATAATAGGTGTGTATTGAAATCAAGAAGAAAGAATTATAAGACAAATTGTTATTATCTTTTCTTTATTCAGTAATGTTGATAACAGTGCATTTTAATGCCAACTTATTAAATGTATTAAATGAAGCTTTCATTTCATCTTTCATTAACATAATTGATGAATCAGATTTACACATGTAGAAAAGTAAATACTTTTTACTTTAGTCATTCAGTAGCATTAATTAAACATATGATTTATTGTATATTTTGTCAAATGTATACAAGTATTTCTTATATATGAATATTTAGAGGTTGGGTATTATAGAACATATTTTTTTTGTATATGACCTACCTAGATATAAAAAAGCCTGTAGGCTGACGTCAGTTATTTTAATCAGCTTATGACACTGTAGGTATTTAAAAGTCTATATGGTATTCTTATAATTGTTAATTGTAGTTTAATTATATTTTTAAAATATTTTTTGAATTATATTATTTGATTTGACTATATAGTGCTAAAAGTGGAATTTAAAAAAACTTACCTGCGAGATTTTAATTAACACTGTATTTTTTAAAAATGTGTTGAAGTCACTTGGCACACACACAGATCCAATATACAGAACAGTGATGAAATGAAAGGCTTTCTTTTCTTTGCCACAGACCCTCGGTCGATCGACTCGATGAGGTTAGCCAACGAAATGCGCAATGTTTTGACTATGCGCATTGAAATTTTCTGTGATTGTCATGCGCGTTTAAATAACTTCTTATAAAAACATTATTGGTTTTATATTTAGTATGCTTTAGTGACCTTTATATTATAAGTATAATAGAAATTGTAGATAAGACGACAATATTTATTTATATCAGCAATAAAATCGCTCATTTGACAATAATAAAACGCCATCTTGTGATAAGTAGAAAAAGTAATTTAACAACATCATAAATAAAAATAAGTAGTTCCACTGTTTAACTACAGATATCGTTAGTAATACCAATAAGTGCAAACATAATTAAACTGAAAATATGAACATATAATGAGACAGGAAAGGAATTAGGAATATTTCCAAAAAATATTTCTAACGAGTACATAAAATGTTTGAACTTTCGAGGATTCCAAAATATTCATAAACTGAAGCGAGTTCGTAACTAATTATTAGAAAATATAGACTCTTTGTAGAACAAGGATAAATAGTTACAATAGAATTAGACTGCAGTTTATCGACTTATCTATATCATTATTATCACGCGAAGAATTAATTAACATATTTGAGGAACAAAGACAAGATATTTAAAAGCCGAAGTTAATTTTGAGTTTTTTTATTTTCAATCTTTCTAGGTTGTAAAAGTACTACCACAAATTAAAATCATTTACTCAAAGAATTTTAAATACTTTTATAGTATTGCATAAAAAATAATATTAACAAGAAGTAATAACTAATGAAAAAAATAACAAAAAACTAGGAACGCGAACCAGCAGACCTCCATTTTGACTCGCTGCGCTCGCAAAATCTTGGTATATTTTAGCATATGGAGCGAAATGAGGTGCAAACTGCTCCGAAGTTGATTTTACAAAAAGTCGACGCATTCTGTTATCAACTATTTTTCAAAATGAGACACATTATTACATTTTTTGTTTTATGTTTTTATTATTTTTTTTTTTAAAAGATCACTAGACTGATACCTTTTTTGATTAATGCTTGCACAAAGGATGCAGAAAAGTCTCTAGTAGAGACTCTCATAGAGTCTCTTAATAATGTAAAGGTTGATTTGAGTAAATATAGTATATGTATAACATAAGCAAAGCTTACCTAATGCCAAGGCTAAACAATAGTGTAGGTAATGTGTACCTAGAAGGAAAATTAATTAGCATGGTTGAGAAACAAATTGTTACCCTTTTGCCACAGTGGTTCCACCTAGATTAAGAATTAAAACGTATCCGCAAGCCTTTTATCGGCCATGACGGTGTCATGTGTTGAATAGTAAAGAAATTTTTTACTTATCCGCGTGTCCAAACTGCTATAAGAAAACTTCTGATAGACTGACAAATAAATTAAGTAGCTTTATAAAAGAAAGTCTAAATACAATATTTTTTGCCTCCATACACGAGTAACTAGGGGAAACACGCTAACAATTCATTCGTATATAAAAAACAAAATATGGCGGGTGACGGCAAGCTTCTGATATCTTGTTTCTGAACTTAAGCTGATTTTCTTGCTGTCTGAGTTTGAATTGATTGACTATAATTATTACGCTTTCATATCGAATGGATTGCAAAGGTTTTTTGATAATATATGCCTAGGTTTGTGAAAAAATACCCGGCTGAATTTGTTGTTTGGTTCTTAGAATAGGAGTGTTTGAATCTCCGTAACTTGCATTAAAAGTAGAAAAGTACATTTTCAGAAGGAGTTTTTCAATAAGTGTGGTATGAAAATAAGCCCTTCTGTCCAATTGTCACAGGTGATAACTTATTAATTCAAAGTGAAAAAGGATGAATTAAATAAATAAAAGGTTATCTCTTTGATCTCCACGTTCGTGTTATGATAGTATATTCCAGATATTTCTACATGTATATTGTATGTGGTAAAAAAATTCTATCTATTCTATCCAAATTCTATCAGAAACTCTGACTTCAGTAAAAAAAACTCGTTTTCACGTTTTAGCTAGGGCATCATTAAAATACTTGCATATATCTGTATAGAAAGACTTATAGACAAAAATGATATTGCAATCACTAAGCGATTCAAATATACATAGATTATTAAGTAAGTACATTTTTTTAGTTACATTTTACTGTATCATTACTATAGATAATTTAATAAAGGAAGGAGCGTATACAATAAAGCGTGTATGCTCTTATTAAAGAGGCCCCTGAAACCTACACCTGGATCGCAAATCCCAGGCACTACTCCTCTCCCTGCAACGCAATGAATCGGAAATGGCACGGCGAATCTGGAATGCTAAGAAGCTTTGACTCTTTTTTTATATTTTGTATAATTTCATTTGATTTTCTTTTAATTTATTTCACGATTTTAAATGAAGATTAATGGAATTAAATAAAACAAAAATTTTCAACCGAAATTATACAACGTGGATTAATATTTTGTATAGCTTGATAAAAATATAATACATTTAATAAAGAACAAAAAATATATAGATAACAATAGATATATAGGTAGATATAGGATCGTGTTATTGTTATTCGATAGTGTCCTTTTATTAGATACACATCATAACTCGCAAATTGCGATGTGGTATTGCAGTTTTCAATTGTCCCTACCTTCACATTATTTTACTGTCTCTACTTTGACATAACATTTTTGACAAAATTTGCTATAATTCCCGTGTTATTTATTATTTATAGATTATCATAAAGTAATATTTATACAAATGTTATGATTAGTTTACAAACTAGCTTCTATTTCTTGCGATCCTGTGTTCCTTAATATATCATTTATATATAATAACTAGTTATTACTCGCGGTTCCACTCGCGAAGGAACGTTTTTATTTACTGTTAGGATAACTACGAGCAATAGCAAAATTCTATCTATATAGCCTTTCTTGTAAATCTGCCGATAGGCAGTTCAAAGATTCTTTCTGATTATGATAATAATCAGAAGAATATTTGAATTCCATTCGTAGTTTCGAATATACAGGCGTTTATACACAACCTACTTTTCCACTCGTAGGTAAACTTTTATAAATTATTTCTAAGAATCAAATAATACTAGTATGCTAAGACCAGCTAGTCACAATAGATAATACAAAAAATTTGAAAGCGCGCGCAAAATTACCCCATGCAAAGTCTATGGGAAAAATAAATTTTTTGACTAATTACTGCAATTAGGCTAATGAGATTTGAGAGTTGTCACTATTTTTCAGCAGTGTAGCATAATGAGACCTTTGATTTGAGCCATCAACGATATTTTTCCCTTTAGTGGTTCTCGAGCTACAGTGTGCCAACGAAATCGCTTCCTGCATTAATATATAAGATTACACATAATAAATTTCAAAATATTATTAAACAGATACAATTGTTCTTTTTAATCTAAAACCTACAGCAAGATATAGTATAACAATAATTTTAGATATCTTCAAATATTTTATCCAACATCTTGAAATAAGCCCTCTAAACATTAAGCCTCTTTTCTAATATAATCTTATCAACCTCTTTGTTTCTATCAACGGCTTTATATCGTTACGTTTAACGACAGCGTTATGGTAACGTCGTTACTTATATAACGATAAGCATTATCGTTTCAAGCACTTAGATACGTTGATATAAGTGGATATTTTTTGCCTTTTTGATGAGATATTTTTATAAAAACCTTGAAATCGAAGTGCTATGACTCGTTGTCTTTGTTGTAAATTTTTATAGTTTTATTATATCGTTATATGTTTGAATTTATAGATATATATATTTTTTTACTAAAGTGTGAATTTAAAAAAAAAATATCTTGTTTATGTATGTTATTTTTAACTTTAAATCAGAATTAATAATAACTTTTGTTGGTCAAATGGAAGTATCAGAACAGCCTGCTTTTACACCATACTTATCAAAATAATTCTTTCTGTGAAGACATTCTTCAACTTTAAAATAAAGCTACGAGGGTTCCAAACACGCAATTGTTTAAATTAACAACACAAAAATCTTATTTTTGTTTTACAAACTTTAAAATATTTAATCAACCGATTGCGAACAACTACAAAGAAAAAGAATTACGAAAAAATCATATCTTGAGAACCATAATGATGTTCATTATTCATAACTGTATTTTTTTTTCTATAATCGTCTAAAAATGTTCGTACTGTATTAAAAATCGTAACAAAATACTTGCACTTCAGTTAGCCATATCTTAGTCTTTATTGGGCTCGCTTCTGATTGTTCACAGCAAAGCCAGGGCGAATCACTTGTATGATTTATAAGCATTTAATTCTGTGCATGTCCATACTAATACAAAGAGAGGTACGTTTTAGTAAAAAAAATAGTTTTGCCTTTGGCTTTCTTCAAATTCTTCTATCAAAAGTAGCTTCTTACAAAAGATAGGCGATTGTGACGTCACACTAAAACAATGAGGGCTTTCAGTCTTAATCCAAAATGGCGTCTCTAATGTAAGAAGTTTACCATATTAGTAGTACCTTCATACTTAGGAGCTGTAAACGATTTGTCACAGTTAAAAGCCTGTAATAACCTTTCTTTTTTTTTTTTGAACATTGGAAAAATCCGTTACGGATACCCCGTCGGCCAAGAAGGTGATGGCCGGGGGGTTATGTGGGACTACCCGGCAGCATAGAGGACGCTGCCATTTTTTAAGGCTACCCACTAAAAAACCAACGGTTGCCCTCATCGCCTTAGTGGGACGTCATGGGATCACGTTAGCACTCACCGTGACAGCCTGTTATAACCTATTATATTATAATTTAAGTTTTATATCTAATTGTCACAATAAATAAATGAACAAAATTTTAAATTGAATTTACTTTTGGAAAAACTAATTTAACACTATTAATTATCTTTCTTTCAACCTTGGGAACAATGTTTTATTAACATGTTTATAATCTTACATTAGCGTTATTTATATTGATTACTATAGTTATTATTAATTGTTTGTTATGAATAACAAAACATTTTATATTTTATCTTACATAAAATTTGTCGTACACAAGAATGAGAAACCTTGAATTTAAAATGTATTTGCTTTATCTAATACTGAATTTTATCTAATCTAGAATTTAGCTATAATTCAACATTTTCTAAACGTTATACAGATACGAAAATAAGTCAACTTTTGTAAAAAGCTATAAAAACAATAGTTAATAAATATATTACAAATGAACAAAAGGAACACCTTGTTCAGCCATAAAATAATTTTTTTTTCAATTATTCTATTAAAACCTTTTTGCAGCAGGGGTTTTAAAAAGAAAGACGCGTTACATATTTACAAAAAAGTTTTATATATAGTATAAAGCATTGCAGTGTTGTAAAATTAGAGAGTAAATAGTACCTAAAATCCTAAGCCTTATAAGAACTCGCGCGTGCGATTTCAAAATGTTCCACATGTAACTCTATGGGACACACTTTGACCATTTAATAAAAAACATCAATCACAAATGTCACCAAGAAACTTCAGGACCTATATAAGTCTTCGATAACTCTGCCAATTCACGACATCCTACCATAATAGATGAATACGTCTAAGAGAGTAAAATTAGTAACGAAACACACTTTTGACCAGAAAGGGCGTCGCTTCGCTCAACTCAAAAAGTGGTAATTGAAACATTAGTTTTAAATGTAGTGTTTAATAATAAAATTAAGTTCATGCGAGGGCTGTTTTTATAATTCAATGATAAGAGTTTTAATCATTATCATTTATTACCTAACACTTTATATATATTGCATATTAAAATTACAATACATACAAAGTTGATATACTTGTAGGCTTTATAAAAAGATTACGTAAATACATATTGTTTTCAAAGTACTGAATCATACAAATTATATAAATAAAATAAATTGTTATATTTATTATTATATTAACTAATAATTATTGTTATGATAACTAAATTGCTAATTGTTTTATTGCCTACTTTACTTTTTAATTATGACAAGAAGGTAACAACAGATAAAAAAAATAATTACGTCAAAACTTAACAGTAACAGACTAAAAAAAATATTTAGTTTTTATCTTAAGCTCTTGTCAGTGACTTTCCCTTTGTTCCAGATAAAAATAATCACATCAAATATGTACAAATCTAAAAATTCTGATGACACAAAAGTATGAAATGTATCAACTCAATATAATCTATTTAAATTAAATAAAATACAAATAAACAGACCAATAAGGAAATGGAATATCAGTAATTAAGAATAAGTATTTAAGAAGAGTTCAATTGATAGTAGTATAGACTAAAGAGTATAGAGTAGGGATGGCGAACCAATGGCACGCGTGACACAACTGACAAGTTAAAACTTTTTATGACACGCACAAAAACATATTTTTTTTTATAAGTTAACTTTTGTTAGAAATGAATTATAAATTATTAATCTACTCTTAATTTATAAATTATATAAATTTTTAACATTGATTAAAAAAATGATTTATTTTTGTTTATTTAAATATATTTACGTATTGTTTCATAAATAACATCTCAAATAAAATTTTATGGCACGTTATCTATTTAAAAAAGATATTTTGACTTTCTGGCACAAAAAAAGGTTCGCTTTATAGAGCATAGGATTTAGAATATAGAGTTTAGAATATAGAAGTATACTTGGCTAGGTAGATTGCACGGTCTAATTCACAGCACCTATGTGCCAATTTAAATATAATAACTTAATATCCGTGCAACAAAAACGCAATTATTTTATCTCAATAACATAAGATACAATGACGTTCATCATAAATATTTTAAAATTAAAATTCCGATCACATTTTATATATAAAAAAACTTCTCTGGATTCCCCGCCATTTATTTTTATTTCATAGACACAGTTAGTAGTATATAGCAGGGAAGGCCAACCAGTCGAGCGCGGCCTCTAGATCAGTTTATCGCGAGCAAGGAAAAAATTATCGACACCTACCCATTCCCGTCCTAAATATTACAAAAATTATTGGAGTATAGTTAAAAAATTTCTACTCGTTAGATCGCAAAAGAATGAGATAGGTGAGATCGCAAAAGAGTTGGAAAGAAAGACAGTAGATCTCGAGTCCGATTGAGTTGGCCACCCCATGTCACCCCTTGTCAACAATTGACTTTTAAAACTTGACACTGTCATGGTTTAAAAAAGTTTTGTTTCAATATTGTTATACCCTACTTTTTGAGATATGAGTTTTATAGGATGAGTAATAAAATATCATCAAATGGAAAAAAAGGTGGACGATCGATGTCCTGGTATAAAAAGGTTAAGTAAGATTGTTGTAATATTACTGTAAGTGGTGGCGTTATTGCAGAGAGAGACAGAGAGGCAGAGAGAGCGAGAGGGAGACGGAGAGAGAGAGAGAGAGATAGGTGAATCTATATATATATATATATATATATGACAATTTTCTGCATCCTTAGTGCAAGCGTCAATCAAAACCGATATATTCGAAAATTTCAGACATTTCTCTGGTGGTGGTTTAAATATAATAATCACGGTAAAACTAAAATCCCATAGATTTCAATAGAAAACTTTTTGCACCTTTGGAATTTTTTCCTTTTTTTTTTAGATATTTTTTTTTTCTTTAGCTATATTTGAAGACAGAAATTAATTATTTAAGACAGAATTATTTAATTTAAATTGTTCTCGAAAACGCAACAGATTATTAAAAATATATATATATTTTGTACCAGATGAGTATTTGGCAACACTACATAAAAACCCACAGACGAGGAGTCATAATAGGAAACCAATAAAATAAAACTAGATAACGTGAGCGGTAAAAGGGATCTTCCCGACGTAATTCTAAAATCAATATTTAGAAACTCAATTTTATTTATTTTATTTAGGATACAATTCTTCCTTCTTTCATAAATAATTCTTTTATTTTAGTATGACAAGCTTTCTTCTTGTTATTTTCTTTGCATATTTAAAAGAACACAATTATTATGCTGTGGTTTAGTAACCACAATACTATTCTAGCAAATTTGACTAGAACAATATGTATATATATTTATATATGTTAGTACATACATTATTCAATGTTAGTACATTTATATCATTATATATACGTATTGATGTATTGAAATTTTCTGGAATAGTTTCGCGGCTTTCAGTTCATAGTTCACGCCGCGATTCACGCCGCCCAGTTCACGCCGCGATTCCGCCATGCTCATGAATAAGGACCTCGAATGGGTTCGAAACTAGTTGGACAAATTCCGATAGTAATAACGTGAGTATAGCCGAATAATATATAATAATAACTACGGATCAAGAATTAGAAGAATAATTAAATATTATATTTTTTTTTCTATATATATTAATCTCATAACTCCTTATCTTCAGTGTGCGTATCATCTGTATGCTGATGACTTGCAACTGTATCGTCAGGGAAGTGTAAATAATTTATCGACTGTTATAAAGGCACTCAACACCGACCTTAACATTGTTAAATGCTGCTCTGATAACTATGGACTATCTGTAAACCCGGTCAAATGCCAAGCTATTGTTATTGGAAGTCATAAAATTATCAGCCAAGTGCCATTAAAATCTCTACCGCCACTACTCTATGATGACACCATTATACCTTTTAGTTCGTCTGTTAAAGATCTAGGGCTTTTCATTGATACTTCTCTACATTGGCGAACGCAAGTCAAAAATGTTAGCCTCAGGTGACTGGCATATTACGAGTGCTTTATCGCTTTAAGAATTTCCTTCCTATCAGGACAAAGACTGCTCTTGTACAAACCCTAATTTTTCCTCTAATTGATTATGGTGACGTTTGCTATTTCGACCTGAATGCAGAAATTCTCAACCAGCTTGACCGTCTTCTTAATAACTGTATTCGATTCATCTTTAATCTTCGCAAATTTGATCATGTCTCTTCTTACCGTCAACAATTGAAATGGCTTCCTATTTGTCAGCGACGTAATTTACGTGTACTTAGTACTCTCTTTACTATTCTTAACTCTCCCTCATCTCCCACCTACCTAACTGCCTATTTTCAATTCCTTTGTGATAATCATAATAAAAACCTTCGTTCAACTAACAACCTCCTACTATCATGTCCTTCCCATTCTTCTGGATTCGTTGGTTCTTCTTTTTTCGTTCAATCTATTCATTTATGGAATGCGCTCCCTTTAGAAGTCAGAAAGTCTAGCAGTCGTTATGTGTTTAGAACGAAAGTAAAGGAACTTTTGTTTAAAGAGATAGTGAATTCCCCTCAACAGTAAATGATGTATAATATGTGTTTATGTTTTTATATGTATGTATGTAAATATATATATGTATGTATGTTATATTTATTCTATTACTTATATATATTTTTATGTACCTATATGTAATATATGGATATTATAAGTATTTAAATTATAATTATCATAAACTTCTAAGCGTTTATTATATAACATTTTATTTTAGCTCTTTTCTTCTGTTTTCCTCTTCATGCACCTACTTCTTTTATCTCTGCATCACCCTTGGTCGACTGGTAGAGAATGCCTAAGGCATTAAGTCCGCCATTGTACATTGTACATAAATAAATAAATAAATAAAATAAAAAGAATTTTTAGAATTTAGATAGTTCAACATATTAGTTATAAAAAATGTAATATCTCTGTCACAATTGTTTTTATATATTTTTTTTTGTTAATTATTCACAACACATTTCTTTATTTTTTATGGTGAGCGGCCTGAACTATGTTACTGCTATTAAAAAATTGTTAACAAAATTCGTCGCAAACTGTTGAGTGTGTCATATATATAATAAATATAAATAAAGAAGAAAGTTCACACACAAAAAATAGTAATGTTTAATATTTTTAATCTATGCTATATTCAATTGGAGGTTTCTGATAGCAACTATATTTTAAATAACGCCACAGAAAAAAAAATACAGATAATACTAAAACTAAATTAAAAAAATATCATTATTCTTTATTCTATAACGAATTTTTAATCTATGATAGATGAATTTTTTATAGTTAACAATACCTCTAGGTATAATGATGTCTCTCGCCGGGGAGTCACGGTGTGTGCTAACGCGATCCCGTGACGTCCCATTACGGCGCAGAGTGCAACCGTTAGATTTTTAGTGGGTAGCCTTAAAAATGGCAGCATCCTCTATGCTGCCGGGTAGTCCCACATCAACCCCGGCCATCACCCCCTGGGCCGACGGGGTACCCGTAACGGATTTATCCAACGGAAAAAAAAAGGTATAATAATGTCTAGTTAAGTCTAGGTATAAAACTTAATTGTCGAAACAATATCACGAAGTACCGTGATCATTTGAGATAGTAATATTACTGCACTGTACGTGCTCATAATGAAACTGGTTTTTAACGATTAGGGATTCCCAAAACCAAACGATATTTAATAGCTTGCAAGTTTTGATTCTCAATATTTTTCCTGTATGCACTTGTATTTTATTTTATTTATATATTTATTTTATGCACCAGAAACTTTTACTACACTTTATAAAATAATAATTTTGTACATTGGATAACTTATCTCTATCAAGAGATCTCATCCATTTACCCATTACAGTAAAAATAAATAAGTTTACAAGAACAGTAGGTGGGTACATTATTAAAAAATAACATTTAACTAATAACAACACTAACATATAAAAGTATACTAAAATATTGTCTATAAATATACATATAATAAACTAAAAATATATCTAAATATATAAAATGCATATATATTATACATATTTATTATAATTACAGACATAAAGAGAGATAGTGCTTCTTCAACCTATATGTAAAAAAATTTAGAGTGGGACTATTACAAACTTCAGGCGGTAAGGAATTCAATAATCGCGCTGCTTGTACTGTGAAGGAATCAGAGTAGCAAGAAGAGTTAAAGAGGGATACGTCGAGCGGTTTGTATATCACACCCGAACGAGACGGTCTGTCGTGTGGTGTTGCTAATTTAAAACGCTGGTGTAAGTACATTGGTCTAGAGTTTTTCAAAATATTAATGATCGTTGTTATCGTATGCATATTCCGGCGAAAACGGATAAGGTGCCAATGTCGTCAAGAATAGGGAGTAATAGAGATTGGGCTGAGTATTTTTGTTTGAAAAGGGAGACATTTTTGAAGGCGCCTCAAGGAGTGAAGTGAGTAGTTAAGACGTTTATTTACATCGTTTCTGTGCGGTGACCAAGACAAGTTACTGCGCTTCAAAATTCTTCGCATGATAATTTTCCTCTTACGTTTGGATACAGAGAAATCGTAACATAGATAATGTTGGTCATGATACGAAAGGGGTTTAATTGACCGTATTCTAAAACTTTGTCAGGACAAGAAACGAAAATAAGATCAAGAAGAGAAGGGACAGAGTTAGGAGAATAGTGAGTTTCTGAGTCATATCAAAGGAGGTAATTAAAGATTGTGTCATATCAAAGGAGGTAATTAGAGACGTCAGTTTCCGAAACCTAATGTTGGTTTTTGTAAGACACGTGTTAAGGTCACCAAGAATTATAATATGTTCATACAAAGAGGAAAAGGAATCTAAGATTTTTCCAAATGTAGAAAAGTAGTCAATGGTCTGTGATGGCTATAAACAACACCGAGTAGTAACTTAGCGTGATGTGTTCCAAGTTCTAGAAAAAGATATTCTTATTTACAGGTGTCTGGAGAAGATTGATTGACAAGGGAGGAAGTAATATTGTTTCGGACATAAATACATTCTTTCATCTCGATCAGTGCGAACAAGGGTAAAATCGGGAAGAGAGTATAAAGAGGACGAGAGAGAAGGCTTTAACCAGAACTCGGAAACGAGAACACAATCAACGGCGACGCTGCTAAATGATGTTAGGAGATTGGAGTAATGAGCTGGAATACTTTGAGCATTTATGTGTTCTATGTTTAAACAGCGTTTCGAAGTTTCGGATTTTAGTGTTATTTGAGGGTTTTTTTTATTATAACTTAATTTAAAACTGCAAAATGTTTTTTCGAAGGATTTACATTTTGTTCCATTCAACGTCTAGCTTTTCAAAGTAAAAAATATTAGACTAATGATAGTTTATTATTTAATGAGTTTTAATAGAAATATAACAATATAATACCGTTTGATCTTTTATATATGATTCTATTAAAAATATTTCTTTGATTATAAAAAAATCAACGCACTGACACTGACTCAAAATACAGTTCTTACAAAATAGGAGTGTTCAAAGTTATATAATTATTATTAAATAATTGAATAATGTAATAATTAAGTTATATGTTTGATAAATTGAACGTCATTACATTGTTCTTAATTATAACTTTTTTTAATAAAATGTGTTTATAAATTAAAAATAATGATTTCGATACTTATGTGGTTATTTTTTTTATTTCTATAAAATGTTTTCTTTTGAATATTCTCAGCTATTATTTCTGAGAAACATTAGGAATATCCGGTATTGTTTCTCAGAAATACTAATGTTATATAAAAATAAATAATATTTTATTTTTATTTAAATTATATTACTAGCATGTTTTATAAGTATTGATAAATTGTAATGCTTTAAACTTTTTGGGGAGGGGGAAATTGGAAGGGAATCGTTCAGATGGGTCATTTTGCTGGGATCTCACGAGTATGGACGTCTGCTATTACGGAAATTGCAAATAGCGTTACCACCATCAAGAAATCCGAACTTAAGAAGACTGGGACACTGGGGGAAGGGAAGGGAATGAAGCATTCAATCATTTAATGTACTAAATAACTTCGGTGATCCATGATCACTAGTATATAAAGATATCCTGATGTACTCACGTGAAATTTGTCGTAATTTGCCCAACTAGTTTCAAACCCATCCTTATGGAAGAGCTCCGCCAGTCTCCCATGAGTTAGAACCCCAGATGGGATTGAAATAAGTGAAAATTCCGATAAATTTACGTGAGTACAGCCAACATATATAAAGTAACAATTAAAGCTATAATAGCAACTTCACCGACGTTCGAGAGATGATGGTACTTCCCCCTTGTTATTTTTTTTTTTTCGGGCAAGAAGGTGATGGCCGGGTGTTATGTGGGACTACCCGGCAGCATAGAGGACGCTGCCATTTTTAAGGCTACCCACTAAAAAACCATTATTGCCCTCATCGCCTTAGTGGGACGCCGCGGGATCGCGTTAGTACTCACAGTGACGCCATGGTACTTTCCCTTGTAACATCACCTGGTATGACTAAACTCTAAAATTTATTTTTGCATATTTATAAAAGAATTAAGATTTCAATACAGTTTAAATTTCTTAACATCACTTAATAAAATATAATTGATCATTTTGTAAATTAACATTGCAAATTATGCAAACAAACTCAATCCTTTTGTTAATTTATGTAAAAGACCATAGAGTCAATGGACGCAATGTTAAAAGTAAGGTCAACAAAATATTAAATCAAATTTTTATTACAGATCATTTGGTAAAATGAAGTCGTTATTTTTAATATTTTAAACTGATTTTTAACTGAACTGGTCATGTATCACGTTAATGGTAATATCATTGTTTGTTTCCCATTGTTTCAGTTCTATTGTAACTCGAACCAGACTGTATATTGTATAGAAGAGATGGAAAAAGACTCATAGAATATTGTATATATTATAAAGCAGAATAGAATGTTTGATTAAATTTGCTAATCCCAAAAAAAAACATACCAGATGGATTTGGAAAGTTTTTTTTTTATTTTGATAGGCAGGTAGGCTCATGAGGTAGGCTATACATATATACATATATATACTACGTAGTAATATGCTACTGCTCTTAGTTAATCTATTAGTAAATAAAATCTTTCGTCCGAGGTCTGGAACCAATACATTTATTCAAGATATTATATACCTGTCGATTCTCGCAGTTCCACTCGCAGACAAATGACTTTTTTTACAATTACTATGACTAAGAATAATTGCGTAATGCTAGATAGGCTTCCTCATGAACTTGCCTTTTTTTTTTAAATTATTTCATAAATCTAATTGGTAGTTTAAAAAATTATCAAGTTTAAACAAACAAATTCCGCTTTATAATAATGTATGCTTATTTGAAACAATCTATCACTAAATTTCATTAACACCTATTTAGTAATTTCTGCGTTTCATGCGAATAAAAAGACAAATAAAATTACATGAAACAATTTGGTACAAAAAAGTCTGTAATACCAACACCTCATTTTTTATATATTTTATATCAGTACTGGCCAGCATCTTCAGCATCTAATGTCAAAATGGATGTTGTAATTTACTTCTGTTTGTTTTTATGAAAGCATTGTTATAAAAAAGTGTTTTACTCATTTGCGTCATCACTCAACTGAACTGCATCAGACGCGTTCAACTGAAAATCTGACCATCGTCAAGAATTGGCAAGATTTTTACTTTTTATTTACTTTTTTTTTGGAGAAACGAGAGAAAATGTTTGAATATTCCTTCGAATGATACGAATGGGTAATTCGTAAGTAATTCGTAAGTAATTCGTAAGTAATTCTTGTTGAATTCTGAAACATGTTAGGTTGTCTACAGACTGTGAACTCATAAGTATGTCAAGTATTTGTGTTGCTTTTTCTTACGACACAGTAAGTACATCTTGTGCAAGCGTTAATGCGCACAAACCAATCTACCTACTTAGATTTGCGAATTGTATATTGTTATATACAATTTGACTTTTAAATGCACATGTAATGTGAAGATTTGTGTAAAATTAGTATTATATCAAGATTTCACGTATAACATATGTTTTATTTGTATTGTAAAATAAAAAAAAAATGATGAAAATAATGTTATGATTTACTAAACCTAAACATAACTCAAAATTAAAAGATTATAAATGATTATTAATTATATGGTATAGTAGAAGATCCAGAAGGTCTTCTTTCCTGAAAAAAATAATAATATTCAGAACCCCATTGCAACGTTTCTTACCAAAACTGATTGTGTATCCAAACTCTACAGCATTTAGCGACCCACAAATTAAAAATGAAAAGGGTTAAGATGAAATTAATAATTAACATTTACATAAATATTTTTGACAGCCCATAGACGGTATCATTTAAATATAAAATGTGATATTTTTGACGTGATGGACAGAAATTAATCAGATTTTCACACAACGTTTTGTTTCGTCTGCCTAGTCAATTAGTCAATAAAAATCATCACCATCATAGTCATGGGTAAATAACAAATCATATAGCGATTAAGTTCGGTTCTTTTCTTATATATTTATTTTAGTCACGTACATTTCCTTGTTATGAAACAATTAGGTATTTACTCGAACCAGGTTTAAATTTAAGCAAAAAAAAGTTTATGTTAATAGTATTAGATTTTATTTATATTCTTGTTGAACTATTTTCCAGAACTAAGTGTTTTTATTGGCTGTTCAATTGCAAAATGATTATCTGTAGCTATTTTAACCAATGAGGGATTCCCAACTTTTTTTAAAAGATGGCCAACATGTTTGTAGACAATTTCCAATGTCCAATTCCTATTGCCAAATGACAAGCTCTCGTAGTTTATTATTGTTCGATTTTACATAAAGTTAACTATATTTATATTAATTAATATAGTTATATATTAATATATTTTTATCATTTTATTCGACCAGCTACTGCCTCTCTTCTAACTCCTAATATTAACAAAATATAATATATTTTGTTAATATAAGTAGTTTGTTTCTATATTGTTAATTTGACTTTTTTTAATTTGTCTGTCTATTATCATCAATGTTATAAAAAAAAACTTTACGTTAATTTACCAAATATAAAAACTAATACTAGAGAACTGGTATTTTGGGTAACTCTAAAAATTAATACAAACTACGATAGCCCTTAAAAGTATTGTTTCAATGTTACAATTATTCTTTTTGAGACCTTTGAGTTTTAAGAAGAACAATTAAGCAGTATTGCAAAAATTTCAAAAAAAAAGTATTGCAAAAATTTTGAGTAAAACAATATTACTTTATTGAGAAAAGTAATATTTTTGTAATATTACTTTAAGAGATGATGGGAAAGCCCCTTGATATTTTTGTCACATCTACCTAGTTTGGACTTCTGCTCTCAATTTTTATATAAATCGTAAATAAAATAAAAAATCAATTTAACTGAAATAATGCAATTAAATTATGAATTATTCGTTTATATATCTTTATAAGTTAATACAATCCCATAAGTTAATAACAGATTTGAACTTGACAGTGATGTTTTAATATAAAAAAATTAAAAAAACCTCCCTTTTAAAATACCAGTTTGGTATTCACTTAGCATTAGATTCAAAGTACAAAATTCTGAATTGGAAAGTAAGTACTAAATATTATATCATTATATCATACTTTCTTATTTTTCTATATATGTTTTTTATAATCTCTTTATCATTTATCTATAAAATAGATAAAGTTGGTGCTATAAAATTGAAGTACCTATATAACGTGATCAGGTCGTTACAATTGTTATCAATTCGTTATTTTCGTTACTGACGTCTATACAGATAACATTTATTATACATATTATTATATTATAGCAAATAAATAAGTTATTTATGTTTTTATATTACTTCAAATATACTTATTTCATATCCATGTTCATATCTAAATCCAAATAAATAAGTTATTTATTTACATTCGAAAAGTGGCAGGAAGCCATTGGATGCAGATCGCCATGGATCGGTCTTTCTGGAGGTCGAAGGGGGAGGCCTATGTTCAGCAGTGGACAACCGTAGGTTGAAATGATGATGATGATGAATGATGTAAAAATTACAACTTCTGTCTAGAATTCAAATAAGACTTTGACTTTCGCCATGAAACAGATCTTCGGGAACTAGAAGTCAATTTATTTATAAAAATAACTTCAGTATTTATGAAAAATAACTTATTTATTTTGATCCAAGTAAATAACTTATTTTTAAATAAACTTATTTATTTTTATCCAGCACAAACAATAATGTTTTCCCAATTCTACGTATGTTTTAAATTGCATTTGAAAAACCATAATTATAATTATAATTCTACCGATAAAATTTACTTCCAATAACATATTCCCAAAAATTCATTTCAAGATGGAAGATAGATAGATAAATATTCTTTATTATACAAAAACAAAAAACAAGGGAAAATAAAAAAAAACAGATAAGTACAAAGGGCGGCGTTATTGCTAAAAAGCCACCTCTCTAGAAGGCTAGGTCTTGAATGTTATCTTTAGGCAGAAGTATACATATTAAATAACTGATTAAATAAACAAAATATACAATATAATATTAATATTAATTATGACATCTTTCAAAATTTTTTTAAAGTATCGCTGTTATTATTTAAATTTTCTTTAACAAAAAATACTCAAATGTCGTTATTGTAATTATTTTCTATGTATATGTAACTTTTATTTAGATTTTTATATCTAGTCTAGTTTGAAGGGATACACTGTAGATATAAGTCATTGCTAGATGGCTTTACGTTTTTTTGTATATATTATAATATTAAATAACTTATTTTTTATAATTAGAAAGATCTCTCTGAGATTTCCCGGATGTCAAGTCTTGAGCAATAATTTTTTTTAAATGTTGGTAGCATTGACGATCAAAAGATGACATGAAAAAAATACTTGAAAATAATTATGATTTAAATTATATTAAGTTATTGATAAGTATATTATGTTAAATTTACAAAAAAAAAACAGACTGACACATAATGTATGTAATTACATATTATAAAATAATTATTATATACAAATTATAACAACGTTATCATATATGTTTAAACAAAGACAATGTAAATATCAATACTACAGTTCAGACAGCGCAATATTTGAAGGCTCTGCATGTGCAGGCTGCGCGGGAGTGGAACGAACTGAAGCCAGCTATAGTACCAGCGCGTCGCTGTTAGCCGGCGCACGTGTAGCTGAGATAGTGAGATACAGAGTGCTATAAAAGTCTACCATCGCTTCAAACCCACCAATTTAACTTCAATCTTGAGTGAAAAATAACCTGAAGATGGCAGATCTACTTCTGGACAGACATGATGACCATGATCATGATCATGAAGCCACTGAGGGGGTGGTCCTTGCTAAGGGGGTCGCTATGGCAGTTTTATTTTGTGCTTCCATGATATGTGGTTTGGCACCATTGTTCCTGGCGAGGAAGTTCAGATGGGTCTCTCCTGCTGATGCTAGTAGTCTGAAATCCAAGAACAGAGTGGTCATGATTTTGCTCTCATTTGGAGGAGGTGTCTTGCTGTCCACTACCTTCCTGCATTTAGTACCAGAGGTTGATGAAAATATTCAACTTTTGCAAGGTGAGTACCTTTTTCGAAATAGACTTTTTCTTTTTATTATTATTATTTTTTTCTTTTTTTTACAGAATGTTTTTGATATTGAAGTACTTTTTAAATCGTATCATTATTTTATTGATTAGAAAAATTATTATTTGAGGTAAAATTATAATTATTATTACTTATTATTTTTTTCATAATTATGCTAAATATTTTTAGGACTTATATTTTTTTAAATTCATATTTTTATAAATCCCTTATTTTTATCTTATTTTTCATTTATCGATTGATTGATATTTACAATTGATTAAAATTGTTATTTAAAATATAAATTTAAAAAAATAAAGGAAATTACTTTTTATTACGTTTAGTACATAACATAGCCGTGTTATTAGAGTATGTTTCATGCAAAAGTTTTATTTTAATAAAATATATAATAAATAATCTTTTAATATAATATTTCACGTGTACCGCGTGGTCATAAACAATGTATGTCCGTGTGTCCGCAACTAACAGGAAAAGGAAAAAATACCATGACTCTGAACGGATTTTAACAAGTATTGTCTGTTTGTTTATAAATATTATTTATAAACAAACTTTAAAATTATATATATTGAATTCAGTTCCTTTTAAATTTGTTTTAGAATTTTATTATACATAATAAATATATTATTACTATATCTGTATATGTATATGTATATGTATTGTACACGTTAAATATATTTCGCATAAAAAACAAATAATTATCCAAATAATGAAATATATTTTTGATCAAATTATATTTGAAAATTTAAATAAAAGGAACGGAAATGAAGCTAACAGGTTTAATTGTTTTGTCTTTTGTCATTAGAATGTACTAGCGGACATTATCTAATATCGGTTGCGCAAGCGCATCTAACAGCTTACTTTGTACTGCCCAGTGGGTATGTGTGCCAATAGTCATTTGTTTATCAGTCTTACTTGATTTGTGTTAAGCAATCAATGAAATTATATATAATAGTAATATAATATATATATAATATTATGAAGTGGATAAGTTTGTTTGTTTAATCGCGGTAATCAGAACTAACGGAAGGATTATGATAGGCAGGTTTATGAAGAAAGCTATATTGTAATATGGTACTACTTTTACTATTCCTAATAGTAAACGTTTTTTGTTATTAGCGAGTAAAACCGCGAGTAACAGGTAGTATATATATGAAGTTAATGTAAGTCTAATAGAACACGAATGTCTGTAGTGTATTATTTTTAATTTGGTTCAGTATAATATTTATTTAATGTTAAATTACATATATATATTAATATAGTGAGAATACTAATTATAGTATTCAACTGAGTTCTAAAACGTATATATTTTGTATATTAAATCAATCTATTTTTTAATAATATATACTTTATATCTTTCTCATTATAGCACTATAAAATATCCATAAATAAATTATATTATATGTACTACTATGTTATAATAAAATATTACTTTCATTTCAAATGCCAGACCGGATGCTTATCAAGTGACTTATTATAAAGTCAATGAAGGGAAACATGGAGTGCGCATACGCATCGAATTTCGATATCTGCATCTCGTATTTGCGATGTTACATTTTTATGTAGATCGAATTGAATGTGAATGAATAGATTCTTTGTTTGTGTAAAATAATGATATTGTATATTGTAGTATACGAATACGTGAATTAAAATAATATACATACATATATTATATACAGACAGGTATATAGTGTGTAAATAAAATAAATATACTATTATTAAAGAATTAGGTATTTTATGTTTTTATGAATTAACGAAAGAAATAAATATTTTAAAGTAACCCTTAAAATGTACGCTTTTCAAAAATGACGCCATTACAAAACAAGAGTTGCGTTTTTTGCCGACGAGGTACGATAATTGAGGGACACTCGAATTCTGCCGAAAATTTTTGATATTTTTGGCCGAAATCAAAATTTTGACTGAAACTAAATTTTTGGCAGAAACTGACCGAAATAAATGAACTCGGACTTTTGATTTGTTAATAAGTAAAATGTAGGTATAATAATTATTAATATTCTTGTAATTTATGGTTATAGTATTGTCTATTCTCTATGCTGTCTTTTGTTCTACAATATTTTTTACGATGTACTTCATAATGTTAGAAATTTATTATATTTTATGAGGAAAACTTTTATGATAACTAAAGGTATAAAAAATCAATTGTTATAATATTTAATTATAATTTATATCTTAGGTAAGTTATAAACATGACTATATTATTATGTTATTATATTTTGTTTATAACTCATATATTATTACTTATACTAATAATTTTACTATTATATATACTGACGTCAATATTGACATTCCGCCAAGCTCAGAGCTCTTGAATAAGCAACCCGAATTGGTTCGTAACTAGTCGGGCAAATTACTATAGCATTACGTGAGTATAGCCGGATATATAAAAATAATGTATCACAAAAGTTTAAATACAAAAAAATAATTGTACTAATTGAAACAAAAGTAAATAAAATATCGTATCCATACTTTTACTATTATGTATAATTGTCCGTATATGCTCACGTCAATACTGAGATTCCGTCAGAGAGCTCATGTATAAGGACCCTGAATGGGTTCGAAACTAGTCGAGCAAATTCCGATAGTAATTACGAGAGTACAGTCGGATAATTATATCTAATAATAATGTATCACAAATACAGAAAAATAATATAGTAATAAAAAAAAAATAAACATCGTAACAAAAATATAACCAAAAATGTATAGGGGGGTGTTTAGAAATTCTTATCAGTAACCGTGTTATCTGTGATTATGCCGGACGTCATAAACTTCAAGATTTATTGAAGTGTTCAGAGCCTTGATGATTAAACCAAAAGATGAGATAGATTCTCACACAGGACAAATCTTTGTATGATCACAGATTGTTCAGTCAGTTGACTGACTTTCTGACACACACTTACATCTCGTCTACTCGTGATCACGATTACTGCAAAGTATTCGAAACGTCGGGTTAAAATCAAAATGTAACCAAATTATACGCGGGTTTTAATCCGTAAAAATAGTTTTACTTTTTGTCTGTTAGTTGGTGCCAAAGTTGGTTCCAATATTGGTTCAAACCATTGCACTGGACTTAATAAGGTCGAATCTTTGGGCGGGCGGCCAATAATAATAATTTTATAATAACCAAAAAGACTGACGATTTCTGAAAACGCGGGCGAAGCTGCGGTCAGAACCTAGTTGTATTATAATTTATATATTATTAAAAAAAAAAAAAGTTGAAGACCTGCGATCCTGTCATGAAAGTATTAAATCCTACGTCTGTGAACATAATGCTAGACCCATAAACACAGTTAGTGCGCATTGTGTGCATCTGTGCCCATAAACTCAGGAACCGTTGGAGGTGACAAATAAACTGACCGACAGACACCAACATCTCGTCTTACCGGGAACACGTTTGCTGCAAAGAACTCGAAACGTCGGGTTTTAATTAAAAAATGTAATAATAAACGCGAGTTATATTTGCAAAACTGCGTCACAAGGACGTGAGGAATTTTTTTATTTTCCAAGTGGTTAAGCCAGTATTGGATATAGGAATGTGATCATATAATAGTACTTCCGTTTAAAGGAAGGGCTTACAATTACGTAAGCACCTGTCCTTAAACTGGTATCTTAACCACGTTTACTGAACTTTAGTATAATTACGTGATTATGGAGCATGACTGCACTTTCACTTTAAAAATAGAAAAATACAATGGGTTTACAGAAGTTCATTTAATACTATGGAGAAATACGGTTTTACCCCCCTTTAGTTATTTTTTACCCCCTAGAAGGTAATTATTTTAAATCCTGTTTTAAACAAAAAATCTAGATCAAATTGTGACATATAAGTTGTAGTTCTGAAAATTAGTTTTAAATTATTAAAGATATTAATTATTTTTACCCCCTGATCTCCTTAAGTCGACTATTTTAAACCCCTTTTATACTAAAGATCCAATTATGACATATAAGTTGTAGTTCTTAATATTGGTTTTAAGATACTAATAATAAATCACCTAATCAATCAATCAATCAATCAATCAATCAATTTATTTAGACGGTTTATATAAAATAAAATAGAAAACATTTACCAAGTTCAATTAATCTTTAAGTTTTATTGATTCACGCATTCAAACAACATTATTAAACATAATAACCATAGAAATTGAAAACTTCTCGCTGCGATGCCACAGTACAAAGAAAGTGCGGTCTCGCAAATTAACCGTTAAAGTGGTCAAACTAATAATATAATGGAGTCTGTCTGTTTGATAAACGGTGAAAAGAAATGTTAATACTACTTCACTCGCTTTTCCTTGGTACATTTTTCTATATATATATATCTTTATTTATACATATAAATGAAGCCTTCACGCGATAAACTCAAAACTATCTGAACTGATTGTTATACAGTTTTCTCAATTAGTATAAATAGATATATAATTAAATATTGTTTTATTTGAATTGGTTCAAATATAGAGATTATTGTTGATACATAAAAATTGAGAATATCCTAAGAAAAATATTGAAATCCATAGGTGAACCTTCGAGAAAAACCTAGTATAACAAATATATAGTTTAGTATAATAAAAAATATATTATGTCACTCTTAGTCATAACACCTTAAAAATTGGCATTGAATTGTTCTGATATTTTGCGATTATATATTAAACATAAGGAAAAACCAGGAATTTTAACGGCCACAGAAAATATTCATTAATTCTGTAAGTCATTAAAATGTCATTACAATATCATAAAATTCATTATGACAATACTAATATTACTAGGGGAAAAGTTGGTTTGTTTAAATGCATTAAACTTCGAAATTACCTGATGGATTTGGTAAATTCTTTCTGTTTATGATAGGCAGGTATTCATGAGGAAGGCTATCCTTTACGCTTAGTTATCCTAATAGTAAAGAAGTCACTAAAGCACGAAAGCCTAGAATAGCTAAAGATTGTCAAGTATGAGTTAGACTGCAAATATTGGGTCAAGTGCAAAAGGAATAATAATTCGTAGTTCAAAAAGAAATTTGCACATTGCATCCATGTTGTGACATGTTCACCTCATAACTTCTACCCAAAGATAGTTAGGAGGCCAAAATTACTAAGATATACTCCACTATACCATAGTATTAAACATATTAAGTTTCAGACCTGAACTTTGTACCGTTTTGGAGTCATCATGTACATAGACGGATTGACGCACATATAGACATTGTAGACAAATATTTAAAGTAGCTTTGCATACAAACAGATATCCTAGACAAACTTATACAGTAGCTTTAGCTTCTTAATAAAATATTCGTTGGCGAGTGGAATCGCGAGTAACAGCTAGTATTATCTATAAAGAGATGTTGTTATTCTTTTATCATCCCTTCTATTGTATTGAAAAGTGTCGCTTTGTTCCTCTTTAAGCGGGAACAAAATAGCACTTTTCCGATAGGTACTTTTTAGCGGGCGGAAAAGTTAATTTAATTTAATACATACTTACATATAGTACAGGAACATTCATAGAAATCGAACGCAAATTGTTTAATTTACTGGCTGTATGTGTTGGTTGTACGGCGCTAACTAAAAAAAAAAAAAAAGCGCGCCAATGACGTCTCTGTTTTTGTAATTAGTAGGTACATATTTACTCATAGAAAGGGAATGAAAAGTAGAGTGTAACTCGAGAACAAATTATTTTTCCCTCGGACGATGTACTTTGAATCCCTCGCTGCACTCAGGATTCTACGTTAGGATTTTGATTATGTTCTAAAATCCTTCGTTTCGCTCGCGGTTAAAAATAGCGTCCTCGCCAAAAAAAAAATATTTTGCTCCCTTGTGATACAATCTACTATTTCTTAGGTGTGAGTTTTTAATTACATCAGATTAAGTGTTACAGATAACAATGTTGAAATAAAGTAAATACAATAATGTTTATGAAATTCATTATAACTGGGTCGTTGAACTGATTAGATACTATAAGTAATTTATTACTTAATAATGAACTATTAATGTTTTAAGATAAAGTAATCTTAATCTGTTTCAAAATTTAAGAATCATAACTATATGAAAATTTAGTGTTTCAATTTTATACTAAAAGTACTATCTGTATCAAAAAGTTGATTTAACGTAACGGTAAGATAAAGATAAAGAAAGATAAACGATTTTCATTTTCGTTTATCATAAAAGCCAAACCAGGATGTAAAATATATTTACAAAATACATTTTTGTAGGTAATTCAATAAAAACTAAAAACAAATACAATAAATCATTATATATTTAAAATAATAATTTATGTAAAAATGTGATTTGAAATTATGTTTTTTTTTTTTTATTAAAAATATAAAGATTTATAAAGATAAATGTTGATTTAAATATTTTCATATAAATATTTTTTTTTTATAAAAAGGAAAAATAAAACATTCAAAAACATACTGTATGTCATGTACTTATATCATAAACAAGGGACAGAACAAGACTTTATGTCTTCTTAAGAATGTGTATCATAATATAGTATATTTTTATGAAGGTTAGATTATAAGAAACGGGTCTACTTATTCTAACACGATTCTTATTACGTGTATGTTCTTTTTATTTCGAGGTTTATTTTGGCGTTTTTAGCTTTAAATGAAACAAAACCATTGTTTCATGCAACTTAAATATTTCCTTACAAACTATATAAGGTCTTTTAGGAAAAGATTGTTTCACTAGCAACACGATAGAATGTTCAAGAAAATTCTAGAATCTTCTCGAAATATCCAGAACCATAAAGAACATTAAATAAAATGTTCTAATATCTATTCCATACTCCTCGGAAGCCTGAAGCGACATTGCTAGAATTTCTAATATAATAGCATTTGATAAGACATTAACGAGTACTTTCATGTACCATAAAAATAAGCATTCCTCTTTCTTTGTAATCGATGGCACGTAGACATAAACCGGAACATTTTCACTTTGATTACAATATACTACAATATATTTAATCCCGCCTATTTTGTGTTGACGTCAAGATTAAGATTAAAAATTGACATCTAAAGACTAAATAAACATAGATAAAATATTGTATATGTACCAATTTATACATTTATTAAACAAGTTATACAAAACTAAAAGTTCACCTTTTCCGTGTTCACGTCAGGATAAATTTATTAAATATTAACACAACATCTAAAGACTAAATAAACACAGATAAAATATTGTATAAGTACTAAATATACATTTATTAAACAATTTATACAAAAATAAAGTTATACAAAATTAAAGTTCGCCTTTTGCGTATTCACATCAAGATAAATTTATTAAATAATGACACGTCTAAAGACATAAACAAAAAAAAATATTGTCCTAAATTATACATTTATTATACAAGTTTTACAAAAACAATATCATACAAAATTAAAAGTTATACAAAATTTAAGAGTTAGTAATTTTATTATAATAAGGAAAAAAACCTGTTTTTATTTGTATTATCTATAATCCTAACAAAAAAATATAAATATATACAGGTTAAATAGTTAATATATACCGGTGTCGTATGTTACGTGTTTTCGCATGTTTTTTGTCCATTCATCATTGAATTCACACAATGTTTTATGTGTCACCATGCATCACTGCGTGAAACAACTAGAACCATGACACCATAAACAATCATTCTGTTATCTTTGGTTTTTTCTTCAAATATTAATTATTACTTTTGAATATGTTATAAAGAAAGAGAAAGAGAGAGAGAGAGAGAGAGAGAGAGAGAGGGAAAGAGAGAGAATCTAGTAGAGTGTTAGATTATATAACAATAAAACCAAATCATAATAAAAATATTTTGAGTAAACACTAGAATCATAATACCATAAACAAATATTCAATAATATCTTCGTTTTAATTTTCAAATATTAATTACTAATTGTATTTATGTGTATTAAGTGAGCATGTTGTGTCTGTGTATATGTGTGTATAATTCCAAATCATATTTTTAAATATATTTAGGTAATATAAAATATATACTATATATATCCATACTGAATACTGTTTTTATATCAAGAAGTCCATAATTAAATAACTTTGTATTAGCTATTAAAATATTTGTATTTTACGATTATACAAGCATATTTTTCATATTATTATTATTAAATCATTGCATTTGTAAGATTAATCACTATGGAGAATACAATATACATTTGTTATAGCGTCCGGGTTATAATTGATGTGTATTTTTTATTGTTTTGTTCTCTTTTAAAAGTATTTATTATTATTCCAATGCTTTGAATCAAGTATTCTGTCTCAAGGTCAAATCCCTTCTTTTGAGTTTGAATCATCGCTGCAACGGTTTTTATTTTTGTAAATGCAAGTTACTATTAATTTAAGTTATTTAATTTGTTATTTTTCCATTTCAGTCGGACGGTTTTTATGGATTCTGTTTTTATTTATTATCTTATTTAATTAGTTAATACTGTAAATATTTTGGTTTAATTATAAATTTTACAATTGTTTAACCGATGAGACTAATATGTGCAAATTGTTTAAAAAAAGATGATTAAAAAATATATATTTTGATATTTATTATTTGTTACTTTTTTTATTTATTGTTTTTTTCAAACACATTTTTTTTTGTGTTTCTTGATATATCTTATTGAAACATTTCGATTCATATATTTTTTTGTTTAAACCGTTTTAAGAGAAACGAGGGTGAAATCTGTAATTTAATTATTTTCAAGGTAAGTGTTTTGTCATATTTTTTGTATCTAGATGTTATTCAAACCGTTTTCTTTCGCAGACATTTGAAGTTTTTATTATTTCGATAATAAAATAATAAAATAAATTAACATAACATTATATAGAGTATAATCACTAATTTATTGTTTTTATCAATAAATTAATACATTATAAACTTCAATTGCTTAAATAGAAATATTCTTTTTATTTTATATTTACTTAATTAAGAATAAAGGTATTTTTTCCTACTCGGATACACAATCTAAAAATTATCCATAGTTATTGATTATCTGATTAAAAAATCAATTCTAAACATGATATAAAAAAATAAAATTTTAATAAAAATCTTTTATTTTCAAGCATCACAGCCTCATAGTTGGTTAGTACAAAATTACTTAAAAACTTTGTTAGTAGAACTAAATACAAACAAAAATAACATAAAATTTTTAATTTGTAGTCGAGAACAATATCAGACTAATTAATATAACATCCGTATTCTACAAATAAAATGAATACTAAGAATGCCTTTTTTAAAAAATAACATGAAACTTTCGATAATTTAAAGATTTAATTTGAAGGTCATTTCGATAATTTAAAGACGTATTCATTCAAAAGAATATAATTACATTAATTAATTATTACTTTATTAACTTCAGAAATATAGTATGTATTCTTTAACTCAATACGCTTTTTAATGTCTGCGTTTTATTTCTAAATTATTCGAAAACTTCTTTTATAACTGCATTCAAAATAATCTTTACTTATTATTCTTTTTTATAATATTGGTTATTAACATAATATTTATTTGCTATTTTGTATTTTAAGCCGCAGAATATTTAAATATATAATACTTATAACTATTATTTTACCATGTTTTTATTGTGTTTTCTGATATCCGGCAGCGTCAACTGTCCGAAATTTTAGTGCGGAATATTGTAAAACAAATAATAAAGATAAAAAGATAAAAATTCAGTAAAACAATAAACATTACATTAAAATTTAAACTATTTAGATATTGTGTAAGTTAATTATTAATAGTTTTTAAATCACTACTTTTTTTGACCATAGTGCTTAAGTGCTTAGTAAATTGAATTGTGTAAACACATTACTGTCACAGAGTATATTATTTTATTTATTTTTTATGTATTTATTTATATATGGGATGAAACAACTATTACATTAGGAATGAAACAAAAAACAATATATATATATATTGTTTTTTTATGTAAACTTCGTGATACATGATAGTTATTAGATATTAAGATTATCCGGCTGTACTCACGTTATTATTATCGGAATTTTCCCAGTTCACGCCGCTAATCCGCCATGATAAATAAATGAAAGCTTGTATAAGGACCCTAAATGAGTTCGAAACTGGTCGGTCCATAAGCTTATCTCCAATAACAGATCATTTCAGAGGGCAGTAATAGGTTTTATATAACTACAGTTTAGTTAAGTTAAAATATATTTAATTTATTTTTATATGCAGTTATTCAATTGATTCATGATTCATAAGTATATACTTTGAGTCTATTGTCCTAAAATGTTTGAATAATGAATGTATATCAGTTCTTGTCATGAAACGTGCTTTGAGTTCTAACAAGAAATAACATTTTTTAATATTTAAAGGTCGCCTACACGCTAATATTTTGTTTTAAATAGTAAAGCATTAAAAAAATAACTATACAAAATATATAAAAAGAACTTAAAGTTGATAGATATAAATAAATATACTATAAAATAAAATATTAAATAATAATTATAAAAAAATATAAAAAGAAACTAAAATTCAACAAATAAAAATAAGTATGCCATAAAATAAAATAATAACTATAGGAATAAATAGAATAAGTAACATAAAATAAATAAATTATTTAAAGTAAATATTCTATTTATGAAGTGAATAAATTTCAACGTTATGTATAATGTTTTAAATTCACAACCGTGATAAAGGTCGTTCAAATAAAACTAATTTAACTCAAATAATTTTGTTATTTAAAGTTATTTTATCATAAGTTTCAGTTATTATTTCATGTTTTTATTTTAATGACATTTACATATAATTTTTTTTATTGAAATATATTTTATTATTACTTTCATTTATTATTTAATACGTATTTATTTTTAAAATATTTATGTATGCACTTTGTTATATTTATGTTTTATGTTAAGAAATGTCAGATATGGTTTTATATTGTTAGTTATTTATATTTAATGATGAATGGAGCACTTCTCTCTCTTTTACTCTGTGTCCTTCACTCCTAATTTAGGGAGTCAATAGATCTACTATTTTTATTATTTATCAGATCTATAAGTTATAGATAGTGAAAAACTTAAAGAATATTAAATTTCAAAAAGTTAAAACCAAACCTAAATACCTCACCATTTTAAAATCGAGGTCAATACAACAACTATACTAATTGAAAAATGTTTTATTTAGTCGTAAAGAACGAAAAAATATGTTATAATAACAGAAAGTGGTAAGGACAGAGTGCTTCGTTGTATTCTTCATGAAGTAGGTCAAACTGAAGTTAATCCGACTGACAAACATTTCCACTACGGCTGTAGGCATTAATATCTCAATATACGTATCTGTCTGTCTGTATTAAATAAAGAAATACTATATAAGTGTAAAATAATTAATATAGACAATAAACCGTTGATCTAGCGAGTTTGAAAAGTATTTTTATTTATTACAATAAAACCACTTCCGTAATTCCGACTCAGAGCTATATTGGTATTTAAAAATCCGTGATTATATATTATAATATTGTATTTTATTATTAGCCGTTTGTACTGTACTGGCGTTTATTCCACAATTCCACTGTGTTCCGAAGTCTTGAATCCGGAATTAGAATTTATAAGGAACTCCGGAACAAGGAAGGCCCCGGAAGGATTCGGAAACCTTAGAATAAATCTAATTCAAATGACTTATGATAAATCCACATTAACGTTAGTGTTTTAACGGATATATTAATACTAATAACAAAATCTTACCCCGATGATCTACATATAGAATATAGTACGAAGCGTTATCACCATTCTTAATCAAGAACATTTTTATAATAATTATACTTCTGTAAGTTCTATTTTAATTATATTATTATATCGTTATTGGATCATATTGAGTAATTTGTTATCTAAGTAACGGAAAAATAAAGAATCTGTCACATTCTCTAGTTGCAATCCATTGCTTATTAGGGCATTCGGTAAAACCAGTCGTGTAGAACTAGGAAATAAGATATGTTTGTAATAAAACTCACACGATCAAGACTATTGATTAATCTTCGAGTTGTAACATTAAAATAAGACTACAAGTTTTTGTATGATGAACAAACAAACAGATAAACAAAGACAAAATTATTTTTTTGTGATTTTTGTCGTACTAAATAATAAAATAATGAACAAAAAAAAATGAAATAAACATAATTTACTTGGCTCGCTTCGTTCATTATAATGGCTCGATATTTTGGCTCGTTATTTTGGCTCGTAATTTTGGCTCGTTATTTTAGCTCGATATTTTGGCTCGTACATAGAAAGCTATCATAGTATAAAACATAATATAAAGACTAAAGTTCTTGAACCTGTGACCTTCGCGTGCTTAAGCACCGGTTCTGTGAAATTGTGTAACAAATAAACAAACAGAAAGATATCAACTTTCGCGTAAATAAAAGACGGATGTATAGAAAGTTAGTTTAACAGCCTTAAGGTCTGTTATTAGGTTCTACAATCAAGATTACTAGTCTAGTTCTGTATACTGAGATAAGTTTATCTGTGTTAAAAGTGACGGTTAGAAATATATACTAAGTAGAGGGAGGATCGTATACATTGAAGGCGTGTATGCGAATTTTAAAGGGACCCCTTAAACTTAGTTTGTACTGTTTGCATTCCTCTCCCCGCAAAGCGATGTGGCCGACACCATCCATCTATGGACGCCCAAAACCTTCGTCTCTATAAGTAAAACTTATCTAAACTTCGTATAAAATAACATAATAATAAACATACTTTCTACTAGTATCAATTCGCGTCATGTCTTCAAAAGTCTGAACGTATTGTAAATCACATGAATTATTATGTAACCAGCGGTAAAATACCCGCTAAAATATTAGTAACTTAGCAAAAAACACTTTAACTTTATACAAATAAAGTTAAAATTCCTGAACTTTAATATACATGACGGCAAATTTATAATTTTTGTTATTACTTCGGTTTACTTTTATAAACAAAAATAGTTAATGTCTTGATTGTCGTTGAAAAGGATAAATGTTTGTTAATTTATTTCTTAGAAATTTTAATTGTAAATGGAAAGTCAATTTATTGTTGCAAGGAGCCGACGCTAACGTCAGTTAGTTTGTCGAGTGGGGTTGCGAGTGGCGCCAACTTCATAGTAATGAGTTATAAAGGGTTGAGCAGAGAGTCCGGTAGTTCAGTGTTCATTGGGTCGTGGTGTTGTGCGTACACTCGCAAATCCACGAGGCTGATTGTACAAAATAAATTTATTTCATTATCAATAAAGTGATTTAAAAGAGGAATTAGAAGTTGTTATTGATTTAAATACAATATGAGTACATCACAAGATCCAAATAGCTTCGGCAATCCGACATCAGAAGAGGGACGTGACCCAGACGCACACATCCGAAGTCGGAGTCCAATCCTTCAAACCCCAAATGATAAATGGAGAAGACTTTTTCAATTACAGCATCATAGCATGCTTGAATTGGTAAAGCACATGAAAGAGCCCAGAGATGACTCAGCAAGAATTTCACTTCCTGAATTTAAATCGGATAGGACCGATGTTGACGCAGAAGCCTGGTGTAACACAGTTGATTTATGCTTGTCAGAAGAAAGCGTTACTGGAAGCAAATTGATAATTTTACTGAGCAAAGCTTTGAAAGGTTGAGCATGGCGACATGGCTGGCGCAAAATTCCTATGCCAACGCAACATGGCCTGAATTGAAAAACCTATTACTGACTCGATTTGGAACTGCCGAAACACCAGCTGCTACTTTGTTCAAAAAATTAAACAGCATCCCAAAAGAAGGAGAGAATATTTCATTGTACATTTCTCGAATTTCAAGCACTCTGATGAACCGTTGGAAAAATCTATCTGTGGAACAAATTGCAATCACTGTAGCCCTAGCACAGGTCTCCCGAACTGATGCATAGATACAAAGACTTGCATTTACGACCGAAATAATTTCAAGATCGAAGTTGTCACAGAAACTAATGCCCTCTCTATACAAAAAAAGACCACTGCCAAGGGCTATTGTATGTTACCGGTGTGAACAACCAGGGCAGATTGCACCGCGGTGTCCTACTAAGGATACAAAAGCTACTGAAGATGATGATGAATCTGATTTAGCGACGAGTAGATATCTGTACTGTCAGTCCGGCTTCGCGGACTTTTATAATTGGGTGAGAAATTTCCTTTTTATTTTGATTCTGGAGCTGAAACTCTTTAATTAAGGACAGTGTAGCTCAAAAGTTTTCTGATAAATGATTTCATAATACAATTATTTTGCAGGGTATCGTTAAAGATAGTTTAGTTTGCCACTTACAAATTCTGTTAATTGTCCAAACGTCCAACTAAAACGTTGTATTATTGTTTCACATTGTTCCTGATCAGTCAATATCAATTGATATTTTGATAGGACTAGATCTTATCGCTTTACGGTTCACAATTGAAATATCGTCCTACCGCATAGTTATTAATAAAACTAAAGTTATGCAACACTGTGACGTGGGCAAAAAGTCCAACCATTTCCGAAATGTAGATACTATCATTCCGGTAGATTACAATCCTAAATTATTAAATTTACTTGAATCCTTTTACCATCAAATACCTATTCATTTTGAGTCTATTTACTGCGTTTGTAACAACGGATGAGCAATTTGAGTTTTTTTCTATGCCTTTTGGGATTCGAAATAAAGCCCTTGGTGAACTTTCTGAATCGATTGCAATTAACTAAACTCTGACGAAACGAAACTCTGATGAAGGCAGGATTTTCATCCAATCTCAAAAAATGCGCTTTCCATTAAATTGCAGTCGATTATCTTGGTTACCATGTTTCTTCAATAAAGACCAAATCCTTGTAAGATTCAGGCCCTTACTCAATTACCTCCACCCAAAACTCCAACACAACTTCGTCAATTTATTGCATTAGCTTCATATTTCCGTCAATTTGTACCGGGATTCTCTCAAAAATCGCCACCTCTTTATCGGCTTACGTTCAAAAAAGGTAATATTGACTGGAATCATGAACTAGAAAATATTCGCAAAAAAAAATTATCTCAATTTTAACAGAAAAGCCTATGTTGACTATTTTTGATCTTAATTTTCCGATTGAATTACATACAGATGCAAGCGCTGACGGTTATGTTACCATGTTGATAAAAAAAATCGAAAACAGACCAAATGTCATTGAATACTAAAGTAAAAGAACTTCTTCTTGTGAATCCAAATATCATTCTTATGAATTAGAAACATTAGTTGTAAAAGCCATTCAACATTTGAAACATTATTTACAAAATCAAAAATTTGTAATAGTTACAGATTGTAATGCAATTAAAGCCTCTAAAACAAAAATGGATCGCACACCACGTGTTCATAGGTGGTAGTATTTTCTTCAAACCTTAGATTTTGATATAGAATATAGAAGAAAAAAAAATAGAACATGTAGTTTTTTTTATTTTTCGTCACGTGATCCTAATAAATCTGTAGCTAAAGTGGCTCATAAGCAAATAAATCTGACTGAAAGTTGTGATAAATGGTTGCAAGCGGAACAGCAAAAACATTCGGAGATATTAGATTTAATTTCAAAGCTTAACAATAACTCATTCAGTAAAGACATATTAAAAATCTATAAGGTGAGGCGTGACGTTTTGCATAGAAAAATAAAAAAAATAATCGTAGTGTTTGGCTTCCGATTGTACCTCGGGCTTTCTAATGGTCTGTAATAAACAATGTACATGAAATTCTAATGCATTTAGATTGACACTACTAGGTTCCCCATTTGAACAAATATGACAAGAAATTCTGGTAAACAAGCTGAATTACATACCATCCCAAGAGTTACATATCCCTGGCATACTATTGTTATAGGTGCAACAGGTAAATTGTTTGGTAAAAATGACACAAAAGAGTATGTCTTCTTCTTGATTGATACTTTCACAAAATATACCATCCTTTATCATCCAAAAAATATTAAGGCATTAAAAAATAGCGTTTCGTTATTTTGAGCTCCCAACCGTGTTTTTACTGATCAAGGTAGACGTTTTGCAAGCAAAGAGTTTAAATAATTTTGCGACTCACGAACGTCTACGCACTTTGCCCGAGTGCTATGTTAGACTAGAACTAGATGCTAATCGAATTGGATGAGCCGCTGACGGCACAAGTAAATGTGTTTTAAATTTTTAAGCCAAAAATCTATGCTAGATCGGTGTGGTAGTAAAATGTTTTCTAAAATCTGTTTGGTAACAATCTTTTTGTTTTTGTAAATATCTTATAAAAGGTATTTGTGGTCAATATCTTTATGACAAAGATCTGTGTGGTTAATATCTTTATGACAAAGATCTGTGTGGTTAATATCTTTATGACAAAGATCTGTGTGATTAATATCTTTATGACAAAGATCTGTGTGGTCAATATCTTTACGACAAAGATCTGTGTGGTTAATATCTTTACGACAAAGATCTGTGTGGTTAATATCTTTATATCAAAGATCTGTGTGGTTAATATCTTTATGACAAAGATTTATGTGGTCAATATCTTTAGGGCAAAGATCTGTGTGGTAATTATCTTTTTTTGTCTTTGCAAACACCCTGGAAAAGATCTGTGTAATTAACATCTTTATGACAAAGATCTGTGTGATTATAATTTGTAAATGTCTTTGTAAATATCTTGGAGATCTGTATGGATAACATCTTTATTATAAAGATCTGTGTGGTTATGACAAACACATACATGAATAGTTTATGTCAGAATAGCCGAGCGTGGCCAAGGAATTATTTTATTTGATTTCAGATACTGAAGAGACACACGAGGACGTGTGATTTTGCAGGACGGCCGTGACGGCAAATTTATAATTTTTGTTATTACTTCGGTTTACTTTTATAAACAAAAATAGTTAATGTCTTGATTGTCGTTGAAAAGGATAAATGTTTGTTAATTTATTTCTTAGAAATTTTAATTGTAAATGGAAAGTCAATTTATTGTTGCAAGGAGCCGACGCTAACGTCAGTTAGTTTGTCGAGTGGGGTTGCGAGTGGCGCCAACTTCATAGTAATGAGTTATAAAGGGTTGAGCAGAGAGTCCGGTAGTTCAGTGTTCATTGGGTCGTGGTGTTGTGCGTACACTCGCAAATCCACGAGGCTGATTGTACAAAATAAATTTATTTCATTATCAATAAAGTGATTTAAAAGAGGAATTAGAAGTTGTTATTGATTTAAGTACAATATGAGTACATCACAAGATCCAAATAGCTTCGGCAATCCGACATACATTAAACTTGTGAATTCTAAACTTCAACTAAATATTTCAAAGCAAAGCAAAGCTGTGTAATAAATATTTAACAGGTGAAGCTTCTTACTATGAGTTTAGTTTCACTCGTTATAATCCAATGGGTATTTCAAATGTTATAATTTTTATAGTTAAAATAAAAACAGTTTAGTTTGCTATTTTATTCCATTTTCAAGAACACGATCGTTCCGCAAAAACTTTTATTTATTCCATTTTCAGAAACATGATGGTACCGTAAAAACTTTTTTATTCCATTTTCAAAAACATGTCAGTTCCATAAAACACGGTGGTCCCATAAAAACTACTTATTTTATTTCTTTAGCTGGTTTTAACAAGTAAATAATATAGTATTTTATATGTTTAAAAAACAAGTACATTAAAAATATTTTTTATGCATGCAATAATATAGGATAGTATTAAATATACAATAAATATGACAGTTATTTGCACAAGAGCACTCAAGGCCAAGCAGGGAGATGTCGTAAGCCTACAACGTAGTTTTATGAACTTTCTGTGAGCCCTTGAGGCAAAATGTTTGTATTTACTCAATTTTAACCCTTATGAGACTGTAAAACGAGTCATTTTTGTTTGCTATCATAAAACAATCGACATGAATACAGACTGGAACGCAACTGGGCCAGCCAAACGAGTAAAGGAACTTTTTTTAGCAATTTGCAAGGTTTTGAAAAAATATTTAGTGTTTTCCCGTTTCATATAAAATATGTAGTTATATTGTAATGTTCGGATTTTATTGTATTCATATGAAGGAGCCTGATTTCTAATATTTAAAATTTTAAAATATATATTTTTCTATACAGAGTATTAAAGCCGCTGAAAATATGCAATAAATTAACTTTATAAAACTTATAACTTAACACATTTGTAATATACATTCCAATCACTTAGTAACCTTGGAAATAACTTTTCAAGAACTCCTATGAGTAAATATTTTTACCATGACATTTCATAGTTTTAAAATTATAATAATTGTAATATTATAGAAGAAAGCCAATTAACTCTTAACATCTCAAAATAAAAGTGAATCGCAGAAATGAACTATTAATATAACTATTAAAAATATTTTTTATGTCGTGGTAATTAAGCTAAATAAGATTGTTATAATATTACTTTAAGAGGTAAAAATATCTTCTTATTACATATAGTATTCTAGTTTATATTATTTCTGTTTTTTGCGTGAGATAATACGTGAATCTGTAGGTTGTAAATAATCAATATGTCAAGGTTAATTAATAAAGCGTTGCAGTAGACGGATATCAGAACCACTGAGAGAGATATACAATGAATATCATAATATATGTGTTATTAACTTCGCTTTGATTTCGTTTATAGATTGATATAAAAAATACAATTTAAAAGTTTTTTGTATGTAAACTTCCGTGATCCATGATTTTAGAATTCTATAGTTATAGAATTATCTGGCTGTGCTCATGAAATTACTGTCAGAATTTTGTTTGTCGCGACGATTTCGCCATGCTCAGAGCGCATGAATAAGGACCCCGAATGAGTTGTAAACTAGTCGGGCAATTTAAAAGTTGCTCTAAACTTTGAGAATGTATTTATAGATTAGTATAAAAAATAATAATTTAAAAGTTGCTATAATCTATGACAAACGGTTTTTACAAAGATATAACAAAATCAGATAAACTATTTCTTTTCTGGGTTTGAAAAGTAATTCTATATAAATGTTGACGTCCTTCTGTTGTCAAAGCGAACTTGCCGGCAACACTTAGCCGGCCATATTATTACAAAATATGTTATTTCAAACTATTTTAATCAACAGTCTTCTACTATATTATAGATAATAATATTTAACAGATAAAAATACTTAAAATGAAATATTTATAATACACATGTGAATAATATAAGAAGTAAATTAATATGGATTTTGCAAACAAAAAACAGCATATATATAATATTTGATTTGTGACGTCAGCACGCAGCTCGTTTAAAAATGCGTCTCGTATCCTGCGAGTATTTTTTATTCGAAGACATGTTTCAGAACAATCGCATTATCTATTATATTCAGATCGTGCCTGTGTCACCATTGTTGACAACTAAAATTGTCTTTTATAGTATTTATTATTTAGCCATTGCAAACATGAGTCTAGAAAAAAACGAAAATACAAAAAAATATACAACTATTTATGATTTACGTAAAAATTTAGGGATAGATCTCCAAACTAGGTATGATAAGGATCTTACTACCATTTGTTAAATAATATTACATTAATCTTACTTTCCCTTTTCATATGAAAATATCCTTTTTTATACAATAATTTCTGTAAATCCTTATGGTTTTACAAAAATTTCTGGGAAATTTTTTTTAGTGTTACTAATTCATTTGTTTTCCAAAAATCTAAGTATCAAAAAGTAATATTAATTTATTATTAAAACAAAGCTTTTTTAAACCTGGTAGACCTGGTAGTAGGAAGACCCGAATCTATATTGTCTACCTCATGGCTATGTACTCAGTTGGATGATATTTGTTAAGTTTCATTAAATAAATTGATTACATTATATTGTTCAAGTATATTGCGTTGTATTCTAATAGTTTTACTTTTGTAATTCTTATTTTTGTTTTTCATTATTATTTTTCTTCTCAATGTCCATTCAATGATATGAGAATATAACATAATTAAATATTATTTCCAGAGTCTGGAAAAATTGCTGGGTTTGATTTTTCTCTGGCACAGTTGCTGATGTGCAGTGGCTTCTTTATCATGTATCTAGTTGAAGAATTGGTCCACATGTACATCCATCACAGAGAAAGTCAATCAGGAAGAAGTTCACCACTGGTACGGAACCTCAGCGTTCGTAGAAGTCAGGCGAGCAGCCAGGATAATGGAGATAAAAGTGTATCTAATTCTATAGCTGATTTAATAGATCCAGCATCCATTACAAAGGGCAAGGTAAAATCACATTTTTATATAAGTTTATTTTTATTTTTTTCTAGTAACTTATGATATTAGGATATCAAGTGATCTTTCTTTATTTGTAATATTTTTTTTTTAGGATATCGAAGTTAACAACCAAGCAACAAACTGCCACAGCGGCCACGGCCACAGTCACATGCCAGTTAATACTTCTGATGACGTCACTTCTGCTTTACGAGGATTGTTAATTGTGCTGGCTCTCTCTATCCATGAACTTTTCGAGGGTCTAGCGGTAGGCTTGGAGTCCAGCACAGCCCATGTTTGGTATGTATGTATATTATGAACAATTAAAAGTTGTTTTAATTTACATATGTCTAAAAATAGAGTTGAAATTAAAGTGTTATAATAAATTTATAATTTAATACTAATATAGTATACTTATATGTATATATTTATATTAATTAAGTTGTGATTATAATTATTAATAAGATTGACATTCTTTTGGTTCTTTAAAATATATTTCCTAAAAAACAAAGTAATATTATTATACTTTCAATTCCTTTTTTTTATAATTTTTAATAGCGCCATCTATTGTTAAGTGGTAGTTACTATCATGGTTGCGACATCTATTGTTGAATAGTAATGATATATAAATATGAATACTGATAAATGAAATACAAAACACTGGAATATTACAGGTCTGGGGCTAGTTTTAAATTAAGCAATATCATACTATAGATAAAAAATATCAGTGCATTTTGAAATATCTTTTATTCATTTTGTCATTTTTAATAGACTAGTGCCTTCTATTACTTGCTCTATAGTAATAAAATAATAGTAAATATATACATATAACAGATTCTGTTTATTCAAAAATCCTCATTGTATTATAATTTACAGGTACATGCTGGGAGCAGTGTCAGCTCACAAATTGGTTATAGCTTTTTGTATTGGAGTGGAATTAATAGCTACAAGGACCAAGACTTGGCTAGCTGTAGTCTACATCACTACATTTGCAATTGTCTCTCCATTTGGAATTGGTATCGGTTTGATATTAGTGGGCGGTGATGGTGCTGCAGCTGCAGGTGTTTACTCTGTGGTGCTGCAAGGCCTGGCATCGGGAACTCTACTTTACGTGATCTTCTTTGAAATTTGGAAAAGCGATAGGACAGGAATACTGCAATATATCGCTGCTTTGTTTGGTTTCTGCTTGATGTTTGGATTGAAGCTTTTGAGTGAGTTTTCTAAAATATTATTTCTATAAAAATATAAACAAAAATATAGATAATATTTCAGTTATTTCATGATTTCTATAAATTTTTGAAAAAGTCAAGTTCTATACAATTATACTAAATTTTGATAAGTTTCTATACTTGTATCTTATCAGAGAAAAATTTTAATTAAACATTTAATACCCCCTCATCGGCCTCAAAGGCTCGGAAGAACCATGTTACAAAAAGTGTCTAGATATTTTTTTATCTATATCACTATTGAATGTAATATAAATACTTAAAATTCATTATATTAAAATGTTGCTGTTTTATTTCCAGCTGGCCACTCACACAGTCACTCGCATGGCCATGGATCACTTGATTCTGGTGACCACGGACACAGCCATGACCACTAATATAATGTATTTAATTTAATTTTAAACACCTCTAGGTACAGAATTTATTTTTATATTTCTTTGTGACTTGATAAAGTCAAGGTGTATAAATTATTAATTTGTTTGTAATTGTATAATAATTACCATAATCTAATAATCATTGGTTCATTCAGTTTTAAGTGAATTCATATAACTTAACAAATGCTCTAGTCAAGTTATATAAGCAAACATTGAATTTAAATTTTAAAGTTTTGAAGGAAAGACTCTTTCAATAACCCAAAGTTTAAGTAATTCTTAATATGTCTATATTTTGCAATTTACTTATGATTATAGACAATCAAATTGAATTTTTAAATGATATAGGGCTGCAACAATTGCTTCTTATACAAAAACTTTTTTTATGTAATAAATAGATTTGATATAAAAAGTTTATAGTATTACTTATTTATAACAAATCTAACAAATATTCAAAGCATTTGTTAAACAAATATTGTTTAGAAATATATTTTTTAAACTGGAGTGGAACATTGTATCTGTGATATAATTAAAGATAATTGAAATAAAACATTCCACCTAAGTCATAAAATATATCCATAAGTAGATATAATCTATAGTAATAAAAGCAGACAAAGCTTGGCAATGTAAATTATAGCTTTTTATAGTTATCTAAATAAAGCTCTTTAATTATTTGTTTGTTTTTTCTTGTATTCTTGTTTCGATTTTAAATAACTATCTGAGAACTTGGCTCCTTATTAAAATGTTCAAAATATATTTTCCATTTAGTCTCAATTGTTAGAAATACACAAATCAATTAGATAAGGACTTACATATCTTTTTTTTGTCTTATTTAACCAAACTTAAAATTGTTACATTATAAATATATTCAAAAACTTATTAAAGGAAACTGACAAAGTCCCATGTTTGGGTCATGTTCGTAAAACAAAAGTTTCTGTGTAATGCAGGTTATAAATATATTTAAACATAGATTTAAAAAAATTTAAAAAATAGAAGGCGTTTTAGGCTATAAAAAATGTCTAGTTTGACAATGTCACTGAAGTATGCCTTGTGCGCTGTAGCATGGTGCGGGTGACAGTGTCAGTAACGTTTCGTTTCTCTCTTGAGATTTGATACCATTTACAAATTATATTTTAGTATTTTAGTTATACCACATTCATAATGTATGATAACTGTATTAAATTAAAATAAGCCCATTAAGAATGTTCTAATCTACAAATAAAATCTAAGAAAAAATAAGCAAAGTGTTATGCATATAACATAAGGCCCTAGACGAATTTATTGAGGGATGTACTGCTGCGATGGAAAGTCGATGGTTTTTTTTATAATAAAAGAGTATATTGTGCGTAAATAGTTAAATTTTTATTGTTAAATAGCTTATAATTATATTAAAGAAAGATCAGAACATAAATAGAGTAAGATTTCTTAAAAGGTTGCTAAAGAAATATATTTTATTCACCTAAACTCATATCAGAGTCGGTACTAGCGCTCGTACTAACAGAATCACACAGGTATCACACATGACCCGGGATCCTAGAATGACAGGTAATTAAGGCCAAAGACTGATTCATTTGACCCCGTGACTGAAGAACTCCCGTTTTTTAAATTAAAATACTTGACTTACTCTGAAAAGGATTGTATTTAATGGACTTCAGGCGACTAAATCTAAATAAGTTGGCCAAAGCGTGTGTGATTTTAGGACTTTGCTACTAGGACTTTACAAAACATAACTAGCCGTTCAATAAAATATTCTGAGATTACTGGACTTTGCTGAAGAGACAGCTTCTAAAATGGGTATTGCGTCTCCAGTAAAAGATGAAGATTCAAGGAGACATTAAACTGAAAAAGTAACTTTTTGATTGAAATTTTGCTGAAAATGTTGGAAATAAACCTTTAACTAGGCTAAGATCTGTGATAATGGTAGGATTATATATGAAAGATTCATAAAGAATCGTAAAAAAGGGATTAGACGGGTAACTCAAATATGGATGAATGGATGAGGTAGAGAAACAAAATTATGGTAACATTCCAAAATAAGATTTTGGAAAAAGGTTTCAGTTGTGCTGATAAAAGTTCTAGACGATGGATAAGAGGGTGATACGGGAGCTGAAATATTTTATAGAAATAGCAATTACAAAGGATTGAAAAACAAAATCATAAACTATAGACACGCTCAACCTGCAAAGCTTTCTTCGTTGATGATAATTGTAATTTATTTAATCTTTTACTCCACTTCATTTAATAGGTCTAAAAAATGCACACCATAATCCATGTGACTATAGACTATAGCAAATTTTTGAGTGTAGGGAGAGAACTCCACCAGACTCCAGACAATGCACAAAGTACGTTGGTCCCCTTTTTTACATTTTCAATTAAATATTTTATATGGGAAATTTCGTTAAATTTGCGATCCAATATCATGCCTAAGAATTTAACTTAGGTTGAAAGATTAAATGTCTGATCCTGTCAGGAAAAGGAAAAATTAGGAAATTGCGCTTTTTAGTGAACATTATCGCTTGGTACTTAGAAAGGAACTGCCTTATTTAACCTATGATCAGAAAGCCACTAAATAAGTAATACAAAACAGAGTCATGATAATGAGTAAAGTCCTCTGCAGAAATATCCCTGACAATGTCATCAGTACATTGGAGAACATTGCAAAAAGTATTTACAGACTTTCAGAGCGTGACTAATCGCTATACAGAAACAGGCTTAAGATAACTTTAGAGAGGCCTTTCCAAAATAGTCTGACGGGAAGAATGGTAGGCCGAAGTTTAATAACAATTAATCGATAGGGCAACAAATTTCAAATTAAAAAAAGTAAAACTAAAAAAATTAAATGAAAATCCATTCCAGGCGATTCTTCAAAAAATGTTCAATAATTGAACATAATAGAGAGAGATTTTAATCAATTTAATTTAAGTTTTGTTCGTTGGTATATGCGGTATACTGCATTCATAAATATATACAAAAATACGCTTTCCTTTTGAGCAGCTTCTGATATTTAATTCATAGTGAATAGATAAATGAAAAATATTCAAAAAATAATATCAGCGTCACATTTATTTAATTTTATTTTGCAACTTCTTATTTAAGTTAACTTAATAGTTTGCCTAATAAATATGGTGTTAAATATTCTTACTAAAAAAATCGAATTATACTGCAAATTTAAAAATAACTATAGTTTTTTCGAAATGTCATAAAAAACAAACGTGCTATATAAAAAGTAAGCTTAGTTTGTAATTAGTCGGATCACAGTTTCAAGATATACATTAGATAAGCAAAGTGGTTATATCAGTCATTGTTCTAACACGTGAGAGAACTGTAAGAGACAAACGAGACATGTGGCTAACAGTGAGAGGAACCCGAGCGCTAGACTCGAGTCAACCCGAAGAGTACGCCATATAGTTAAAGTAAGCGGCCGTGAATGAAATCGTTTCAACATTTCTCGCAATTGTTCCTTACGTCGCATATCTGAAAGTATTATATAAATGAAATCAATATAACAGTAGGAAAGTAAAATGGCTTGTAATAACATAACTAAAATATTCTATTCTTAATATATTTAATGAGACAGATTTTGGTATAGGTCTTATGTTTATATTTTTGGATTAATCTTAGTTTATTGGGTCATCAAAATATGCTCAAATACATTTATAATTATAACTAACCTGTGCTTGTTATCATTTTATCAGCGAGCTCAATCTTCAAAGTGTCCATTTCTACCATAACCAATTCCATTAAGATGGCTGGACTAAATACTTTTATATAATTATATATAATATATATGATCATCAAAAATATACCCAATGTCGAAGAATTCTTTAATACCTTAAAAATATGTAACGTTATATATTAATAAGCATCAACTCTCAATTATATTGATTACTAAGTTGAATATACATACATCATTCTTATATAAGATTACAATATGGAATTGTCCTTTGGAGATATCAAAAAAAGAAATAATTAAGTGAAAAACAATCTGAAAAGTTATATATGTACATATATTGGTACTTTAACTAAGTAACATTTAAAAGTAATATTAAGTTAATAGCGGATGGTTTCAGTATTTGTAAAGTAACCAAAGTCATTAATAGCACGTTAAGAGTTGTCATTTACTGTCTGCAACACCATTAACTGATCAGAACGTTAATAAGGAACACGAAAGCAAATTACTTCTTTTACCAAACATCGAATCCATCGAGTTTGTAATAAATTTCAGTAGAATTATATATTACCATCAATTTTATTGGCCAATCTGTCTTTTCTAGACTTCCAATATGTTTTATGTATATTTTTACATATTTTTTCCATTTAAAAGGAGTGCTTAGATGTACAGCTTCTTTACGTATATTTGAACATAAAAATGAGGTTCTCAAGTAAAATAGAAATAATACGAAAATCACGGGTATAAATCCTAATTCAAGCGCTATACGAAAATAAACCTGTACTGAGTAATTTATCCAAGATCCTCCACATGGAAAATGACCCGTTAAATAGTACAAGGAACTGAATATTACAAGAAATACATGTATGAATATATTGTTTAGAATTATGAGTCTTTCTATTTTGTTAAAAATTTTTCTGGAATACAAATTATCGTCGAAAATGTCAGCGTTAAAGTAATCTAAAATGTAGCTATTTTCTGTTGTTAACGCACAAATAACAAAAGATATGTACTCAAGCGATTTAAGGATTATAATTAAATTGTTGTCGTTCGACAAACAACAATATATTCCCTTGTACAAGATGGCGGCGCCTATAAACACTAGGATAACTTTTAAAAGAAACTTTTTATAGCCACAACTAGTGACATTGTGATAGTAACCAAAAAGTATGCGATATTTTAGAAATAAATTTAAAATATAATCTTTCTCCACTGGATTATTCATTATTAGTGACACAAACAGAGCGAGAGTAAGAATGAGAATACGTTGCCTTGAGCAATAAGTATTAAAAAGTAATAAAAAGTAATCACTCTAAGTAAATGATGGATTAAATAATTTTAGTTATAATAATACAAGTGTTTCTCTTTACATTGTGACAATTTATATTATATGCTATTTTTTTTATTAAAAACTAACTGTTGCATACGACTGCGATTGCTTCTGGCATATAAATATAATCTGTTTTATTTTATTGTTCAAGACTGAAACATGCATCTTCAGGAGACTTTTGTTTTCTATATACGTACTGATTTTTGGGTAATGTTATATTTGCCAAGATAACTTATAAGTCTCTTGTTTATTATCTTTTCAAAAACTTTTGACAATGCACTCAAAACTGCTATCGGTCTATAATTGTTAACACAGTGTTCATCACCAGCGTTAACAAAAGGGTGGACTAGATCTTTCTTGAATACAGACGGAAAATACTTTATTGATGAATAGATTAAATAGATAGTTTAAAATGAGAATTAAAATGTGTTTAGAAGCTTTGATGACTGAGTCAGAAATTTCATCCCAACCAACTGCACAATTATTTTTGACTTTGTCAATAATAAAATGAAGCTCTTATCAACATTTGATAAAAACATGAATTCTGGAGGACTAACAAGAAGAGAAAATTATATGAATTTAATTTCATTAAGCAGATCACGGTTGGTTTGAATTTTAGAGGTCAATTTATTGCCGATATTTACAAAAAATTAGGTAACTTCTATAATAGCATATGTGGAATTATTTGTCTGGTGTAATGTACTTGAGGAATTTTTAGAGCTTCATAGGTTCATCACGGAGAGTGCTAACGTGATCCCGTGGCGTCCCACTAAGGCGATGAGGCTAACCGTTGGTTTTTTAGTGGGTAGCCTTAAAAATGGCAGCGTCCTCTATGCTGCCGGGTAGTCCCACATAACCCCCCGGCCATCACCTTCGTTGCCAATGGCTTTTCCAATGAACAAAAAAAAAAGAAAGGGCTTCATTCAAGTTAGCAATTTTATAGAGGATTTTCCATGTATCTTTAGGGCTATTTTTGGCCTTTAATAAAGTTCATTACGTTCATACTGAGCTTTAATTTAGATTTAATATAAAAAGTATCGCATGTCTTATTTTTTGGTCGCTGGGAAAGCTGGCGATGTTGCTGGCAACTAGTGTAAACATTCAAACCTACAACTACATAAAACATAATAAGTATATGTTTTAAATAATTACACTGTATAGATAGCAACACTTGTATAATATGACGGGTCTACTGTTCATAACTAAAATTAAAATCCTTCAGTTACTTAGGGTGATTAATTTTTATTCGTATATATAGTACTGCTTTAGACAACGTATTTTACATCCTTTTTTGATCACTAATTATGAACTATCTAGTGCAAAAAAGAAATATTTTAAATTTATTTTTAAAATATTGTATATTTTTTGGTTACTATCACAATGACACTAGTTGTGGCTTTAAGAAGTTTCTATTAAAAGTCATGCCAGTCTTAATAGGCGCCGCCATCTTGTATATAGAAATTTTTTGCTGTTTGTCGAAAAATAGTGATTCAGTTTTATTCATAAAAGTGTTTCAGTACATAGTTTATTATATTTGTGCGTTAACAACAGGAAGTGGCTACCTTCTTGATTACTTTAACACTGATATATTTGATGATAATTTGTATTCAAGAAAAATTTATAACAAAATATATAGATTCATAATACAGTACAATATATTTCTTCATTTATTTTATATGATATTCAGCTGGTTGTACTATTTAACGGAAAATTATCCATGTAACGGGTCATGGGTTCATTTCTCAGTACAGATTTACTTTCATATTGCGCTTGAATTAGGATTTATGCCTGTGATTTTTACGTTATTTCTGTTTTACTTGAGAACCTCATTTTTATGTACAAGTATACGTGAGGAAGATGCACATATATCCACTACTTTTAACTGGAAGAAATATGTAAAAATATACATAAAACATATTGAAAGTCTAGAAAAAACAGATTGGCCAGTAAAATTGATGGTATCTATTTAATATATAATTCTACAAAAAACTATTATTAGTTAGTTGAATTTGTTGATGTTGTTAAAGACATAACGCTTGACAAAGTAAATGGCAGCACATTTACTTTGGTTACTTTAAAAATACTGAAACCGTCCGCTTTAGACTTAATATTTATTTTAAATTTACTTAGCCTAATAAAAATATTAAAATATAAATTACATTTCAGATTTTTATTCAATTAATAATTTCTTTCTATGATATCTCCAAGGCACAATTTTATATTGTACTGTTATATAAGAATGATGTATGTATATTATATATTCAACTTAGTGATAAATATATAATTGAGCGTTGATGTTCATTAAATATAACTACATATTTTTAAGGCATTAAAGTATTCTACAACATTAAATATATCTGTGATGATCACATATATTTTATATCATTATATAAAAGTATTTTGTCCAGCAATCATAATGGAATTGGTTTTGAAACAAATGGACACTTTGAAGATTGAGCTCGCTGATAAGATGATAACATGCCCAGGTGAATACCATAAAAACTGCCCTGATTTCTAGCCATCTAAAACTTATCACGAATATTTGAATTATGTCATTACAAGACTTAACTTCCCTATTATATTGATTTCATTATGACGTTATAATTAAAATTTAATATTACTTTCAGATATGCGACGTAAGGAACAATTGCGAGAAATGTTGAAACGATTTCATTCACGGCCGCTTACTTTAACTCTATGGCGCACTCTTCGAATTGACTCGAGTTTAGCGCTCGGGTTCCTCTCACTAATGGCCACATGTCTCGTTTGTCTCTTACAGTTCTCTCACGTGTTAGAACAATAAGTGTTTGCTGTTTTTCATAAAACTAGTTATAGAGTGTTGATTATATCGCACCTTTGTTTTTATGTGATTTTCAAATATTTAAGTTGCAAAAAACGCAAATGTTTCTTTTTAAATGTTATAATACGTAAATCGTAATAGCGAGGATGTAACGTATTTCTCATCTAATTTTTAGTACCACTACTTAACTTCAATATTTAGATATGTATTATCTATTTCAAACTGTGAAATGTTGCTTACTATTTTTATTGTAGGAGTTTTAAACAACTTTTACAAATACCTGTGTAAATAAGACGATTTGAAATGAATAAAGTTTTCAACACATTAAAATAGGTATAATTTAACCAAAATTCTTTAAAATAATTCGAGTAGTTTTCGTTTGATTCGAGTACATACAGACAGTTAAGAAGACAAAATACTAAACTAGTAATAAACTTACTTTTATCAGGAATCCTCGATTTTTTACAATATTTGATGTACACGAGTGTTAATAGCAATAAGATCTATTTTTGCTTGAGGGTTTATATTAAAAAACAACGTGTTCTCTCAATGATTTTTACTGGACAACTGAACGGATATTAAACATTACAATTATATAAATGAAGCATTAGGGTTCCCTTTAACATATCTCCCCACCAAAAGGACGATTTGCGTCCTATTCTTAAAATTATCCTAACTTAATCATTACATGCAATAGGTAACAAACATAATTTAGTGACAGAACGCTTAACATATTTTCACCACTCTTAATACTATAGACGCGAGTAATACCATCGGGTCCTGGATGCTTCAGTATTACCCGGCCTAGATTCCACTTGCTTGGTGGGAGATTATCCATTTTAATAAGTACTATATTTCCAACTTCCAATTCCTTTTCTTTCTTTAACCATTTATTCCTTTGCTGTAATCTAGACAAATATTCACAACTCCATCTTTTCCAAAAATCATGTAATAATTTTTGTATATATTGCCATCGAGACAAATTATTGGCTTTAATAAATTTTAAACTGGGACTGGGAACAACAATAGGCGTTTCGCCGATTAAAAAGTGTCCTGGTGTTAGAGGTTCAATTCTCTCAGGATCTTCATAATTTATAGGCGTGAGGGGTCTTGAATTTAGGCATGCTTCAATTTCACACAAAACCGTGGTCATCTCTTCAAAAGTAATAGTAGTATTCAAAATCCTTTTGAGATGATATTTTATTGACTTCACACCGGCTTCCCACAGACCTCCGAAATTGGGACTATATGCAGGTATGAAGTGCCAGTGTGTGCCGTCAGATGCTAAGGTTTCAGAAATGGAACTTGAAAATTCTAGCTTGGCGTCTTTCCACGCCTTAACCAATTCTTTATTAGCACCAATGAAGTTCCTTCCTTGGTCACTCCATAAATGTGCACATTTTCCACGTCGTGCACAAAACCTTTTAAAAGCCCCTATAAATCCTTCTGCAGTGAGATCTCCTACTAGTTCCAAATGGATAGCCTTAGTAGCCATACAAATAAAAATTGCTATATAACTTTTCGTAGATTTCGCACCGCGATATCTTGTCATCAATATCGGAAACGGGCCTGTAAAATCCACACCCGCATGTAAAAACGGTCGAGTTGGTGTTACCCGTTGCTTAGGTAGATCTCCCATTATTTGTGACTTAACTGTTGCTCTTTGTCGTGCACAAATAAGACAATTATGTATTTTTCTCTTAACCAAATTTTTGGCTTTAAGTATCCAATATGCACTATTCAAGAAACACAGCATTAAATGTATTCCACCATGTAGTGTTTTCATATGCGCCTCAGCAACTATCAATGCAGTAAGATCATTTTTATTCCCTAAAATTATTGGATGCTTTGCCTGTTCATCAATAGAAGCATGTCTCAGTCTACCTCCTACTCGTAAAATATCATTATCATCCAAATAGGGTGCTAGTGATTTTATTTTACTTGTCTTTCTCACTTGTGTATTACTTCTTATAGATTCTATCTCTTCTTTAAATTCCATATATTGTATGATTTTAATACATATGTGTAATGCATGTTCTAATTCATCTGGTGTTATATATTTTTCAAAATTAATTTTCTTATGGTTTAAAAATCTGTGACAATAAGCTATAGTTTTTGTAAGTTCCAAAAGAGTATTAAATTCATTAAATTTTTGCATAATTGTACATTGTTCAATTTCATTTATGTTAAACATTTTTATAGTATCTTTCTTTTCCAAATGTGTAGATATAATCTTAGTTTTGTCAAATTTTAAATTCTTTTCTGCTAACCATTTTGGACCCTTCCACCAAAGATTACATAGAGCTAGTTCTTCTAAGAACATTCCTCTCGAAGCAATGTCTGCTGGATTTTCATGTGATTGTATATGGTTCCAGTGGTCATTTTTTACATTACTTATTATTTCAACTACTCGATTGGCCACAAATGGTTTCCATCGAGTAGGTTCACCCGACAACCATGCCAAAACAATAGACGAATCGGTCCAAGCATAGACTTGTGATGTAGGTATTTTCATTGCATTACTAACTTGCTTCAACAATCTTGACAGAATCAAAGCTCCACATAATTCCAATCGGGGTAAAGATATAACTTTCAACGGAGCGATTCTTGTTCTAGCAGCAATGTGCATCACTTGTATACTACCGTCCGATCTAATAACCCTGCTGTAAACAGTTGCTGCATATGCCTTGATGGATGCATCACAAAACCCATGAATTTGTATATTTTGTTTATCTTTAATTACTGTTCCAAGCCAACGATTAATTTTAATTTTATTAATATTCTGTAGATCTAAACATATTTTAAACCATTGTTCTTTCAATATAGAATTAATTTCATCATCCCATCCAATATTTTCTAGCCATAATTTTTGGATTAATATTTTTGATAAAACTATATAAGGTGCAATCCAACCTAAAGGGTCAAAAAGTTTTTGCATAAAGGATAATATACTTCGCTTGGTAATTATCTCATCAGTAGGAATGTTTAAATTATATACAAATTCATCAAATTTTAAATCCCATAGAACTCCTAAAGTCTTTATCCTTCCATCTATAATTAATCCTAATTGTGCCTTCGAAGATCTGTCTTTTTCATCAATAGATTTCATAAATTCAATATTATTAGATGACCATTTTTTCAGCTCAAAGCCCCCTAATTTTAATAGATTTTTTAACTCCTTGCTTATCATTATTGCTTCTTCTACTGTATCACACCCCGACATAAGATCATCCATATAAAAATCTTCTCTTACTATTCTAGAAGCTTCTGGATATTTGTCACCTTCGTCTATAGCCAATTGAATCAAAGTTCTTACTGCTAAATAGGGTGCTGATGTAGTACCAAAAGTAACAGTTAATAATCTAAATTCCTTGATATGTTCACTTCGATCATTTCTCCAAAGTATTCTTTGATAATCTGTGTGATCTTTATCAACTAGTATCATACGGTACATTTTTCTATGTCCGAAACAAAACAAACATTATACATTCTCCATCTCATTATCAAACTGCGAAGGTCATCTTGTAATACTGGTCCTGATAACAACTCATCGTTAAGAGATATTCCATTCTCACCTTTGCATGAAGCATCGAAAACGACGCGAGTCTTTGTAGTCTCCTTATCATTTCGGATGATTGCATGATGCGGTAAATAAACCGACTTCGCATTTAATTCATTCACAGGTATTTCTTCTATGTGCTTTAAGGATATATACTCTTCTATAACCTTACGATATTCTTCTTTAAACTTAAGCGATCTTTGGAATCTCTTTTCTAATTGTAAAAATCTATTAGTTGCAATCTCTTTAGTATTTCCTTCAGATGCTTTTAACTCCTTATTTTTAAATGGTAACTTTACTACGTATCGCCCTTCTTTATTTCTAACATGCGTATCTTTATATATGTCTTCACACATTTGTTCGTCCCTAGTGTATTTTCTTTTTGTATCTGTATCTAATTCCCAAAAACCCTTTAACATCTCTTGTATATCAACTTCTTCATTTGTACTTTCATCATCATTTTTAATTTTATTATGCATCGATCTCATTAGACTATCCCTTCCCTTCATTTTCATATTTATTTCACCAAAAACAATCCAACCAAGGCTAGTTTTTTGGGCGCATGGTGTGCCTGTTGGACCTTTGACAAGACCTTCTTGTATTATATTTGCATATTCCCTAACACCAAGTAGAAGGTCTATGTTGCTTGATAGATAGTAACCGGGATCTGCTAACTTCAATTGTGTTAAATGTGGCCATTTATTCTTAGATGTACACTCATTTATTTTTGAAGGTACATAAGTAGTAAAGTGCTTAGACATTACATATGCTTGTATATTCACACAAAATTTTGGTTTCAACAACGATACAATACGTAACATGACTACTTGCTTGACAGTCACCTTAATTGATTCCATACCGGTAACTATTTTGTTTACGGGATATCTTCTCAGCTTCAACATTTGTGCCGCCTTTTCACTAATAAAACTTGCTTGTGATCCTTTATCTATGAGTGCCTTGACAACAGTAGAGTGACCTTGTTCACTTTGTATCGACACAAGAGCAGTAGCAAGTAATGCTATGTGATCTTCACTAGAATTCTCAATAGATAATCTTGTATTAACTCTCACTTCTCTTTCATTGCCTTCTTCAGATACTGTCGACTGCTTTAGTGTACCTTCTTTATATTCCACAGTACCCATCTTCTTTTCTTGATGCAATAGAGAATGATGTCTTCTATGACATACACGGCAGCTATATGGAGCTCGACATTTCATAGCAGAGTGTCCAGTCATTAAACAATTAAAACATATTTTGTTTTCTTTCACGAACACACCCCTTTCCATATTTGTAAGTTTACCGAAATCACTGCAGTGGCTTAAAGAGTGATTGCCCTTGCACTTCACACAAGACTTGGTAGTAGCAATATGAAACACACGCTCTTTGATTATTTTTTCACGAACAGTCGGTGCCGGCGCAACCAATTCTAACGTGCGGAACTTCGATTCTAAGAAAGTTTGGAGATCTTCCCACGTTGGTAAATGTTCAGAATTTTCTTTGAAAGCAAATTCTTCCCATTGCTTATGTGACTCCGAGTCCAACTTCTGCACAATGAGAAATATAATTATAGGATCCCAGGAGTCGGTGGAGATATTTAGATTTTGCAAACTTCATAAACACTCAGTTGTTGTGTCTAAAAGCGCCTTTAATTGAAACGAGGACTGTGAGTTTAACTTCTTTTGAGAAAAAAGTCTTTTTAACAATGAATTTAATATAAGCCGTTTGTTTCCATATCGATGACGTAATGCATCCCAGGCTATTGTATAGTTGGATTCCGTAATTTGTAAATGTTTTATTAAATTTGCAGCTTCCCCGGTAAGACTCGTTTTTAAATAATGTAACTTCTGTACTTGGCTTAAATTTGAATCTTGATGCACTAAAGAAACGAACAAATCCTGGTATGTCGGCCATTCATCGTAATTGCCACTGAATATAGGTAGTTGTATACTTGGTAATCTAGCTTGAATACAGGGATTATTTATTTTTGAAGAACTTTCACCTTTTTCCGAAATTTTAATTCTCATTGACAACATATCTTTAAGATCAGCTTGAATATTTAAATATAAATCTTCTTGAATATAATATTCTTCATTAACTAAATAAGGTAAAACTCCGCGCTGCTCCCTTGTTGTAGTTTTTAATAAATCTTGATGCGCTTGCTTGAACGTACTCCAATATTCGTCTATGCATTTTATTCTAGACTCGATATATCCCTTTGTAAGACGATCCTTAGGACATTTCTTTAAATTTATTTGCGCTTTCTTTAACAATGTAGAAGTATGCTCTAATATCGTAAGTGCTTGATCCGAAGTACACGCCATAGTACTTAATAACTCGTGTAGCTAATATTGCAATAAATACCTTCATATATTTTTCTATTCAATTTCTTGCAAATAACGAGTAAACAACTCCTTATCGCAGATGTAATGCGATGCCGACCGCTGTCTTTTGTTTAGCGGAGCGCAGGTAGCTAACTTGGAATCCGGCTCGTTGTGGACCATATGTTAATAGCAATAAGATCTATTTTTGCTTGAGGGTTTATATTAAAAAACAACGTGTTCTCTCAATGATTTTTACTGGACAACTGAACGGATATTAAACATTACAATTATATAAATGAAGCATTAGGGTTCCCTTTAACAACGAGTAATATTGTCTAGTTTTTAAACAGATACTTTTTTTTATTATATAAAAAATCTTTAATTCGTACGTTATAAATACTTGATATATCGCAACTCTGTTGGTATTTCATCTGATGTATTTCGGAGACTGGGCAATGGAGGTGCATTTTGCACTGGATACCCCATTTCCTCCCATCATTGTAAGATCAGAAATTTGAATGCATTACGCTTCAAAATTTATTTTTTGAACGCCAATACTTTGACATTCTACTTTGGTTAGTGTTTCCTAGAATTACAATCTTATACATAGCCACCACTGCTAATTTTGCATTTGCCAATTTGTAAGCGATTTGGATATCTAGAAGATAAAAAAAAATGCGAAGAGCATACGAACAAACTTGATAGACATCTATACTATTTAATTTTGTTTTCATGTTAATTAAATAAAATGTATACAGCTTAAAATAATGTTTAAATGCAATTTCTATTTTTAATATTTTTTACAGATTTTTTGGTAGAGAATACTCCAATGAGCATCAAATTCATCTGACATACCCCTTTGTTATAATAAGGATTAAATAAATAAATATATAGCTGTTTCCTGCCAGTTTATATTTTATTTATTATCAGAAACTAAGTAACTTTCATCGTCGACGTAAAATACGATCACTACAAACACAATCAATCAATCATCTATAATTTGAAATGAACTTATATGTAAAATATATTTCGATGTCCAAAAACGTTAGGAAACTTGTTACGTTTTTTAAAAGACTTTTTAAGAATAAATAATTTTGTCTATAATAAATATTCAAAACATTATGTTCCTTATTAATTTCAACTTAAATTACTTTACATGCAATTGCAATAAACATATTAAGCAAGTGACAGGCAGCGAGGGAAATTCTATGGGAAGTGTTGCGTTAACTTGAATGGACCGTATTAAACTGTAGATTAGTGGTTTCTGACTTAAATATTTTAATAGTTTTTTCAGTTGCACTAGTCGTATTTCATCTGAAAAAAAAATATAAGAGGTGCAGTATTCCCACAGATCTTTGTTGGAGATTTTCTTAGGTCCGAAAACACCGAGACTAAGAAGAAGACAGTTGCTGATAACAACCTGGAGTTGTTGCGAGAGGTCCATGAAATATTATGGACGAGACCTGGATCAACCACATCGATCCTGAAACAAAACAGCATTTAGTGAGCTGGAAACGAGCTACCTCACCGCCGTCGAAGATATTCAAGATTTCAAGTTCAACGGCGTCCGACTTTTGGGATGCCGAAGGAACAATAATGGTGGAATACCTAGAAAAGCTAGCTACTATACCACTCGCTGACCAAATAAGAAGATTGCGAGAAACCATCAAGAAGAAAAGATGCGACAAACTGCGAGCTACAGAGCTGTTTGACTAAGATAATGAACCCGCTCATAAAGCTGCAGTTGCGATAGCTTGGTAGCTTGGATGGTTCCAAGAAGCGGGTTTCAAATTACTCCAACCTCCCATATTCTCCAGATTTAGCCAACAGCGACTTATACATCTTTCCTCGCCTCAAAGAACACCTCAGAGGTAGAAAATGTGAAGTCGATAGTGAAGTGATGGCCGCTGTCGAAGTGTTTTGGGAAGGTCAAGATAGAGATTTTTTTCCAATAGAATCCTGAGTTAAGAATAGAAAAATAGAATAAATGTATTTACTTATTAGGACATTATGTGCAGAAATATTTTTTTTTCGTAATCATTATAACCATATTTTATCATTACTTTTTTATCACGCCTAGTACCAACATATTTTTATATTTAAAAAAAAAAAACTTAAAAAATTCAATCAATAATATCATTGATTGTAATATATAAAATACTTACTTGTACAAGATATAATTTTGTCGGCCATATCTCTTTTTAACATCTCCAATTCTCTTAATGTTAACTCCATTATTAATTATGGAAAGAATACTTGGAAAGAATTATATATCAAGTGTATTATTGTTGTTACAATATATACTATCATTTTAATAGCTGGTTCGTAATACAATATGATCGTCAATAATAGATTGTTACTCAAAAAACATTGTAATAAGAATATACAACTTACGTATTTTTTAACATTTGAAACATTTGAAAACGTCCGTAGACTAATTTTACGTATACTGATAAAGTCTTATGTACAAATAAACAAATTTGTATATATAAAAAAAAAAATTAATAACAATGATAAGATTATTTTATATTGTTTTGTTTTTTTTTTATATCAAATAGTTATTATAAAAAATTACCATCGGCTTTACAGCCCAATCGGTTTTTGTAAGGGAATCCATGTTCTTGTCATACATCTTCGCATATCTTTTCCAAGAAAATGTTAATGTTGTATTCAAAGCTTCTTTGCGAGTTATTGTGCATAGCCATTTTATTTTCCAGTATAATAAGAATAGTATCAATAGGATGGGAATTCTGCCAAACTCATTAGATACCCTCAAAATACCTATAAATATGTAATTTAAAACAGACTCAGAACACGAAAAATATTTAACGTATATTAAAAACGAGTAAAAGAATGTATAGAATAGTAGTACACTTATAATGTGCACCAACGTACAAAACATTATTTTGGGTTTTTTTTTTATAAACAATGTATCATCGATCTCAATATCAGGCTGGTAATAGTCGAGAAGATAACTATTTTCAGTTTTTAAAGCGATAAAGAAGTAAGTTATGTATTCCAGCGCTCTCATGGCTTGATTAAATTCCCCATATTTAAGCAATCTGCAATGTATTCCCATGTATACGATGCAGACACCAACGCCTGTTACGAGGACTTTCAAAATAATTTTAAAAATTTTACAGCTTCGTCCAATAACATTGTGATAGAAGCCAAAGAACATTCTGAATTTTAATAATAAATTGATTTTAAAATAAAAATCGTGTTGGTTACTCATGGCCACTAAAATATTTTTATACAATTGTCACAATTGACCTGCAGGTTCCAATACATAGTTAAAAAAGATAATTTATTAACTTTAGCTTTTAGTACCGACGAGAATTATTTATTAACTACTTTTATTTATTGACTAAAGTATAACATTTTAATATAATATCGTATAAGCAATAAATAAATATACAATATTTTTGTTTTTAGTTTGTCTGTTCACAAGACAATTCACCCAAATTTTGTTATTTTTTTAAGTGATTCATCAAATGGTTGTACAATGTCATCCGTAGACAAAGAGAATACAGACTTACGACCGCATGTGTAATGAAATAATTATGGAAGGCGTTACTTGTTAAAAGAAAGAATGACACAGTTATAATCTAATACACTAACAAAAGTTAAAATGCATACATCAAAGAAAAAGACAATAATAAGAATTTAATACAAGTTATTAAATTTACATTTATGCATTACTGCCTGTTTGCCTGTAGTATGTTTTCTAGTTCGAAAAACCGATGGGTCGCATGGTTGCATATTCAAGCCGAGGCAGCTAAATCAGTTCATCAATATAAAATCCTTTTAGAGGCATTATAATTTTGGTGTGCCCAAATTATGCATTTTGCATATAAATATGGACATTGACCATAGACACTTCTTAAAACTTTGCTACAACGGAAAACTCCTTTTCAAGAGATGACTTTTCTAACCGTCTACCTATCAAAAGCGCTTCGAAGTTTTGGACCTATCATAAACAAGTACGGTACGGGGGATGATTTTTTGCTGGCAAAATAGTGTGTTCACAATCAGAGACCTTTGTCTTTAATTTGATCAAAAAAACTGGGGTGAGCTTTATCTAATCAACTTTGCCAAATCTGTATCATCAAACTACCTAAACTACGCTAGTCAAGCAAAAAAAACACCATTAAAAAAAGTTATGCTTTTCTACTCCTTCATTTCATAAAGATGAATGAGTTCAACCATTATTAATTATTAACTTTTTATAATTACCATAATCCTAAGCTCCCATTGAAAGTCTTACCTGGTCTATGTGCTATACTATGCCCGAAGATGAGTTGCTTACTTTTATATCTTTACAAATTTCAACCGATACTGTATCTGAACAGAGTATCTGAAACTTCTGAAACTTCTCCCAAGTTCTTTTGTTGTAGCACCATGTAGGAGGAATATTCTTGATCTCAATTGAATCTAACTCAAGACTCACTTTAGTAATTGATGTAACGAATTATAGAAAAACAAATTAGCGAAAAGTAACAAACTTGTTGGGCATCTTTTCGTCAATTATTATCGTGACGTACTGGTATGATATTAAGCAGTACAACTGATTTACAAAATATATATATATATTCATTGTCGGTACCTAATTAAAAATAATAAGGCATAAACGAGTTAAACCCACTTTAATCATACATTCATACAACATACCTACAAAAAACAATTTTTTTTTTATACTCATAACAAACTTGTTTAGTTTTAGTTTTTTGGCATCAAAATATGATTAATATTAACCGTTTTAAAAATAACTACTTCATAAAGATCTAATTACATACTAATTGTTCATTCTCAATATTTGAATTTAAATATAAATAGCTTTAATGTTTATTAAGTAAAACAAATAATGTCCCATACATCTAATGAGAATCTCGTCCATATGTATGCGTATATTAATTAGTCTTATAAAGTAAAATGTACAATTTTTTCGTACCTACTGTGTTCAAAAAATGGTATATTTTAGGAATTCCCACAAGATTTTTAAATTAACAAAGGGTGGGTCTTTTATTATTTAGCTGTTTTCGAAAAATTTATAACGCACTAAAGTTGCTTTTAAAATATTTTTGCATTTCATTTTCAAAAATATTACACTAGCTTTACAAAGAACATTAACGCTTAAAAAACCAAAGTGAAAAGTGTGTTTGAAATAAATCAAACATATGCACAGTATTCTTTTTTTTTCCGGGTTCGGTAAGTAGTTCTCAACTTATAACATAACTTCTCTTCATCACGCGCACGAATTCTTCGGTATAAGTTTGTGATAAACTTTTCCTATTGTAAATTCACTACACTAATATTGAGACAAAAGTTTTTATAATTAAAGTTATTATTTAGTAGTATATTTTTATGTGTCTGGTGGGAATTGTATTTTTTTATAAGACACCCACGGAATTATGTTTCCTTAACTTGTATAGTTTTTTTTTAAATCATTTATCTTTTATCATTTCGAATCAATAATAATCAATAATAAGGTAACCAGTTTTATTACTTAATTATTATTATTAGTTATCTATAACTATCACATAATAATAAACATTTTAATTTACAAGGAAAATCAAAACATTAACTCGCTCTTACACTTATTCGCAGCGACGAGGAAAAAACACAATCTTGTTTCAGATGAGCTGAGCCAGTGTCCGCCAAAACACGCTTGTCAACGCTTAACCTTTTTATATCTACATACTTGTTTCCACGTTGATAACAAAGTGGCAGTGTTCAATAATAAGTACAGTGAGTACGATCACTCACTCACTTATAATCAGTTCCAATGGAAATGTGCAAAATATATTTATTTTATTTTTTGTTAGTAAACCTTGTATTGACTGAAGCTCAAGGTAATTTTAATTTTATTTGTTTTATGATGTGTTTGTGAATTTTTGTCGTGATGTGGATCTTTAACTATATGATTGTATATATTTATATCGTAAATTGCCGTATAAATTCATCTAAATTGTTTACAAAGCTATCAACATTATGGTAAATATATAATATACTATTTGCATATGACTCCGCTCGCGAACAAATAATTAGTCACGTGTCAATTATTGATTTTGTTGTTATATTACATTCTATTTATTAACAAGTAAACATATGCGGGAGGGGGAGAAAGAGGGGGGAACGAAGTCACTTGCAATAACTAATGATGCATAATTAAATATCTTTATCATAAAACTCTTATAGAAAACTCCTATACTATTCATGTATTATATATTATTAAGTTTATTTCTTATAATACCTGAATTTTGTAGTATTTATTGTCTGACTGTCTGTCTATTTATTATTTCAACTGGGTTCATTCGTTAAATTTACATCATAGTTCAAGTTTTAACAAAAAGAATTTTCAATTTAATTCTTATGAATTATTCATGAGGTATCAATATACCTGATCTCATTAACAATCAATTAATTGACCAATTTTTCGTCGAATAATTGCATTAATTAATTTCAAAACAATTTATTCAATACAGAACCAGTGACAAAAATGTTACTTATAATGTTATTGAAGAATCATATAACAACAAATATGTTGACATTTTAAAATATATATTTGTTTATTTTTTAGTCGACCTTCGACACAGAATAAGATTTCATATTATTTCTTGTATGAAGTTAATAAATAATGTAAAATGTCGCAGAACAATCTTGTTATAAGTAATTTAAACTTATTCGATGTTTTATAATTATTAGCAAGAAATAGTTTTAACAATGTTGGCATTTTGCATTTTTTATTCCTATAAATTTGAAGTGTTCGAAAATATTAACACACACACACATACACACAAACAAACACACACACACATTAATTTCTATTAAAAAACCTATTACGTATAATTAAAATTAAGCAGAAATTAATTAATTTATTAGGTTGTGATTTTGAAGTACCTTAAGATAATGTAATTATTTGCATTCATTAAAACCATCTATAGAAGATTTCTGATAATTCAACATGTCTGTCTGTAATTGTACAGTCGTTGGTCCAAATCAAACTTGTTTCAAACTTCGATTTATCTGTAGATTTGTTAATACTGTATTTATAACGGACTGTGGAACGGTATTTATCATCAGAATACCAAAACCTTTTGTTATAATAATGGTTATTTTTTGTTTTATGGTTATGTTTATAAAGCAGTTTATCCGTAGCGTTTCAATCAATTTTTACTATATATATGTAGTTTGACAAGTATTTTAAGTAATATTATACGAAGCTATATATATCGCTCGTCTTAGAAGATTTGATATACTCTAAATGATGTATGGTTTGGGTAAACCATCTTTTTCTAGTTAGTTAGTTTAAAAAACGATCAGAGAAACACAAAAAATATGTTAATTTTTAAAATTACTGTGGACTTATTTGGTAAAATATTTACAAGAAATTCTTTTGTGACTGCATTTTAGTATTTTTAACAAGCTGTTACTTTTCACGTTCACATCATTCACATCATTCAAAATGTATATAACTCCATACACTTTTAGATTTATTGTACTTAAAGCACATAATATTTTTTTTGTTTTTCTGTGTTAAAAAAAAATCGCCAAATAAATAGTATACTATATGTTGACTGGATCATTAAAATACATTTCATTCAATCTAAATTTCATCAGTCACTCAGCACAAATTGACTTTTATGTAATATGCTGAACACGTAACAATTAAGTAGTTTTAGCTTTTATTTAATTAACGGTTTATATCAAACTATTGAGAATTGCTTACCGTATGTTATTATTCATGAAGAAAAATATGTATTTAATACCTTCTTACTTTATACTGTCTCCTATAATATAACACCATTTTCGAAAAAAGTTTACGCCCACTTAAAAATAAATAAGGTTGTTACCAATGTTTTGTTTTGAGTAATGGAAGCTTGGCTGGTAGAGAATGTATTTTAGCATTAAGTCTCTGTTTGATCCGTTCAAAAATGTGACTATATTTTATTTTTCAAAGTATTTAACTTTATTTCAGAAAATTGCCAAAATGGAGCTAAGTGCATAACGTTAGCCAAATGCCATGGTCTTAATAATCAACAAGGTTCTCAAATATTAGTGAGTTTATTTAGAAGACTGCATTGCGGGTTTGATATCAATAATGCACCTAAGGTGATAACGGTTCTAATTTTTCATTTAATACAAATAAAAAAAATAGTTGTAAAGATCTTCATATTTGTTTAGATTTGCTGCCCCGCTGAATTCCAATTGATAAGTGGAATTGATCTTCTTCCTAACAAAACTGCATGCGGTACTCAAACTAACGACAGGATCGTGGGAGGAGTGCAGGCAGACCTCGATGAACATCCTTGGATGGTATTAATCAAGTATGAGAAACGTAAGTACATAACAACAACACAATATATAAAAAAAAATAAAAAGACAGAAAAATAACAAAAAAGAAGTACCTTATCATAATAAAGAGGAAAAAAAACAAACCAAATATATATTTTTATCAAATTTTACAAACAATTTTAAATAAACGATTAATATGCAATTATAAACAACAGTTCAATATATATATATATATAATGCTATATATATAAAGACACACGATACCTACACACGGTAACTAAACAATGTGGTGATGAACAAACAAAAGTGAATTAATACGTACCAAAACAACAACATATTAAAAGCAATTATAAACTACCAAATATTTAATAATAGGTTTTCAGTATTCCTATACTTTACCTGTTTCTCTATGGTTCTGTATTCTAAAATTACAATTATTAATAAATTACAGCCAAAGGAAGTTCATTTTCTTGTGGAGGGGTCTTGATATCTTCGAGATATGTTTTGACAGCAGCACATTGTGTCAAAGGCAACGACCTTCCAGAGAATTGGAAATTGTAAGATTAATTACATATTAATTACAATCCACTTAATATATAAATATATACCCACACGATTTATGTAAAAAATTAAATCAAATAGTCGAATTTAATATTTTTTATTGTTTTTATTTTAGATTATATAATGTTTTCTATTAAAGATCGCAAGTTCGGCTTGGTGAGTGGAACTTGGCAAGTGCAACCGATTGTGTTGGCGACGACTGCAGCCCCGATCCTTTGAATGTGGATGTTGAAGAAGCAATTGCTCATGAGAATTACAATCCTAATGTTGGACAACAGAATGATATTGCACTCTTAAGACTAGCTCGGGATATACCTTTCACTGGTGGGTTCATATGCTATTGGAGTTTAAATAACATTTTCAAATATAAAACGTGCGATAGCTTTATAATGATAGACAAATATTACAAGCGCATTAATGTACTCTCTGCTGGCAAGTCTAGCTTTTTGGGCTTAGGCAAACACGTTGCGATTTATATCTCACCTTGTACGTATGACGTTTACATTGCCATTGATACTTTTATAAGTTATATCGATGCCTCGCGGTTCCACCCGCGTAAAATCCTAGTGCAATACGTTCCTCATGAACGAGCCTATCATAATCATAAAAAAGATTTCAAACATATCCCTAGTTAAGAAGATTAAAGCCTTTAAACAAACAAACTTTTCTCCATTATAATATTAGTATAGGTTTTAAAATATTACGTTAATATTTATCGATTCCTATATATATATTTTTAAAGCTACTAAATATTTAAATTAAAACCCGTTTAGAAGCCATAGGGCTACAATTTCAATTGTATTGGTTAGAAATTTAAACCATAAACTTCAATTGCTTAAAATGTATTTAAAACATTTGCTTGCGTTTTTCAGAATTTGTCAAACCTATCTGCCTGCCGCTAGATGTTTCATTACGCAGAAATTCATTTGAAGATTACGATATGGAAGTTGCTGGATGGGGAAAAACTGAAACTAGTAAGTGGTATATATTTTGTTATATATTTAAAATTATAAAAATATAAGAATGAGTTCGAAACAAACCAAACTAAGAGTTATAGTCTGATTATAATCTTCCTATTCCTGTGAATTCTTCTTTTCTGATTATTGAACGATCTTAAATATAAAAAAAAATATCTATTTTTTACTTATTTCCTATAAAAAATTCTAAGCACCTTTTAAACTCTACCCACGATTTATTTAAAGACTTTAAAACCTGCAAAACTTTCATAGTTACTATTACTAAAATTTGTTTATGAAATTTTACGTAATAGGTTTATACTTTGCTATTAGTTAGTTTTACGTATGTAGTAATACAGTCATTATACTATCTTATTTACTAAGCACTACCCCAAAAAATAATCCCCCTTACTAATAAAAACCCGAAACAAATTTATTAAAGCATTATGTAACTTCATAGGACCCTGTTAATATACATTTTAACTAGCTGTTATTTGCGTTTCCACCCACGGGCGAACGATTTTATTTATAATAAAACTATTTTTTACGGATTAAAACTCGCGTTTAATTTGGTTAAACTTCATTTTAACCCGACGAGATGTAAGTGTCTGTCAGTAAGTCAGGAGTTGATTTCCTAACTTACTGACAGACACTTACATCTCGTCTACCCGTGACCACGATTGCTGCAAAGCATTCGAAACATCGGGTTAAAATTAAAATGTAACCAAATTAAACGCGAGTTTTAATCTAAGAAAATGCTATGATTTTATTTATATTTACGATAACTAAGAGTAATAGTTTAATATAGATAGCCTATAGCTTTCCTCATGAACCTGCCTGTCATACTAAGAATAAAATGTTTCAAATCAATTCAGTTGTTTCGAAGATTATAACCTCCAAAAAAAAAAAATTCAATGTATAATATTAGTAAAAATATAAAATTTGCCATTTCTGAAATCTGTAATAAACCTTGCAGATGTGATAAATAATATTGTTATAATTATCAGACTTAAACTAGACTATCTATTTATTGTTCTGTATATAATTTCAGGGTCAACCTCCGACATCAAATTGAAGGTTAGCGTGACAGTCAGAAATGCACAAGATTGCCAAGATGTTTACAACCGCGCAAATCGTATTATCAGTGCGAATCAGCTTTGTGCTGGTGGTTTAGAAGGTCAAGACTCGTGTAGAGGGGATTCTGGTGGGCCACTGATGGGACAGGTGGATGCTTCAAGGAACTGGGTAGCGATAGGTGTCGTTTCATATGGTCCTTCCCCATGTGGAACTGCTGGATGGCCTGGTGTTTATACAAGAGTTAGCTCGTATGTCGACTGGATACTGTCGAAGATGCGATCCTAAGTAAAATATGAATCACGTCTTCAAAAATATTTCGTATTTATTGAAAAAATGATAGAAACTTATTATTATAAAATTTCTGTTGTATAAACAAGTAAAAATAAATACTCTAGTAAAGTGCCATGACCTTACCAATAAATATAATTATTTTAATTATTGTATTTTTTTATCAAAATACTTATCGTTACATAAAAAGTTATATACGGTAAACAACTTCTAGTATATTTATACAGTAACTAGCTTCTTTTTTTTTTTGTTCGTCTAAGAAGGTGATGGCCGGGGGTCATGTGGGACTACCCGGCAGCGTAGAGGACGCTGCCATTTTTAATCTCTTTAGTGGGACGCCACAGGATCGCGTTAGTAATAAATATTTATATCCACTAGAACGTATTTTCTGTTTTGTTACTTTCTTACTAACGATTTACGTCAAAGGTGTGAAATTAACAAAACAGAATATTTTGTACTGGGTATAAATATATTTTTTGGTTAAGGGATATTTATAAGTCAATGTAAGAAATCATATCTTGTTGACCTAAACATGTCAGCCAACTATTTTATTATACTTGTAGATATATGTTAAAATAAAAGAAATATAGTTTAAAAATATGTATGTGCATGTAATATACATGCGTGTGCAAAACTTAATTTCATGTTTTTTATCAAATTAATTTATTTGATTTAAAAACTTTGATTATACTTTTTTACTAACGATGTGACTGAGAAATGGAGGCCACAGAATATCTTTCAGATAAATTTAAATATTTTCCGGATAGAACTTATATGAAAGGACGATTATTGAGCTGAGCGAAGCGATCCCGTGGCGTCCCACTACGGCGAAGAGGGCAACCGTTGGTTTTTTTAGTGGGTAGCCTTAAAAATGGCAGCATCCTCTATGCTGCCGGGTAGTCCCACATAACCCCCCGACAGTCACCCCTATGGGCCAACGGGGTACCCGTAACGGATTTTTTCAACGGAAAAAAATAATAATAAAAGGTACATGTTGCAAGCCTTGCGTTCGAAAAGCATTTCTAGAATTTTTGTCAAGATTTCTGTAGTACTTAGATTTGTGATATTGTAATTAAAACTTGGGTTTTGTGGGTTAGCCCACAATACGATGAAAACAAACAAAACAATAATTTAAAAAGTATTCTGCGTGTTGATGGAAATAACAAGCCAATGCCATTACAATTCTGACAAAATTGCTTCAGTAGCTTTGTAATATTCTAATTATACGGGCTGACAATACCCGCTGATAAGACCAAACTCTTATTGAAACGTCGTTTTAGTGTTATCATTAATATATAAATATTTAAAATGGCTTGACATAGAAAACTGTTAACTGGAAAAAATACATTTGTTATTTCACAAAATTGTGATGTTATTTATTATGTTTATAAATTTTATTAACAATTTAATAACAATCACATAGATCTGGCGGCTCACCAAAAGAACTTGAAAGAACTGTACCTCAAGAACAGAATAACAGAAGCAATAGTCACAAAGGTTTCATAAATTGTTTTGTAACAAATATTATGATTATGGGAATCTAAAACAAAATAAAAATAAAAATGAAACAACAAAAATTAATATAATAATTTTACAAGAATAATAGTAAAAAATTAACGTAAATAAACTTTTAAAGTGCCTTCACATAAATTGAAACAAAAAACCGAGTCACCTTTCTCTGAAAAGTTTCAGAACGAAAATTAAAAATATTTAAACCTGGAAGTTCTAACGCAATATTGTCATACATTAGACATTGTACCCGAAGGACACTTCTATCGGGGCTGGATGTTAATATTAATAGGTGCTAAGAGTTAAGAAAAATCTAAACGGGAATAAATATGCAATGTGCTTATAAAGGGAATTCACATTGAGAATTAAGAGTAATTTAAATATAATTGACCTTAAAATATCTTTCTAAGTCCACATGCAGACTATGGGATAGGCCAAATCTTACAGTTCTCTGAGACAATATTTCTGAATAGCTTCAATGTGTTTTAATAGACATTGTAGTATGAAGACCAAATAATGAGACCATACTCTTGCCTGCTCCCTACAAGGCTAGAATATAAGTTTTACGAAACGCAACACCTTTCTCTTTTGATGTTAGTTTATTAACGATAAATATGCCAAAATCGCTTACATATTCCTTAAGTTCTATTACCCTATTATTAATTTGATAATTAAAGAATTGACTTCAAATTTTTTAAAACGTAACGTAAAAACTAATAATTTTAGTTGCTCCGCTGTGAAATAGTGTCTAGATCATCTTATGGATCAAGGCAGTCCCTTTTATTAGTTTTAGTTTTAAAAATTTTCAAATTGTCAGCGTATAAAAAACTTTACTAATAAATATTTTTATGAGATCGCTTACAAATGGAATGAAAAAAGAGGCTTGAAGACCTTGGGGATCTAATAAATAGTTATACCTGATGACCCAACGAAACGGTTATATAATGGTCAACAGAGCCGGATAACCAATAAGTGTTGTATTTTGTCCTGTGTGAATTATTGACATATAAATAAGGCTAACTAAACAGGCTACTCTAAACGGAAAAAGCATAGGAAGCATCACACAAAGTCATATATTGTAACCTATACAAATATTTATACGCAGCATTTATTATAAGTATAAATATTTAATAAATATTTAAAGGAATAATTAATTATAAACTAACTATAATCATATTACAATGTGTCTTGAGAATGCATCGACTTCCTCTTATCGTTAACATCAAACGCAAAACTTATATTACATTTATAACTAGTCACTTCATAGCTCAAAGCTTGTCCACAAGTAATGTCTTTTTAAATTATCCCAGTCTAATATTACCTAAAAATGTTGTTAGCTATAGTACCCAAAATCGATGCAAATGATTGACATATCTGTCAATGAATCGATTGACATTAGAAATTACGATTATACAAAGTACTTCTGTAAAATAAACACAAACAAATACAACACATAAATAAACACATACACAAAAACACACACACGAATTTTTCAATGTAAAAAGTATCTAACATGCATATGGCAAAAACGGCCAAAATTAGCCAACATCATACCAATTTTCTTTGTATAGTAATTAGAACAAACAAATGCCTTTTATATAGAAAATTAAATAAAAATCCGGAAAGAAAGAAACGTTGTCTCTCTTTACTTTTATAATATATATTAATCCAAGATGCGCAAAGTTTATCTTTACAGTCAAAGATTTTTGACGTCATGACCCCCCTCCCCTCCAGCTGGCGCCTAAATAATGTTGAAATATCGCTTTCAATATGTATTTCTAACTAAAGCTCATACTCCAACATGGGATTTCACTAATGAAATGACGTAAATGTTATTTTGTTAGTTTCCTTGAACATACCACAGTGACAATATGCCTGCTCTATTGCTTTAAATATAAATGGCTAATCAGTGTAACGGTGGCTCAGTTAACATATCATATGTGAAATAAAACCAGAAATGTGCACGAGAATTGTTATTCTTTTACTACTCTGTGTTCAATTAACAACTGCTGATGACAGTAAGTATATTTTGTTAATATGTTTTATTAACATATAATAACCCGTATTATAAATGCTTCTTAACAAGTTATTAAAAATTACCGATGTTTTAAAGTTATGTAACTAATGTTAAAATGATAACAACATATAACAGATAAGACTCGTGTCAATATTATTCTCTGTTCGCTGAACATCAATGAATAATTAATTAATTATTGCTCTTTGTTACAATAATATATTGTATTATTATAGCTATTACGCATAATTAAATTCTAGAATCGTCTATTAAACTTTTTTTATATTTTACCATGAACTTGATTCAAAGCTTATTTGAACCACAAAAGTTTTAGTATAGAAATCGATAAATATTATTTTCAAAACCCAAAATGTACTTTTAAAATTCTATTTATTCTTAATAGTACTAATTAATAGTCTTATTCTAGCGATAAAAAAGATAGAAATAAAGCTAGTAATCTACCTTTAGCAACCCTAAAAGATGTAATTGTGTATGATTATTAAAACAACATCTCGCAAGCAGTATATAAGCCATTTATTGTATTTGTATTTCCACAAATGATTCGAATTGTTGAACTTAAATGTTATTTGATATACATTAAAGTAATAAAACCAGCCGCTTGAAGAGTGTTTCTTATGACCTTCAAGTTATTAATGTTCTACCAATAACAAGTTGCGGTACTTTGTTTCTCTTCTTTTTCTGATTTATATTACAACAGATACAAGTTTTTATATATTTTATGTAGCTTCGCTAACAGCATGTAATTCTTGTTTTTCTGTTTAAGTTAAACTTAGTAATAATTAGACTGAATAGACGATACTACTTTAGCATTCTTCATAATACCTTCAAACTTCGTGACGGTGAAAGCATTAGCAGGTCTGAACGATATATTTGATCATGCATTCGTCATCATTTTCATAAATATAATCTACATGATATATATTTATTTTCACCTTATAATAATATTTTATATTAATTGCATCAAACACAATAATGAGAAAGAGTCAAACGCCTAGTATTGAGCCCAGATGTATTCACAGAATGAATAACATCAAGATAGTTTTTTGTGCTAATTTTACGAGCAACTCCAATCCAAATATTTGATTTATTAAATTTTTAATTCAATATATTGATTGAATAAATCAAAACTGGTTAAAGAGTAAACCAAACCTGATTGTTAACTAAATTATATATGATATTTGTTTTTACACAATTGTTTTTACAGGCAGATGACAAAGTGCTCCTCTAAGGACTCCTCTCTCGTTTTAAAAACTAGAAACATTTTTTTTATCTTAAATTAAGACAATATCAAAATAACTACAACAATATTTAATTTTCAGAAAAGTGCAAAAATGGCGCAACGTGCATGATTGTAGAAAATTGTAAGGACATATACAACTCATTAAAACAATTCGATCGAACCTACTTATTAAAATTACTTCAAAGATTGCATTGCGGATACGATGAATACGATAAACCAAAGGTACAGGTTATTGTCATACACCACTTTTCAAAAACCATTCATATGACGTATGCCTACTGCATAATAGGAGATTCGAAAAAAATAATCATAATAACTATTGTTGCTCTCTTTTTCTGCTTATCTATTTATCTGTTTATCTTAAATCGTACTTTACGAAAGACAAATTGGGAATCAGAATCTGGAGACAGGTCAGCAGTGGCTAAATATTGGCAAAAGACAGTTGCATGCATTATAAATTAATTGTCAATATTTTTCTGATTGTCTTTCATTTCAAATTACTTTAAGATATGCTGCCCACCAAATTTCGAAGTACCTCGTGAGTCTAACAGACCTGAACGGTCAAGTAAAAATGAAGCTTTATATTTACTACCTAATAAAACCGTGTGTGGTGTACAAATCAATGACAAAATTGTAGGTGGTATGCAGACAAACCTCGATGAACATCCATGGATGGCGATAATTTTTTGCGTCACACGTACGTATATTTAATTACGTATTTTTGTTTGTTATACAGTTTGGGGTCATACCCATAATAGAATTAATATTTCATTTTTCTCAATATCTTCACTATTTGAAGAATACATTTTTATTTACTACTTTTTAGCACAAGGAACTGACGTTTGTTGTGGAGGCGTTTTGATATCATCAAGATATGTCATGACAGCAGCACATTGCGTCAAAACCTTTGAAGATATTGAAAGAACGTAAGATTATATACGTCTCAATAAATTGGAATAACATTTACAAACCATTATCCGGCAGTACTTAAGTAAATATATTGAAATATGCCCAATAGATTCGAACGGTGGCCCGGTTGAATTCGTCACGCCCCGATTCCGCCAAGCAATCGGGGCCCCTAATTCATGAAATGGGCATGAATTAAGGGCCCCGATATTGTTCGATATATTGGATTCAGAACTGCCCGACAAATATATAAAAAAGGAGTAGTATGACGAAACTTTAAATACAAAAATAAAATAACTTTTTTTACTTACATATAACAAAAACCGAGAGACGGATTGTATATATTTTTTAATGTAACACATTTAAGTAACATGTCTTTTAAATAAAACATTGTAGGTATTGGAAGCTCGTTTCCGGTGCTTCCTTTCCCAGTCCACTTAGTAGTAGTCAACTAATGTTCTGCGTTACCGTTTATACTTCTATAGATTACCTAGAGCCCTTATTTGCTATGACCAGATGCACACGAAACGTACCATGATGCGAAAAATTTGTGTAAAGTTCGTTTAATTTTATTCTTCTCTCTGTCTCGTTTATCATAGCGAATATGGACCCAAACGAATTCGAAGATAATACATATGGAGCAATAGATATTCTCCTTTACTAATAAAAATGTTTATACCCAGTATATATTGTTTTGTCACTTTCACACCCTTAAAGTAAATCCTTAGTAAGAAAGTGAGAGTGGGTTTAAATATTTCAATTATTAAGGGGAATAGAGTATATCTTTTATTCTAACTATTTTAATTAAATCATTTAATTTATGAATATTAAAGATATAAAGTTCGGCTTGGTGAGTGGAGTTTATCAAACATATCAGATTGCGTAGCCGATGAATGCAGCCCAGATCCAATAGATGTGGACGTGGAAGAGGTTGTGGTACATGAGAATCACAATCTCATAGGTCAAAAAAATGATATTGCACTCCTGAGACTGGCTCGGAATATCCCTTTTAACGGTAGATACTATTTTCCATATATCATTTTAATAAATCTTAAAAATTAAATTTTAAATCATAAAGTGTCACTGATCTATTCGAAAATACTAAGCGAATAATAATAAGAATTAGGAAAGTAATTATTTATAAAATAAAATATACATTTTTTAAACACTACAATATTTTGTCCAGAATTCATCAAGCCAATCTGCCTTCCGGTGGGTACAAAATTAAAGATGAATACGTTTGAAAAATATGAATTGGAAGTGGTCGGCTGGGGTCTAACAGGAAATGGTAAGAGATCAAATAAATATTATAAGGTAATGTAAGTAATAAACCAGTTTTTAATTCAGAATTTTAATAGAACAATATAAAATTTAATTATGAATATTAAAAATAAATACAAGAAAGCGACATGTGACGAAATTAATTCCAACAAAACTCCTAATATGGAAGAAGCTAAACACAAGAACATGTTTAATATAGACCGTAAATTTTTTCTCTAACATCTGTGACAAATTTTGGAAATTTATTTTAAACTCAAAGGCAAGTATTAAAAAAAGGCGAATAAATTTCTAGAATTTTATTATAAGGAACTGCATTAAAGATAAAATGGGCTTCAAATGTTTTTAATTTGATTAGATTATTAAAGTAACACACAAGAACAAATGTTTTAGGTAATTAAAAAAATTTTTTTTTTTCTTTGTAACAATATATATGGCAAGACTATACGAGAAAATAGGTATACTAGTCACCATAACGCACTTAGAGTTGATAATTTTTCTATTTCTTTTTTGCACGGATCGCGATAAAAATGTTTTTTTTCTTCACGGTCACTAAAGTTGTTTTGTTTATAATAACAAGGAAATTAAAAAATTTCATTAGTATCACTTTTAAGCGGTACTATATGCTTTATAATTTAAATCTTAAAATAGAAGAGATATTTTGCAGTACTTACAAGAATAAATTGTAATATTTTATATAAAATCCAAATTCCCAATAATAACAATTAAATTAATGTAAAATTCGAGTAAACAACTTGTTATGGAATACAATGATTATTCAAAATATATTTTTTCCAGATATTTCATCGGACTATAAATTAAAGGTTCGCGTTCCAGTCACAAGCTTAGAACAGTGCCAATTAATCTACAGAAATTATAATATCACTGAAGAACAAATATGTGCGGGAGGGCTTCGAGGACAAGATTCATGTAAGGGTGATTCTGGAGGGCCACTGATGGGTCGAATAGATTTTGAAGAGAACTGGATGGCAATAGGGGTGGTTTCCTTTGGGTCTTTACCCTGTGGAAGGCCAGGATGGCCTGGTGTCTATACAAGAGTAACCTCGTATATCGACTGGATACTATCGAAGTTACGTCCATAAAGGTCGAAATAATATAATAGGTCTTAAGAAACACTACTTATTTATTGACAAAATGACAACTTTATATATTTTTTTCTAAAATTATCCATTTTTAAAATATTAATAATGAATTTTAGGACAATATTTATATTTTCTACACCTAAAATTAAGGCGAATTAGTAATTACTACGCGTTCAGTAAATGAGCGAATTTAAAATGTTCCTTCTTTCTACTCCTTCCTTAAATGTAGGCAACGATCTTGTACATTGCCTATAATGCAAGAGACTGGGCAGCTGTGATCACTAACCACCAGATGACATGCTTGTTTGTAATCTTTTTTTATTTAAAAAACTACAAAAACAGATTTATATGCTATGCTAATTTAATGCTGTTTGTCTATAACATAGCCATCAGCAAATATATTGTACTATTAATATGAATGTTTTATTAATTTTAAAGAGAAAACATAATTATAACAATTTGCAATCAAAAGTAATAGTTTGAATAGTTTAGTGATGACCGATCATTTAGAACGAGAGATCGCAAGTCAATGTCAAAGCAAAAGTCAAAGTCAAAGCAAAAGTCAATGTCAAAGCAAAAGTTAGTTATATCATAAAATATACATAAACATATATGGTCATACAACTATTTAACTTGATGACTAAAACTAAATGAAACAAAATTTTTCTAGTATTTTTATTAAGTAAATCTAATTCATATTGTTTTTGTTTCTACAACTTTTAACCCCAGCACCTTTCTATCACTCTTACTAATAACTTTATCAAGAGCAATAATATCTATGATATAGAAGGAATATAATATCTTGGCACAATACATTTTTTGTACTTACTTCCATCTTTGGATCTATTAACATAGTTTGAGACGATAAGAATGTTTTAGATAACTTACACCTAACACTTATATAAGAAATAAAGGAAATTCCTATATATATTATATTGATACAATAGTCATCAACTAATCTAATAATTGGAAAATATATCCTTGTAGAAAATATTTCTACTTATACATTAACTAAACCAATATGCATTATTGCAAATATAGGCAACTATATTATTTGTTTATTTGTAAAATTACAAATAATAAAATACATAATAGGCAGAATCTTTTCGTGAGATTCATAATATTTACTTCTGCTACATAAAAATGGAATGCTTCATATTTCGATAATGACACCAATGGTGTTGATTGACACTTTCATATTAAGAATCTTAAAAGGTAAAATGTAACAGAAATATCAGATAAATACTAGGTACAGTAAAAAAATGCCTGATCTTAAAAGGGCATTATATTGTAAATATTAAAGAATAAATAGAATATTATTATTGTGCAAATTAGGAAGCGGCTACAATCTCCACATTTATGGGATCGGGCGAAGCCGTTAAAGACTCAGAGTGTTCATTTGCAATTTCATCCTCAATTTCTGGGGCTGGTTCATTTTGGCACACCAAAGTATCATCAGCATTTCCATTCATATGAGAGCCATTTGCCATTGCATCTTGCAACTTAGTGCCAAAATCAGAATCTATTTCAGAGACCGTCTTAATCAATCTATCCTTCTCCTCGGTGGTCCAATTTGGAAACCAGCTGTTAAATAACTTGATCTGAAACCAACATTATGCTCTTAAAGTTAACTACAGAAATGTTTAGGTCACTACCATCTATTAAATGTTGTATTAACAAGATTGGTAAAAAGAATAAGATAGATCAATAATTACATTTACATTTTTACAAAAAAAAAAATTCTTGTCATAAATATAAATAATATGAATTCCTTTTCTTTATATTTATAAAAAATATATAAAGAAATAAAAATATGCTGTTCATCTACAAATAGACTTTACCTATAAATTGCTATTTATTTTATCAAGGTGTTTAATTTAAATATCGTAAGCTGTTTTGTTAAATTAAAAAAGTACCAACCCGACATTGAAACAGACTAACTGGCTTGTCTTCACATGAAAGAGAGGCAACAGAAGCAGCTAGTTGATCCGGTTTATCTGAATGTGCTGCAGCCAGGATTGGAAGAAAGTCCTCTCTTTGCAATTCACTAAACTCTCTGAACCATTCGGAAATATACCGCAGTTGGGCTTCCGATGTTAACCCTGAGTTTGACATGCTGCGTGGAATATACCGAAACTCAGTATCTAAAACCAATAAAGAACCTTAGTTGTCAGAGAAGGAAGTTTAGATGTTACAAGTTAAAAACTTTGAATACAAATATCAAACAGATTTGAATATGTTAAATTAGTATTTTTAAACAATGTTTGTAACTCAGATTGCCATGGAAGGAAAGATTAACTTAGAGTTTAGTATTAGACACAGTTCACCCACATTTATTTTCAAATACGGTATTGTAGAAAATATTACTTACTAGGGGGCAAGGAGAGGCAAACAGAAGATTTTAGTAATAAACTCATTTCAAATAGCTATTAATTTGAACAAATTGTACAGTCGTCGAGGTCGACGTCAATGGAGAAACTAACAAGTAAAACTAATAAATAGATCGTATCATTTGAAACTTTCCAACTCCCAGCATCGATGCAAGGTTAAATAAGCGCCATAATCGTTTTCAACTTTCAACTCACTTATGTCATAACCACTTTCTATTTTCTAATATATACATTTTGAATCCACAAACTAATATACTATTTGATGCAGTACTAGTACAAAAAACTATTTTCACTTACCAATGTCAAAGTAATGGGTAACAGTTTAAGCACAATATTTTATATAAATATAAAACGTTTAATTATTTAGAAAAGAAATATTAAGCTATAAAACATTAGAATTTAGATTAAGCAAATAACCCAATATAATTGTCGTTCGTACTTAGGGTAATAGTGTTTTATCATTTATGACATTTAAATTATAGTTATTGATAAATAATAATTGACAAATACAAATGACATTGACATTTGTCAGTTGCTATATATAGTACTCTGTGGTTGCTACTAAAAACCGTAGACACGTATTGCTATAGACAACCAATAATGTGCCATATAGAATATTCAGGGAGAAAGAGGATTTGTGACTGTACTGAGCAATTCTAAGTGTTTATTTTTTCTTTCTTCTGTTACAGGACACAGTATCGTTATAGTATGCCGAGTTCATTATTGTATCTTTGTCAAAATAGTCCAAATTGTAAGGAATACTGAATTCATTATTTTGCAAAGTCACTTAGTATTGTTTGCAGGAAGAAGAGCAATCATTTATATAAATTATTTTTTCTTAACACGTACAATAAAAGTGGCGCAGCGGTAGCTTACAAGAAATATTAGTGTTAGCTCTTTTAAATTTCTGCATTACTTTGTAATTTTTTTAAATAATATAGTCAGAAAATAATTAGTTTATAATTACTGTGTCTTTTTTATTATAGAGTTGGGGTTGAAATATTTTTTTTAATACCAGTAATAAAAATTTTAAATATTTAAATTCAACAGTCTGCTCCACAATATATAAAACCTTTATATCATAGTCAATTGTACGCCAGAGATATTGCGGTAGGTACTTGAAACTATATTTTCTGTATACAGCTTGATACTTTTTCAAAGTACTGATTGATGTTTCTCCTTGATTTGAAATTTAACATGTTAAATATTTCAGAACATCTTACATTATAAATTTATCTACACATGTAACATGTATTGCTAAAGATATACAAATTTTATTAAAATAATATGACTCTAGAAGGTAATAAAATACAATTGATATAATAATATTTATTGGTAGTAAGATCATCACACTTTCTTATTTTATTATTCGTCTTAAAAATAAAATTACATCATTTATTGTATAAAAATTGTCAACACATACATAGCTTATTCTTTTAACAAGTACCTTGTATTAGTTAATACATGACTTAAGGGTGTATTTTCGACAATATCCAATCGACATACGAGGTAACTCTTGTATAAACACCTGGCCACCCTGCGGTCCCACAAGGCGACGGACCAAATGACACAACACCTACCGCTACCCAGTTATTTGGATCGTCTATTTTTCCCATGAGTGCCCCTCCAGAATCTCCCTTACAAGTATCTTGACCTTCTAAGCCACCTGCACAAAGTTGATTTTCAGTAATCTGGACATTCGCGAGATTATAAATTTTCTGGCAGTCTTGTATATTTCTAACTGTCACGCGAACCTTTAATTTCACGTCAGACCTTGAACCTAAAACACATACATAGTATAAAGTATAACCACACAATCACAATTTGCATTTTGTTTTCTTTGTAGTGTAAGTTCTTGTATGAGAATGTAAAGAGTAAATCTTCGCGATCGGTAGGTAATGTGCGTTAGCTCCACTAAAAAAACCCACGACCACTAAACCCCTTCTTATTCTCATTAGAACAATTTTTAAAAACCCCTACTAATGTTCTTGAGTTCCTAATGATTTTTTTAAATATTGTGTCTACCATTTCCTCTCTGCCATAAAAGATTCTTACGGCATGTAATATAACATATTTAAAAATAAAATGTCGCGAAAACCAATACAAAACATGTAAACAACAAAAAAAAGATAAATAAACAATGATGAGGGTTAAAGTTAAATTAAAAAGTAACCAATGTAATTGACATGACTTATCAGTCCTGTCCTGAGAAAGTAAAACAAACCTCCTATTATTATATAAATCCTGTTAAAACAAGTGGGATATGAATTCATAATGTTTTTTATAACTATTGAATCTTTTGCTTGAATCTTCTGACGGCCTTGCCCTTTAACGATTTTTCATTATACTTTTCTAAAATTCGAATTAACTTATATCAACCATCATCAAACGAATGACAGATAAATTGTAGTTTATAGATCAAATTCGATGACTTAATTTTATTTAATTGTATTTCAACGTACCATTGATTATATTAACGGTTTATGAAAATGACGAATCTGAATCTATAGCAGCCTAAACCTGGAGATATCTAGGGGCAGAGAGAGAGAAGAATATAAATAGTAAATTAAGTATAAGATAAAGTAAGCCTACTTGTTTCGGTTTTCCCCCATCCAGCCACTTCCATATTATAAGATTCAAATGTATTTTTTTTCGAGGCAAGTCCTATGGGAAGGCAGATCGGTTTGATGAAATCTGGAAATAACAAATATTATAATTTATAACGTTTTATAATCTTTATAGCTATTGGACCTTGTGAATCTCTAGTATAGTATAGTTTTACTGTAGCTATATGAGACCGTCTAGCTACGTTAGGTAAAAGACTAACCATTAGGTACATTTCAGATATTATAATGTTATATTAGTTGTTGTATTTAAGATTACATTTTAAGGCCTTGTTTATAATTATTCTTAGACACTTTATACTACACTAAATAGTTGCGGCAAAACGTTTTTTTTAACTTCTATCATCTCTCAGGTTATACTAAATCCTGCAATTCCGTTCTTCACCATTCTTACACGAAAGAACATTTTGCTCAACATTGCCGCCAATAGGCATCTGTTAAAGTGATAATAAAAACGGGCTGAATAAAAAAAAGAAAGTGCAAATAATCATCCCGGGTTCACAGAACTTAATTAATTAGTTTACACAAAAATTTAATCTACAATCCATATACTTCTTATGCAGTCCCTTTTTCATCAAGATCCACACACAGACTGCCAAAACACATGATCATACACATGTTAAATGTAGACAACATATTGATACTAATTATTTCCCGAAAAGGAACATATATGGACCTAAATTTAATGAATTCTATCCAAGTATTCTTATAAAATAATAGTAACAGCCTTTTAACATAGTGATTATGAGAGTTTTACTACCGTACAAATATAATTTATAAAATTAATATTTCATAACATATAAACGTCTCACCACTAAAAGGTACTTCTTGAGCTAATCTTATGAGTGCGATGTCATTACTTATGCCATTGGTAGTGTTGTAATCTTCATGAGCGATAGCTTCATCGATGTCCAGATTCAAAGGATCTGTACTGCAATCTCCGAATTGACAATCAGTTTTGCTTGTCAAGTTCCACTCACCAAGTCGGACTTGGGATCTGTGAAAAGTATAAAATATCTATAAACGTATATTAAAATCTATAGTTTTGTCTATACAATAAATATATTCTTTAATGAATTGCTAAATGTTAATTTGATAATGCAAAATATTTGCCTGATTCTTGCGTCGTGTAAGAACTACACAAACAAATGTCGTTATTATTATTATGGTCATAGCCAGTGGCAGCAATATTATGGCAAAACCGTAAAATGACACGGGCCTTTTTCCGAAAGGGGCCCCCGATCAGAAAAGATTACAAGAAAAGATAAAGAAAGGGCTCCATCCAGTAAATTTGGTATGAAGATCATACTAGCTTCGCCAATGATTACTGTTTTTCGTCTTACTAAACAGAAGAAATACTTTTTACGTCAAGAAATCAACAGATTTTTATGTCTTATTGTTGTTTCTTGTTTGAAGACGCTAATCCTTTGGTACTAACAGTCGATATCTCATTTTAACAGCTATTATTGTTTTCGATAGCTTGTTTACTGATGGGTATAGCGTATATTATAATATTAGATTGCTATCCTTTGAGGAAAATGCGTGCAATGTTGTTAATCTAATTCAATATGTAAAAAGCTACAAAATTTGTACAACTAGGTTCCGTCGCGGTTTTAAGCTCCAAGCTTATAAATAAGGATCCCAAATGGAAGGGAATTCTAAAATAATTAACGTGAATAGAAACGGGCATTTCGGGATATCGAGGCCAGAAAGCAATCTTGTCATAACTCCAAAATGTAACGAGAAATATTCGTTATTGGAATCACACAAAAATACGTATCAAATGATAGATTTTAATTTAAAAAAACTTTTGGTTAGAAACGCTGTCGTTTTCTTTGTAAATACTTAAAAAATATAGTTTTTTTGCTCAGGTGTGAATATTTTTTGAGGTACCACTAAATTGAAAGATTATTTCTAGCGCCGATATATATGTTAACAGTGTGTGTAATATGAATCATGAAACATTGCATGTAACATTACATATAATATTGAACTATTATTTTACCAATTTTTATCTTATTTACCAAATACTTAAATATATACGTGTATAAGTCTTACAGTTTCCATCCTTGTGGAAGGCTTGTGACACAATGTGCTGCAGTCAAAACATATCTCGAAGATATCAGAACTCCTCCACAAGAAAAAGCGCTTCCCTTTGCTGTAATTTATTAGTAATTATAACTTTAATAAAAGAAACATTAAGCAAACGGAAAAATATATAACAATAATTGAAACTTATAATTTGTTATACATTTGATTATTTCTTTTTAATTAATTATTTTTTTCAATTACTTGACAACAATAAAAACAGTAATTTTTTAGTATTTCATTAATTACTCATGATTTATTTTTCATATCTATATTTTCATATCTATAGCTGAGCGAAGCGAAGCTCTTTACTTCGCAAATTTTCAACTCTTTGTTACCCTACAATTTACGCATGCGCATAATGAGGAAAACCCGGTCTGGATTGAAAATCAGCCGAATCGTAATTGTAGTTTTCTAGATAATTAATACAATGTGTCCCATATAGTTAACATAAAGAACGTTTTTGTTTCGCGCGCGCTACGTCGCGAGGCCAACCCCGCTTGCGTGGATCTAGTATTAAAGGTTGGAAATGGAATACATACGTTTTTCATACTTGATCAATGCCATCCAAGTATGTTCATCCAGCTCCGTCAGAACTCCCCCTACGATCCTGTCGCTGTTCTGAATACCACATATATTTTTGCCTGGTAATAAATCTAGTCCGTTACTCTTGTGTTGTCCTGATGGAGAACAAAATTTTAAGAATTACAAAAAAGTAGAATTATTTTTTTATTGTACCATATTTGTCTGTCTTTGTGTTTAAACAAATTTAAACCTGACATAATTTTAAGTGTTTTTTAATGCTATTTGTGTAACTGTAATTGTTTTATTAATATAAATTTTTGTCAGAAAGCAAATATAATTCTGAATTAAATTTGTATAGAGCAAATATAATTACAAACAGTTTTACAAATACAGCATTAACAACTTTCTTCATTAATAAGCATAAGTTACGTTAGATATCAAATCCCTGACAACTCGGATAAAAAAAAAAAATTATCTATAACATAATGTTTTCTAAGATTTACACGAGTACTACACATTTCAATAAAACTATTTTACGGATATAACTCGCGTTTATTATTATTATAGCAAACTTTTGCTGCAAAGCATTCGAAACGTCGGGTTAAATTTAAATGTAATAATAAACGCGAGTTATATCGGTAAAATAGTTTTATTGAAATTATCTATAACATCTACTATTAAAAAAAACTATCTATAAAAAAATATAAATGAAAAATATAAACAAGATGAACTTTAATTTCAATATCAATACAGGAACTTAATGATAAGCATTTCTTTAAATTGATTACGTCTACAAAATTAAAAAAAGGTTAACATTAATAATAATATTCATTAAAATTGTAAATGCTTATTTTATTTATTTATTTTTAAATAAAAATAATGTTGAATTCTCTCTTATGTGCTATGGATATCAGTATAATCATTGAAAGTACGTTTCAACGGATATGAACTAATTTTTGTAGACGCTAAGAGACGGTCATTGAGTCTTTTTGTTTTGGCTGTTACAGTGCTAAATTTTGTTACTATGACCGATAGGTTGTAGTTAAGCAGAAACATATTTAGCTTGTGAGCTGACTGAGCTTTTTTTGACCGTTAAGAAGTATTTGAGGCTAAACTTCAAATATTAATAATTGTGAACAGATGAAGCTTGGTTTGTATACCCAAGCGTTATGTACCAAGACGATCTATTAAGTAGGCAAATATAAAAAAAAAATATATAGTATTTATATTTTACAATTATATAGCAAAAGCGGATATTAGTGTCTCTTCTTTTATACATTAAGGTATACTGATATAGTTTTCAAAATTGTACAAAGCTTTTTAACCTATAAGATCGGCTTTAATTAACAAGGACAAAGTCAGAAGAAACAACTACTCCTAATATGTAATAAATAACACAAAACAAAACAAAACATTCAATAACAATAACGTATATATTACCAGTAATTGTTTTTAAATAAATCATTATTTAAAATCGTCTATTAATGTATATAATTAATAAAATATGTACATTAGGAGAATAACATCCAATTAAATTTTCACTGCACGAAAACCCAAAAAAAATTTAAATGAGTTACCTTTAGCTTCATTTAACAACACTATATTAACTAAGAAAAAATAAAACACATATTTCTTGCATGCCATTGCGATTAAGTCAATATATTGCTGCCATCTGACTGATCCCACTCGCTGTACTAATACTGGCTATTTGACCATGACATTAAGTTATTAAAGTAGGAAAATATATATAAGAAACAGAAGTTTATACGTTGGCAAGCTTGTTTTGCCGGACTGTGGGTAAGCTCGTCGAAAACGGTATACAGCAACTTACTTAGTAATAACTTTGTACAAGTTAACTTACTTATAATTAGTAATTAGTATATAAAGAATATTTTGATTTAAGTTATAGGTAACGTATTTTTTTTTATTTGGTTATTCTTTTTGCTTTTATTAATGGATTTAACAATTTATGTAATAAGATTTCACAATTAATATTGAACTGATTACCTCTTTATCTATCTTGATATTATGTGTACAACTTTTCTACAGCTATTTTCATATAGATGACTATATAGTTAAGCAGTTTTCAAAATAAAAAGTGACGTCATTCAGTAAGCATGGACATCTCTAGACATGTGTTTTTGGATGTCCAAAAAATTACAATTTACAAGATCTCTAATTTGGTAGGCTTTTCGAAAAAGCTTCACTTATGTGAAATTAAATAAAATTTTTAAATACTTAGGATATAATTAAAATATATTGATGAAAACATGTTTCGTTTCGAGAGAGAATTCCGATAATGCTTGCTCTTTTCAAGTGGTTACATTAAACACCGCAAAAGAGCTAGGGTTTGTCAAAGATGATTTTTATCTTATTTCTCTTAACGACGGAGGAATGTTATGAATAACGATGTACAAAACTGAGAGTCCTAAAACTATAACCAGTTTTTTTTTATAATATACTTGATTTCTTAAAAAAAAACGACAGAACTAAAGTTGTTATTTTATGTATAATATTTATTGACCTGTTAAAATATATGGATCTCTAAGCTTCAAGGAGATTTATCAGGACAAAAGTTGTAGTAATGAATATAACTAATGCTGCACCAAATTTTTGTCACAGGTATACAACACAAGGTTTGAAACAGGTAACAGGAAGATTTATAAACTCACTTATCCTTAAGCTGTAGTTATTCAATCTATTTCAAACCTAAACAAAATATAAGGAAAATAATGTTGGTGTATTTGTAATAAAATATTATATTGTACGTTAAAATAACTAACAATGTTAGCGTTATTACCTCAATAGCCTTATAATACTAGGTTCCTTATTCATCTCTATGTACAATGTGTAAAAAACCTTGTCCTGCCAAACGGAGATAGTTCACAGACAGCAGCTACCAATCTTTAAGTGAGATACAGATATTTCGTAATAAACGTATAATATTTTTTTTATTATTTATTACATAACTAATATTAGATGGAGACGATTTACAATTACGATTTGTGATTTATATAATATGGAGACGATTTACAAATTCACGAACATGCTCATTTCAACGAAATTGATGCACCTATAGTGAACTAAATTCTGTTAAAGTGTAGGCAAAAGTTTTCTGTCTTTTAATTAATTTGAAAAACTCCCAAGTTTAAATAATTTTGTAGTAGACAGACAGTTTCAATCATTTGAAATAAAATAGATTTTAGTTCCTGGCGTCATGTCATTTATAACAATACTATAATTCCTTTTTCAAACTGCTTAAAATTTTCGCAACTCCGAAAACGATAATACATTGTTCCCCTCACACACACATCCATCGCGCCGCGTTCAAAGATTTGCCGCAAGCAATTCACGCCGCGATGCCACAAGGCTCCGTTCTCATGAATATTGTCCCCGGACTGATTCGAAACTAGTCGGGCTAATTATTATTAAATTAACGTAAGTACACCCGATGATAGTACGCAATCATGGAACACGGAAGTCTTGATATAAAAAATTCGAGGAATATTTACATGTTAAAGGAAAATATCTGTAATATGTTTAAATACGTATCTTTAAGAACCGGTAGGTTTTATTGGAGAATATAAGTTAGTAAATAGACTGAAAATAAACTATATTATAAAAAATGTAACAAAAGATAAATTGGAAGACTGATTTAAATCTTGCTCTGCCTTAGTATAATTAAAGTTTTACTGATGTATGTGAAAATTGCAGAGCGCATAGTTAGCAGTAAAATACAGAATAGAAATAGTTAAGAATAATATAAATGCTTAAATAGGAACATAACCACAATTTTTGAACAACAATCGAAAAAATCGTTAAAACTTAATTTTTTACCCATCAATTTAAAAATCAGAAATGTTGAAATAAAAATATTAAATATTTTTTTAAAAAAATATAATTTATTATGATATTTATTCGTAGTACCTTTTGGAGTATTAATTATCAGTTGTTTATATAAAAACACAATAATACATTTATTTTTGTCAGTAAGCATAAGCATTGTCTAAGTAACATTTCAATATTTTCAATATTTATTATAGTAATAATTTTTCTAGCGTATCTTCGACAATATCCAGTCTACATACGAGGTAACTCTTGTATAGACACCAGGCCATCCTGTAGTTCCACAAGGTGAAGGACCATATGAGACGATGCCAACTGCTATCCAGTTTTTCGAAACATCTTCTTGTCCCATCAATGAACCTCCAGAATCCCCCTTACACGAGTCTTGACCTTTTAAACCACCAGCACAAAGTTGATTCTCAGTGACCTTGACATTCGTACGGTCATAAACTTTTTGGCAATCTTGGTTATTTATCACAGTTACTCGAACCTTTAATTTTATGTCAGACATTGATCCTGAAATCATATTAAATACATTCCGGGTATTTGAAATTGAAATACCTCACGTTCTTTAATAACGGTCTTATCCTAGCTCTTGGTCTAAAAATTAAACCATTTGCAAAATTAAAAAATGTAATTAGCTGTTGGATATAAGACTTTCAGATTAGACTGCAGTGTGGTTAAAATGAAACAAATAGTTTTGCCAAATTTTCTACAGAAAAAGCCAACATGATTAGTCTATAACATAACAAAGTTCGACGAACTTTATAAAAGACCGTCTTATAATAATAATGTTAAGAAAAGATAAATCACTTACTTGTTTCTGTTTTACCCCATCCAGCCACGTCCATGTCGTAAGCTTCATATGTATTTCTCCTTAACGCAAGGTCTATAGGAAGGCAAATTGGTTTGACGAAATCTGGAAATTGGTTTTCATATACTTTAGATTCCTTCCGATATAATAAAACGAGTTGAGCCCAACCAGCTTAAATCTATTTAAAAATATTTTTGCATAAATCTTGCAAAAGCAAAAATGTTATTAGAGTTCTTTTGTTGTTAGCCATCAAATAAAGAAATCGTTTTTTTATTTTATGATGAAAAAATAAAAAAAAGTGATGATATACTTTCGTAATCTAGGCGTGGCAGAATATATTTCCAGGGTTTTATATGAAAAGATTTAAAATAATAGGTAAATACTCCCCTTGTAATCATTAATATATCATTATAAACGGTTTTTTTTTCAGATTGCGTTTTAAATAAGACAGCATATAAAACTACCTACCAGTAAAAGGTACATCCTGAGCTAGTCTCAAGAGTCCGATATCATTCTGTTGACCCTCAGAAGGGTTGTAATTTTCGTGAAAAATCACTTCTTCGACGTCCACATTTAAAGGATCTGGGCTGCAATCATCTTTTAGGCAATCGACTCTGCTTGTCAAATTCCACTCACCAAGTCGAACTTGGGACCTTCATTATAGAGATTTATTTTATTTATTACAAATTATGCAAAATGTATTCTATTTGGGATACAAATATTCACGTTCAGATTAATTGCGATATTTGTATTTTACTTGTTTATTTGTTTCTACTATATTAAATAGATTGTTGTATAAAATTAATTAATCTTACAATTTCCAATTCTGTGGAAGGTTCTTGAGGCAATGTGCTGCTGTCATAACATATCTGGAAGATATTAGGACCCCTCCACAAGAAAAAGCGCTTCCCTTTGCTGTAATTTATTAATAATTATAACTTTAATAAAAGAAACATTAAGCAAACGGAAAAATATATAACAATAATTAAAACTTATAATTTGTTATACTTATAGGAATTCACATTTGATTATTTCTGACAACAATAAAAACAGAAAAATTTTTTAGTATTTCATTAATTAAACATGACTTATTTTTCCGCTTTCTGAAATTTTTTAGTAATTATAACTTTAGTAATTATAACAATCCAATTAAGATTAGGTTTCAATTAGAATTGGTTAAGACCTAACCCAATTGAAAAAAAATTGCAATACCTATAAAAGAATATTAATGCGCATTACGTTATAAATTGATTTTTGAGGTACAATTAGTTCTATTTTTTTATATATAATTAATAAATATTAATGTTAAAAATATTTATAATGCTTTTAATTATCTATATATGTGTGTCTAGCCATGTTAGGTTTCCTTAAATTTAAAATATATTCAAAATTCAAAATTCGCCAACACAAATAAGACTCCACCCGCGATCTCGAGGGTTCGAGTTCTGCTAAATTATTAAAAATAATGCTGTATTTTATACGTACGTTTATCATACTTGATCAATACAGTCCAGGGATGTTCGTCAAGATCTGTCTCCACTCCTCCCACGATCCTGTCGTTGTTTTGAATACCACATATGGTTTTATTAGGTAAAAGATTACTGTCTTGGAAATTTGATGGGCTACAAATCTAAACATTTATAAAGAATAGTTTTAATGTGACTTTTATATTAACGTATGTATTAACAAAAATTTTGAGACTCTCACCTTGTTCCTCTCACTATTTTGGCAATTTTCTGAAAGAGGGTAAACAAACATTAACTGTTAATAATAATAATAATAATTTATTGTGTCAATAACATTCATTACAATATTTATTGTTTGGAGCCTTCTTTTAAGCAAAGGATACCTGTATTAGAAGACTCCGCTCGTCCTAATCTTAAATATAACATAACAGAAATAAAAGTATAGTAAACTTAGACTTAAAATAATTTTGTATTATTTATGAATCTTCTATAATTTAAGTACGTGCTAGTGCTTATATGTGTGTGTGTGTGTTTGTGTGTGTATTGGTGTGAAAGTGTGTGAGTGTGAGTATGAAGATGAAACATATGTGTGTGTAAGTTTGAGTAGCATAAAGCTTGTATAATAAGAGTGCTTCTGTTACTTTTTTTTCATTCATTTTCATTAAATATTTTTCTGACATCAATTGACATCGAGTTTTGTCATGTGTTATGTAAGAGTGACTCATATGTGATTCAAATATGATTATTTTCATTTAATTTTTGTAACGTGACGTAATTATGACGTGCTTATGACGTTGAGTTTATATAATATTTATTGACCTAATACTGACATATAGACATACTCCAGAACCCTAACTTTTCTAACAAACACCTACACTTCTTATTATGATAACTTTCAAAAGATAAATTACAATTTACGATATGAATATTAGAAGATATAATAAAAATAACAGTAAATATAAATGTTTTACATATTAAGCAAACTTTTTAATGCGTTGTTGTTTGTTGTAATGTATTAACATACATGTGACACATAAATGATGTAATATTTATGTCAAGTTAAGGGAAATTTACTCTCAAAGTATTAGTAAGATTTAAGAAATTACTTTAATACATATATATTACCCAAAATGGTGATAGCTAAGAACGAAATACATGTATAAAGTCAGTATTCAAATGTTTTATAGAGAATTATATTGCTTCTTTTTCTACATGTTGGGATATAAAAAAAAATTGTAAACTTATAATATTTAAAGTATGTACCATGTTTAGTTAAAAATATAGAAAATAATTTCAACACATGCAAGACAAGGAAGACCTTACGACTTCATTAGCAATACATGTTTTATAATATATATAATATATATATATATATATATATATATATATATATAATACATATATATACTACTATAAAGTATGGTATAATATATATATATATATATATTATTTGTTATAACTTGGCGGTAAACGCTCCGCTGAATATTATGCTGTACGAATACTAGACAACTTATAAACTTTTTGTAAGATATCTATTTAAAATTCTTAAAAAATACTGGAACAATAATTTTATTGCAATAGATATAGAGTAAGAATCGAACCTATGACCACCTGTAAATTGGGCATGGTTTTGACTGCGCTATTAGTCAATCAAAGTGTAACAAAACTCACGACAAATGTTCAACAACAAAACAAAACACATAAATACCTTTAGCCTCAATTAATAATGAAACACTTAGTAACAAGAAACAAAATATTTCTTTGTATACTCTCATTGCGACTAAACCAATATAAAACTGTATGATATGTGATCGTATCAACTATGTGTTATTTAATTGACCTGGCACTATGTTATCGAAGAAACAATGATATACAGAATGTTAAACGTTAAGCGTTTAAACTGACTAATCTCATCTCTGCCAGATGATATATACATATATAGTGTAAGAGTTAATGTTATTTTTTATTTTTATTTGTACATTTTCATTTTTTATTTTTTAAAAAATTAATAAAGAAAATATATTATTTTATTATTTTTTTTGTGTTAAAATATATAAATTTTAAATTTTATTAATAAATAATAATACTAGTACTAATAATAAATGTATATATTAGAAAAAAAGAAATATACATATATTTATTTTTATACATTTAAAGACATTAAAGGTATCGTGCCTTTGGTGTATACAGGAATTTTATTCGCTCTTAGCACTTAGAACGAGTTTATCTTGGTATGTATAAATTGTTTACCGTATGTTATAGAAAAAACAACATATATGTATTTAACTAAGAACTAGTCTATTAGTTGTTTATATTAAAATACAGTAATAATAAAATATTCTTTAGGTGGTAAATACACCGCTAAGTTTTATAAACTGACAATAAGATATCTTTTTTATAATTCATTCTTACTTTATCGTAGTTTTTCGTACTATTTTTTGTATATTTTTTCGTAATTTTTTGTGGGAGATTTTTTTTTTCTTTAACATATAAATGATATTCAGAAATGCCTGTTCAAAATAGATAAATTGTTATATATTTTTTTTAAATTTTTTATGGGTTGACTGGTAGATAATGCTCTATAGTATTAAGCAGTTTTTCGTAGTATTTTTTGTATATATTTTTTTTGTGGGAGATTTTTTTTCTTTATCATGTAAATGATAAATATTAAGAAATGCCTGTTCAAAATAGATAAATTGTTATATTTTTCTTTTTTTACTTTTCTTTGTGTTAACTGCTCTAAAGCATTAAGTCCGCCTGTTGTACTTTTTTGTTTTTTGGTACAATAAATATTTAAATAAATAAAATAAATAAAGTTTTACTTGATATATCTACAATGTATTGTATGTTTTTAAAGAAATATTGTCACAGCTGTTTGATTATGTAATAAGGGGATATTAATCAAATTTTATGTTCACAAATCTAATATACATAAAAAAATAAATTTAACTAACTTGTGAATCAAAAATTTTGTCTTTGTTCAAAAATAAGTACTTCCTGGTTTTTTAAATTATGTGCCGAGTTTATTATATATTTTTATACTATCTTTTACGCGCGGTTCCACCCCCGCATTAACAGTTTTATTTACTATTAAGATAAATAAAAATAATAGCGCAATATTAAATAGCTTTCCTCATGAACCTGCCTATAATCAAAAAGAAATTTACAAATCCGGATAGTTACCAATATTAGCATGTTCAAAGAAACAAATATAAAAACCCTTTTGCTTAATTTGTTTAGTATGGATATTATTTACACTTTTTAACTATATTAATATCATTGCTGAAGAGTTTTACTTTAACACTACTTAAGTCTCTTATGAAAATGTATATTTTAATAGATTTTTTCAAGATACAAAAGAAATTATCTTTTAAATATAGCTAAATAATGAAATTATGTTTTTATTAGTTTTGTTTCCTGTCTCAGACTAGTTTCAAATAATTGTCCGTTTGACAGTAACCCTCTTTTATAACAGACATTATAACAGATAGTATAATGTATATTATAGAGATATAGAAATATTACAAATAAAATACTATATTTGTATAAGTTTATTTCGCCATATGACTATAGATGTCGCTGAAAAGTTTCAGACCAAGTATGAACATGGTTATGCTTTTTAACAACTGCCAATGAAACGGATCATCCGTTTTTTTCCACAAATCCTTAGCAGTTTTCCAAATAATCAGAACTTTGTCTTTAATTGTATTTAACCGCTGAAAAATAAAGTTATTGTTTTTAAATCAATATCAACGTAATAATGAATGTCTAAGTGAAAGAAATGTGTACTTGTCTGTTAGCGCCAACGCACCAAAGATTTTGCTAATGTTACATTTTTTAGCATTAATGCTACAAAAATAAGTATTTGGAATTTATGAAAATAGAAATCAAGATGCAATTTAATTTTTGCAGGAGAAAAATATTTTACTTAAATATAAAAGTAGATTTAACTTATCCTAACCAAAAAAATACGGATAAAAATTCATGGCTGTGTTCTAAATATCTCTGAAAGGAAGGGTATCTTAGGCTTTTATGTTTTAGGGAATAGAATTCGCTCTTAATAAAAAATGTCTCTTTCTCTGTTTTTGGCAAATACCAACTGCCTATTTAAAATTCTGTTAAATGTCTATTTAACAGAATTTTTGCGGTGCCGTTAAAATAATATACATAGCATTTTTTTCTGTAGTGGCGTTAACAGACAAGTATTATAATAAATTATGTACGAATTACAAAAAACTATAATTTACTTTAGGGCACTTATCAGGACAGGATTGTTCCTTGCATAAACCTCTTCCTCTGGATGAACCAACAGTTAACTGTCCTGTAGAGTTGCCAGGAATCTGTTGGCTTGGTACGGTAACCGCTGATCTCTGGGCATGACCGCCTTCCACAACCTCTTGTCCTACATCGGTCTTACTCAAATCTGCTACCTGTCTATTCTGCTTCCTTACACATGACAACTTACAGGCACACATAACTTATAGAAAATTTATGAATATATCGTAATTTTTCCATTTATTATTCGATTTGAATTTTAATTTATTTGACTATAATAATGACATAAACTCAGTAACGTTTCTCACCGAGAAAGTAATCTGAATCTGTCTTGAAATAGCAAAGGTAATAAAAAAAGTTTTAAAAGAAAGGTTAAAAAAAGGTTTTATTTGGAAGCAGATTCGTTTATTTCAATCTGTAAAATAAGATAATTATAATTTTTGCCTCTTCAAGTATTAAACACAACAATTTTATAATTATTCAGCATAAATATTAAACAAAAAGGTTTTTACATAATAATATTATGAGAGAAAAATATATTGATGAAATTATTATTATAAATAAAAAATGATAACTTTAAAAATATTAACAAAGTATTTCTCGCATTCAATGAACATTTCATAACATTAAATACCTGTACGATATCTGCAAAAGCCTGCAATTAAACAGACCACTTAACCCTTGAAAGCTCAACAACAAAAAACCAAGGCAACATGTTATAGCCAACTGGTTTATAAACATAATTTGAAAATTGTTGTCAAAAAATAAGAAGTTATGAAAATAAATAAAACGAAAAAAATTTTTATATTATTTTTCTTATTTTTATATTTTCAAAACCACATAAAAGTATATTGTATTTATCGAGCGAAGCTTTTATGAGAGCCTTTTTTGCATCCTTTTTTCAAGCATCAATGAAAGACGGTATATCCTAAAATTTCAAAATTGTGTATACTGATAGATAGTCTGGTGGTAGTATAAAAAAAAACAAATATTCGATGTCGTTGGGGAACAATCACGGTAAAACCTAAAATCTTATAGACATCAATGAACAAACATTTTTTACGCCAATTTTTAGATTGAAAAAAACCAATAGTTGAGGACAAAATGCGTCGACGTTTTGTAAATGCAACTTCGGTGCTGTTTGCACCTCGCTTCGCTCAATATACTAACACTTACCTAGATTTTGCGAGCGAAACGAGTCAAAATTGATATCAAATTTGCGCACCTAGTATATTTTTTCATAATTAAAATAATCAATAATATTAATTAGCTATACATATTACTGTTAACTTTGACATTACTAAGAAAGATAAGAACATTACGCATTATAAAACGAATGACTTTTAGATACACTTTAGGATTTATATCTATGCTACTATTATAAAGCGGAAAAGTTTGTTTATTTATCTAATCTTCTAAATTACCCTATACATTTGTAAAATTCTTTCTTATTATGATAGGCATTTAGGATTTTTCTGAGGAAGGTTATATGCTACAACTTTCCGTTATCCTAATAATAAAATCGTTCTAGAATAACAGCTTATAGTGAATAAATAAATAAAAATAAGGATATAGGATAATAGGAAGACATTTATTTGCAAAAGAAGATCTGGTGAATTCCTCAGAAGTCATTTGAAGACCGGATACGGATATCATGTCATTATGAAGATAGGAAGCAATAGAAACACTTCCTCATTTTTTGCCCTCACCAATCTAATTAAAATGACTTCAATTAAAAATGTCTTTTTTTACTATGAATATAAAGTATAAAATTATTATTTAAAATAAATTAAAATAAAAAAAATCTTGATTTACCGTGATAATGAACTCAGTTAGTTGTTTTTTGAAAGCACATTAATATCGTTCTTGGTTAATCGAGTTTAAATAAATTATTAATATTTTTTCTAATAAAAAAAAACGTAAAATACCCAATTCTTATTAGTGTAATCAGTTAGAAAAGAATAAACATTCCAAATCATCATTCAAAAAAAAAAACAGTGACATAAAAGGAATATATTTATCACAAACACATAACTTTTTAGGGGAATTTAATTTCTTTTATTGTACATCGAATCATTTGTCTGCATCTTGCATACGGGCAGCCTCGACTAGGAAAGTACTAATCTCAGGTTTAAACACGACTGATTGGCGTGTTTGATGACAGATGCTTAAAATCTTTCATGGTATGTTCTGGTTTCTTATATTTCTTCTTCTTTCCCACAACTCTAGTATTGATTTCGCAATGTTTCTCATTTACAAACGCACAAAGACAACTGCACTCAACATAAGATAAAATCTCAAAGCTTATACAATCCACACATATACCATTCTTTGTTTTCTAACTCAAATATTTAGGTTTCAACGAACATATACTTTCTAAAAATTCTGAGATGATGAATTTTATAACAAATTTTTATGAAAATCACTTATCGGGTTGCCCAAAATAGCATACTCTATGTTTTGATGCTTTCACACCTTTGACGTAATTCGTTTTCATTCAAAGGAAGACCTCTTACAGTCAATATATCTAGAGGAAGCCAGATTTTAAGAGATATTAGGTAAAAAGAAGCCTTCTGAAAAGAGCCTATTCGTTTTAAATGAAGGAATTCTAAGCAAATAAGGGATATTGAAAGTCAATTTAATGATCAGTCACAATCTACTGTGCAGGGTGAGAAAAAAAAAGTCAGTCATATGTTTCCCAACTGAGCATTGAAATATTATCATATATTCATTATATGAATATGGTCTCCTATAGGATCGTTGAAGAAATAAAAGCAGTAAAAGGTACCTGTTCTCGAATAGATTTTATTTCTATCTGTATACATATTTCAAAGTACAGATCCCTTTTGTCAACCGCTCTCCACCTGCAGAACTTTGTTCTCTTTGGAAAAGCCTCTCTTAGTTGTTTTCTCTTTATATAACTATTTAAGTTAAGTATTGTCTATGCTCGAATATGATCTAAAATCCATGTCATATAGGAGGCAACCCTGGTATACACTCCAGGGAATCCGCCTACTCCACAGCGCTTAGAACCGTATGAAACTATACCCCGTTGTACGTATCTGACGCCGACAGATTCAGTTTTTCCAGGATACATCAAGGGACCTCCAGAATCTCCGCCACAGGAATCCTTCTCTGGAACCCCGCCTGCACATACTTGCTGGTCGTATATACGAGGTGATCTGGAAAAAGCCCGTTGTATCGAATATTAACATTTTTATTGAACTAGAAACCATAATCAATAATTACAAATATTCAGCAAAAAGTTAAGATTAACCACCATATTTTGGCAGACTCTTTTTTAGATTGAGTTCAAGAAAAACATACCCATTATAGACTTCTTGGCAATCTTTATTGGTGAGTATGGGTAAGTCAACACTAAGCAACACAGGAGACTGGAGCCCGTCCTCTGTGGCTCCCCAACCCGCAACAACACCATTCAAACCTTCCAGCTGCTCTGACTGCAGTGATCGAGAAAAAGGTAGGCAGATTGGCTTTATGCTATCTGTAATGATTAACACTTGTGTTTGAGGATATTTACAAAAAGATGCATGGACTGGAGAACAGTTTTGTTCTATTAAAAGTCTTGTTTGTTGAAAAAAAGGCAGATCTAAGATCTAAGATGTTAGAGATAATGGGGACAGCATCTCAGCCTCTCGAAAATCATATATTAATTTCAAATGCGAGCTTTAGAAGGCCCTATAGTTTAATGGTTATGTAAATTGTGTGTGTATTTTTTTTTAATTTTTATAAATAAATACATATAAATTTAACAATATCAACTAACAAAAGTACATTTTAAAGTATGTTATGGAAATAAAATCCTAATATTTTATTGTATGTACATTTATGGATAAATATTGAAGGAGGAAGTATTAAAAGTACTAACCCTGCGAAAGATCAGCTGGTTCTGAAAGCCTTATCAGAGCAATGTCATCAGCCAGCTTCTGCGGGGAGTATCCTGGGTGTGCGATAACCTCGTCTACTGATATGTTCTGAAATTATTAAAAACAACATTAAAAACCATCAGAAACAAACTAAAAAATATGTTGCGTGAGGGTAATGTGGTTTCCAAACGAAATTACCTTACGAAATCACTGTGCAAACAGTGAAAAAATGTGATAACATATATTTCAAGATTTGGACTCAATTGGGTCGTTTAAAATTGTAACAAATAAATAAGAAAACCTTCAACTAATTTACCCGAATTTTAGAAGCACAAAACAAATCTCCTTCGATTCTTTCGCAATCCGGATCAGTTCGAATGTCATATTCTCCAAGAATAACGTCACGTAATACTAGTCTTTTTCCCAGGAATGACACACAGTGAGCTGCCGTGAGTACGTACCATTTAGTTATTAGAGTACCACCGCAGCTTAGTTTTGTACCACGACCTGTAAATATAAACAGAAACTCATTAGCACTAAGTTAATAATAAGAAGTATATTATTTAAAGAATTTAATTTGTATTGTTTTTTTTCAATATGATAGAAATACTACAGTATTTTTTATTATCATTTTTTGGTACAAAATATTAAAAAGTATATGTATTTTATATACATCGTTTTTATAGATATAGATAGTTGGTAAAAATATATACTTATATACTGGTATAGCAAAAGTTACTGAAATGAAACGGTTTCAAAAATATTTCTAATTCTAAAAATAATATCAAAAAAAAGATCTAATGAAATATATAATATATAAATAATAGTTATAGTGAAAATTAAAAAAAAACTATTTTCATGAAGCCAATTTTGATTGAAAAACCCACTTCTCAATCAATTCATTTATGTGACGTCACAGAATTATAATTATATAGAAATTTTAGCCATGGCTGTAACCACATAATCATATCTGGTCAAAACCATATCAGTAGACGAGGATGGTCTACTCGATAAAAAGTGGTATCGTCGCCAACTTATATTTACTACAATAGATAGTTAAAAAAAGTTAGAATATATATTGTTACTAATGAGGAATTTGATGTTATGGACTCCTTCAATAGATTACATTAGTTAGGAGAATAATAATTTGTTTTCACAGTTCAGTCTCCCATTTATGGTGCGTAGGGTAGCTATAAATAATAGTTACTCCATACAAACAAAGAAAAGATAAGAGAAGACAGGTAAAAAGTATTTTAAATAAGCATAAATTGATACCATCTATATAGTGAAAAAGGAGTTCATCAAAAAACTAATGAAATGAAAACGTAACAAGAAGATTAAAAATAAATATGTTCCGGATTTTAGTCTAAACTTGGTGTATTTTAAACCCATCCAGATTGAGTAACGTACCTGATTCATAGGAAAGTAATACCATCCAAGGCATTTCAAACAATCTTGTTCTGTTTCCACCGAAAATTCTTTCACCTTCAATAATTCCACAATCCGTCGGCAGAAGGTTAAGATTTGGATGACTGCTGATATCTGATATAGGTTCTAAGCCTTTGTTCCCATTTTGATCACCTCCTCTATTATTATCTGAATTATTGGGTACATTAGTATATGGTTTTCCTTTAACATAATCACTTGTTACCTCTGTATCAGTTTCTGAAGGTTGCGTGTATAAATCACAACAAACCTAAAAATGAGAATATATTAATATAATTAAATAGCTATTACTCGCAGTTCCATCCGCGGACGATTTTATTTAGTATTATAATAACTAAGGTTAATAAAGCCGGATATCCGACGGTATTCTTCATGAACCTGCCTACTATAATCAGAAAGAATTTTACAAATCCATCTCATAGTTTCGAAGATTAGCTCGTTCAATCAAACAAACTAACAAATAAACTCTTTAGCTTTATAATAGTAGTATAGATAAAATACTTATTTAAGAAATCGTGTCTGTGAAATAAACAGGAACTCTTAAACTTAGAACTACAATCGTTTGTAAAAGTGTCGTTTCTATAGTAAAATAATTCTACTTTTGAAACATTTGATATTTTATAAGAAAAATTAACTAATAACACATCAGTAAAGTGAATATCGCGGAAGCAGAAATTTGAGTAAAGTAAGATTGTTTTAATATTACTTTAAGACTTGATGGTAAGGTCATTAGTAATTTTAGTAAAGTACAAAGTCTTTTTTAATAATAAATTTATTTTTTGTATATTTAAAAACTCACGAGAGGCTCATCGTCTTCAAAGCCACACGATAGGCTTTGTAGTTTTCTTCTTATGTGTGATGGCATCGGTGTGCCAGCTTCTTTGATCTCGTTCACTAAATACAAACATTTTGGCAATAATCTACACCTTCCTGGCCTATTATTGACAGTACAACTCTCGCCCGCGTACACTGTAATAAAAAAAATAAAAAATTAGGCCATTGTATATCCAAGCTTGTCTAATAAAAATAATCACTAATATTTTGTCAGTTTTGTTTCCTGATTTATTAACATATTTTTGATACTCAATTAACTTAATGTGTAAAATATTAGTGATCTTATTTGTATACAGCCATTACATTGGTACAGATATTTCTATTACTATTAGATATAACTAGGTCCACGCATGCGGGGTTGGCCTCGCGACGCAGCGCGCGCGAAACAAAAACGTTCTATATGTTAACTATATGGGACACAGTTTATCAATCATCTCGAAAACTACAATTACGATTCGGCTGATTTTCAATCCAGAACGAGTTTCGGTCATTATGCGCATGTGTGCAAAATTTCGTGCGTGTAGCTCGTAAATTGTAGGAGGAGTAGGGTAACAAAGAATTGAAAATTTGGGTAGTAAAGAGCTTCGCTTCGCTCAGCCCAATTATACAGTTGTTCTCACTTAATTACTATCAAGACTTGCCCGGCTATATCGAATCCATTGAGGGTCTTTTGTCATTAGCATGGCGGAATTGCGGCGTGGCGAATCCAGAATGTTCAGAGCTCATGAATAAAGATCCCGAATGGGTCCGAAACTAGTCAATCAAATTCTGATAATAATAACATGCGTACCGCCTGATAATTATGGATCATAAAATTTTAAATACAATAATATATGTATTACTATTGAAATTAATTGCATAAAAATTATCCAATACTAATATCTAGATGTATTTCTTTTAACTTCTACCTTACATCTGTCTAATACTATCGAAGTACCACTACTACGTGATATTCGAAGACTACTTCAAAGAGGGCAGTGATTTTAAGGCAGTACTTATTATCACTTAAATCAGAACAGATAATAAGAAGGTATCAATAAGGCATACGATATTTTATTTAATTGTCTTAATAATTATATGTTGACAATTTATATGTTTCAATACCAATGTAATTATATATTTCTTTATAATAGGTACATAACCTACCGTGTGAGAAATAACTCGTTATTATTCTTAATAATTCATTTGTATGCTGTTTTTATACGTTTTAATCTTTATAACATGTTTTAGTTCGAAAATTGTTGACTTCATATTTTGAAATGTTTCAAAAAAACACTGATCATAATAAATAAATAACCGGCTGACTTTGATGTGTGCTTCTTCTCAGACCAGGGCGCGTTTGGAACCCACGTAGCCTTAACTTTTAAATTGGAGAGGGTTTTTGCAGAAGGGATAATTTCGGTAAGTATGGTATGAAAATTGGTCCTTCTGACTTTTTCAATTAACGTACGCAATTGACGTGCAAACGACACCTAAGTTTCATTTACAAAACATCGACGCATTATATTCCTTGTGTGTTTTTCAAGATGAGACACATTACTACATTTTTTGTTTTTTATTTTATTTTATTTTAACAATTTGTAAATTTTAGGATACACCGTTTTTGATAGATGCTTGCACAAAGGATGCAGAAAAGTCTCATAGAGCTTGACTCGATAAATAAATAAATATAGTATACCCACTACATGACGATAGTATATAAACTAAAACTTGTACAGTATATATTTATATAGTACATTTATAGCATATATATAGTATATTTTCCTATTATACATTTAGATAATTAATATTACTATAATATATACAAATAAAATATTATAAATTATTTATTATCTTATTATATTGTTTTGAATTATTATTTTGTGGTTTCCTGGAAGGATATCTATAAAAAATATACAACAACTTGATTAATATAAATGAAGAAACAAGAAAATAAATAAGGATAAAATACAAATAAATTGTTATTCTTCATTAATTATAAATAAATATTTATTAATTGTGGTTAAACGATAAATTTGTGTTAAATTTATGTTATTTTGTAAAATATCTGTGTTTCTAAAAATGTTTTACTTAACTAGATTTATTACTACACCATTAGTTCTAATTCACGCAAAGAAATTAACTAAATTTTTAATCACAATTTTCTATTTGAAACGGTACAGTTAAATCACTTCGGTGACGTTTTTGCGTTTGAAATAATATTTGTATATTTACAGAGATTGCACATGAAATTTAAATTTCATTGTACATGAAAAAAAAGGTTCGTCACATTGTGAAGAAAATATATTGACAGTAAAGAGTCAGTGAATGTCAAATTAATATTCAGTGTTATTATTGTGATGTTGTTAATTAAAAATGGTTGCGATGTTGTTCAGTTTTTTATTTTTTTTTTATTTGATGAGGCTTTAGATATAACATCAGAAAAAAATGTAGTTAATAGAAATTATTCATCAGATGAAAGTGAAGATAAGACTGAGTGGGAAATGTCTCGAGTTGAAGAAGATTATACTTAAATGTTATATTTAATATTATTTGCTTTTTAAATATTGTTTAATTTATCTATCTATCTATAAAATATATATATGTTTGTTAATTACTTAACATCACAAACATGAATTAATTGACATATTAAAGTACTTACAGCCTTCCGTCCGGGTCAGGAGAAAGATACTAATAAATCCAACTAACTTCATATTTTCATATATTATAAATAATTAACACATGTCATTCACGAACTATACGAAAAAGCAAACTAAAACTATTAAATAAAATCAATAAAAATTTGTGACATCATTAGGAAATACCGCAAACAAGAACAGTTATTACGAATTCTAGTTAAACTGAGTCAATTGATCAGACAAATAAAATGAAATGACGTATTAATACTTTGAAATTAATTGGTCTTGTGATTGATATTTTCAAACTTGTTCAAGCAAACGTGAGATCAGATCGATAACTAAAGAGATCACACAAATACTGGTTACGACGAAACGACTCGTAGATCGGTTATTCAGCGCACACGCGTTGGGTGAATCAATAATTTCTTAACAAAGAAAAATACGTCACTTGACGTCATTTATCTACAATCTTTATAAAGGTATTATATTAATTTTGTGCTGATTTCTTACCTGAAATGTTTTACCTAATACAAAAACAAATTCTGACAAATATTTTAATGTATACCATATAGAAAATCTTCTAAAATACAAAAGATAAAAACAGTATTAAAATAAATTTGACTAACCTTATGTAAGAAGGGTATAAATCCTATCTATTCTATGTACGTTTTTATATAATTAATAAGGTACATATATATATATTTTTTTTTACTCCTGTAGGTAGATGTTTTTAAGTTGTATTTCATCACATAACATTTACAAACCAATAAACAGGCTATAAAAATATATTAATATACAAGTACAATATAATAATAATAAGTAATATATATATATATATATATATATATATATATATATATATATGTATATATATATAATTAATTAAAAACGGACGTAGCTACGTAAAGACATACGTTTCCAATCCCTTTCATATTTTATATATATAATTCTAATTTAATATTTGACAAACTAACAATTTATGAAAAGGTCATTATGACCAAGTTTTAAAATCATGCATATGGAATCCAATAGAGGTGAGTGATATTTTTCTGATCTTTGACTTTTATACTTTCAAGGGCACTGCTCCGAGCGTTTACTCGTTTACTTTATTCATTTGGTTTTAAAATAAAAGAATCATCTTACCCTTGTTTAAACGTTTTATAAGATCCATTAATAAGTTTTGGATCGTTGACCACGACTTCGACAAAACAATTCGACGAAAAATGTCTAATTTGTAAGTGGTAATAAAAACATTACCAAAAACTATCTTCGAATATCTAAATTGTGTGTTACACAAAAATTTATGAAGATAATTGTTTAAAATGCGCTTTTTTATTGCTAATTAGATCTTTACTCCTTAAATGACAATATGGATTTGTTAAGAATCGCTCGATGCCATCTAATCTTTGCAGGTTTTGATTTATTTTTCGTCCTTGAACAGTTGATTTCAAATAGTTGTAATGTATACTGACTTCTCAAAAGCTTTTAACACAATTACACATTTCTTAATTATAAAAATCGAAGTTTTACAAGTCTTTACTAATAAAAGTGGTTTTAATACCAGAAGCGCAACCAGACCGACCGAAACCAGAAGGTGATGATAATTGAATTTTTTAAATTATAAAAATCGAAGTTTTACGAGTCTTTACTAATAAAAGTGGTTTTAATACCAGAAGCGCAACCGGACCGACGGAAACCAGAAGGTGATGATAATTGAATTTTTTTAAATTATAAAAATCGAAGTTTTACGAGTCTTTACTAATAAAAGCGGTTTTAATACCAGAACCGCAACCGGACCGACCGAAACCAGAAAATGATGATAATTATAAAGAAAGAGAATAGAGAAAGAGAGAGTGAAATAGGAGATCTTGTTAGATACAAGTGTTAAGTTGATATTTATCTTGTACTTCAACTTAGTATCACAGAACAACGCCGAAAGAAGTTACATGAGGCCAACAGGTAATTTTGCTGTTGAATATTTTATATAACTATCTTTTATGCCTGTCTTCTGTGGTGAATCAGAAAGCCGCACGCCCAAACTCGCTTCTTCTTTTCTGATAGTTTTATCCATCAACAAAAAAAGAAGAAGAAGAAGTCTATATACGATGGTTAAATCTTATGGTTAGTATTTTTGCCAACCTGATCACATTCGACTTTTTATTTATTTATCGTTTACAAACTTCACAAGACAAACGTACTGACATACTAGAAATACCTAATTAATTACTTAATGTAATATATAATAATATATTGTTATTATTGGAAAAACCAGACATATTAATAGCTTTTTAATTAACAGTTAAAATAGTGATTATTAATTCAATCCTTGTCTGTTATATTGTGGTAATTAAAAACTATTCACGTTAAAACATTGTGACTTTTACTTTTTATTGAATTTTGAACTTTTTAACTTAGAATTTACTACAAATTTTAAAAATATTTATGCATCAGTATATAAAATAAACTGTAACTGAGCGAAGGCAGCAAAGCAGACAAAGCCCTCTTTAAGAGACTATTCCGCATCCTTTGCGCAAACAACAAACAAAAACGGTATATCCCAAAATGTCCAAAATTTTGCACACTGATAGACATAAGTCTTGTGGTCGTTTTTAAAAAATTCGAATATTTGATATCGTTAAGGAAGAATCACGGAAAAACTAAGATCCCATAGACCTCAATACGAGTACTTGTAATAAAATGTGAATTCTAACTTTACTGCATTCATAATATTAATACCCTATTTGACCTAGTGAGCTCTATGTATTATATGCCTCTCTCTTGTTTATCTTCAATTTATTTACTTTTTCAATAATGAAAGATAGTTTCAAATAAATCAAGCGCATAACATTGTTAGAACACAGGGACATAATTGAGCTGAGCGAAGCGAAGCTCTTACTGATTAAAAGTGTGTTTCGTTACTAATACTACTCCTTCTAGACGAATAATGGTAGGATGTCGAGGACAGTGGCTTAAAGGTCCTGAAGGTTTTTGGTTACATTTTTGATTGTAGTTTTTTATGAAATGGTCAAAGTATGTAATTATTTCAACTACTATTTTTATTTTTGGAGTATAAATAAACTTCTAGAAATGTCATGTGTTTAATAAGACCAAGTTAAAAATAATTTTATAGTTATCGTATATTTATAAAGTTATATAAATAAAAAGAATATAAGAGTTAAGATAGTGAATTATCTATATATGTATATACCTATCTAAATCAAACGCTGATCGTTACTCGCTTAAGCTCGAAAAAAGATTGATTTTTTTGGTGATATAGGTAAAAATATGGAAAAGTTTAAAAGGTGAGAAAATATCCAAAGTAAGTTAAAAAATAGTTAAAAAAAAATATTAATTAATAGAATTAATAATTTGAATATTAGGCAAATTTTTTTTAATAACCAATTGCAATTAAAATTATATAGAATCTGTATAAAATAACTTATCTAAATTAATTTTGACATTCCTAAACTAAAAACAATATAAACTATAATTGCTGCCAGTCACGGGTCATGTACTCCAAGTATTCTGAGGTCATGTTCACGAAAATATTACAAGTAAAGCTGCTATTCTCCCGAAACATTTCGCTTGTATAGCCGTGGCACAAAAGACGCATGGTTTTCATAAATGAATAAGAGGAGCTTCATCATCATCAGATCACTAAATTAATATTTAAGTGGGTTTCATACGACCTTGCCTGCAATGAGGTACAATAGTATTGTGCATAAATTTATTATGCATTTTATATGCCATTGTATTAATTTCATAAATATTACTTATAAAAATTTCTAAGAATAACACTTTTTAATTCTGTTTTAATTTTAATTTGTAAGTGTATATATTCTTGCAGTTTTTGTTATGTTTGGAATCTTAAAAATTTGATTGATGAAATTTAGACCAAGAAATATTTAAGAAATCTCCAAAAACATGGAAAAAAACAAGTAAACAGTACTGACGCAATGCATGCGATACACAGGATACTACCGAATTTGAACCGGATATTGCGTGTTTAGTGTTTTTTGTTGAGACTGGAAATTTTGGTCTCAGAATTAACTCCCGTTTCCGAAAGTTAATAACGATATATTGGTATCTACATTCAAAACAGGTTCCTTTCGGATGGGGCCCGTGGCATTTTGTCAGCTTGGCACGTTATTCTTACGCCACTGTGAATAAAAGAAAAATTTACAATTTGGTAGCATTTTTGCTAATGCACAATTTCTGTCTGGTGTTGAGATTAGATAAACTCTAAAGAAATTATCGAAAAGAGGAAGTATCCCATATAAAATTTATATTGTAATAATTTCACTCCGTATATCAATAGCAGTGGAAAATCTGTTGGCAAATATAACCATTACCTGTACATGTACAAGTGCATTTCTTTAAGTTTTCTTCTCTTTGTGTCCATAATTACAAAAAAATAAATTTGTACAAAATAGCAATTTGATAAAATATAAAAAATATAACTAATATAATTTATAGCTAACTAAATATAAATTCTCATAACATTATTTTAATATAATGCATGAATTGAAATGTAAATTGAAATATAAATGTAATGATAAGAGACCAAAAAAAAAATGAAAATAAATATATTCAACAAAATGGCGTGTAAATGTTTGTAATTTAACATAATTTAATAATACAATTTTTTTCCTCTTTAAAGTAATAAAACATTTAATAAAATTAAATATGTTTATTAATTAATAATATATTATTGTATGTTTATTAGTTAACGATTTAGCAAAATAAGAATATATTTTAATATAAGTTTATTTTTTCACATGAAAAAAATTTTTCTATTTTGCTCGTCCCCAGTACAAGTATATATATATTTCAATTTTAAAACGATTTTTATAAAACTAATATGTGATGTAAATTAATATAATTTAAATATTTTATTTATTTTTTATATGTTAATTATATTATATTTAATGATCAGAATATTATCGAAACAGAAGTATACCTTCAAATCTCCCTAGTGATAATAAATACAATATAGTTTTACAAAATAAAGTAAACATAAAAAACATAGATTTGTTGTTTTTGATAAATTTTCAATTGTAATGAAGTCGTGAGATGGAACAAATCAGTTATCAATGCATTGCCAAGTCAGAAAACTCAGTCATGAGGCGACTTTCATTTAAAAAGTACTTAAAAGACAAACAAACGTTTATTTAATAATGAACCCCATATGGATTTATTTATATTTTATCATTATACGCCTCAGTGATTCCGGTAAGCCATTTTTTATGACAGTCATGTACACACATACGAATATTTATATATATATTGGTTTTATTTTTGATTGACGATTGATAATATTATTATTTTTGCTTTTAAAGTTCATGATGTGTTTGTTTTTATAACAATTGAAACTTTATTGATGTGTACATTTGTTAATTTTATTTATAAGCTTATAAATATGGTTTGTTTCCCAAATAAATATATAAATAAATATAAAATACAAAGTATGTTATGTAACCAATATATTATCAATAACTTCAATATAAATGTTACATTATATTTATCACATATCTTGTGATATAATTGACTTATGGTATCTATATTTTTTATCTTGTAACTTGTGTTCACACCTAATTAAATTAAATTAATGAAATCAAATGAAGATAAAGAATGAAAAAAATGAATAAAAATAAAATGTACCGATTTATTTTGTTTAATTATAAAATTGTTTAATGTTATTATTAGTTGAGAATACCTGGAGCAGCGTTGGTAACCACAAAGCATGGAAAAAACTAGAACCCATAGACTGCGGGTATAGCTCTTCTGATCGTATTATAGGGGGATTGAATGCAGCTCTAGGGCAGTTCCCATGGATTACTCGTTTGGGATACATAAGTAAGTTTAAGCCATGAAAGTAAAGTTCTTTAAAGTGGAAGGTAACTAGTAAAGGGAAAGACATTTTAACGATAAACAATAAAACTAAGGCAACATTTGTATAGAAACCTGTCAGAAACCTGTCTTCTTATCTTCCAATAAAAGCAAATATTGCTACATACTAATAAATATTTGTCCTTAATAAACATATTCCCCCTTTCTAATAAAAATGTGTATATCCAGTATAACATATTCTGTCTTGTCACCTTCATACTTTTGACGTGTCATTGGCCAGGAGCAGGAGGGGGGCTTTCCCCCCCCTACCAATAATTATGGAAATAACAAAAATACATATATATTTTTACTATAATTCTTTTGGAATAATATATGCTAATAATTCATTACTATTGGAACAAAATAACTACAGTGCATATCAATGTCACGTTAATGTAGCAAACGGTATTTGCATTTTTCGTAATTTTTTAAAAAGTGCTTTAACATACCTTTTGCATTTTGTACTCGCCCCCCCCCCCCCACCCACCAATCAAAATTTGAAATAATGCTCCTATTGTAACTCGGTAGTGAGAAACCGGCAAAAAAATTTTTTTTTATACTGGTTATGAATATTTTGTACACCTTACCAATAAAAATGTTTATAGCCAGTATAACATATTCTGTTTTGACTCTTTCAAACCTTTGACGTAAATGACGTGATAAAGTGACAAAACAGACAATAAGTTTCAATGGGTATAATTTTTTTATTAGTCCCTTACCAATTTATTTTGTTTTGATTGACATTTCGATTATATTTATCAGTTATGATTAAATGTATGTCTAGCTGTCTGAAAGTTTATACTTTCCCATGACAGTATTTAATTAGAGAGGATAGATAGAATTATTAATGTTTGTGTATTTTATATAATAATAACGTAGGCGGATTTTTGTGCGAATGATATATATATACAATTATGGAGCCATTTTGAAGAACACCAGCCGTAGATGTAAAAAAAATAGAAATACCTAAAAGTTCAAAGATGAAATTGGCGCCAAATGTCTTGCAGTTTACATTGCAATGAAATAAAAAACAAAACCTGTCATAGATATCGAAATTACTAAAATATTCGAATAAACGCGCAGTTTGTGAGAAGTCAATTAGTTGCTCTCTAGAAGCTCTATCCAAAGGTATATCCAAAAATTTCAAAATTTTGCCCACTGATAGACATCAGTCTGCTGGTGTGTTTAAAAAAATATTTACATTCGATGTCGATGAGGAATAATCACGGAAAAACTAAAATCCCATAGACTTCAATGGAAAAAAATAGTTCAGGACAAAGTGCGTCGACGTTTTGTAAATGCAACTTCGGTGCTTTTTACACCTCGCTTCGCTGAATATGCTAAAACATACTAAGATTACAGCGAGTCAAAATTGAGGTCTGGTTCACGCTCCTAGTTTAATATCATGTAATTATAGTACAGGATGAAACCGAACTGGATTGGATGTGTGGTGGAGCTCTACTAACTGAGAGTCACGTAATAACAGCATCTCATTGCACAAACAGCTCTGACGCGCAATTGTAAGTAGGTATTACAAAAGTATTAGTCATTTTGGTAAGCGTAGGTGCAATAACACTCAAATGATTTCAGGGTTTTTTTCTGTGTTAATTAAACATTTCCTTATAAAAATCCTCTTTTTGTATGGTACTTGTGGTAGCACTGAGCGTGCCTTTTTTAATTACATAAGTTTTTCTACTTTCCTTAGTGTTAGGTTAATTACTTTACTTTTTTTTTGTATATAAATCGACTTTTAAAAATTATTCTTCCAAGTTATATAAGGCTTATATTAAACTCTTTTGCATGATTATACAATATTGAGTGTTTTGCAACTTAAGTTGGAATGATGTAATATATTTGTTACGTTAGTGCATTCCGTATATTAAAATATAATAATTTTTCTTTAGAACCACAATTCGTATGGGAGAGTATGATACAAGGACCAATCCAGACTGCCAGCTACATACCTGTGCGCCACCAGTTCAGGATCGAAAAGTAAAAAAAATAATAAGCCATCCGAGCTTCAACAATCCATCTTTTCACAATGATTTAGCAGTTATTGTCTTGGACAAACCAGTCGAACTCAATGGTATATACATAATATTTTCTTACATTTTCACGAATACACACGAATACACACGAGTACTCACGAATACACCCGAGTACACACGAGTACACAAACCTATTTTAACTAGCGGATTTAACTCGCGTATGATTTAAATTTTAAATCGACGTTTCGAATGCTTTGCCGTTGTTTTATTCAAATTGAAATAAAACTATTTTTAACGGGTTTTATTTGTGTACATTTTGAAGACAAATAAAACCCGTTAAAAATTTTTTTATTTCAATACAATATTCTAAAATATTTTAAAGTATATTTATTATAAACAGAAACCGCAAATTAATCGTAATTTTATGGTTTCTTGTTGTTCAATGCTTAGTCAAATCATACCTCTATTATTATTTTATTTATTCATTTATTTATATACTATCGTTATTTGAATAAAATTATTATTAAATGTACTTATAAATGTATTTGTAATATATATTTTATATTTAAAAACACATTTGTAAAACACAGTACAAATAAATTGTAAATCTACTCCTTATCAATATAAACTTTTACTATTCCAAACTGAACTTTGCTATATTAGTGCAATAGGCTTAATGTAATGTTTCTTTTCATATGAATTTCAACTTTCTCTTCGTTTTAAAATAAATATCTGCGAGTGTTATTGTAAATATTGAAAGTTAACAAATTATTCTCCAAAAACCAGTAATTCTTTCTTGTTTTTGGATATAAGGTTATAAAGATCTTTTGTTATTAATATATATTTTGGACTAAATTCAAATCAAATCACAGCTTACAACAAATATTTCTTTATTTTACCGTCGCCCATAAGCATACTCTTTCTGCTTGCCTGATCCCTTATAAGATACGTATGAGACTGATACAGGTTATCAGAACTGTAGAGTCATACACAGGAAGGAAAGGAGAAAGGGACAAGCAGAGAATCTGAAAATAGGATTCATTGTAAAAATCTTGTGATGTCTCACTTTAGTCAGGGTAACTGTGTAGTGGGCAACCTGTTTTTATGCCGGCGTTTCTTAATTAACTTTAACTACCCGCGGCTAGATCAAACAGTATTTATAATTTTTAAAAAGCTAACAGAAATGTATTCACTGATCCCAGTCTTGAAATTGTAAGGTCTGTGTCTACTAAAGACTTTTTTCGTACTCCTACAAACTCCTCCCGAGTGGACTATAAGATATTGATGAACAAAATATTATTTTATATAACGATACCTTATAGTACGGTAAAACAAACGATAATGATGGAAACCCCATCTCTATAATTCCCGGAAAAGAAAAAATTGTATATTATCTACTATTTATTAAAAAAACGGTTGGTCAACTACTTCTTGCTGTAAACACACACACATACAGTTTTTTTTTTAACGCCTAGTGTTACTCAGGACACCACAAAACGTAAAGATATTACAAAAAATCAGATTCCAAAAATTGTGGTGTATTATAATAATCATGAAGTTAATAATTCAACCAAAAGAAACAAACATTAACTTTAACTTTAATAAAATACGACGGATTTGAAAAATTTATATAATGTTACTAAACGTATAGATTTTTATGTGTTTTTTTAAGAGGTTTGTGCATTATTATGTCGTACATTTATTATATTTTCATTATTGAAAAGGTATCTTTTGATTATTAGTATTACAACTTCAGTGTTTCTACTTCTAATGGCTCATAATATTTTTATTGTTTCTAGTAATTATAAAATAGTATCTTTAATACGTAGAAGTAATATATAATAATTTATTAGGTATTATCTAACATAGTCACTACTTTTAAATATATTTGTCTCCATCTGGTTAATATAAAGAAATTAACTGGCTAATTTAATGCCAACGAAGCTTTAAAACTATAGCGACATTTGATAAATTTGTCATTAAATGAGGTTGAAAGTGGTGAGATTTAAACTTAAATTATATGAAGCTGATATAGCTAAAGAGTTTATTTGTATATTTGGTTGAACGCGTTAATCTTTAAAACTACAAGTTTATAAGAAAGGGTTACCTACTCCTCATAATAATTAAAATCGTTGATCCGCGAGTGGAACTGCGTGTAACAACAAATATTTTATAAAGATTTTATATAGATATACCGTTCCCAATTCTGATGACGGCCCCTATATAAATGGCGAAACCGCCTTGAAAATTATGTTCAAAAATACTATCTAGAAACCCATGTTACTGTACTTTGATAACATTCAACAAATGACGTCACCGCTATCCTGGAAAACCAGTGACGTTTCTTCACTACCAATAAAGTTATTATATCCATATATAATCTATTCATCTGTATGTACAGTATAATGTTATAGAAACATTATTTAATATTAAATCTAATATTTCTTAGAAGTCTCTTAGTTAATTTAGGGGGTTACCCGAAATGCCTTACAAGAAATTTTTTGAAATTATTTTTTTAAAGAGTTAAGATTTAAAAAATAATTCTAGCACTTTTTTAACCAACTAAGATGAAAAAAAAATTAAAAAGACAAGAACAAATCTGATAACATCAAAACATCGATAGAAAAAGAGTTTTAAACGGAACCTTTAAGATTTCTTGGTAATTTGATCACGCGCATTTTGCTTCATCCGATTGGTCCTCTCTATCCAATATCTTTATTATTATTGTTTTAAAAAAGACATTCAAATGTCTTTGAAAAAAAAAAATTACAAAAAAAATACGTTTAAAAGTTCATTCTATATCAAAAGTTGTATTCTTTATCTATTTCTTTATTTAATTTTACAGCCATTTATTATTTTTTAGACTATGTCATGCCTATCTGCTTGCCTCGACAAGAACAACTGAGTCAAAGTCTCAAATTAGGAGAATTATTAATGGTAGCTGGCTGGGGTAAAATGAATATGACTACAGAAGATAGAGCTGATATATTACAATATGTCGCTGTTAGTAGAAATAAAGAATATATTTCTGAAATCAACAAAAAACAATATTGAATAATAAAAATTGATCTTTTAGGTCCCTCTATTAACATCAGAATCCTGCAACGCTTTTGGAAAACGTTTCACTTTATCCGAATCAGAGCTCTGCGCAGGCGCACAACAAAACAAGGACGCTTGTGGGGGGGATTCAGGGGGGCCTCTAATGAAGGTATGTACCAAATATATAGTGAATATAAATGTGCAGCACTATTAGGAATTAAATATGAAATAATAAAGCGGTAGTCTAGATATATTTTTAAATATTTTTCACGCCACGATTCTGCCATGCTCAGAGCTCATGAATAAGGACCCAGAATGGGTTCGAAACTAGTTGGGCAAATTTCAATAGTAATAACGTGAGTAAAGCAGGATAATTATATTTAATAGTAAATATTTTTCTTTTCGAATGTGTTTCAAACTAGTCGGACAAAGTTCGATAGTAATAAAGTGAGAACAGACGGATAATTATATTTAATAGTAAATATTTTTCATTTATTATTACAGGTTTTTGACACCCAAGATGGTCCAAAAAGCTTCTTAATCGGCGTTGTATCATTCGGTCCAACGATATGCGGTATCAAAAAGCCTGGTGTCTACACTTCAGTTAAGCATTTCCTCAAATGGATTCTGGATAATTTACTATAAATATTCGTAATAAATATATATTTTCCCATTTTCCAATATGCTTACGTAGAGTCTCATTTTCCACACGCTTACGTAAAATTAATTAATTTTATGATAAGGATTAGTACTATTCACTTTTGCCATTCCGATAATAGACCTATTAATAAACAATAATATACATTTTTGTTTTATTATTTAGTTAAAGTTTTTAGATTTTTTTTTTAATAATGAAATTTAAACTTTTACTTAAACGAGTATTTTAAGTAAATAAATCTACAATTATAAGTTTCATACATTCATGATATCATTATTATTAATTGTCTGACTAAGGAACTTATTGTAATCACCTCGTTTAAGTTAATGGGATTTTACCTTTACGTTTTAAGGTGTTCTGAGTAACTCCAGACACTTTCTAAAAAAATTATGTATGTGTGTGTGGATGTGTGTATATGGAAGCATTTTATTTGGCTCACTTGTCTCGCTACCTGATTATGCAATTAACTTCATTTTTGTGTCACTCGTTGCGTAATCACAAAACTTTGAACTGATTAATTTTCCAACCACCAGACCGATTTCTTCTATCTATCTACTATTCAAGGCTGGGGAAAGTCCCTAATCTCAAATAATACTTCATATTGATAAAAAAATTGGGTTTGATTTTAATTAGAACCTAAAACGATTTTTGTTATTTGGTATGATTATTTTGACAACCAAACTTTTTTTATAAATCCGTTCCATAGCTGTTTCTGTGGTGCGCGACATATAAACAAATAAAAACTGTGTACCTATAGCAATGTACACATAGCAATTGAAAATTCTATAAAACTTTATATATATTTCTTCTCGTTCCAATTTTTCTATACAAAGTCAAGTTAGAATCAAAGTTTTACAAATAGGCGTTGCCTAAGGCAATATAGGTAACATTGCCTTATAAAATGTCATACTCTTGAATCACGGATCCGAAGAGGTTTTTACCAAGAGGTCCACGGAAACTCCATGCATACTCCATAAAATTGTTATTATATTTACAATTTTGATCAACAGCCATAATAAATATTATAACTCCTTAGAATACGAGTAAAATGTGCTACCGAAAGAAACAGTTTTCTTTCTTTCAACACTAATCTTACCCTAACTAACTACTACTACTCCTATGTTTTTAAAAGATTCTAACTAGAAATATTTAAAAATTACTAATTAAATAATTATTTTTGAAAGAATATTTTTTTACAAATAACAACATAAGCAGGATTTTTAAGTAATAGTTTTATCGTTCACGTAGTCCTTATATTAAATACAATAATAAGTTTTCTATACAAAAACGCGTTTAGTAATAGGATTTTTTTTATCTATAGGTCCGTTATAAATTTTGGCAATTTATTGTTACGAATTTTCTTATCCAAAATAGTTAGTTTATCTAAATTCGATAATTAATATTCTTAATTTTTATTATATTTCTTGTTTTTAAATTACGAAAATACATTTTTACATAAAATATTTGTTCAAAATAAAGACATTTTTGATTATTTTGAAAATATAAATCGAAGTAATCGTAAGAATTGTAGCATCTTTGAAAACAGTTTTATGGGAACCCATGTTATAAACATATTCATAAATACATATATACGAATAATTAATTATTATAAAAAACTTAAATTAAAACTAATTAAGAAGTGCTCACTGAAAATTTATTGTATAAGAAATATAAAATAAAAAGCAACCTATGCTTTTATCGCCCTTATTTATGAATTACGACGATGAAACTAAGAAACGTTCTGCAACAGAATCGAAAGACAAACAAATTTACTTAAAATAAAAAAAAAATAAAAAATAATTTCAATTTTTTTTAAAAATATGATATTAATAATTTTCCAAGGCTTCGATTCCTTGTCACGGTGAGTGTTAACGCGATCCCGTGACGTCCCACTATGGCGTTGAGGGCAACCGTTGGTTTTTTAGTGGGTAGCCTTAAAAATGGCAGCGTCCTCTATGCTGCCGGGTAGTCCCACATAACCCCCCGGCCATCACCTTCTTGGCCGACGGGGTATCCGTAACGGATTTTTCCAACGAACAAAAAAAAAGGCTTTGATTCCTTGGTTTTTGCTCTTTCCTGGGATATATAAATGAGTACTAAATTCTCACAATTAAAAATTCATGTTATAAATTAAGAAGTTTTATGATGTACTAAATAAAAATATTCAGTTTTTTGTATTTAAAATTTCGCGATCCTTTATTACTTAGCTTTGCGACGGTACTCACACAAAATACTATCGGAATATTATGTGCAACTAGTTTCGAACCAATTTGTGGTCATTTTCAATGAGCTCTAAGCATGACCAAATTGGGCCATGAACTATTTAATGACCGAGTGGATTCGAAGCTAATCGGGCAAATTCCCATAGTATTTATCTACGTAAGTACAGCCGGATAATTCTATATAATAAAAATGTTTCTGTTGCTGTCTGTATATTAATAGTTTTATCAGTAAAATAATTATAAAATTATTCAAATAAATAAAACCTGATACATTCGGGCTTTCCCAACACCTAGTGATAATGTTTACATCATATATAACATAACTATAACGGTATCCAGTCACTCAGTCAGTAATTGAGTGTGCAAGTGACGCGACGTCTGTTCTTTGTTCTGTTTTGTGTTAAAATACATTTTGTGTAAAACAATCCAAATAATTAATAATGTATTCAACCATATCAATATTTCTGGTCATGATTGCCACCGGTTTTAGTGGTAAGTTATCCTAAATATATTAATAATTCAATGTTATTCTGTTCGTAGAGATCTGGTTTTGTTTCTTCCATTGCATGTATTATCAACTAAGCTTAATAAACTTATAAATTAGTAATTATGACCTTATTTTTAAGATATTAATTCTTATTTGAGACTTTCTAAAACTTTTATAAGCATAAATAATATTTATAAAATCAATCTACATGCTATGTTCCTAAAATATAATTTTAAATCAGTTTCTAGAACTTTAAGGAAAATTACCACTGAAATCACCGACCACATAATACAAATATAACCTACTCACTTAACCAAAACCAGTATTATGCGTTTAAGATTGTAAGAATAGATTTTAAAGTCCAAACTTCATAACAAACATTGTGAAATGAACTCATTAAATAATAAAATTCCTCATCCGACTGATCAAATGTAGTGACGTTTCGTTACAAGCTCGAAAGGTCACACACATACATAAATGCAAAAATTAACAAAATATCCAAGAGAATTGCTTTGTGTTTTTTATATGCTATTCTTGATTTCTATATATAACATTCTTCTAAAAGTAGATCAATGAAAGTAAAATAATTTTGATATTATAAAAAAATATTACTTAATGTCAAATTCGATATAATTCGAAATCATAAATAAATCATATTAACTATAAATAAGTATGTTATCGAATAAAACAAGTGATCTTCAAAACTTTGTATCGGTAGCTAATATAGGTTTTTGTTTATTAGAATATTATATTCAGTCTTAATTGTATATTTAATGTAATAACTGGTTATCATATACAATGATACCTACAATTGCTACCAATAAGAAGACAGATTTTCCAAGTGTTGTTATAATTTACAAAGAACCTCTCACACGTATTATACAGAACAAATTTGAAAATATAATTTATTTTTTAACTATTATTTTTTATATTAGATAAAGTAATGTAAAGTTAGTAACCTAAAAATCTCATCTAGACTCCTTTAAACTCTTCAAGGTATAGAAAAATAGTTCCTAAGAACAGAGTTACAAAAAGTGTAAATAATGAAAAATATTTTTATAACTTATTTAGTTCACGATATTTCAAGCAACAAATTAAAATTAGTTAATGAAATAGAACGTTCCCGAAGTATGCATTTTTTTAAGCTAGATACCTACGTATATCAAAGTATCTCTTAGTTATACTTTGAAATCAAACATTTAAATAAGTTAAAATCAGTTTAGGACTCACAAATTTAACAAACCTCAATGGAATTTTCTGTTCAATTGTTTCTAGCTATTACTAATGACATGCTTTTTTTTTTAAATTAAATAGACCTATTTACATTTCAGAAACCGATATTACAAACGAGGCCTGCAGCACTGACATCGGGAATGGAACGTGTATAAAGGTTATAATGTGCCCCTATGTTCTGAAGTTAATAGCTAACAATGACCTTGATACCATAAAGAAAGTTAAATGTGGTTTCGAAGGCTCACATCCTAAGGTATTTAAATAATTTATATATTCTTTTTTGCTCATATCTACTATGTCATCTCTATACATAAGTAGCTAACTGCCTAAGTCGCAAGTGACGAAAAATAAAAAATAAAATTGTGCATTTATTGTCTAACGTCAATGGAAACTCATAGAAAACGCTGTGTACTTTCATTAAACTACCTAGCAATTTACGCTCCAAACTTTATTCCAATATGGCGGATATTTACTTATTTAAAAACACCTCACAATCATATTTACCAAAAATTCGATAGAATCAGATAAATCACTTAAGAATGAATAAATGACAAAAAAAACTGCTCATTAAATATAACCATAATCTATTTTATGGTTACAATGCTGTACTCACGTCAAATCTATAGGTTTTTGCCCGATTTGTTTCCAACCTATTCGGAGACCTCATTCAATTTGCATTGACGTCATTGTAGGATAATTATATATAATGCTATTCACGTTTCAAGAAAGTCGTAAAGACTACACTACAACTACATACTACAACTACAATATAATTATTTTAATTCCAGGTATGCTGTCCAAAAGAACTTCCAATATTATATAATAGAAGCGAGGAAGTAGCTACGAATAGACCCAAACCAATACCACCAACATTGAAACCACAAATAACATCTACTGTTCCTCCTATGAAAATTCAACCAACATATAAAATATTCCCAAACAGAACGATTTGTGGTAAACATAGTGGAGTAAGCGACAGGATTATTGGTGGTACTATAACCCAGGTTGATGAGCATCCTTGGCTTGCGCGTATACGATATAAAATTGGTAACATTTCTTCTATATAACAAATATTTTTAATCTAATCTACGAACTATAGAAGGTATTTATATACCTATGGTCTAAAATATTGTTTTTTACTTACGTCCTATATTGTAAGTGAATCTACGATATAAAATTTGTGAATAACTCTTTTATATAATTCTTTTACAACAGATAAATTAATTTAAATCCAATCTACGAACATATATTTACCTGTATTCTATTTTGGTAGAAAAATGTTTGATTTTTTACTTACCTCCATTAGTGTTAGAATGATACTCATAAAAGATGTCTTTCAGATGATCAAGATATATTTGGTTGCTCAGCCGTACTCATAACAGATCGCTATCTTCTTACTGCGGCGCATTGTGTTACTAAAACTACACCGTAAGTTCAACATGAATAGACATTTTATTAATTCTTAGCGAATTGACAGTTGGATTTAATTTGAACCGAAAAATTAAACAAATCTATAATCTCATGAACTTTAAAAACATAGAATATATTTTTTGTATATGTCAATAAAATAAAAATATATATATTTAAACCGAAAATTAAGCTATCGTCTACAAGTCCATGAAGTTCAAAAGCATTTTTATATATAAGTATCCGGCTGTGCTCACTTAATTACTATCAAAATTTGCCCGGTGTTCACGACGCGAATATACCATGCTCAGAACTCATGAGAACCCCGAATGGGTTCGAAACTAGCCGGGCAAATTCCTATAGTATTGACGTGAGTACAGCATAATTATATATAATAATAATCATGGATCACTAAAATTTCATACAAAAGCATAAGCTTAGCGTATCTGTGTTGTAAATATTAATCTAATAAAAAATATATAATCTTCCAGAGTTAGTATCCGCTTGGGAGAGTGGAACACTAAAACCAAGACAGACTGTTATAACGAAATATGTAATGAAGTAACAATAGACGTGAACATCACTAAAGTAATAAAACATCCAACAGCCACTTCGTTGAGTGCTAATGGTGACATTGCCCTGATTCAGCTACAAGAGGCTGTCACCTTTACTGGTAAAAATTATACTTATATAGTTTTATATATTTTTATTAACATTGGAAATTAATATATATTATTGTAAATCAGATTTTATACAACCCATCTGCTTGCCTACTTCGGAATACGTCGCATTGCAAGACTATTCAAGTGATAGTGTCTACGTCACTGCGGGTTGGGGACAAACAGAATTTGGTATGTATATGTTTTACTATTTATTTTTTTCTACTTAAAATCAGTATGTGATCGCTTTTTTACGTAGAATGAATCGATATATAATAAAATTTTGAGATACTTATTAACATACACCCAATATATATTATATATACTAATATTATAAAGCAAAAAGTTTGTCTAACCGCGCTAATCTTTGAAACCGAATGGATTTTTAAATTATTTTTGGTTATTATAGGTAGATTCAAATAGGCTATCTAACATTACACTATTGATCTTAATTATCCTAATAATAAACAATAAATAAGTCGTTCGACCGCGGGTGGAACCGCGAGTATCAGCTAGTATAATATAATGTTTCAAAATTTCAGAATCAGAGTCAGTTGTAAAACGTCAAATACAATTGAATGCTGCCCCAATAGAAGTTTGCAGAGCCATCTATAATTTAGAAGTTGAATCTGAAAGTAACATCATTTGTGTTGGAGGGACTAAAGGAAAAGATTCCTGCAAAGGAGATTCTGGAGGACCACTAATCAAACTTGTATCAGAAAATTATGAAATAAATTGGTACCTTTTTGGAATAACCAGCTTGGGATTATCAAAATGTGGTTCTGAAGGAGTTCCAGGACTGTACTCAAGAGTATCAGCCTATATGGATTGGATCCGTGAAAATGTTAGTACATGAAGTTGCTTGCAATTTGGAGGTTCACCATTAATCAGTATTTGATTCCTATTAGACGTATAATGTGGGTGGATATATTGAATTATATTACTGAAATACCAAAGACAATGTTAAAAAAACGAATTATAATCACTGCTTTAATATATTGAAAGCGCTTATGAAGTAGAAATATTTTTTTTAATTATTATATATAATTAAAAATGTTAATTAATAATGTATGGTAAATATTGCTTGACTGACATAGGCATATAAGAATAGGTATGGACTTGTATACTTATATTATTAACGATATTAGGTGCTATTTTTTTTTAAATCAGGTACATAGGCCAATATTTCTTAAAGTAATATTACAATAATGTTATTTTAACTATTTGTACAGTGATATATATAAAACAATATTATTGTACTCTAATAACTGCATTTTCTTTAAAGTGTTGAATAACTCTTTCCAAAATCTAAATAATAATAATAAAAAATAATATTTGAAACAAAACCTCTCAAACTATGATAGTTTTAAGAGTTCATAGTCAAGAAATTTAAATGTGCATAAAACGTACAAGATATGTATTCATATAAGTGTAATTGAAGCCAGTTCGTCTTAAGAAAATTATATTTATGGCTTTTAATATTGTATTAAGGAGCCCTTTAATATACATATATTAAAACAACAAAGTGTATTATTTGTACAATATTTCATACATATTAAGTTAAATTCCTTAATCTTGAGTACTTAGATATTGCTACATCTAAAGCTATAAAAAAAATCCTTTCTATCCTTGAACCTATTGCGTTCTAGGAATATATTGCATTTAATTTGCCTAGTAGTCAGAAGATAGGCAAGGACTAGGTAAATGATATGAATTACTTTTTTTTGAAGTACGTTTCTTCTTCATTGGTTTTCTGGGTGATATTTGAACTGAGTCTATAGTAGTCGCTCCTGACCGAGGCGCGTAGTATCTTTCGAATAACATCGGTTGTTGTTGTACTCGGCCGTGCATCAGTTCCATTTCATGAAGAAACTCTTCTCTTCTCAATCTCTCTTCATCACGGCGAGTTTGTAGTCTCATTGCTATATCCTCTTCATGACTAAAAATTTATTTACAAAATTTTATTATGTAAAAAAGTATTTATAATAAGCGAAAGGCTACAAACAAATTTAAAATAGTTTGTAATTGATCTACAAATAATTAAAGACAACTCATAATAAATGGAAATTCTTCTCTTAGTTCTTGATCTTGCTATAAAATTAAAATAAATATATTTATTTTTACTTATTTTTAACGAGATGCCAGGCAGGTTTTGCACGAAGTATTCTATCTCTTTGTCTATTTTCGACTCTTCTTCGTTGCTCTAGCGAATGCCGTGCAGATTCCATTTCAAATCTCTGTCTTACAGCTTCTGCCCTCAACAACGCAGCTAAATTAGATCTTCCTGTAGCGATGCCTTTTAAATCCAACGCAGAGTACACTTCGCTTTTATCAAAAGAATTTAAATTTTTGTCAACACTGCCGCTGCTCTTGCTATCTTGGCAAATTCTTTTGGAAATTTCATTTATCTGAAATTAGTTATTTACAATAGTATTGGTCAAAAGTTTGTTTCGTTACTAATGCTACTCTCCTAGACAAATAATGGTAGGATGTCAAATTTTGTTTTGTTTCTTGGTAACATTTGTGATTGTGGTTTTTTATTAAATGGTCAAAGTGTGTCCCATAATATTAACATGTGGAACGTTTTGAAATCGCACGCGGGAGTTCTTATTAGGCTTTAGATTATAACCAATATTTACTCTTGTTTATTTTACAAGTGTGCGAAATTCGTTCAGGAGCAATGCTTCGCTAAACTCCACCCAACGTGAATAATGGCGGAGTGCGGATCTAGTATTGAATGGTGTAAATATTATCTACTCTTTATGCCAACCTTTTTAGAAGCTCTGTCAGCAGTAATAAAACGAAATGGTTGAGGGCTTGTTGTTACAAAATCTTCTTTAATATGCCTTGTTCTTCTTAGTTCTTTGGTTGGACTAGAACATCGATGACGATCAGATGAAGAAATAGAAGGAGCAGCTGGAGAGGGATCAATGGGTAAGTCACTGTGAGCACCGGGGGTAGACAATCGACTTCGGTCACGGACTCCGGTAATGCCGGGGAAATTGGAATTTCTTAGCATTTCTTCTGCTCGAATTTTTCTATTTAAAGACCTACAAAGAACAATAATCATTACAAACTGAAAAGTAATTGGCCGACTTTTCGAACCAAGATTAATTTTGAAATGTATGTAATAAAGGTTAATTTTTTATGTTTAATTTATGTAAATTTTCTTACCGAAAAAAAGTATCATCTTTTTTTTTATCATAAAAATAATTTGAAAAAAGATTTTTTGGTACTGGTCGGGCTTTGAAGCGTTTTTTCTTCTTATATTTAGGAATTACATTTATTGCTCGTTCACACATTCCATTGATACCAGTTTCTTCTCTTTTAGTAAAACTGAAGGGTTTCATCTGAGCCCTGAGTTCCGCTTCGCTGTTTATTTTCGTTATAGCACGTCTTAAAAAATAAAACATATCATAATTTTATAAATATAAAAACAGGTGGTTTTATAAAATAAATTTGATCCGTTTTTTTTTCTTAAATATAAAAAAAATTAATCATACTCACTATGTTTTAAAACTTATTTATTTATTTATTTATGCACCAGAAAAAATTTTACAATACTTTATAAAATAAAAATTTTGTACATAGGATAACTTATATATTAACCTTTGTCATTTAAATACTAATTGATTTGATCGTCTGACTACTAATTAACCAACATAATGATCAAAACACAATGTGTGTACCTGTATTTATTTATATTTTCGCACATGAGAAATACTGAATGGGGGATACTAGAATATACGAAGAGGAAGGAATTGGGTAATTGCCAATCCGGGTCTTTTCCACGCCGTACTACCTACTGATGTTCTGATGTCAGAATAAGTTACCATGCAAGTTGATACTTTACTAGTCGCTATATAAGTGAAAATGGAATGAACTCTTTTTGGAAAATAAACAATTTGCCAAAAAGTTGTTGTGATTATTCTTTAGCAAATTTATTGTTGATTTAAAGATAAAAGAAAATAATTTTTTGGACACATTAAAAATTTTACCTCATCGCTTGGTCCTGAAGAATCTTATCATACAAGGGAATACGGGATTCAATGGGCACTGGATTCGCTCGAAAAGTTTTTCGGTCTCGTTTTTGATGCAACATGTCTTCTGAAAAGGATTTTTGAATACTTCTGAGATCATTAACTATGCGATGATCTTCATCTCTGAAAGAATATTAATATTTGTTTAAAATAAATAACAAAATTTAATCATAAAAATTTATAACAAGATTGGTTTAAAGTAGATGCTATATACAGGTTTTGATCTAGGTGCGAGAGAGCTAGAAGTCCAAACACCCTCCTCCCTACATCTTTACTTTAAATATCAATATCTCTTCCTCTCTCGCTATTTATAATATATCTTTCTTTTTATTAATGTATACAAATTTATATATTTTTTTTGTTATTAGAGACCAAAACAATTTTTGTATTTAGGGAATTTTAGCGGATTTTAAAAAACAGGATTGTCTCAGATTATAAGCAAACCCTCCACCAAATTTTGTCATAACCTTTAAACAGTTATAGTCCAAATCAGATTTTGTGATTTTTCCGTGAAATTTTCCTAAAAAATTAAAATATCCTATAACCAAATAAAATTTTATGAAAATCTATCTTGCAGTTTTTGCGTGATGCGAAAACAAATATACAGACAAAACTGATTAGAGTTTGCGTCACGTTCGGAAGCAAACCAATTAGTTTTTTTAATATTGAATATTAATATTGCATAACATACAAACAAAGAGTAGTGACGCACAGTAATAATAGCTTAGACTTGGGGTTTTACCATTTTTATTGATTATAAACTATGAACTTAACCAACCTTTGCGTCATTTTAAAAGGTTTAGGTATTGTAATACTTTTTGCATGTCGTAAACTGGATCCTGTTTTTCTCATTCTCAACGGACTGGAAGGCATACTTTGAGTCTTATATATGGTATCATCATTGGACATTTTGGTATGCTTATCATCTTCAAAAAAATGTTTAAACTTTTCATTCTCTTCAAGTTTTCGTTCGATTTTGTCATCGTGCCATGAAATAGAACAGGCGGAATGATTTCTTTTAGGTCTATCTAATTTTGATCCTTTAACAACTATTGAACTAGTTTTTGTGTTTGCTTGTAAATCTTCATTTATTTCCTTACTATCTATATCTGCTATAGTTTCTTTTACATTTATAATAGGTACTTTATTAGCATCTATTTGAATATTTCCAATACTATCTGACTTTACATTACCAGTGGTTTGTTGAATGGTGAATTTTCGTCTATTAGTAGGCCTATTTTTTTTTTTATTCTTACTTTCGAAACAAATATTGTCTTCTCTATGTGATCTATCACAGAACCTATCATCATTAATTTTGCAATCATCAATATTTTCTACAGCAAGACCAAGCATTAGTTTCTTCTTTTCTCTTAAACTTCTTAAAGTTGAATAAAATTCACTCTCTGACAAATGATTAATGTCATTGTAATCAGGAATACTCCGGTAAAAATCTTTAAACTTGTCTGATTCTATATCAGCTCCTGAACACGACGATGATTCAATGGAGCAATGTTCGGTAACAAATTTTTCCTTACGTTCATAATCTGTTTTTGGCATTTTAGTAATAGGATCGATTGGAACATTAACACAAGAATTCTTAAATACACTATAACGATGCATAACTTAGTAATATCATTTTATAACGTGACTTAGAACAAAATAGAAGCAACTAACAACCCTGAGGGGTTGTTTGGCTAACTGTAGTCATGGAGATTAGCGGTCAACTATACCAACGCACACTAAAATGTAGGTTAATAAGGGTTGGTGTCAGACAAGAAATGATGACAAAATTATAGATTAATTTTATAGTAGAGATTTGGATCACCCTGGTGTGTGGTGGTGACGTTATAATCTTATTGGAGTTTGGAAATTTAAAAATTCGAAGTTTTATATACGATGTGTTAATAATATTACTAACTTTAATGGACAAAGTTGGCTTAACATTTTTAATATAGTGTTACGTCTCAATATTGTACTTGTTCCGAAGTTTAAATCTTTCAGCAACTTCAGAGATTAATTTAGATAGGATTATAATTATAGTATATTCAAAAGACCGTAAGACTCTATTCATATAATTTAGTCTATTTCTACGATTAATCAAATGAATATACATTTTTTGCACGTATTATGATTTTCTGTTCTTTTTGGAAATGATTAGTGTTTATTTATTAATTTATGTATCTAATATTGACTTTATATATTTTTACTAAATTTCTACACCTTTTTAGGATCTCAGTAAGTCTGCATTAAGAATCTGCTTTTAGACCATATTTATTCCTGTTGATAATGGATGCCTCTGTACAGGATACCGGTAGCGAAGCCCTGGTTGTATGCTCTTTGGTGAAAATAATGCTTAACGATGCTCCTTTACCAGTTCCTCCTGCTTTCGGTACCTTGACGCAGTCTTTAAAGTCACATCAAATTACACTTAAATATCAACATAAGCCGTGTGAATGAAATGGCAATAGAACAAGTTTCGAAAATACAACGATAGCCAGTTTTAAAAAACTCTATGGCGCCATCTACTTATAAATATCAAAAGTAATCTATAGGAGGTATGCATTTTATCTGTAGTCCTTTTAATCTAATATTACAAAAAATAACACAATGCGTCCTTATATACATATACATATATCTATTACTATACATATTTTATTGAAATTGGGACTTTATCGCATAAATATTATTAAGGTACGATACCTTTTTTATTTATCCGACGTTTCGATCGAATTGCACCGATCGTGGTCACGGGTCGACTGATGGCAACTTAGCGGCGTCTTGTTGAGGCGCGGGGTTTTTTAACTACCCTCGCTTTATCTTCATAATTCTCAGACACTTTATTCGCACAGTCGGTACTCCTACACACTACACTTACGACATCCTTAAACCTGCGCGCGGTGTCTTTTTGGTAACGATAGCATTTGCTGATGACAAGATTCCAAGATGATGAGAGGCGATATCCGTCTTCACGGTTGAAATTTTTGTATTTTTTAATTTCAATCGCCTCGCGCACTATCCTGGAGTAATAGTGGCGATCAATTTAAATTACCTGTGGAGAATGCAGTTCAGTTTGGTCCTGACTCCAACAAATGCTCAGCAATCGCAGATTTGTTGACTTGTCCGTTTTTTACAGCAGCGATATGTTCCTTAACCCTGTCTGCGATTGTCCGTTTGATCTGTCCAATACCTATATGGACTGCAGTTGCGGTAGTTCCTAAACTTTGTTGCGGTAGTTTAGGAGCTACCGCAACTGCAGTCCACCTTGTACATGCCAGGTGTTTGCAGAGGAATAACATCTTTGGCCGTTCCTAGATGCTTCGACATCTTGGAGTGCGGACTATATACAGACTGTATACAGTCTTTATGGAGTATTTCTTTAATGCTGTTCCAATTTTGTCCGTCACTCCTTTTAGATACGGCATGAAAGCTAGCAGTCTGTCGACATTTGGCTGTCGTTTTCCTCTTCTCGGATGTCGGAAGTTATATCTGTATCCGTTGCTTCTTAGTACCACCTGAACAAGAGCAAGTTCGCCCTCCAAATGTTCAGGGTCGCAAAGGTCGCATATGCTCTGTTTTTCAAAGAAGTTACTACTGAATGTAGATGACGCGGATGATAGTGCGATATAGCATGTAGGTACCTGTCTATGATAGCTTCTTCTATATGCTCTATCCAGATGTTAGCCATTACCGGTGCCACTGGGCTACCCATCGCCATTCCGTCGATCTGGAGGTAATGCTGTCCACGGTAGAGAAAGTAGTTACCCTCTAAACAGTTTTTAAGTAGAACAATATACTCAATAGGCAGGCCGTTGTCCTTAAATTTTTGCTCGATGACCTCGAGACAATCGCTTATCGGAACACTTGTGAATAAAGATTCGACATCAAAACTCACCATTATCTCGTCGGGTTCCAAGCGTATGCTCCTGAGTAAATCCACAAAATGGTGGGAGTCCTTTACGAATGATGCCGTTCTCCCAACTAATGGCATACTATCCATATTTTAATAGAATTAAATGATAGAACCGGTATTTTGTATTTTTCAGTCGGAATTAGAAACTTTCTTGCAGCAAAAATTATCTTCTATGTTAAACATGACATTCAACAAAATCCATAGCATAGATTTTTGTGGTGTGTGTACAAACATACATACCGACAAACTGCAGAAAAAATGTTTAAAAGTTGGTGTTTTGCTATTTATATCAATTCCTTGATGTACCCTATTAAAAGTTTTAAAATATATTTAATGGTCAGACACATTATTTTATTTACAGTTTAATTATATATGTTTTAATGTATGATAATTTAACATGCTTATGTAGTGCAATATTGTCACGTACGAAGTCGTCATTTTATGTTATTTCATTGGTCATCTATTTAAAAAATATTATGTTATGTGAGGAACCGGCATTATGATCAGTGGTCCGAGACTATGACATCTACATATTGACAAATGGTAAGTATTTGACAATCTTGATATTAAATTTGTTTTGACTTTTGACATTTTATAACCGAATTCAACAATAAATTTCGAGGCAAAGAAATTTCCAATATTTGTGTCTGCATATTAAGACAATAGTGAGTTACGAAATCTTTAATTTGGTACCTTGGAACAATACTTATTAATAATATTATTATTTTTAATTTTAGGATACAGTAATTAAAAAAAAATGTTAATACAATTTATACAACTAAACAACAGATTACTGGGAAGAGTATCAAGTAATATTGGAACTCTTCCTTTCATTCGAAAATTAAGTAATTCTAAAGAAATTAAAGCGAAAGGAAAATACGATGTCATTATTGCTGGTGGTGGGATGGTGGGATGTTCTCTGGCGTGTGCGATGAGTACGTCCAATAATTATAAATCTAATAATTTGTTAAATTTGAATTTAATGACTGAATATCCTGACAAAACATTTTCTATCTTAAATGTAAAAATTTGCCAATGATATTCAACAAAATTTTATATTTATATGAAAGATATATGATATAAAAAATTTCAGGTAAAAACTCATTACTCTCACATCTAAAAGTATTATTACTAGAAGGTAGTCCTGATAATAAGTTTGAGTTAAGGCCAGAGTACAGTAACAGGGTTGTTGCCTTGAACGGAAACACAAAATCATTGATGAACTCACTTAAAGTCTGGCAACATGTAGAGAAAATGAGATTACAACCTGTTAGATACATGCAAGTAGGTATAACTTTTAATATAATATATAGAACTACTTTAAACAATTAAGTATATATAGACTACTGATATCTTTAAAGCATATTAGTTTTAGATCTTTTTGCCTTTATAGGTTTGGGATGCATGTTCTGATGCCCTAATATCTTTTAGCAGCTCAGAGATATTAGATGATGATTTGGCATACATTGTTGAAAATGATGTTTTACTTGATGCCATCAACAAAGAATTAAAGTCATCTAAATCTAAGAATGTAGAAATAATATATGGTGCTAAAATAACAGGATATGAATTGGCTAAAAATAATAAATCCCAGAATGTAGTGAAGATGAGTAATGGAGATACTTACATCTGCGATTTGCTGGTAAGTTTAATATTGTTTTATCTTTACAGAAGGGCTTATTTTGATAAAAATGGTATCTAATTAGCCCTTTTAGGCCTATAGGTACTTCTATTTGACATACACAAGTTATCACTAATATTGATTCAAAGGAGAGGAAAATAAATAAAATAATTCATTATTTACAGAGACAATTTTTTTTATTGCACTTTTTATATCAATAATTCATTCAGAATTATTATTAATGCACTTTTGTTAGATATGTAGTAGTGTGTGTGTAGATAATATATCAATAAATAGCAATGCACCGATATTTTCTTATTTACACAACTTTTGAATGCTAAATTTGGACCTCGTCTGAAAAATATATAAATTAAAATAAAAATAAAAATATGTTTTAGCATAACTTTATTAAAAATATTATCTTATCATAATTTAAAATTTTTGAATTCAATCAAGTTTCATCCAATTTCTTTTCAATCAAACTTAGTTTGGTCTCCGTTGTTTCGACTAATTTATTAATTTTCTTTGTTAAATCCAATAATTGGTTTTTAATATCAACCATACATATTTCTTGTATGGCATTTATTGAAAACGACATTGGCCGGTTTTTATTTTCAATAGACCCTGAAGTGTTAGTAGTTGTCCGTTTCCGTCTTTCAACATTCTGACTTTCACATGAAAATCTATCATATAGATAACTTTTTCTCTTGACTTGCTGTTGTCGTTCCACATCTTCGTCATCCGTACATTTTTTTAAACGGAATTCGTAATTATTATTTTTACGTACGCTCTTTTTAGTGTCTTTACGGCTGGCCACCATTTTGTATATTGAAGCTATCAACTCTCTTGGTATCTGAAACAAAATTACTTTTGTCATTTGAATGAGTTTTGAATTATGTAGCAAATAATAATAATAATAATAATAAATTATAATTAAAGTAAATAATAAAATTATTTTAAATTTTGTTTAGTGCTTACTAAGTTCAAAGCATTGCATAACAAAGTTGTCAAGGTTTATGCCAAAAAATATTTTAAGAGTTATTTAAAGAGTTATTTAAATTTTATAAAAGACTGAAACAGACTTCGAAGCTACTACCCCTTGCAGTTCGTTTCCATCGCTCTGCATACTGAGCCTTCATATCATAAACAAAAACGTATTTTTGGAACGGTGTCATCTAGGAACGAACTATCACAATTTGAATAAAATTTGTTACTTACCCTATTTTCTCTGGGATCATTCGGTCGAATATTTAATGTGCGCATATGAGAAGCAGTCAGTAACGCACCCCACCGTAACACAGCCAATAATTGCTGTGGAGCACAAGTCAGTAGAGAACTAAAGAGCATGCTCTCAAGATGTGCTACCAGCTGAGTCTGTCTAACTAAACGGTCCAATCCTGCGCTTTCTTGTAATGCCTGTAATTTGTAGTTTTTTCATTTACAAATTATAAGGAAATTAATAAAACTGTTTTACGGTATATCCGTAAATATTTTTAAATTAAAACCCGACGTTTCGAGTGCTTTAATTAAACAAAAATTAATAATAAACGGGAGTTATATCCGTAAAATAGTTTTATTGAAATATGTAGTACTTGTGTAAATCTTAGGAAACAATATATAAGTAAATTAATTAATATATGTAACAAAATTCTTGGCCAGTAATCATTGAAACTATTGCTATGTGAACGTTGAGATGCGATATATTTTAAGAATTTCAGATGTATTTATTAAGGAAAACTCATGATATTACCTGAATATCGCTAACTGCCAAACCCACCAAGAGATTAGTCAGTATGACTGTTATGAGAAGCACGAATATCAAGAACATCGCATGAGCTGTTAAAGGATAATGTATCTGTGAATTTGTACAGTTGTTGTAGAAAATATCTTCATATTCCAACTCTCCTGACATCATCATGACGGTTTTCACCAAACCAGCTGGTAAATGAAATGCTGGATAGTTGCTAAATAGCACGCTGAATGCTAGACCAAAAGCTATGAGGAGACAACTGTATGCCATCAGAAATGTTGCGAAGTTTACAGTCACTAAAAAGAAATCAAAATTAACAAAATATAATTTTAAAACTTAACTTTGCAGCAATCGTTTTCACAGGTAGACGAGATGTGAAGTGTATGTCAGTAAGTCAGTTGATTAGTCATCTACCTACCAACAATTTAAAATGTAACCAAAATTATACGCGCGATAAACCTCAAATGTTTACTAGTAAAAATCTAAGAAAATTCTACATGTACAAACCAGTTGTGAACATCTGGACGTATAACCCAAAGGTAGGGAAGCGTCCAATAATCATCATTAATTCAAACCAGCAAAAGAAGATGGTTATGGCTGCGACATCGTGCTGCCAGTCTGATGTGTTTGTTATTGCAACTCCATTATTACCATACCATGTTGGAATCTATAAAAATATCTGCTTAAAAATATATACTAATATTATAAAGCGGAAGAGTTTATTTGTTTAAACGTGGTTTGATCTTTTAATCTAATTTTTCTTTGAGAATATTAGGCAAGTTCATGAGATAGGCTATCTAGCATAACGGTACGGTTCTTAGTTATCACAATAGTAAATAAAATGGTGCGTTTGCTTTTGGAACTTTTAATAATAAATAGCTATTAATAATATTAAAATTATAGTATAAAAAATTATACACACCGTACACAAGAAAACTCCTATAATTATCAGTAGTTGCAACCAATTCTCCCATTGTCTTATATAAGCAGAGTAATCAAGGCATGCTTGAAACATTTCTTTTGATAGGAAACATAAGTTTAGAAGAACTATTACATATTGTACTGGCCGGAGGTAACTGGGCACATCACAAGTTACATCTTCACAAAGAAAAATTTCTGGAAAAAACGATATAAAAGTTAAATTACATGTCATTATGTAAATTAATATTAAATCTTACAATACTTACGAAGTATATAAAGACTATACAATGTGATGAATACAGCGTGATAAGCGAAACTTAAAACGAAGAACTTTCTAATTCTTCTCCATTTCAAGAATAGGAATGTCTCTGCAATTGGATGTTTTAAGACGTCTTTTCGGCCAACCTGTAAATAATTCCTGGTTAAATGTTGATTGCTCTTACGAACCGATTAAGAATAATCCTCCAACTTGCGTAATTTATGATAAGCTATGTTTCTTTACCTCTACAAAAGCTAGAAGTAATTCCGCTTCTCCCCTCGTAAGGCAAGGCACAAGCGGTCTGAAGTCAATAGTAAGTTCGCAATCCACGTCACCCAATTCATGCTCACTTACGTGAACAGCATCATCGAATTTACACAAATACCGGGGCACCACATCAGGTACCCTTCGCACTATAAATGACAATGCTGATACCCCACCATTTGTTCGTAAAGTGACATCGCCTCCATAATCTAAAATTAATTATAGTTATTGGTACAACAAAAATAAAAATAGCATTTGGACAAATCTACTAACCAAGAAGTACTTAATAAAACACGCGCTGTCCATAATCTAAAATTAATTATACTTATTGATACACTCAAAGATAACAATAGTATATGACAAAATCAACTAACCGAGAAGTAACAAAACACACGCTGAAAATTCGTTAAGAGCAGCAATATGAAGAGGAGTATATCCAAAGTTATCAGGCGCATTAGGATCCGCACCTACTGAGAGAAGTAATCTAGCAACATCGCACGCACGAGCCCCTCTAACAATTGCACCATGTAAGGGAGTCCTGCCATCATTGTCTCTAGCCCGAACATCAGCTCTTTTTGCTACTAAAAGCTCTACTACTTCGACGGATTGCGCTAATGCCGCTGTAACAGAGAAATAAATCATAAAAAACCGATTACTTTCAAATAGGATTTAGCAAATGTAGTTACCAAGATGTAAGCTCGTTTGTCCTCTTGAATTCGGACAATCTATTCGTGCGCCATGTTCTAGCAAGTGGCTAGCGCATTCAGCATGCCCGTCGACTGCTGCGAGGTGTAAAGCAGTCGCACGACCAGGACCTAAGGCGGCTCTGACATCAGCCCCTGCATCCAGAAGCAACTTTACACAAGCAGCAGATCCTAATGATGCAGCGACGTGTAATGGAGTTTCCGTAAACACCTGTAACGAATATTTAATATAAAAACATTTTAGCCAACAATTTACAAGCGAACATGAATAAATACTCTGTTTTTAGGAATTATGCAAGATTCTATCGAACTATTATTTTATAACTTCCACGGTTTGATTCGTTTGTTTTGCTAAATTTTGTTTGACAAGGTATGATTTAAAACACGCACCTGCGGTGTGTCAGGACAAGCCCCAGCTTCCAACAGCGCACTTACTACTTCTGGCGCATCACTCATGACCGCGTAATGCAATGGGGAATGTTCAGTTAAACCTGCGTTTACATCTGCACCATGTTCTAATAAAGCCTATAAAACAAATAATGCAATTTTAAAGATTATTTACTTTAAAATTTAGTCTCAAGATTGGAACTAACTTTTGGTTATATAGGAAATATAATAAATTTATTGCTATCCATTGATACTTTTACCTTAACACAATTCAAAGATTTAGCGCTGGCCGCGCAATGTAGCGGTGTTGCTTTTCTATCGGTAACAGAATCCCACTTATTTGGGTCAGCTCCGTATTCTAGTAATATTTTCACACTTTCTTCATTTGCGACTAAACAGCTTAGATGCAGGCATGACCTAAAAATATTTGATACATTGAGTAAAACATTATTTGGCATTGAGTAAAAAAATATTTGGTACGAGGTACTTACCTATTATTTGTACTAATACAACATTGGTCCTAAAACAATTATTTTATAGAAAAAAAAAATAAATCACTCACCTTCCAGCGTCATCAGTGCTATTAGGATTTCCACCAATTTTCAATAATTTTGAAAGCAAACAGTTTTTGCCCATCCAACATGCCCATAGCATGGCTGATCTTATTCCTATTTCTTCCATTTCCAACGCATAAGATACTACATCTTCACAATGTGCAGTATCTATCAATGAGGATATTTCATCAGCTGAAGGTAACAGACGTAATGTCTGTTGTATCTCCTCTAAAAATATAATTGTAATCTTTTACCAAAAATACCTAGTAAAACTTATATACTAGTCAAATCCAACGTACCCAAAGCCCAAATATCTTTAGATTTGACTCTGAGTCGGTCTCCCAAATCTGGTGCATGTGCAGACTCATCACTGGATATGTAATCCACATTAATATCAGCTTCTCCTTCATCTGAGTTCTCTTCGACTTCTCTTATGTCCTCTCTCCATCGCGTACTATCTTCTCGATACCGCTACGTGAAATACAATTTTATTTAACATATGATGCTGAGTCGTTACTTTTACTACTGGAGGAAGTTCCTGCACCATGAGGAAAATCTATTACAACCCTACACTTCTTATGCTGTAAATACTTTGCTAAATCCCATATATCCCAGTTTTTACCCAAAAAACTAAGAAAAAACACCCAAAAAAAAATAATAATTCCATTTAAACACCTAGGCCACATTAGTGTTTTTAATAACATGAAATCGTACTCTGTAAGAATCTTTACACTCCTGAAGGAACTATTAAAAATGATTATGGACATAAATATATTAAACCTGTCAACTTTCCGTACAAACGTGCTATTTTAACGAATCAGAAAGAGCCCTATTTTAATTTAACTTTAAAGATGAACGGATAACCAATTTCTTATGTGTTATAATTATAAGAAGTATATAAGTAAGTATAAGTTATAATTATATAGTAATTAATATATTTTAAATAACATTATTACTTAATATGTAATTTTACACAAAAAAAAATGTTTACTTAAACTCAGATTACGTGTTAAAACACAGATTGAACATAATTTATTTTATCTTAAAAGAAATTACGAAAAAATAACGTTTTTCTTATAAACAGGAATTATTTTTCTTATCAAACAACTCATTACTTATTTTTTTTATATTTATATTAAAAATCACTAATATATCACAACCTTTTTACTGCTACCATTTTTAATTTTCACTGAAGGCATAATGTAACACGCGCAATATCATAACATATCCCGCCCGCGCTTCACTGAAAACTGAAATCTTGAGACGTCTCCGCCAACTAATCTAATTTATGAAATGATATATAAAAAAATGTTTATTAAAGTTATTTTTTTATATTTTTTGCAGATTAATTGTGTTGTCTGTTTTATTAACATGCTTATGTGTTTTTATGTTTTTTATTGTGTCTGCGTGCTTGATAACATTCCTATCTATTTTTGATCACAGCAGCTATTTTTATTTTAACCTCTTTTTAATTTTTGTTAAGCACGATAGTCTATTACTATTTTACGATATTTCTTAATAAAGTTCTTCAGTACAAGTACTGTTTTAACTGTAATACAAATACTATTAATATTACTTAGAATTAAATATATCTTTTATTTCCTCTTCTCTATAATAAAAACTCCATTGTAAAACCTCCATTGCCACCGAAATTAAAATATATATTATTTATATAAGGTATAATTAAAACAAAAAAGAAAGATTCCGGAACAAAACATTTTACATATATCCAGATTATTTGGATGACAAACTAAAATGAAATCCAACACAAACAAAAATATTTCGATAAACACGGTTTTTCGAATACTCAACAATTAGTGTTGGTTATAAAAAGTTTTAAAATATGTTGAAATCATAATTGGAATGGAACAATCTTTGTTTTATTTAAAATATTTTATTTTTGGATAACATGTTGAAGGAATTTGTATTCTTTTAACTCTCCATGAAAAATAATTGTAATATGTAATGGTAGACTTCTCCGTATACTTTTTTAATGAATTATAAATTCCTAACAATGCTATTTCTTGCTAAATTTTATAGATTCCTACACAGTTTTACATTTAACATAGTATATACTAAATGAATTTTTTGTAGTTTCGTGATGCATGATTACTTTTATATATTATTATTTATTATTAAGCTTATTATGGAACTTGGAAATTAAAACTATCATTACAATTATTATCCGGCTTTACTCACGTCAATATTATCGAAATTTGTCTGACTAATGTCGAACCCACGAGGTTCTTACTCAGGTTCTCTCTCATGAGCCATGAATACCTCGAATGAATTCGATAGTTTAGCAAATTCCGATAATATATCAGTAATTATAGCCGGTATATAATAAATATATAAAATTAATGAGTTTATTTAAAAAACAAAAAGATATGTGTTAACATATATATATATATAAAATAACCGGTTTCTGCTATTTTTTTAACAATAGATTAAAAGTATCACAGAAAAAATACACAAAATGAGCACGTCCTGTACATAAAAATATTTCCAAACGAAGAACGCTGTCGAGCACAGCTAGTATAATATATTAATTCAAAAATATATGCTAAATAGTTATATATTATTTTTTAATCAACGATAATGCTGCCATCAATGTATTAAAACATAACTTGCTGAAGCAAATTGCCGATCGCAAACGTGCAAACAATTGGTCTAAATCAAACACATATTCTATTATTAGTATACTTAGGGCTGCTGGTAACTATAAACTCTTAAAACTATCATAAAAAAGTTATGTTACAATAGTACAATAATATTATTTTTATACTTGAATTTTAAGAATTGTAATCAACTGGCAACACCTCAAAAGAAAGTGACTCGCAAAAATTAGTAACCATAGTTTTACAGATGTTTTGGAACGAAAGTAAGATTGTTGTAATATTACTCTAAGAGATTACTTTTTACTGGGGGATTTTTTATTACTGGGAGTCATTTTTTCAGGGTTTGACTCTGGTCATACTGTGTGAGAGCATTTTTATGTTATAATTAATTATTTATTATTATTTTATAAATTTATTATTTAAGTTAATAAACATGGTTTATTACTAATTTTGGAAATACAAAAACCTTGTGTAAAAAAGTTAAGTTAATCTGTAGGATCTATAAAGATAGAGTTATTGAATTCTTTGAAATATTTATATAATAGCCCTTCATTATCTTTCACATGTAAGTTTAAACATATACTCGTAGAATCTAAATGATTTTATACATTTTAGGACACACCTTAATTCAAGAGATGGTAGGCCTTTCCAAATATCTATTAGACAATATTTTTCTTACAATTTCTGTGATACACTTATTTTTGAGGTGTTCTAGTTGATTACTTTTCTATAACCTCAAAGGTTTCAAATAGTAAAATTATTGTAATATTGAAAGAAAATCTTTTAACCTATGATAATTTTTAAAAGTAGTTTTGAAAATAGTTAAAAGAATATATTAAGAGTAGATTTAGTGGTTAAAAATGTTAAACTATAATTCAAAATAAACTTGAAATATCTATACGTTTATAAACACTTTTGTAACAACCCTACCTTACATTGTGCGCAGTCCAGTTACTGTGGAAATAGATTTATGAAGTAAGGTGGGTAATCGTTACAATTGGAATTTAGTAAACGTTAATATAAAAAAGAGAAAAGAGAAGCAGAGAAGAAAAAAATAGAAGAGTCGACCCGTGACCACGATCGGTGTAATTTGATCGAAACGTCGGGTAAATAAAAGATATCTTGAAAAATATAGTCCTGATATATTTCTATTATATGTAACTAGAAGTGCGACCTCAATTTTGACTCGCTGCGCTCGAAAAATCTCGGTATGTCTTAGCATATTGGCACCAGCACCAAAAAATCTTATTACTCCTCCTTATTACAGTCCTCAGCTTATTACTTTTTTTTTTAAGCAAATTTTCGCGCGAAATATGAAGTCTATGGAATTTTAGTTTTTCTGTTATTAATTCTCAATGACATCGAATATTTGAATTTTTTTTAAACCACCACCAGACTAATGTCTATCAGTGTGCAAAATTTTTGGAAATACCGTTTTTATTTTATTACTATTTACAAACCTTTACTTGACGAATTGCATTACGTAAAACCATTTCATATAGACACGTTATTAAATTTATAATATTAATTATTTTTTTTATTTAATATTCATAAAGAACCATGGTTGCGCAAGATTACCGCAAAACTGATATTTTTTCGTTTAAACTCTACAATGTTTATTAATTTGGTTCGATCCTATTTTAGAGTTTGTTTAGACGTGCGCCGGAGTGACGAGACTCATGCGCTCTTGTTTACCTAAAATTATTACAAGTTTATATCAGGTTTAATTAAAACTATACCGAGAATGTAAATGTATTTCTTGTTATATACCCTATGAATATGAAGACGTAAAATGAATTCCTCCCCCGCATCTGTCTTTCGGTTTGAAGGAGATGAACTCAAACTCCTGAACGGATTTTGATACGGTTTTCACCAATTGATCATGTGATTCTTAATGTATTATTATTAATTCATGTGTGAGATGTATAATTTATTAAGGATTCTGTGAATTTACTAAAATGTAAAATTATTATAAATAAATACTGTAATTTGATAATATAGTAAGTATTTCTTGATATTAACAAAAAGGATCTTTACTTTAATCCACGCGGGTAAAACTGCGAACTGATGCTAGTATATAATACATTAAAAATGGAACTATTTTATTAATATTTAAAAAAAAAACTCATTTTTTTTGTCTAAATGTACCTAATTGTAGATTTGAAAGCAAATAATTTAGTAATTACTCTTTTATTAAGAAAAGTCGAAGAAAAATATATTATCTCGCAAGACCATTCAAAGCTTTAGTGCATTTACGTAATAATTTTTAACCTTTGTTACCCAAAAGCTGGTAATTCTTTGATCTTCCACTCAATACTTATATATTTATTTAACCCCATTAGTATAAATAAAACACTGACCCATTTAAACCCACCATGCAGCGGGAACAGAAAGAATTCATATTTCTTTCTTAGAAATCAAATAATTTATGGTTATGAGAAATTGGTGAGACAGTGACCTCAATATTTGATATACTGTTCCGGTCACATATCAATTATTAATTGCATAAATTCTCAATAATATGAAAGACTCCTTTCAATCACGTCGTCTCAAAACTGTTCTAATATAACTATATATTATTTAATAAACTCCCAATGCCGTTTGTCTGTATGTATGTGATAAACTTATTAACTGTCGAACGTATCTTGTTCAAGATTTTACCAATAGATAGTGTGATTCCTAAGCGTATTATTTATTAGTTAAAATAACTAAAACTAGTAGAATGTTGTTAAATAGTCTAAAACCTCCTCATAAACCTGTCTATCATAATTAGAAAGAATTTTACAAATCGATGTAGTAAGTTCATTAGATAGCGCTTTCAACCAAACAAACAAACGACCAATTTCTTTTCATATAATTATCCGGCTGTGCTCACGTAATTACGCGTTTTGAGCATGGCGGAATCGCTCCATGAAACTAGTCGGACAAATTTCGATAGTAATTACGTAAGTACAACCGGATAAGTATATATAAAACAAATCACGAAAATTAACAAACAAAAACAATTTCTTCAGCTTTACAATTTTAGTATAAATTATTGATTTCTGTAAATTAACTGAAATACAACAATTATAGGGAAAATTTTGGCTTTCTAGCTAGATTCAGTATAAAATTCCGCATCGATTGATATACAATATGTGATCTAAAAATCAGAATCACAAATTTTCATATTTTAATTTGTCGTTTTTCCCTCATAATTTCTAGGGAAAATTTTAGTTATTCATGAGTGTTTTTTATATTCAGTGTAAAATTCCGCATCGATTGATATATATTTTTTTTTTTTAAGATAATTTTTTTTTATTCCGCAATTAGTATAACTATATATAATTGCTATATATCTTGTCTAAATAAATAATACTGTTGCGATAATCCTAAACAAAACAGATATCTACGCGTGAATCGTTAAAATACGAATACTTCAAATACACAATATAGACCAAGAACATTAGTAGGATTGTTTAAAATTAAATGTATTCTTCATTACTGGATTTATGATATCTTTGAAGTTATGAAACTGTGTTTCTATTTACTATTTTGAACATATCTCTCGTGACTCATATTCTAATGTATAACCGTAAGGTATAGGTACCTTAATATACTTTTGACTTTTGACTATATTATATATACTATATACTATTATTTAATCTTTATTGTTCTAACAAATGATATTACAATGGGTGGACTTAATGCTAAAATTCTTTTGCAACCTTGGGAATGTGCAGAAACTTTGAAAACATTGCAATATTTGACGTAAGTTGTAGAAGATATTATAAATGTAGAAACATAATATAGGAGTACAATAGATATAATAAAAACTATTTCCAACCATTTCAAAAAAAGAGTTACGAGTTACTTAACGTTTTACCAACTGCTATAACTTTCAGATAGGAGCTGATGGCGCTAAGTCAGCAGTTCGAGAAGCGATGGGAGTTCAGTATCTCTCCTGGAACTATGATCAAATGGGCGTTGTAGCTACACTACGCCTGGCAGAGGTAACCTACAGAAATACATATGAAATATGAATATTCAGCTGATATCTTATGTTTTCTCTTAGTATTCGCTTGGATTTTGGTAAGATTCGGGGTAGGACTGATGATATAAAAAATACAATTCTGATATCCTCTATTCCGTATCCTCTAGTAACGCAATCAAAAATTTTTCGTCATAAAGGAACAAACATACAAATTTTTTTAACATTAATGTTTGAAGAACCAATGTTTATATTCCAAGGGTCCAGCTAACACGACAGCATGGCAAAGATTTCTTCCCACCGGTCCTGTGGCTCTCCTGCCACTGGATGCTCTCCACAGCTCCCTGGTGTGGTCGACCACACACGAACAGGCCAAACAACTGCTGGCTCTGTCTGAAGAGAGCTTCGTGGATGCGCTCAATGATGCTCTGGTATGATCTTATTAAAAGAATTGGAGTTCATTCATTTTGATAACCATTACTTTGGAAATAATTCATTTAAATATTCTTCATACATATATGAGAAATGATGGAATGCTTCAGGACCAATTAACTGACATAATGCTCCTGTCTATTGAAAATAGTCTATCTCTTTTAAAATGTTATATATGGCAGTTGAGCTACCAACGCTACCACATCAGTGATCTATTGCTTCATAAGATTTATACTACTGTTCGTGTTGTCAGTGGAAGCAGTATCCCCGCAGTGCACTGGTAGAGGCGTGCATGTCCTGGGTGTCCTCTGGTCTGCGGGGCGTGGGGCTGCAGGACGGGGCGGAGCGCCTGTTGCCACCCAGCGTGGCCGGCCTGCGCCCCGCCTCGCGGGCGGCCTTCCCGCTGGGTTTCGGACACAGCACCAGATATGTAGCACCTGGCGTGGCTTTGATTGGGTAAGTCATTTATTTCTATACCTAGACACTAATATTATATTGAAAAAATACACGATTAATAATAAATAGTGTTTTTGTTTGAATCAGAAGAAGAATTCCAAAAATTTTTCTTATCCTGTCATTATTTGGGTTATTATTTCAGTTCTTTTGAGCTTCTTTGTTATGCTCTATGCTCTCGTAGCTGCAAAAGTAAGCTTCATGACGTTACCGTTTCTTGTTTCTTGGCACAGTTGTTTTCTTTCTTCCAATGAAGTCTGACGGATCTGCACTATAATCGGTCATAATAGGAGTTTCTCTTGTTCTTTAATAATACTAATAAATCTAAACTTTGTAAAAACTTTTATTAAGTTGTTTTCCTTGTCAATTGTCATTTTACTCTTTGGAAGACTTGGAACTCTTGTATTGCCGTCTGGATTTCCTAAGGTACTTTAGAGGCATGACCTAAGAGTCTAATAGAGTTTTGATAGACCATTTAGGTGCTATGCCCACTGTTGGATCATCGGCACCTAATTTCTACAAGCAAGCATTTTAGCTACATTCAGAAAGTCTAAGTCTGCTTAGTTACCCGTCCTGGACTAGTCTAATAGGATAAAATAATTGTCTGTTGCATTTCGAATACTACTTTATTCATATGGTACACCAGGAGACAGGCTGTCTACTAATAAATAACGGCGCCCGTAAACATTGCAAAATTAACATTTCAGTGACGCAGCTCATCGCGTTCATCCACTAGCAGGGCAAGGAGTGAACCTCGGTTTTGGTGATGTTAAGGACTTGACAGATTTCCTCTCCGATGCTATCTATAGTGGTTTGGATATCAGTAAGTTATACTTTAAAATTATACATCTCCACTAAAAGAAAAGAAATTGATACTTTTGAGAATTTTATTCTAGTAAGTTTTCTCGTGCTAAACGTTATAGAATAACAAAAGTTATAGATTTGTACTTTAACAAAAACTTTTATCTTTTCTGATAATCGAACTCCAGACCCGTAAACGCAAACGAAATCATAAATGCCACTAAACCAGCTGTCCCTCGAACATAATATGATTAATAATAACTGTTGTTGCTTAAAAATAAACTAATAACAGCAGACAGCAGCTGGCTAGAGAAGTACGAGAGCACCCGACAGCGCCACAACGTGCCTACTCAGCTAGCAGTGGACGCGCTGTACCGTCTATATGGAGTCGACCTGGCGCCCGTCGTGCTTGCACGTAGCATTGGCCTGCAGCTCACTAATGCTATACTCCCGATCAAGGTAGCTAATGCTTACGTAATTACCGCTTGTTGCGTTAGATGGCGCTAATTACAATTTTAGTTTCGAAAGTATATTTAGTTCTCTCACGTTGCGATAGATGGCGTTATCCTTTTTTAAATAGCTCAGTGGTGTTTTTACTATTTTAAGATATTTTATTAGATTAATAATATATGAAAAAAAAATATATAAAAATAACCTGCACTTGATACTACAGGAAAAAAAAACACTAGAACACGTTACTTATCAATAGTAAAATCCGGAATTGGATTGTTTATGATTATTTTATTTTATATATTTTATTTAAACTTTTTTGCAAAACCAAAGAAAAGGATTACAATCAGCGGACTTAATGCCTGGTGGCATTCTCTGCCAGTCAATCCGTTTCTAATATCATGATAGACAAGATATTTGAAATTTATTCAATTTTTAAATAATTTGTTTTTTAATGTGCACAATTTTTCATTACATATACAAACAAACAGTATGGGTATATAATTATAATGATATATGATTTTTCGGAATTTTGTATCTGTATTGTTTCTTATTTATTTAATATTTATTATTATTATATAAAAAAATTGAGCATGGACTTGATATAATAAAAATAAATTCGAATATTCTTTCTCTACACTCACACAGGCAAAAACGTCATTGGACTAAAATTAACTCAATTAACATTATTTTTAAGACTGTGTCTAGCTTTTAAATTTACTTTAATAGACATTTTTATATTTTATTAAAAAAATTAACATTCATTTATTTGATTCTTTCATTTAGTCATTATTGTAATAATTAAATATAATAAACGTTATATAATAATAATTATTATTAATGAGTATCTATTTTTAACCGAAAATAATTAATGTTAATGATGATGAATATTGTTATTGTTTCAGAAAATGTTAATGTCTCACGCGACAACATGAATAATGAAGAAATGTTTCTTTTAAAGTGATATTTTGTAAAAAACAACATAATATAAGGCTGTATGCAAAATAATTTATAAACTAGTATAATAAAAATATTTTACTGAGTAAATGATGTTTATTTTCTCATCCTTATTCGTTTTAACATTGTTTATGTTTACAAAAATGTTTGTATATATGTATTATTTTATAGAAATAATTGTTTTTTAAAGCTTTAACAACTTTTGATGTTTTGATAATATTTATTTTATGTAATTTAATAATATATTTATGTTTTTAAATCTAAAAACGTAATGGTTAATTTGAAATATATTTTTCAGTCATTAGATACTTTTAATTTAATAAATATTATTCGTAAATGATAAATGCAATTCAGGTAGAATATAAAACAAATTATAGCAAATACAAACTGTTACCTCCACCTACTATTTCTGATAGGTGTAGGTAATGATACTAATTACAAGAATTATTTTTATTTAACTAAGAAAAGTAATCAAAGTAGGGTAATAAACAATTGACTGTTTTTTACTTATACTGGTTTAAATAAATTTAAACATATTTTAAATACATTTACAGAAACAATAAAAGTTTACAAATGTAGAATAAACTACAAATATTCATGATTTTCTTAGCTTATTATTTTAGCTAAAACTATTATTAGGATATTTTCAATAATATTATTAATATACAAAAACAAAGCTTTATAAAATATTACCACAGTATGTCATTTATTAGCATTGTGTTTTCGCATTGTTCTTGTTTTTATTGACATAGCAAATATCACATGAACAGCTAGAACAAGGGGTGATTTCTCTTTCAACACTAAAAAATATATATACAGGGTACGTCCCAAAAGTTCCAGTAATTATTTTGCGTTGTTGAAAAAGTTGGTCGGGATTATGATGGAGAAAAATCTCGAACAGCGATACGCCATCAAGTTTTGTGTAAAACTTCGCAAGAATGGTGTAGAAACGCTCAAAATGCTTCAGGACGCCTACGGGGAGGACGCCATGTCCCAGAACCGGGTTTACACGTGGCACAAAAGGTTTCGTGAGGGTAGGGAAGCCGTCGACGACGATGACCGCTCCGGGCGCCCGTCCACGTCAAAAACTGACGCTGCGAGTGAAAAAGTGCGTGAAATTTTGAACAAAGACCGAAGATTAAGTGTCCGAATGATAGCTGAAGACAGTGGAATCCCAAAAACTACAGTGCACCGCATAATAACCGAGGATTTGGGCATGAGGAAGGTCTGCGTTCATTGTTGCCGAGTTCGTCGCGTCGATCGGAGTGGCAACGCTTCCCCAACCGCCGTACAGCCCTGACGTGGCACCACCGGACTTTTTCTTGTTCCCCCACGTCAAAACAGCGCTGAAGGGGTAACGCGGAAGGAGAGTACGAAGTAGTACGAAGAATTCTGAAAGATTTGTTACCTTGTGATCAATAAATAATGTTTTAAAAAATAATTACCGGAACTTTTGGGACGTACTATGTACATATTTATTTTATGGCTATTTAATGTTTACAATTTAGAAAGTTATTTCAATAAAATTTATGTATATGTAAAAGTTGTATATTATCTGGTAATAATGAAAAATAAACACGTGATAAGGATGTTATCATTAAATAAATCTTATAATTGTGTTCTTGGCAACCTTATTTGCCAAAACAATTTTTAGTTCAATGACTTTCAATCACCAATGACCGCATTTCCTTATTTTTAGTTTTCTCAAATCCCTCTCGCCATTATACTTTAGATATTTATATGTATAATTTAATAAAAATGCGGTATTTTTTTTTTCACAACTACTTATGATTTTTTTTTCACAAATATTTTGCCCGTTACATACAGTCTTTAAACCCTCTTGCAATATTTTATAGACCTTACAATTCTGTATTCACAACATTACAATACAATAAATATCGTTATTAATTCGCAAAAGAAATAAGGATAATAGAATGTGGGAAAATTCGTTACTTCCTATTGAAACGTTCACTTAGAGGCCATACAATCGTAAGTATATCCATAAACATAATATAACAAGAATGAAGCCCCACAGCCGGTTTTACGCAGCTGCAGTGCTATCGACCGTTGCGACTTGCGACATTCAAGGAGGGTTGACGTCACTAATTATAAACCGTTCACAATATATAGAATTGCCGCCATCTTATTTTTATGTAATTTAAACCAATTTAAACCTTATAACGTCTTGGTTGTACCAATAATAAAAATATTCCTTTGTTCTTTAATATTATGACTCAACTGCGTTGTAAGCATCTTTGTCATTATAATACTCTATTAGTCATTTTATTTTGTTTTATATATTCTTAGAAATACCATAATAACATTTACTAATAAATTATAAAATTCACTGAGCAGCTAAAATTGTAAAACTTATAGTCTCTTACATCTTTCTTTTCATTATTTAATTATTCTAATTAGTTAATTGGTATGTTATAGTAAATAACCTAAAAGCTCAGAAGCCTGATTATCTGGTTTTGTTATTAGTTAAGCAATTACCTAATTAATTGGTATTATGTGACACATTTTTAGCATGCATATTAGGTACTTTCCTTGTTATCTTATCATAAATGAATGACTAAAAAAATATAAAAACAAAAATTAACTCAACGTATAATATTGTTTCAACGATAATACACTAAAATAATTTAAATTAAAATGTTCCAATCATGTCAATGATCCATACTAAAATGTTCAAGAAAAGGATATTGTTACTCAGAACCAGTAACAATATACTAATTCCCTAATTCCCTAACAAATGATTTTTTTATGATAAATTCTAAATAGGTTCTAAAACAAAACCTTTGTTAAAAAACCTTTTTTTAGGTAAGGCTTCAGGTAGATTAAACTTGTTTACTAAGAAAGGTTTCAACAAATTATAAGTCATATAAATTTCAATCTGTCCTTAGGTAGAACATTTCAAACGTTATTAAGATTCGCAAAAATTATACATGCTCGACTATAATGTATATTACATTGAGTGACGTTATTGTGTATTCACTACTAATGTCATAGTTCAGACTGAGCTAGGCTGGATACATATAAAGTAGATACAATATAATACAAGAAAGTTGTAAATACATAAGCAAAATAAATATTTGGCAGGTACTTGAACAGAATTGGCAACATCTAAGATGCTTCTTGGCTTCCATGACGAGATCAATAACGTAGTCATTCTTCAGTCTGCACAATATAAATTATTGCAAATATAAATCAATCAGCACAATATAACTAATTGCAAAGAACAAAAGTAAATAGAAAATCTAATGTTTTTGGTAATTTATGAAACTTTACATACAAATACATGCGATTCTGCGTAGCAAATAAAGTAAAAATTTATCTATAAGTATGACCTGGATATTTGAAAAGAAAAAAATAAAATATATAAGTATTAATATATATTCTGCGAAAGTAAAGGATTTTTTAAAAAATAGAATCATAATTATAGACAAATATTGTTTTAAGTCAAAATCTATATAATTTTTTTAAAAAATAATCAAGGCATTATTTTGATATTTTCTTATAACAACATTTATTTTATATATAATTAAATAAAGAAAGAATTCAATGAAATGGTAAAATATACGTATACATAAAATTATTCGCCATCTTGTTTGCTGTTTGGAATTACGTTCAAGGAAGCCATTTTGTTTAACGAAGTGCGCAGTTGCGTTGCCCCGATAGCGTCGGGTATATAAAGCCGCCATGACGTCAGTCCCGCAGCTCAATCAATTTTCGTCGTGGTGGAGTACAGACGTCGCATTGTGAAGTGTCCTAGAAAATTCTTTTGTGCCTGGTCAGATTCAGGTGTGTAATTATCTCATCGTGCAATATTTTAAACCCCGTATTAGAAATGGGCTACAGTGTGCAAGAAAAATCTATTGTCGATTTCTGTGAAAGTAAAACGGAATCTCTATCTAATTGGGTCCGTAAAGTTAAATGTAAATCGTTAAACGCCAAGACAAAGAGAAAGCGTGATCTAAGAGTAATCGCCATTTTGAGTAATTCTTTGTCCCGTGCTGAAAATGAACTTCTCCATAAGCAAAGAGAACGTGCTAGAAGGTGGGCACAAATGCAAGCAGATCTCGGATTAAACACTAAAGAAGAGGAAGCAGCCAAGCAACAGCGAGAAAAAATAAATAATTTGTGGAAGAATGATCTCCGCGGCCTAGATAATTTTTTTAGAGAACTAGATAATGTCAAACCAATAGTCAATCAACAAATATGTGTTAGTCAAGTAGGGTAAATAGGTAAAGTGAATTTGTATTTGAATCTGTGATATATGTAGGATGTTTTCTAAATTACAGTCCCATTGCGTTTCGCGTGGGTCTGGATCCGACGGCCGCCATCTTGGCTGCCGCGGGGCGTGGTCGCAGCTAGCTACAAAATGGGTTTGTAACGGTATCATGCATTTAATTAGTTAAATTATTTTAAATTGTTGATTAATATTTCAGTTATCTATTGTCAAATAGTCTATTGGAATTAAAGTTTTATTCATATTGAATATAAAATTGTAACATATGTTTAAGTATGATGAATAAAAAATATTTTAAAGTATTGAAATCTTGGATTTTATTTCGAATCTGTTATTTGTTGGAATTTCATCCGCCATGTATTATTCCATGAGTCATCGACTTGAAGAACGAGGTAGCAGTCGTGACGCTGACGAAATAGCTGTATGCGAGAGCTGTTCAACGTGGCAATGCGGTGCGGTCTTGCGAGGCTGCTTTAACGCTACAGCATGGCTTGCGGCCCTGCATCAAAATATCTACGCGTGCATTTTACATCTCTTCCGGTATCAGCCCACATTAGGTAAAAGTTAGGAGATTGCGCAATGATTTCATCAACTAATGAATCATGTTATGTACCCGCTCGCGGGTATTTTCCCTGTGTGTTATTTTCGAGTCTCAGAAAAGCAGGCGCGTCACTCGTGGAGTTGCCAACGTGTGCCCGCTCGCCCCACGCATACCGGCTGGCATAGATGATGAATGGCGTACGAGACGACCCGACATTCGCAACTTATGAATCGTTTTCATCCAGGTTTAATAAGAGTGTCGGTGAGTCGAGTCTAATAAACAACTAGGACATGATAAGCGATAATGACCTGGCCGCAGTTTTTGAAATATAATTTACCTAATAATAATAATAATAATAATAATATATATTGTGCAATAACATTGAATTCAAACAGGCTTTCTTGATCCATGAAAGACTGAAATGGATAACTGGCTGTGTTGTATACAAGTCCTTGAATATCTGAAGAAAATAATTTCTGATGACAAAGTTCATTGTTTGTTTGGTAACGTGATAAAACATTTATCTTAAGTTAACTCTTCTCACTAATTAAAACGAAAAAGGACCATTAAATAATTCATAATGCTATACATAAAGAGGTAACTAAAGATCGTGTGGGCTGACTAAATTCCGAGAAAATTATGACTAAAATTTTATCATTAAATGTAAGTTTCCATAACTATGATGATATCTACCAGGGTTTATTACTATGAGTAAGAATTATATGGGGCCGTAGAAACGTAATGGTAAGTTATATTAATTGCACGCACTTCCCATTGTTAGTTTTCTAAATAAACAAAGTAATGACCTTATTTGTGTCCACTCCACAGCTATATTGAGCCTTCGGGAATGTTACAACGTAAATCATAATTTGAGATATTGCGGAGGCGGAAGCGCATAACATCATTCTTATCAGTGCATTTCATTTTAAAAACATTAGGGAAACAAGTAAAAACGAAGGCCCACTACCACTGAAAACTCGACTTAATACACGCAACGATATTGCAAGTAAATACAGGTACTACTAAATAGGTAAGTGGTCAATGCCCTACTCTGGGATGATTCCACATTTTCAAATACTACTGAATCGGCTAAAACGTTTTGTGATTCTGAATTTATTTGTAGTATACTGTATCTGCGTTTTATTAGTTAGATATAAGAAAGAAAATTTTGTGGCGAATAATTTCGTCAGCGTTGTCCTAACAATATGTCCCAGGTCTTTAGAACACATATAGAAGACTACAGTGGGATAAAAATATTTTCTCCCCAAGTCATCCCATCAGTAGCAGACTGGAAAGCTGCCAATAAATATAAAATCTATTTACAAGGATAAGCTACTGATTTTTGCACAGAAAATCATTAAAATTGAACCTGAGATCCTGACACAATATCTGCCGATGTACCTCGGTAAAATAGGAACATTTATTTTAAAATTTGAACACAATTTTTTATAGCATTGACTTCTATGATAATATATGCATTTTAGGCGACTTGTCGCTTGTGTATTTTGTGTGATGTTTAGGGATTTCAAAGCACCTGAAGCCATTGAAACCCGAAGTATTCACGACCTACTAATTTCCTAAGATAGCTGAAAGTCTGCTTTTTGCTCGATAACGGTGACCCAATTAATGGCCCCACAACGATATAATAAAATGAGACCTAGGTATAAGGCGTACAATCCATGAATTCGATTGAAGTATGTTGCTTCGAATTGAATGTGTCAAGAATATCACGTGAAGCCACAAGGTGGAACTGCTGTCAAACCAAGGTATCTAGTTAGACAATGATTTTAGGGAATTAAAAGAAACTCCTTGACTTCCTAATATGAATATGCTCTTTAAATTTACTAATGAAGAAAGTATTAATAAATTAAAGTATGTACACAAATGAATTTATAAAAAATTAAACTTATATAATGGACAGCCTTTTTAATAAATATAGATGCTGTTAGGTAAGTGAATATATTAAATCATAAAATGCAGCAATAAACAAATGGCGACGCAGCTTGCTTTTGAATATCATAATCTGTTATCTTGTGCAGATGGGACTTGGAATAACATTATTTTCAGATCTCAATATTAAGTGTGGCAGATTCTTACAAGTAATATGAAATAATACACTATTCCAGTACAAGTTTAGTTAAAAATAATTATTGGACATCGGTTAGGTATATCAAGAATTATTACATTGATTACATCCTAATTATTGTGCAGACGAAAAAGAATGAAATTTATAACTATACAAAATCATATGAACCCTTTGTTGTAAATGTTATGGAAGACTGAAAGGTACTGTATGGAATCGTTACTTGCATGCATTTATAAACTTACAATTATCTGGTAGTACTAGAAAGTTGCTGGTGTACTTCAAAAGTTCAAATAGGTAGATATATATATAAGATAACTAATACTATGTCGTCTACCGACTTTTCTTTAGAAAGATATGTTAGAAAGAAATTTCAAGACGCAATCACCAAAGGTATGGATTTTGGCCCGTAAGCTTGAAATATACATAATAAAATTAGCTATCTGATTGACATCAAGTTCGTTTACGATAACGGCAATTACGGTAAAAAAAATGTAGCAGGACGAAACAAAATTTCGAGTTATGGATGTCCAATGGAAATTCTGGCATTATTTGAAATTGTTTCACAAACATATTACAAACTTAGCTAATATTATCTAAACATTAAGTACAATGTTTAGTAAAGATTGTATTAAAATATTTTAAAATAGACCGATTGACATGAGGCATCAAAATCGTAAGGTACATGTTTTATAGTAATATGTTACTATTATTTACAAATAATCAGTTAGTAAATAGATAAATTAAATTTTCATGATCTAAATTATATGACCATGATAGATTAATATTCTTGTTACAGTGCCTGTTACACTTGGGAGTCGAAAATTATAAGTGACAAATCTCAATCTGGATGTATATCATCTTACTGTACTTGATCAACTGAGTTGACATAAAAATGTTATTTTAATCATAAAAAAAAAATACTTAGGGACAGAAGAGATTACTGTGATAACATATATCAAATTTTAAAAACGGCCATTTTACATTGAAACGACTATTGAGTAATAATTAAATTATTAGATAGATTTACGGCTTTGCTACCTCTTTTACTTCCAGCTTGGTCAATTCTACTACTAGCAGACCACTAAACCCACTGTCGCCTATTCATCTCAATATTTGGTCTTGTCAACTAAGCATTATTAATTTTACAAGACTAAAATTCTCCTGGTATCGTAAGTACCTGCCAGAGCTACAGTTACAATTTAAGTAAAAACTAGCACAGGTACTGCTACATACGGAATAAAGCGATTTTGATCACAGTCAACTACTGGGTGGGACCTACACTCGTAATATTTGTTTGCAAGCTAAATTATTTATTATTAGTTTAAAAATTCAAGACTGCCACCGGGCTCTGTTGTAGAAGTATCAAGTTCCGGGGTTCTTTTAGCTGGAGACAAGAATACCTTCTGGATTAAAGCTCTTGGGATCTGGACTTCTGGCAGACAAAGGTTCCTTGGCTGTATGTCACTTCTGGGCTGCAGCATGCACTGCTAGGCAACTTTAATATGTGAACAAACATCGGTTCAACACTGCATCGTGTCCTGCTGCTGATCCGATGCTTCACGACACTTCGGGACTGCAACCGTTTCCTTCTGGCATCCTCTTACCGACTGCACGTCACGGCACGTCTCTTCAGAACTGCAACAAAGTCGGATGCTTCCTATTTCAGAATTGTACGTCACTTCAAAACTGACGTCGTGCTGACAGCCTTTTTTCCGGGACTGCACATCACTTCGGGACTGTCGCTCCACCCTGCTGGTAGCGTCTGGAGCTTTACGTCACTACGAGCCCGCAACTGTGCTGCCGTCTTCGCTTCCAGGGCTGTACTTAACGTAAAAACCACATTTCTGCTTTGTTAGAAACCCCGTCACTCCGGGAATGCAGCCCTTCCTTTCTGAGAGATCCCTGTCCGAGGCTGCACGTCACTTCGGGACTGCTGCAACGCTGCCCTGCTGGCAGCCTCCGATGCGAAACTGAAGCCTTGCTCAGTGACTCCTGTTTCAGGACTGCACTTCGCTTGAAAACCATAACTGTCCTGCTAGAAATTTCGGTATTTCGGGATGGCAGCCCTGCCTTGTTGGGAGGCTCATCAGATCATCAGCTGCACGTCGATCCGAGACTATCGCCATACTGACAGCCTTAGTTCCAGTACCTGTACTTGACGAGAAAAACACAAGTGCCCCGCTAGAAGCCTCGTCACTTCAGGACTGCAAACCTGCCCTGCTGCCAGAGACATATTCTGAGCTGCATGCACTACGAGAACCACTGCGGTGCTGTCAGCTTCAGTTACTAGGCTGATCCACACATCAAAACCACTGCTTTGCCCTACTAGACGGTACGTCTCTTCGAGACTGCAACCATGCTAACGGCTTCCTGTTTCGAGGCTGCACGTGACTTCGAGACTACTGCAGTGCTGCCCTGCTAGCAGCTTCAGATGCGAAACTACTCAAAGCCTCCTGTTTCGAGAGTACTTCCACATGACAACGACAACTCTACCCTGCTAGAAACCTCGTCTCTTCGAGACTGCAGCCGTGCTTTGTTAGCACGAGGCTCCTCCTGCTTCCAAGGCTGCACGTCACTTCGGGACTGGTGCAGTCCTGCCTTGGGTTCAGCCTCCGTTGCGAGAATCTAGGCTGCATGTCACTTCGGGACTGCTGCAGCTCTGGCCTGCGGCCGCAACTGTGCTAATTAGCCTCCTGTTTCGAGCCTACACTTCACTTCAGGGCTGGTGCGATCCTGCCTTAGAGGCAGCCTCCGATGCGAGACTCCAGGCTGTACGTCTCTTCAAGACTGCAGCCATGCTTACATCCTCCGGCTTCGAGGCTACGCGTCACTTCGGTACGTGTTCGGCCCTGCCCTGGAGGCAGCCTCTGATGCAAGACTCCAGGCTACTCTTCACTTCGGGACTGCTACAGCCTTGACCTGCGGCTGCAGCCGTGTTCAAAACCTCCCGTTTTGGGGCTGTACTTCCACGTGACCACGACAAGTCTTCTCGTCATTTCGGGACTGCAGCCTTGCCTTGCCTGGGTGAAAACTTCCTATCCGGGGTTGCACGTCTCTGCGAGACTGCAGCCGGGCTAATAGCCTCCTGTTTCGAGCCTATACTTTACTTCGGGAGTGGTGCGGCCCTGCCTTGGAGGCAGCCTCCGATGCGAGACTCCAGGCTGCACGTCTCTTCAAGACTGCAGCCATGGTAACAGCCTCCGGCTTCGAGGCTACGCGTCACTTCGGTACGTGTTTGGCCCTGACCTGGAGGCAGCCTCTGATGCAAGACTCCAGGCTACACTTCACTTCGGGACTGGTGCGGCCCTGCCTTGGAGGCAGCCTCCGATGCGAGACTCCAGGCTGCACGTCTCTTCAAGACTGCAGCCATGCTAACAGCCTCCTGCTTCAAGGCTGCGCTTCACTTCGGTACATGTTCGGCCCTGCCCTGGAGGCAGCCTCTGATTCAAGACTCCAGGCTACACTTCACTTCGGGACTGGTGCGGCCCTGTCTTCGAGGCAGCCTCCGATGCGAGACTCCAGGCTGCACGTCTCTTCAAGACTGCAGCCATGCTAACAGCCTCCTGCTTCGAGCCTATACTTCACTTCGGGACTGGTGCGGCCCTGCCTTGGAGGCAGACTCCGATGCAAGACTCCAGGCTGCACGTCTCTTCAAGACTGCAGCCATGCTAACAGCCTCCTGCTTCGAGGCTGTGCGTCACTTCGGTACGTGTTTGGCCCTGCCCTGGAGGCAGCCTCTGATGCAAGACTCCAGGCTACACTTCACTTCGGGACTGGTGCGGCCCTGCCTTGGAGGCAGTCTCCGATGCGAGACTCCAGGCTGCACGTCTCTTCAAGACTGCAGCCATGCTAACAGCCTCCTGCTTCAAGGCTGCGCTTCACTTCGGTACATGTTCGGCCCTGCCCTGGAGGCAGCCTCTGATGCAAGACTCCAGGCTACACTTCACTTCGGGACTGGTGCGGCCCTGCCTTGGAGGCAGTCTCCGATGCGAGACTCCAGGCTGCACGTCTCTTCAAGACTGCAGCCATGCTAACCGCCTGCTTCAAGGCTGCGCTTCACTTCAGTACATGTTCGGCCCTGCCCTGGAGGCAGCCTTTGATGCAAGACTCCAGGCTGCACGTCTCTTTAAGACTGCAGCCATGGTAACAGCCTCCGGCTTCGAGGCTACGCGTCACTTCGGTACGTGTTTGGCCCTGACCTGGAGGCAGCCCCTGATGCGAGCCTCCAGGCTACACGTCACCTCGGGACTGCTACAGCCTTGACCTGCTTCTGCAGCCGTGTTCGCAGCCTCCTGTTTTGGGGCTGTACTTCCATATGACAACGACAAGTCTACTCGGCACTTCGGGACTGCAGCCTTGCCTTCGTGAAAACTTCCTGCCCGGGGCTGCACGTCTCTGCGAGACTGCGGCAGTAATAGTCTCCTGTTACGAGACTGCACGTTACATCGGTACCGATGGCGCTTGCTCTGGGGGCAGCTTCCGATGCGAGATTCCAGGCTGCACATCATTTCGAGACTGTTGCAGCTATGGCCTGCGACTGCAGCCGTGCTCATAGCCTTCTGCTACGGGCCGTACTTCTATGTGACAACGACAACTCTACCCTGCTAGGAACCTCTTCACTTCGGGACTGCAGTCTTGCCTTAGTGACAGCTTCCTATTCGAGGCTGCACGTCTCTTCAAGACTGCAGCGACGATAACAGCCTCCTGCTTCGAGGCTGCGCGTCACTTCGGGACGTTATCGTCCCTGTCCTGAAGGCGGCAGCCTCCGATGTAAGACTCCAGGGCTGAACGTCACTTCAGAACTGCTACAGCTCTGGCCTGCGGCTGCAGCCGTGCTCAAAGCCTCCTTTTTTGGGGCTGTACTTCCACGCGACAAGGACAATTCTACTCGTCACTTCAGAACTGCAGCACTGCCTTGGTGACAGCTTCAGATCCGGGACTGCACGGCTCTTCGAGAATGCAGTTGTACCTAACAGGCTCCTGTTTCGTGGCTGCATGTCACTTCGGGACTGCTGCTTTGTTTTGCTGGGGACTCTGATGCGAGACTCCATACTGCACGTCACTTCGGGTCTGCTGCAGACCTGCCCTGCTGGAAGCCTCCGATGAGGGGCTGCACGACATTTCGGGACTGGGGTCTGCAGCGCTGCCCTGCCGGCAGCTTCCGATGCAAGACTCCATACTGCAAGTCACTTCAGGTCTGCTGCAGACCTGCCCTGCTGGAAGCCTCCGATGAGGGACTGCACGACACTTCGGGACTGGTGTCTGCAGCGCTGCCCTGCTGGCAGCTTCCGATGCAAGACTCCAGGCTACACGTCACTTCGGAAATGTTGCAGCCCTGCCCTGCCGGCAGCCTACTATGCGAGATTTCCAGCCGTGCTTCGAACCCTCCTGTACCTGTACCTCAAGTAAAAACCACAACTTTATCTTGCTGGAAAGCTTCGCCATTTAGGGAGTGTAGCTCTGCCTTCCCTGGGAGCCTCCTGTCCAGGTCTGTACTTCATATAAAAAGGGTAACATTGCTCTGTCAGCAGATTCATCACTTCGCCACTACGGGATTGCAGTTCTCAACCATTAGCTCCGGTTTTGGACGTGACTTCGAAACTGAAGCCCTGACTTGCTGGCACCCTCAATTTCTAGACCTATACTTTATTCCTCAATTGCAGCCATAGTCTATAATACCTGAGGACATCACTTCGCACGTTTAGTTCCGGCGCTGTACATCACTTCCACTTGAAACCTTCCACGGTTCAATATTGAGGCACCTGTATTCACCGCTACCAAATTCCAGTTAGAGAGGCTACTTATAATTTTTGCGTGGTGATTTCAAATTGTGGATCTGGACGTCGCTAAGAGGACTCCAACATATCTTCAAGCTTTGCACTACTGGCTAATCGAATTCTGTTCACTAATGCTAAAAAACAATCCCACTTAGCAACACCAAAACCTGCACATTAATTATGTCGATACTATAGCCTCTGCTGTGACACCTGCGATAGCTGGAAGTTGTTTTACATTTGATATGAAACTATTGCGTGCAGCATTTCTATTCTATTCTATGTAATGCAAGATTGAAAGGCCCTGACTTACCTAACCTTGTTTAAGCAATATAACTGCTGATGAGCATTTCTTTACTTTATTTTTGATCGACATGGAATATAAAGTAAGTGAAAAAAATGCTACTTGAGTTTCTTAAATAATGAGCTTAACAAATTTATTTTCAGCATATTTTTCATTAATTTTACTAAGTTTACGTTATTGATTCGCTGAGGCCAAATAATATACTATAATGCTAGTGCAAAAGAAGTTTCATTAACGCGATGTATAGACGAATTAATGTGACGCAGATGCGACAACTAAATTTCAGTATATATAAAATTTCTAACATGTCAAAAATGTAAATTTTATATATATAAGACTTAGATCAATGTTATTATATTTCAGATTTTTAATAATATGAGGTAAAATAATAATTGCGATACCCAAGTACACAGGTGGGATGAATGGTTTCAATATGCTATATGCTAACATTCGATCATGAAAGATATCAAAAAAAAAACTATCAGATACCATAATGATTACATGAAATTAAATCGTCGAAATCAATAAATTATACATACAAACAAAACCGGCAAGATATTTTAAGGTAATCAAATGTGATTTTCTATAATATATCTTTATATTAAAATTTTTTACAGATGCTGGATACAATGTAATGTTTCCTATCATAATATTTATATGTAATAATTGTACTTACATAATTAAATGGTTAATGTACAAGAAATATTTTTTAATTTTACTTTACAGACACGTAAGTTTACGTAAGTGCTTAGCTTTACTAGATATGATTTACTATATTATGTAACAATAAAATTTTCCAATTTTGCAGTATCATGAAAAAGGTGTAACACATTTTTTTCAGCTTTATATGAAAAAAATATTTATTTTTATATTAAGCAATATATTTTTAAGGTGTAAGTGTTTAATGCAAAGTCTTAACAACTTCAGTAGGTAAGTCTCATAGATTTAATACGACTTAACCGGTATTTTCAGATACATGGTGTAAAATATCAAAACTGTATAAAAAATATATGGCAATTAAAAAAATATTAAAAATGCTGAAGGTGAACAAAAACAATAGAAAGATTCAAATAAGTGTTATCACACCTTATGTGGCCATAAAAAGGATATATCTTGGAAATATACACACGTGTTTTTTTCAGTATCAATACAATATAAAATAAGATACTATAAAAAATAAGTTGCTGAGCAAATTGTTAATTGTATAATATCACAAAAAAACTATGAATATGTTTGTTTTTTTGTACACGAATTAAAGAATATTTAGTTTCGAAATTCAATAATTAACTGCAAAAACTACATCAAATAAAGAGAAAAACTAAAATGATAATGTCAGTCTGATAACTAAGAAATACTGCATACGAAGTTTGAAAATATATCTGGCAAACTAAAGGTTAAAAATATAATAAGGGAAAAATTTGGAAGGCTGAAAATCGAAATACTGAAGAGTTAGATGAAGATCGAATAAAAAGAGGTACACAAACGTTTAAATAATTAATCTCTAAGAGTTAAGGTCAAGTACTAAACCCTAACACACTCAAATAAAATAACTAAAAAATGAGGAACGTCACTTGAATTTATTTAACAATCTGGAAGACCAAAATCAAAGAAGTCCGAATTAAAACCGAAGTCTGAATGTAAAGAACGACAACCGAAGGACGAGAAGACCGAAAATGAAGAAAGACGACCGAAATTTAACAAAGAACACGGAAGATAAAGAAAGAAGATGGAATTATGAAAAAGAAAACGGAATATGAATAAAGAAGACTGAAGATGAAGAACAGGGACGAAAATACGGAATGAAGACAGAAAATTAAGAAAAAGTACCGATGTTGCAAAATTGAAGTGAAGAACTAAAATAATGGAGAAAGAATGGTCATTGGACTGAAAATTACCGAAGGACCGAAGAAGAACAATTAAAAAGGAAGATTGAATATGAAGTATGTTACGAAGACTAAGGACAAAAAATGAAGACTGGACTGGAATGGTGAAGAACGAAGACTGGAGGTGAAGAACGAAGACTGGAGTTGAAGACAAAGACTGGAGTTGAAGAACAAAGACTGGAGTAGAAGAACGAAGACTGGAGTAGAAGAACGAAGACTGGAGTTGAAGAACAAAGACTGGAGTAGAAGAACGAAGACTGGAATTGAAGAACGAAGACTGGAGTTGAAGAACGAAGACCGAAGATGAAGAAGAACGAAGACCGAAGATGAAGAAGAACGAAGACCGAAGATGAAGAACGAAGACCGAAGATGAAGAACGAAGACCGAAGATGAAGAACGAAGACCGAAGCTGAAGAACGAAGACCGAAGATGAAGAACGAAGACCGAACATGAAGATGAAGAACGAAGACCGAACATGAAGATGAAGAACGAAGACCGAACATGAAGATGAAGAACGAAGACCGAACATGAAGATGAAGAACGAAGACCGAACATGAAGATGAAGAACGAAGACCGAACATGAAGATGAAGAACGAAGACTGAACATGAAGATTAAGAACGAAGATTGAAAATGAACAACAAGGACTGAAAACTGAAGATAAACAACGAATACTGCCGGTGAATAACGAAGACTGAAGATGAAGAGTAAACACTATAGATGAACAACGGCTGAAGACTGAAAACTGAAGATGAAGTACGCAGACTGAAGACTGAAGATGAAGAACAAAGATTGAAGATGAAGTAGAGAACGAAGATTGAACATGGACAACAACGACTGAAGATGAAGACTGGAGGTGAAGAAGGAAGACTGAAGATGAAGTACGCAGACTGAAGACAAAGTAGAGAACGAAGACTGAACATGAACAACGACTGAAGACTGAAGATGAAGAACGAAGACTGAAGATGAAGTAGAGAAGGAAGACTGAAGATGAACAACAACGGCTGAAGACTGAAGATGAAGAACGAAGACTGAATATGAAGTAGATAACGAAGACTGAAAATGAACAACGAAGACTGAAGATGAACAACGACGACTATAGATGAACAACAATGACTGAAAACTGAGGATAACAACAACGACTGAAGACGAACAACGAAGACTGGAGGTGAAAAACGAAGACTGGATGTGAAGAACGAAGACTGGAGATAAAGGACGAAGACTGAAAGTGATGAACGAAGACTGGAGGTGATGAACGAAGACTTGAGAAGAGCAAACACTAAAGATGAACAACGACTGAAGACTGAACACTGAAGATGAAGTACGCAGACTGAAGTCTGAAGATGAAGTACGCAGACTGAAGACTGAAGATGAAGTACGCAGACTGAAGACTGAAGATGAAGTACACAGACTGAAGACTGAAGATGAAAAGCAAACGACTGAAGACTGAACACTGAAGATGAAGAACGAAGACTGAAGACGAATTACGCAGACTAAAGACTGAAGATGAAGAATAAAATAACTGAAGACTGAAGATGAAGAACAACGGCTGAAGAACGAAGACCGAAGATGAAGAACGAAGACGGAAGATGAAGAACGAAAACTGAAGATGAAGAACGAAGACTGAAGATGAAGTACGCAGACTGAAGACTGAAGATGAAGTACGCAGACTGAAGACTGATGATGAAGAACGAAGACTGAAGATGAAGTACGCAGACTGAAGATGAAGTAAGCAAACTCAAGACAGAAGATGAAGTACAGTGACTGAAGATGAAGTACGCAAACTGAAGAACGAAGACTGACAATGAAGTACACATATTGAAGACAATATGAAGAACGAAGACTAAATATGAAAAATGAAAATCCAAGACTGGAGAGAGAGAACAAAGAGTGAAAGATGACGAACGAAGACTGAACATGGAAGATGAAGAACGAAAACTGAAGTTAGAAGATAAAGAACAAAGAATGGACAACAAAGACTGAAGATGAAGAACAAAGTATGGACAACAAAGACTGAAGATGAAGAACAAAGTATGGACAACAAAGACTGAAGATGAAGACTAATGACCCAAGACAAAATGAAGAACGACGACGACTGAAAGTGAAGGTCCGAAGACTAAAAATGAAAAACGAAGACTGTAGAACAAAGTCAAGACTGAAGATGGAGCACAAAGATTGGAAATTGAAGATGAAGAACGAAGAGTCAAAATGAAAAACAAAGATGAAGAATGAACTGAGACGATTGAAGGTGGAGGAACTAAAACCGAAGAGAATTAACAACCAAGATAAAGAAGACAACTGAAAATGAATAACGAATATTGAAGAGTAAAAACGAAGACTGAGAATGAAGAAATTAGGCTAAAGATAAAAAACGAAGAAAGACTGAAGAAAGAAGAAGAAATGAAGAACGAGACCAGAGATGATCTCGGAATGAAGAGTAAATATAAAGAAGACGCTCCGACGATCAAGAAATAAGACTGAAGATGAGAAACAAGGACCGAAGTTGAAGAAGGAAGACCTGAAAAATTAAATAACAAACAAAATAAAATTAAAGATAAATAAAAAAATAATTAAAATTTGAAAGATGAAATATCTAAATATTAATGTCAACAAAAAATTTAATATCGAAGACCAAAAAACGAAGATGAGTAATTATAATTCTAAGTAACTTCAATAAATGAGTAATTTGTCTTAAAGCATAATATCCGAATAACTTAATGTTAAATTGGGAAATATAAATCATGACAATTTGAGGCACTAAAGAAGATCGATAGAAAAAGATTTAATTTTACAACAACAAAATAGAGTTGGATTAAAAAAAAAGACAACAGAACATATAAAAAGACATTTAGCTTAAAATAATAGATGATTTGAAAATCATATTTTGAAGTCAAATTGCTAAAGGACCACGACGAGAGCTTATTCTTAGAGCAAATAATTGTAAATACCAACGAACGATATTGTTATATTCAATGATTGAGTAATAAAGTACCTGAAAACAAGTTTGAAATTTAAAAACAAGGTCATCACAAAAAATATATTCTGAATGCGTCAAATCCAAAATTTCGAAAAGGATGGAAGGTTAGTAATCAATATTTATAATTTTTTTCATTATTTATTATTTTATAATTTTGTTTTAAATGTTTTAGTAGATGTACTTATTACAAATAAGAATTAGAAATTTTTACATTTTTCATTACAAGAGTTTTTTTTTTCAGAACTGTACTCAGCTAAAACAAGACCCAGATCACAACTCCTACCTGATGAAAAACCTTTTTGAACACATTTATAAAAATTATAATAAAATATAAATAAAAATTATAATAAAATATAAATATACTCTTGAAAATGTTTTATATTTTTTATAATAAACATCTAACCTTATTATATGAAGTTTAATTCTCGTCCAAAATAAAACAAAACAAATACTTTAATGCAAATTTTTCTTGGTTCATAATGTTTATAGTATATACCTGTTATTTGTTAATTTAATTTGAATTGTCAAGGCCTCTTCGTTCATATCACAATATTCGTTCATATTACAATTCATAAATATTTTAAAAGTAACCGAAAAAATGCAAAATTGTCGTATCCACTATAGTGGAAACTTAATAAAATTTATAAATAATATATAGTTATATTCTAAGTAATTTTTCGTTTTTCTAAGATATTCCTGCAATAATATCCACCTATATATCGATAACATTGTTATTTCATAATTAACTAGATATTTTTATAAATTGTTCTTTCATATAATCGTGTTACAATGCTTTAACCTTGCCTAAAAATATAAAAGGGTTCCCGTAAGTCCACGGTTGTCAATTTTCTCATCTTCGCTAAAGAGAAAAAAATATTATAAAAAACTAATCGTAGGCATTTAGTTTTCACTTATGATCAATTTGTTATAAACTCTATTTAAAAAATTGTTAAAGTAAACACCAGAGGGTATTAAAATTGGTGGAAGATTTTGTTGTTAAAAATTTCAAAAAGAACTATGGGGAAACGAAACACGGTAAAAGCAAAATGGCTTACATCTATCAATGGCTTAAATCAATTTTAAATAATCTTTTAAACAGAATAAGCGAGACAAGAATTCAACTTTCATTTTCTGTATTGCTGAGAGCAAAAATCTAGCAAGAGTCAGAAAACAACTGTGACATATAAAAGAAGGACGATAACGAAACGTTTTTTTATGACTTGTCACTGAGAATTTCACTTTGAAATAGTAGTATTTCAAAGTAAATGTTTACGTATAATTAAAGTCTTTATGTTCTTAATGTTTAGATAGGTGTGCCTGTTGAATTAATTAACTAAATTGTAATATCGTGATAATTTAAAATATGCGGTTAAAGCATATGATCATCACTTTAGATCTTTTTGAGTTGTGTTGTATTCTTAAAATTTGTTTTACTTTTAATGTCTTTTAATAAAAACAAACAAGTTTTTTTTTTTATTGGCTATTCGATATTTATGATGAATTCACTGAGTGACCAACATTGTATTCACTCACTTATTCACTCTGCAGTAGATATTAGTTGTTCTACGTATATATTAGTTGTTCAAGGTATATACTATATTCTATTTGTTAATTATTATTTTTAATTTAAATGTTCCGCTATATCAGGATATAATTCTCACTGTAAACTTCATGATCCATGATTACTATTAAACATATTTATCCGGCTGAGCTCATGTTGTTACTATTGGAATTTGCCCGACTAGGTTCAAACCCATTCGGGATCCGTATTCATAAGCTCTGGGCATGGCGGAATCGCCATCGTACTCAGTTCACGCCGCCGACCCCGAATTTAATATAATATAATTTTCCATATTAATACATTTTAATTATTTTTATTTTGAACCCGAATCCAAAGAAAATCGTAAAATTTTAGTTTTTAAAAACAAACTAACAACTTTGATGTAGAGAGCTGAAAATAATGTGAATAAATCTAACAAAATATTTTGACAACTTGAATAATTTATTCTCAGATAAAATTCTCTCAGAGGATGTTTAGACAGTTTCAATTAAAAATGGCCCAAAGGCCATGAATCTTCTGATTAAAACGGATCAAAACTATCAAGTTCTACAATGTCTTATTTTTGCTCTTGTATTTTTGTGAGTTTATCTGCCATCACCATTGTTTGAATCAAATCGTTCCTCGACGTCATCACTACCTACTTACCTATAAATTTATTCGAATTATTTCTATATTCTAACATTCAAATAAAAACGAAATAAGATTTGGAATCGCTTAACTCCGGGCTGACGAAGTCAAATTATTTGTATATTGTTCTATAAAGTTTTGACATGATTTATGGTAGAGAAGTGTCTACAGATTCCGACTCATTCTTTAGACAATTTTCATTGAAGAAGTATTCATTATAATAACAATCACTAGGGATAACTGGGGCACAATAAAACGAAACACGCATTTTTGTTTTATTTATTTAATCTATGATTTTTATAAAACTAATGTTTATACGAATTTAAACCTTACTTATTTACTTAATAATCAGTAAATTAAATTAAATTAAATTCAATGAGATCAATAACCAACTCTAATGCCATTTTTTTACGATTTACCGAGAATTTTTTTCGTATTAACCCCGAGATCTGGGATGAATACATATCTTAAACAAAATATTATTTATTCAGGGTTTGTGAAGGGAATGAGTAAAAATTGGACTGTCGTTCAGTTTTCTTCGTTCTACGCCGGTTTTCACAGAGCCCCCCTTATCCTGATTTTTTTTTTGTCAATGTCTTTGTAAAAAACAATTTCTTTTTTTGGTCCCTTCACAAAATGGTGATACAAGGCCTCCCAAGTCACGCTACGCCACATGTTCGAAATCACTATATTCGAAACCGAGAATGATAATGGATTAATTGTTAGCTTAGTTAAATAAAATAAAATTAGTACTACCATAGTACTTAAAGTACTAATTTTTGTCTTATGCTATGTGTACAAAATATCATACACTATTCTCTAAAAACACCTAAATACTTATTTTTTCTCATTAAATATTATTTCCCTTTGTTATTTCCCGGTTCCTTGTATTACCACATCCTGGTTAAGTATTATTCTAGACTTTGCTAACGATGCTTTTGCATAATTGAGATTTCTTCCTTTTGCTATATATTTTCTAGTGTCCGACCGAAACAAGGTTATCGACAATTTCGGCCGAAATCAAATCTACTTAGACATTTAAAATTTCTATTGTATATATTCAGAATACAAAATGATTGGACAACGTCTGTACATACAGCCAGTTGTATAGAGTGGAATAAAATATAAAGACTATTATTAAACAAAATTTAAACTTTATATAAAGGCTATTATATCATAATAAATTAAAAAAATTAATATAGATGTTTTTTATTTCATTAATTGTTTGTGTGTTTAGTTTCGTAGCTGATTCTACACTTTTGACATTGTTTGAAGCATGATGTTTCTCTCAATATTTTTTTCATCCCTTCATTTTATAGGTTGTTACATTTTTGCCGATCTTATATAAGGAATTCCTGTTATTTGATAAGTTATTTTTACTAATCACCAACTCCTCGTTTTCTTCTTTTCGATCCTTGCAGCACGTCAGCTTATAACTCAATGACAGGGTCATTTTTTCTTCTTGACTGAGGAACATGTCTGCCTTTCTTTCTCTTGTGTAGTTTCTAAGATTTTTTAACTTATAGCAGAACAACTTTGTAATTTGGTGTTTCGTCCTCTATATAAAGTTTTTCCCACTGCTTTATTATGTACTCTTTTAGCATTCATATATGATTACCGGTTTTTTTTTCAATTTCCGGAGATTTTTATTGTATATGAGAAAAAGCTCAGTCTAGAAAAAAAAACAATATTATAATTTTCTCATTCTCTTTTTCAAAATTTACTATTTCTTCTCTTGTATGGCTTCAAATTATATTATTTTGTTTTGGAAGGATCTTGTTAATTTTATAAAATCGTGCTAATTAATGTATTTACATTAATTAGCACGATTTTATTGCCATTTGGCAACACTAAGCATTAACTCTTGATTGATCAGAGTTTGACAAGAAACAAAATCAAAAGTAATGCTTACGATTAATGTGGTATTATTTCGAAATACTTAAAAAAAAACTAAATAAAATTTAACTGTAACTGTGAAAAAATATTTTTTTAGAATATTTACTGCACAAAGTAGTAATGTCATATCAACTTTACAGGAACACTACAATTGGTAATACATTACAGGAAAGTCTTGACGAATTGATTCAAGTAAATACCATTTATTGTTGCCGTGTATAATTTATTATATCTCAAAATTAAAATGTTGAACAAATATTGTTTTTTTTTACAGTATGGCCAAATAACACCAACACTAGCTGTAAAGGTTTTGCTACAATTTGATAAGTCTATAAACACAGCCTTATCCAACAGGGTAAAATCTAGATTAACCTTTAAAGCAGGGAAATTAAATACCTACAGGTTTGGAAAATTATACTTAATTCGTATTTAATTAAACTGAACCTAGTTTTATTAAATTTTAACTCTTTATTCCAGGTTTTGTGATAATGTATGGACATTTATGTTGAATGATGTAGAATTCAGAGAAGTTCAAGAAGTTGCTAAGGTGGACAAAGTCAAAATTGTAGCCTGTGATGGAAAAAGTTAGTATTTATAAACTATCTTTATTTCTTATATACATTTAATTTCATTCATATAAGTTTGCATTCTGTTTCAATTTGCAAGAAAATCTGTCCAAAGATATGTCTTGTATCCAATTTTAGTCTTGTATTTTCTTAAATATTTTAATTATATTTTGTTTGCAACATAATTTAACATATCGCATAGTCACAAATTCACAAAGTCAATGTTATCATTATTGAGTTTTTTCTAGAAAAAAATAATATGAACTTGCTTTTACTTTTAGATGTTGAGGATCGGAGGTAATGCTTGCAAGTACTGAATGATGAATAAATGCTGTCAAAAGAATTCTCAAGTCTGGTATGGACATTTTGTAAGCATTCAAACATTTTCCTAAATTGTCAAATGCAGAAACCAAAAGATTTGTGTGTAAGTTGAGTTTAATACTCAAAATAATTTGAATAAATGTAACAAATGTATGAATATTTGTGTTTGATATTATTAAAATAAAATATGTATGTCTTATGCATATAGTAATTTGTTTTATTAATTCCCTTCTTTATCTGAAATAACCTCTTATTACAAGAGTTTCACTTTTGCAAATACTTTATTATTTTCAAATACTTGACAGTCTAATTTAATAATAATTTTTATTTAATACCAGCAGTTACCAGTAACAGTGACTTTAGCTAACTTTCCTCTATTACAAAAGAGAAAGTAACTACTAATAAAATTACACAATTCCCCTTTTTTATTTACTGTAACTATAGTCTCAATCTATCATAACCATATAGACTAATTTCTGGTGTGATTAGCAGTTTTGGTCAAATAGTCAAATTTTATACCTCCACACTTTCTTGTAGGGTTCTTTGAAATAGCAGGGTGTGAGTACACCATTTTACAGAATTAAGATGTCATATAGGCGGAAATAAAATGTCTTTCTTTTCCAATATATTGAGTACACCACTATATCCTACATTATATATAAAATTTGAACATTTCAAACATAATATGAGGACTTAATGCAATATTAAATTTAGTCCCCGAGTCTATAAAACGAAAATCGATTTTCCAAATGAGTTCAGGAGTAACAAGGTTTTAAATATGACTTATGAAAAAAACGGTTCTCACTCGCATTTTACTGAGCGTAGGCATATATTGATAAAAATATTTATTGACACAAACGGGAACGAGAAACCAAAATCGTTTATTAATTATTTAATATTATTAGACTTCTATAAAGATTACACAATATTTATACAGTTTTTACAAAACCTTGTCCATTTGACAGATCCATTATATAAAATAAAACAACCCAAAATCCATTTCACAATAATAAAATCAAACAAAACTAATATTTTAGCGTCTATTAAACCTAAAATATATTATAAAAAATATATAAATGGGAAAATATTTATTTATAATGGCTTGTATTGTAATGTTAGTAACTAAGTTTGAATCTAGTACTGGATTAGTAAATGTCTTCTATTGCCTCAGTCTTGGCACAAAACAAACTTGGCATAAAAACAACCACAACCATGAAATAATATTCCTCTTTAACAATTATACCCTCTGAAACACCATGTACTTCTGTTTTAACAAAATATTATACATTTATACAGACACATATGAAAATTGTTTTGAAGAAGAACAGACAACACCAGTTTTTGCAGGAATTTATTTAAATATTTTTAAATTCCTTAATGTTGCCATAATATTAAATTAAGTAAAGAAACAGGAAAGATTTTGCTATGGATGAAGCATTTCAATGATTTTGATTGTTTCTTAAACTTTTAAATATCATATTTTTAATAGTGCGAATGTACAGGATACTAATAAGAAGTTTCAGACAACTACTAATACGGTCTAAGCACAATATGTAGGTGGAGAGGTCAAATCAGCGAGGAGGTCTAGTTCGTCATCAGTGAGTTGATCTCTATGTTTGGGCCAGTCATCGTGATGTGTTCTTCGGAAGTCAGCTAGCGCGGTGCGTATTGTGGCCGGTATAGGATCTGGAGCGTTGGTATGTTTGGCCAACTCCTGCAACACTTGGCCAATCTTAGGCCCTAAGCTGTAAGGCCTGGAAGCTATATATGCACAAAGTCCTAAAACTCCGAAATGTCGTTCCACCAATTGTTTTGACCTACAGCTCTTCAAGATCACTTTTAGTGTTTTCTCTTCGTCTGATAAAGCCCGGCAATGCATCAAACCTGTTAAAAGCTTGGCTGCGGATTGACGCACCTGAGAAAATTTACCTACATTTGATTCTACTCAATTAATAATTCAATAAATATACTTAAACAGTTTTAATATTTATTTAAAATTGTATTATTTAAATAAAAAAAATATTACAAACCTCAACACGAGAATCTTTCATAAGCTTCAATGCAAACTTTTCAGCCCTGACTGCTCGGTCTGGTCTATCACATAGCATGGGCAGCCCATAGAACAGAAGCGGTTGAGCAAAGTCCAAACCCGCCAGCCTCGCCCACCACGACTTGCTTTCTGCGAGGGATTCGAGGACATCCAAAGCTCGGTCGAAGGCCTGATAAGAGTGGTTGGCTAAAGCGAGGCTAGCCAAAAACCCGCCGGCTGCTTTAGGCAACTCTTCGTGTGGTTGTGGAGGTCCTCTAGAGGCGAGGGCGCACGCGATGCTCACGAGCTGGTATTGGGTCTCGGTGTTGCAATTCACCCCGCGTACAGTCACTCCCATGCAGCATCGAAGAACTGAGAACATTTGGCTAATTTTAGTTACGGCTAATAACCAATTGCTATATTACTGTTGAGTTGAGAGCAATCGTATTCCGGACTGAAGTGTTGCGAAGGGGGACGGATGTTGTGTACCCGTGGCAAGCAAGTTAGCAGCTCGTCGCGTCACACACGAGCTGTAGTCAGTGCAGCTGTGCGCGTCGTCGGCGGCGGACGCGCCGGGCAGCGGCGGCGCGCGCACCAGCGAGCTGGAGAGACGCAGCGTGCTGTCCATACGTGTCGATAGCTGCTGTTCGGGGTCCGTCTCCGTTGCTTCCTGTTCCTCTACCGCTTCTTCTCCTTCTCGCGATGATTCTTGAGATGCATCCGTCTGGCCAATTATCTGTGAATATAAAATGGCTATATTAATAATATCTTATTACTAATGACTCTATATATTCTTGATAGTAAGTCTTTGCCACCACATCATATCCTCAACATGAAGATTAGCCTAGAAGAGATCTTTTTCTGCGATAAGGCCACCTTTTTGTGTCACCATTATATTATTATATATATTTCCTTGTTAATGTTTGTCTGTAATTAGTTTTTATTGGTGTGCAATAAGGAATATGTATTATAATTATTATTGTTACATACCGGGTGTGCGACGACGACTGTATCGGGCGAGAGTCGAGCACATTGCCGCGACTTAGCGCTCATATTGTCTTCGCCTCCACACTCTCGAGGTCCACACTGACACAGTGCTGATATTGCTGTCTTTATTACTGTGAACAAATATCAGTTTAGGTTTGGTATGGCAAACTTTTTTTGATGTCCGTGCAACAAAATAAAAAAAAATCTAAATAGGTATCGTGTCACAATAAAATTTTATTCGTAATATTAGCGTGGTGAAATTAAACGTATTAAATAAACAATTAAATACAATTCTTCTTTAAATATTTTTAATCAGTTTTACAGTAATTATGTTTTAGTGGGTGCCATCAAAACTTTTAAATGTGCTACTTGTGCCACTTGCACACGTGGCATTGGTTCGCCATCCCTGGTTTAGGGTAATTTTAATTTAAAATTTCATTGAATTCCTCAAAATAAAGAATTAATATACCAATATCTCCGTTCTCGTCATACAAGGCGGTCAGCCGTGGTCGGACTGACTCTAGGAATTCCTGTAGGCAGGGCGCGGCTGATTCTCCCCCCGGAAACACTAGCTCCGTGTCGAACATTGTCATTAGGATGCTGGAGAATTGTAAATTGTATATTGGTTGTATTGGAGGGTCTTATTATAATGACTAGTTGTGTACTCCAAGTATATTAAATTAAAGAATAAAAAATACTAAGAAAATAGATTATAGTTTTATTGGCAACTACTGGAAATAGGAATCTCAATATTTACCTGCCAACAGTTTCCCGTACATTCTGAAACGGGTGAAGAATAAAGTTGGCTTCGTCAAGTCGCTTCAGCAGCTCTTTGGCTAGTGGTGCCGCCCTCCAGGACAGAGAACCAAGCGCACCCTAAATTTTGACGATATTTTATTGGCATTAAGAATATTTTTTTAAGATCACCGGAATATAGTATTGCTTATATTAGAATTAAATAAATTCAAATTACTCAATTTACCTGTAATGCGTAGAGTCTAGCACAAATAACGAAGGAGGTGTGTTCAGCGTCTGTATCTCCAGTGACCTCAGGAGCGCAAAGACTTATCAGTTGTCTCAGTACTTCCTGGCCGCGGATCGGATCCAGCTTTTCCACACCCGTGGCGAGGCAAGTACCCCAGTCTTCCATCGTTTCCGGGGTCACTGTTGTCAAACCTGTGGATTGAAATGTCATTTTAATCTCACTCTTTTTCGAATACACCAAAATAAAGACTAAAAACAGTGTAACTATTAGTACTCGATATCTAACCAGCTTTAATAATTTCCAGCGCAGAGTTCTGCATATCCAGCGCGCGCAGCCGCGGCCAGTAGCGAGGCGCGCGGAGTGCAGCGGCCGCCACCTCCGCTGCAAAGCGCTGTGGCGCTTCTTGGGATGACGCAGCGCAACGCAACGCCTCAGCAATCAGGCGTTCTGAGACTCGTTCACCGTAATGAGCGAACACCGTCTATGGAAATTTATATTTATCGTATCTATACTATTTTTTTTAATGTGTATGTTCAAAGATGAAGTGAGTCACCACCATGTTATTGCATGTGAAGTTAGCCTTTAATTGGGATATACTTTGTAACTTTTCTTCAACCAAATTTATAAAATGTTTTTTTTTTCATTGTATTGTTGGCTTTCTATTAAATAAAAAATAAATATTATAGAGTGGAAAAGTTTACGCGTTAATTACAGCTAATATTATGCTACTGCTTTTAGTTATTCTAATAGTAATTAAATTATTTTTCCGCGGGTGGATCCGCGGGTAACAGCTAGGTCACTAATAAAGTTGTACTTATATTTATATTTCATTCAAATCTTACCCGAAACATAGTAAATCGTATTCCATTAAACTTGTCATTGCCCTTCTTCTCTTCCACGGTATAGAAGGCGACCAGACGTTCAATATTCGCGTTATCACTGAAGAACTCGAATATGTACCTTTCTCCTTCCTCCATATCTTCGGGCGCCTTATCATGAGAGTAAGTCTGTTCATGTATTGGGGCTGCCACCTAAATAATTAATTCCAGATGCTATAATTTTTGTGACCACATTTAATATTCTTAACATATTCTAAATGTTTGTTTTAACAAAAGCAGCCAATAAAACATTGATCAACATTTATTATTAATTGATATATTTATTTAACACTTTATTGTATACATAGCCAATACTTATACATTTAAATAATGAAATTTGCACAAGAGGCCAGCTGATCTCTACTAGAACACATAAAATATAACTTAAGTATAGAAATTGGTTAAAACTGCAACAAAAAAAATTTAATCTATCATGTATTTAATAAGTAATGCTCCCTTAGAGGTGATTTAAAAATAATATTAGTACCTTTAGTTTCTTGGGCCAGGCGTAGAAGCCGCAGCAGTAGTTCCGTAACCAGGGTTTGTCCCACTCTTCGTCTGAAGTTATTTCCTTGTTTGGAGACCACATTGCCCATTCCAGATCTTTTCTATATCCTAATTATTTGATATATATTACTAAATAATATATTATTATATATAGTTATCTGGTTTGATAATGTCAACACTATTGGAATTTGTCTATTTTCAAACCCATTAGGAGTATTCATGAGCTCAGAGCATTACGGAATCGCGGCGTGAAATGTTCACGTTAGTATTCATGATTGCCGCCAGATTATACCTAATAATAATCATCAAAAATCTAACATATTCATATAAAACACCATTTTTTTTCAAAAAAATTACTGACCTGGTACATGTTTCTCTGGTCTCTCCATCCCAGCTATTTCATACGGATCAACCTCAATTTTTTTTAGCTTATGCTTCCTCTGTGTCATCGCCAAGTGTGTTAGTCTTAGAGATATCCGTCTCACTGATATGTTATCATGTAAGAGACATCGTACAATGAAACGCACCGCCTTAGCTGGGTACGGAGTTTGGACAAGAGGACAGAATGACAACATCAGCATGATTATTTCTAGACGATGCCAGTTACTGTAATATTTTGGACGACTTTATCAGAATTTTCCCGACGAGTTTCTCGGCAAATCGGAATTTGTCCAACTAGTTTCCAAACCCCAGATGGTTTATTAAGAAACCAATAATGGCCCCGGATGGGTTCGAAACTAGTGGGCCAAATTCCGAAGTTTGAGATGAGAAAAGCTGGATGATTATATATATTAGTAATTATAGATCACGAGCCTTAAAACCAAAGTCGTGAGAACTTCGCCAAATTTATTTTAGCATATTTAACAAATACTTACACGCTAGGTGCTTCCGCAATATTGACCAGATTTTCCACCAAGTCCAAATACACTCTTTCTAATTTATCGTACATCGCTATTTCTTTATCTGCAGCTTTACTTATTTCTTCCTTTATGCTATCTTGGTAAGATTTATCAGATATAAGTACTTTGGCAGCATCAATAGCATCTTGTGTTATTGTAAGGCGAGTGTTCAGAGATGGAAAATTTCTGTGAATCGACGCCATGAACGATTGTTCGAGTCTAAAAGGAAAAAAAATATCAAGTATACAGCTTTACAGTATGGGACTCTATGTGATTCAATAAATTTTATTTACTTCATTATACTAGGTTTTTCACTAAGTGGCGCCCTCAAAATTGCAGGCCAGAGCGCCCTAATGACCTCCCAATCCTGTTTAGCTATCAGGGGTCCATTCTTGGGACCTAGCATTATATATAAAGCTCCTTTATGCCGTGCGTGCCATTCATCCCCTTCGCCCCCAGTTGTTAACAAATCTACCAATTTGGGGACTATTGTTCGGTAGGAAAATGGGTAGTGGCTTAACATCCAGTATAAACGTGTTTGCGCCAACACGCGTACCTGTCGAATATCAATGATTTAAAGAGATTCTTCTCATAAGTGTAAGATTGTGGTAATGTCATGTGTCTAGATAGATCGAGAAAATAAAAGACAAATAGAGAAGGAATGATCGAGAACTGAAATAGAAAGAAAAAGATGAGAGACGTCTTGTCTTAGATTGTATTATAAAATATTCTTGAAGTCTCGCGTTAAAGAAATAATCTTTGAGTTTGCGGGGGGTTTTAGAAACAGAAATGACGGACTCAAAAAATATTCAGATTATAAATAGCAATCTGTGGATTACAACAGTATTGTGCAGGAATCGAATCCACGACCTTTAGTGAGCCAAGGTCGTGGTAGTAGGCACTATCCACTATACCAAACGGTCGAATTGATAGTGAAACAGTAATTAAGTAATTAATTAAGTAATTTATACAATAATTTAAGAGTTGGACTCACCGACGGATAGGTATTAATGGCAAGATCATACAGAGCATGTAAAGCGTGTAGCGCTGTCTGTGTGATACCAGCTTCACATACAAGATCACTTCTGGCTTCATCCTGTAGTCTGGCTACATCAGCTAAGAGCATTCTTAATCTAGCAGAATTAGCCGGATCCTCCCCTAATTCCATTCCTGTTTTGCCAAAAGTTCCACGGCCATCCAAAGCTCTCTCCAATGCGCTAAAAGACCGTAAGCGACCTTCAAAAGCAGGCTCTATACGAACTCCTTTCATTAAGATTATGCGTTCCCAAACCTGTTGAAATATTGAATATTGATTTATATTAGGCTTATAATTGACTAGGAGCGCGAACCAGACCTCAATTTTGACTCGCTTCGCTTTCAAAATCCAAGTATGTTTTAGCATATTGCATTTACAAAATGTCGACGCATTCTGTTCTCAACTATTTTTGAATTAAAAAAAAAACTTAAAAAAAAAAACAAAAAAAAATTTTAAAAAAAATCGGCACGCGCATGTCATTGTAAAGCTAAATTTATAAGCGAAACATTTTTCCATTTGAATTCTAGTTTTTCGGTGATCATGCGACACCGACATCAAATATTTTATTTTTTTTTTAAATCACAACTATGTCTAACAGTGTGCAGAATTTGGAAATTTTCGGTTATACCGTTTTTGATTGATTCTTGCACAGAGGATGCAGAAAAATCTTTCATAGAGTTTAGCTCATTTCAATAATCTTAACATCTGATATTAACTGTACCTGTATAAGCATTTCCAGACCTCGTGTTTCATCTGTCTTTTCATCCAACATTCGCTTCTGAATGTCAAGTAACAATCGTGTCATGGCGACTCGCATGTTCTCACCATCTAAAGTTATGGCGAATTTAATTCCAGTAGCATAAGGTATGTTTGTCGGTGGAACTTGAGATTCTAATCTGAAATCATAATATAAAATTAAAATTTATTTTCTTTGTGTATGTGTTAGTAAGTAAAAAACATTTCCCCATTTTATTAAATTTCAAAAATTTTTTGACATAAGAAAGTGATTAATTTACAATAAAAGAATGTCTGGAATTGTGAAATAATTAAGTGATTATTAATAATTAATTATTAATACATAAACATTAATTAATATATATGTATGAATAAATGATTATTGATAGTTGAGTATTGGCTTTGTTTATTATTTAACTTACAATGCAATAGGTGGTTCTTCAGGTTGTGGCATGAATGAAGAACAGGACAAAATTGCATTAAAAATATGGAATGCTCTTGCTCTTCTGTCCCGGCACATCGGCCTCTCACCACTTAACCACTGTCGTATTCTTTTAACTTCTGGTTTAAGATATCTGTCCACTATAACTTGAGCGCATTCTGCTTCTTCAGCGCATGGTACGTGCCACTTGAAGTTGTTCTCTTTAAGCATACACCCACGGCCCCACTCACGAATTGGTAGCCACGTCTGTGGGGCGCTATCATAATCTTTGGGTGAACTCTTCCATTCCTTCAGATCCAAGTAAGACAAAGAGTGAAGGATGTTACTGACGACTTCACACGCGCGTGTTAAAGCATATTTTGAATGCAATCGCAATATTCTATCTAGTACCGGTAATATTTGGGGAATGTACTTAAGTAACTTGGTACCGTCGCATTCGACGACGTGTTTTAATAGAACTAATCTGTATACTAGATCTCGTGGAGGATTCTCCTCTCTCAGAGCTTCATCGTTTGCTACGAGTTCCGAAATTTCTTCAAGCAATCTTGGTAAAAATGCAGCTAAGGTCGTTACTGAATCAATGCGTGAAAACACACGCAAGAGAACTCCCACCATACTTCCAGAAACATTCGTTTCAAATGTAGATTCTGTTGCAAAAGACCTGAATATCCTCAATGCTTCTTTAAATATTTTCGGGGAGCACTGCATCAGCACTGCCGTGGACGCAGAGGATATAGCAGTTTCCATTACAGCGTCAGTTTTGCTTCGAATCCAATCTGAGTCCTTTGTATCTAGTCGTGCCTGTTCCATTACACTCGACTGGATAATTAAAAAGAGTCTGTCGAAGAAGATCAACACGAAATCCTCAAACTGAGCTGTGGAGGCGCACACGAGGAGCTCCTCCTCCGTGAGGTCGGGCCAGTGCTCGTGAGCTGAACTGCAGTCTATATACGGAACCATTGTACTAAATATGAGAATAAAATGTAGTGAAACTAGTGTTTTCTTAATGTCGTTGGGATCTAGACCAGGTAAAACCCCTAACAATAGTGGAACCACATGGGTCTGTCCTTCAGGGTAATCAGCATCTACTCCTCGAAGCATTGGTCTGGCAACTGCGGCCACTGCAGACATGGCTGCCGTTACTCTGTGGGGTTCTGTTAGAGAATCCAAGGAGGTTCTCAATTTTTCTAATAGAGGAGGTATGACTATCGCTGGTCGTAATGTAGCCAGGTTCTGTAAGGCTATCGATATATCTAAGGAGCCACTCCTGCTGTACACCGCTTGGAAGGTCGGTTCCAGGACTATTTTGACAAATTCTGTTATGTCACTGTCCCGTAACCTGTAGTGATCTGGTGTTGAGTTCTCCCAGGTTTTATTTAATTGCTTTTCGCGTTCACGACGCACTCTAAAATAAAAATCAACATTTATATATTATATCATTAATGAATAAATTAACATTATATATGAGAAGAAACTTCTTAGCATTTATGGATTCACCATATGAAGGTCGGGCTCATCGCGTTGCAGGGAGAGGTATGCAAAGTGTCTAGGGCTCGTTACTTAGGTATAGGTTTAAGGAGACCCTTTAAAATGTGCATTCACGCTCACCTTCACACTCTGTAGCTAACTAAATTTAAAACGAACCGACTAATGTGACCTTTGAAGTATGTTCCAAAAAACAACTGAGAGAAAGTCAAAGACCTTTACGTGTATATATCCTAATATTAATATACCTATATATGAACTCTCTGGCCAGTTTTCGCAGCAGATCCCGTAGTTTGTAGGACCAGCGGCCAGCGTTGGCGCTGTGCAAGTAACTCTCGATGCCAGCTAGGAAAGACTTCAGATGTTTCAGGACTAGACCATCAGGGTTTACAGTCCAAACTATCCAGGTTGCAACATTTTTCATATCTATGACAAAAAATATAACGATAAAATACACTAGTGTGATATTTTAAGGAATTAATATATATTTTTTAAATTTTAATAAAAATATCATTAACTCAAAACATTCACCAAATATATTGAGAAATATTTTTAAGGTATATAAAACCTTTTTTAAATTAAAAAACTATTGTGTTTAATTTTTTGTTTTAATTAATATTTTAGATTCTTACCAAGCGAATGGCTTTTAGAATATTGCATATCTTTGTAACTGACAGGCAAGTTCAAAGCGTGGAGAAACCTTGAGAACATTTTGGGTAGGTACGGCGTCCAGTCCACTGCTCCAGGGTTCTTCTTTGCAAGTCCAGAGAAAAGCACCATTATGTCCTGAAAAAACAATGAAATATTAACGAATTTTTACTTAAATTTATTTCAAAATGTATTATTAAGATGGATGTTTACCGATACAGAACATTGGGAATTGTAGCATGTATCCCATAACGTCATGAGCTGATCAAACCAGAGTAGATGTCCTTGATGAGCATATTTCGGATGTAAGCCAGTAGGTATGAATGTTGTTATTGGGCCTAAGATCTGAGAACTTGCAGACCACGGACAGATCTGTGGTAACATTTCATCTAACATTTCCTCTGTAGCATTTACTTCAAAATATCTAGAAAGAAATTGAGAATTATAAGAGCATTTTTAAATAAGCGAATCATCAAATTAATCAACTTACGGTCTTGCATATTTCACCATAGTAGTAAATGAGCCCTCCAGAGACCTGTAAAAGAAATTTATATGTAAAATTCATATTAATTCACAAAATAAAAAACATTGCGAACATGCGAACCCATCAACTTATAACCTGGTAAAATATATACACAATGAATTTTGAAATGATATGCAACATTTAACAAATATTGTGCTAGTGATGTTCCGGAGAATTAAATAATGTAAGTGTATATGTTTATGTAAATATTGCTATTGTATGTATTTTTGTAATTACACAGGTATATATGTAGTGGTAGTATATTATATATTGAATTCTATGTATCTGTAGAATATTATAGAAGTATCTATTTAGTACCTATCACTGTAACATCTTATCCAACACTCGTGGGTAGTTGGAAGAGATCTCTTTGAATATGTCTTTGATTTAACTTTTTTGATGTAATTGACTGTGGTGCATGAAATAAATAATGACCAATTGATGATTTCCCTGCCACCAAAGCACAAAGTGAAATTCCCTTGTTAAAAAAATATTTTACGTCGGAAACTCGTTAACATCCTTTGCAAGGCCGAACATATTGAGAGCATCATCTAAGCCAGATCCAGAAATAAATTTTCGAACAGTGTCTAGCACAGACGCTCCTTCTATCTCAGTCTTTTTTGGCCTGAACAAACATATTTTCATGCTTACTTAAATAATTTGAAACACAAAAATATTTTTTTATTTTGTCTATACCACTTAAATCAATATCAGTAATCACTTGTGTTTGTCAATCAGGAGTGTGCGAAAGGAATATTTTTATACCATACCTATTTTAATAAGCCCTAATGATAAGGCATAATTTTTAACTATTATAAAATATCAAAACTGTAAAAACAATAGCTATAGATTTCTCTTCATAATGCTACGTGTTATGTATTATTACTTACGATAAATACTTCAACATGCCAATACTTGTTGCACTTGAGTCAAACAACTTCTGTCCTAAATCATACAAAGGACGCCAGGGCAGTGTTAATTCTTCCGGAGAAATAAGATTACGTTTCCTTAAATAGAAAGAAAATAATTAATAAATTAACCTTTTTTTATACAGATTAAGTTGAGGTATGACTACATACTGTTAGTTAGTTGTAATGTAGTAATTTACTTACTTAGTGAGCATCAGGAATAAGGTAACAAATTTTTGAACCTTGCCTGGTTCCAGATCAGGTATTAGCACCAGTTCATATGCTAATTTTATAAATGCTATATGAGCATCTTTACTAAACTTCAAGCCATTGATGCGAAGATACCTAAAGAAATATATTTAAACAATTATAGAAACAAATAAGTTGAAAATTAGTTTTTATGATCAACAATATTTTTTTTTTTAATATACTGGTGGTATTTAGGAAAATTACAAAATTTTTTTAACTTAATTTTTCTTTATATTATTTTATGTACTTTAAGACATAAAAAAATATATATTAATTAATATAAAGCACGATAAAGCCATAAATTCATAATAGAAAGTAAACCAAATATTTTTATTTCTTATACACAGTTTTTTTTCATCATATTTAACTTTAACATGAAATTCTAGTACAGTATACAAATAGTTATTTTTAATTACATATATAAATCTACCTTTATAATTTATTAATATATATCAACTTAATCTACTAATATTTTTTGCATGTCATGCAAGTAATTTGCTACTATATGTACAAAAAATAAATGAGTATTTATAATCTTCAGGGATTTTTTAATTAGAATAACTGTAAAGATAATCAAATACAGTATAATTTCATTGTCAGGAAGCTCTGGGTTAAGGCCAGATATTTTAAGCATACAATATCTTGCCAAAGGTTAGTAAATATCAAGCCAAGTCTAGACACTTGACAATAAAAAAATCCACAATCATTGAAATTAAATGAAATTAAATTAATAAAATAAAACATTTTGTACTAATTATGTATAAGTTACTCCAAGTTAAATATTAATCTATTAAATTTCTGTTAAAAAGTATTGTATAATTACTTCATTAATCGTGACACCCATATACCAACACCAGGTTTCATTTCTCGTAAAACAACTGCCTTGGCTAAGTTGGTTTCGACCTCCGAAATAAATTTTGCTGACTCATTATCCAGCTCATCAGCATAAGGTAGCAAGAAGTTGGTGAGCAGTTCCTTCTGTGGTTTGAACCCCAAAGCCTTTAGTCGGCCAGGGGTCTGGACCATCTCCTCAAACTTTTCGTCTTCAATCATTTTGAGTTTTGTCTTTTAATTCACATTAATATTTTCTATTAACATAATCTTTATATGTATCCAAGCACTAACACTGATTTTAAGTCATAGTTTTAAAATTTGAAACACTTTTTATTTCGTTTATTAAGTCAACTCGGAATTTACACAAGTCATCAATGATCACAGATGAATGCAATTCTGTTTTGAGAATTCAGTAAAAATAATTTCGTATCTATTGAAGTTTTATACGTTCCTTTTCACGATAGTCGATGTTTCTTATTTTGATTCATCATTGAAGACGGATGGTGGAAGTATGTATTTAGTATTGCCATTATTTTGCTCCATCATTGTCAAGGTCGCTTTTTCAGTAACATCACTTAACGTTCCATTACACGTTAACTTAAATATTATATTAAAAAAAAAAACAATTATTTTTATAATACTACAATTATTAATAATTATTATTTCAATAACAAGAATACTTTTTCGTATCAATAAGAAAACACTAGGACATTAAAACGCAATAGGAATTTTAATTATAGAAAAGATTTTATGGTTAAAAATGTATTTTAACAAATATCTTATTATCATTTAATGAAAAAACAACAATTTAGTAGCAGCTATTATAATTATTATTCATTACAAAAGGTTCTCAAGCAAATAGTATCATTTCTGGAAGTAAGCACATTGATCAGTCTATTGCTAATATAGACCTAAAGACAAAAGATATGGTTATATTTATGTACATACACATGTAGACATTTGTCTCACATTTTTATTTTTTTTAATTTTTATTGTTTTTTAAATAGTTGTAAATATTAATAAATTATGAACATTGATACAATATAATTTAAATTGATAAGAATGAAATAAACCATAAAAATTTATTAATTTATTAATATATTTTGAATTCTTATATAATTTTACAATATGACAGTTTCTCGTTGCGTCGTATATAAGCTGGCTGCGAAAACTATGTCTCTTTTAATAGCTGTGGAGGCTTCCATCATCTTAGATTGGAGTTTTGGATCGCCGATAGCCACTGCTGCGTCTTTTACGTCGACTAGAAGCTGTTGAAAAATAATACATTATTTTAAATTTATCATCCATATCGATATTTTAGTAAGGTTAGATTATTGCAAAATTTATGTTTTTTGCAGTTTTTTTCCTAAGAATATCTATTTAGATAGTTAAGTTAAGTAAATTGTAACGTAATTTGGGCTACTAAAAATCGGTGATAACTTTAGTTATCCAACTATTAATTGTTAAACATAAATTAGAAACAAAAATAGAATCCCTTATATATATAATATTTTATTAACGTATATTAAAGTGTCAAATTATTTTGTAAGATATCTTGATATCTATATATATTTGAAGTACTAGATTCTAGAATCGCACGTATCGGGTTCTAGGATCTTCAAATTGTCGAAATTCATGGCATCCGTGCTATGTGAAACAATCTAGCATATGAAAATTTGTCACTTACTTCATGAAGTTGCTGGATACATCTTACAATGATACCTTCTTGTACATCAGTCAAATCTATGATTTCTGCGAACGGTTTCTCAAGAGCCCACTCATATACTAGACGCACTAAACCGAAGTTAAGTCTTTCAGCTTGACCTTCAAATTGACCAACCTATAAAAAAATATTTTTTAATTTGTTTAGAATAAATCTTATTATATTAACAATGCTGGTGAAAATTATTTAACCTACCATATACTTGGACTCAATCTGGGTTAGTTCTTCATCAATCTTCTGAATAGCTTTCACACCAGCGTCTAGCTTCTCTGTCAAATCCGGCTCCACCCTGGTCTTAGCTTGAAAAACAAAACAACTCAACAAAGCTGCAATTTCGGCTGGATTTTTATCAGTGAACACGTTTCTGAAGACCAGCTCTGATATTATCAGTTCATTGGTTCCCATACAGCAAGCAACGCGGCCTTTAAGGATTACACTATCGTGTTCATCTATGTAGTTCAGTTCTCGCAGTACCTTCAATCGTCGTTGATAATCTGGATAGAGAGCTAGATTCTCAAAAGAGAGCAGACGTTTGTATTTATCTCGCTTTCTCTCGGCTTGTTTTCGCTCATATACAATAGCGAATTCGCTCTTAAAATTGGCTATGTCTGTGTATTTCTTCTGGGAGTCTAAGTCAGCCTGAAATGTTAAAAAAAATTGTATATGGACTTATCGCTATCGACCGATTACAATCAGGATTGAAATTGGGAGACGCATTTCTATCGCAAATAATATAAATTATGGATTTATATTGTAATAAATACAACAGAAAGTTAGGGTTTAAAAAATCTGTGAAGTAATGGTTCAACGATCTGTTGCGATCACTGAAAAAAACTAAGTTAAATAATTTGATTATAATAAAAATTTTGATACTTTGTTTATATAAACGTAGATTTTACGTGTTAAAGTGTGGGTCGTGGCCCGAGATTGTGTCTCCTATATAATGGACACCAAAATATAATGTACAGATCTTGCTCTGTTATTATTGTACTCATCATCGAGTACACCGTCTCACCCTAAGTTTGTTCATAGCGTCCAGTGAGTGCAGCAGTTCCCCGCTGGTGAGTGCGAGCGCACGCGTCAGTTCGACGCACTCCGGGGCGGCGGCGGCGCGCGCGGAGTGAGCCGACAGAGACAGGGACTGGACGCAGCTAGCACACGACGAGCCCACTGGGGCGTCCTTGAAGCTGGATCACACATACATACTTATTGAGCTGAGCGAATCGAAGCTCTTACAGGTCGAAAGTGTGTTTCGTTACTAATGCTAGACCAATAAAGATAGGTTGTCGAAAATTGGTAGAATTGTCGAGGACAGTGACTTATACGTCCTGAAGTTTCTTGGTGACATTTGTGAATGTAGTTTTTTATAAAATGGTCAAAGTGTGTCCCATAAAGTTAACATCTGGATCGTTTTGAAATCACACGCGATTTTGTAAAATTTATACTAAAACTAGAAATACAATAGTTTCGGATTAGAACCTTACCGTGGTATTTGCCTTTGCTCCCAGTCTCGAATAATAAGATTGGCATCGATTTTAAGATTAGTTTTTGTAACGGCTACCACGTTTTTAGGTGCAATACATAGTATTGTGTGGTCCATTGTACTTTCCTCTGTGCCTATGAACATAAAAAATTGGTTATGGTAAAAAAATATATTGTCTATGCCTTTTATTTATTTTTTCAAATCTTTTATAATTAAAGGTGTAGTCTACGAGGGATCCAAAAGCTCCCTGGTCTGAGAAGAAATACACAGCAAATTCAGCCGTGTATTTATTTATGATCACTATTTCACAAACGTCAAATTTTTTTTTTGCGAACATCTGGAGCCATCGCAATTATATCGATATGAATGTTTAAATATTTTAATTAATTGATATTGCAATGCGGCCTGCATGAAACCAAGCGTATCATTACCAATGTTATCATAGAGCTTGGAAAAGCTAAGCATCCTGTACCAGTTCTCATCAACCTCGAAGTTGTATCTGGCCGTGTCTTGTTCTGCTGTGTTTAATACTAGCACCTTGTATGGAGTCTGTCTTGGACCTAAAACAGAATTATATTTTAAATATATACAATATAAAAAAATAGAAAATTAACTATAATTATAGAGATGTTCCGACTAGTTTACGCCGCGTTTCGTCATGCTTAGAGCTGATTAATAAAGACCCCGAATGGGTTCGAAACTAGTCGGGCAAATTCTCATAGTAATAACGTGAGTACAGCCAGATAATAAATTTAATAACAAAATTAATATGTGATCTTACCACTGCTATTTAAATATACAGCCAATTGGTTGATAAAAGGTCCTGCAGATATAATTAGAAGTTTACCAGGAACGAACTCCTTAAGAACTTTTGACTGGTTAAGCAAAATTGGCATAATATCATTTAAAACATCTATATACTCTATGGCTGTATCATGGAAGGTAGCTAATTGAGCCAAATGTGATGGCAGAGCAGTGCTACATTTCTCTGAATATTCCTTTTCAGCCAATTGCAGTTGTTTTCGATTGTTATCTGCTTGCAAGATTTGATGAAATTCGCGGAAGGAACGTTGCATCATCCCCTCCACTGATACTGTTGCCACACTGAAAAAACATTTAAAATCCACTTTACTAATTTAATTAAACTTTACTTACTAACTATACTTTATTATAAAGTCAATTTATTTCTATATTAATATTCAATATTTATTTAACACTAGCTGTTGCCAGGAATTCTATTGCTTCAGAAAACATAATACAGCGTTCTTAAGAAATGAAATACCTCGAACATATTTCCATAGACTTAAGATTCTTTTACTTTAGTTTTATAGTATAAAATATTGTCTATGTTCACCAACAAGATTTAACATTATAATAAATAATATGCTCTAACAATTAATTATAGTTTTGTAGATTATAAAAACATACAAACTGACATATACGAACATACAAACTTTTAAATTAAAAAAGGGAAAACTTATTTTTAGACAAAAATTTTAGTCTAGACTCTAGAATTTTTTTTACAGGTAATTGTGATATTCAATGCATTTATAAAATAATAATAAATCTAACCGCAACAGGCTCAATATCATTGCGTATGTAAGTCTGAACTGCGAGGATAGCTTCTGAGGTATTCCAAGCATCATCGCCTTCAGAGTCATTTGATCTGGAACTGCCTCTTTACACAGGATTATAACTGTGCCGGTGTCATCCAGACCTGAATAAAAAGATTATTGTGCAATTATCGATTAGCGAAAGTCAAAATTAATAACTTATCTCGATCCAATTATTATCAATATAAATGCTAACTGCAATAAGCTTTTGGTGTATCATAATAGACTTGTTTAGTTTTTATGTAGCCAGTTAAAATTATAATCTGGGGTTATATATTTATTATTAAATATGGAAAAATATATGAATAGTAGACACAGTTTGACCGGACCGGATAGGTTCTTAAAAATTTACGCAAAGACTCAAGCCAACGGTTAAAACTTTATGTATATTTCTGGTTTATTATAATAGATATTTAAAAAAAAACCAATTGCTGTGCTGATTGTTTTATCATTAAACGTCATCAATTTACAACTTATATGTACTATATGTACTCGGCGGTCGCCAGATTCCTTGATTGTACTTCGTCGAACTTGTCGATATCGTCTATGTAACGTCATCATAAATGCACATACCTCGTCTCCCGGCTCTGCCTGCCATCTGTACGTACTCAGCGGGCGCCATACTCCTTGATTGTACTTCGTCGAACTTGTCGATATCGTCTAACTATGTGACGTCATCAAAATACACATACCTCGTCTCCCGGCTCTGCCTGCCATCTGTATGTACTCGGCGGGCGCCAGGCTCCTTGACTGCACTCCGTCAAACTTATCGATGTCGTCGAACACTACCGTACGAGCCGGCATGTTGACTCCCATTGCAAAAGTCTCAGTAGCAAACAGGATTTTTACCTGTTGAAGTTTTCTTTTAAAACATATATTTTAAACCATTGCTAGTAGTTTTAATGAAAATAAGTATGATTGCTTCGTTTCATACCGTACCGTTATCAATAATTCCACCTAACTTTACAATAAAAAAAAAACCTTTACCAATAAATAGACTATCAACTTAATAGATTAAAATAAATCATGTCATGACATATTCTTTATCTTTAGTAAAATTGATTCATTGAAATAATGTATTTTATTAAGGTGAGTTAAGCAAAACCGGTGAACTGGAAAAAAATTTTGTCCGCTATCTCCTGCACCGATCAAGCTATACTAAGCAAATTTGGACCAGTTGATTATCACATACCTTTCTATAGATAGATTTTGAAATAAAAATTAATTGTAGATTAAGAATAATTTGCAATTAACTTTTTTTTTTTTTTCAATGAAACGTTCTATTACACGCAGATGGTAAATTTGTAATGTGACTGAAATAATTATAATTTTTTTGTTATTACCTTGGGGAAATCTTATCAAGCTAAAGTTTTCGTGATATATTTTTCGTTTTACGCAGCATCCGCCGTTTGCATGCTGGCGGCCCGAGCTGATTAGTTATAATTAATATTATTTATACTTACATGACCAGATTGGAATAGCATTTCAACAATTTCTTTGAGCAAAGGCAATATACCGCTGTGATGTACTCCAATACCGTTCTGCAATACTCTTTGAAGACGTATTACCTAAAAATTAATATATTTTTTAGTTTGTAATATTTCTTCTACTTTCAATTTGAATAATTAGACAACAATTTTACTTGAGGTAATTTTCTATCCGGTGCCTTTAATCGCTGGAGACATCTCATGAAGAATGATCGAATGTGACCTTTTTCTCTTGCTGTTGTTAAATCAACTGACATCAGGTTTTCTGCGTTTTGATCACACCTTTAAATAGATTAAATATGAATGTCAAAGTTAAATAATTAAAAATTTTTAAGTTATTATAAACTAAAATCAGTGATATAAAAAACTGTAACAAAAAAAAATTAAAACACATTTTATTATTTTTAATTACTTGAAAAATATATTTAATAGAATCTGATTTGACTAAAAAGGCCCCCTTTAGAGAACTCAAAAGGGGCACTTATCTCCGCGTTATAGATTACCGAGCTCTAAATGTTGAGAGAGTTATAACTCTATAGTTATAACTATTTATGTTGCTATCAACACTCACCGATTTCGCGACAGCGTGAAGACCACGACAGGCAACTTGTCACAAGCCCTGAGGTGGGCTATAAAAGCCACCCACATAGTTTGTTCAGCTTTTGGGTTCATAAACTGTTTTCCACCTTCAATAAATATTTATTTATAATAATATAATAAAGTTGTATTTAGTTTGATTCTTACTAAATGGATTTACCAAAATTATTATTACAATTTCAATAAAACTATTTTTCGGATATAACTCGCGTTTATTATTACATTTTTATATTTAACCCGACGTTTCGGATGCTTTGCAGCAAACGTGTTCGCGGTACGGATGACACCATCATCTCGTCTTACCGTCTTACTCTACACAATAGTATATAATAGAAGCAAAATACAACGTCCAAAATACTTAAGATTAATCTATAACATAACTGATGTCTTATCAAGACAATTCCTATCGAATAATAATTTTCATAAATAGTTCTTCATTATTTATTAAATTTTAATATAATTTATATACTTTATTATATTGTTCTAATATTATAAGGGGAACAGTTTTTTTTGTTTTAACGCGCTAAATAATTTTTTTTTTCTGATTCTGATAGATATGTTCATGAAGTCTATATATATGCTACAGAAGTGTTATACGCAGGTAAAACCGTGGTGCACTGCTAGTTTTATAATAGAATTATTTTAAAGGTTTTATTTGTATTTTGGATAATCTATGTAGTGTCGAAACACCTTACCTTTTGGTCCAAAGTTCTTTTTATATTCATTCTCTCTGGCTTTTTTTGCAGCGACTGCTTCATTGTAGCCGCGTAATTGGAATGTACCCTCTTGATCTACGATTAAAAATCTTTCATTTTTGGATTTTCCCCCTGATCCTGAAATTATAATTCAATTAGCTAACACAATATATGCTAAGCTTACGAAACTTCGCGTTTATCCAACATTTTCAAAAATTCGAAATTTATGACAGATTTTGTTTTGATTTTGAATGTATACTGCAAGTCGCTAAGTGACATTTATCGCCAAAATTATGAAATTTATTTTTTTTTCTTTATTTTTCTGAATACATATACAGCTGGAGATGTTCAATCAGAATTAAAATCGGTTTACCATATTAATGTATAAGAAATTATTTTGCTAATAAATCTTGTTTCTGAACGATGATTTAGATAAAAATGATTTAGAGGAACATTGTGATTGTAAAATGATTTTTATTTATGTATTTAATGATTTTGTGAATTATTTAACAAAATGAATTTAAATTAGTCCAAATGTCCAGTTTTTAAATGGGCTGAATCTTAATTGTAATTTCCTATTAATCAATTAGTATGTTTAATTTTATATGTACAAAAAAGTAAACTTCTAACGTGACTAAAAATATATTGAAAATAAAATTGACTAGTAATTTATGATATTATTGAAAAATCTACCCGTCTACCTATCTACCTACCTACCTACCTACCTACCTACCTGTATATAAGTAATGGCACAATGGCACGGGTCGTTTGGGTGTAGACACCACATACACCTTCCGTTTCTTGGTGCGACCGACCCAATCCGCGAATTGAATAGTATTAGGTACAGTCGCGCTCAACATTACTATACTTACATGAGCGGGGAGGAGAATTAGCACTTCCTCCCATACATACCCACGCTGGAATAAAAAATATTAATATAGTCATCAATACAACATAAGTTTATAAGCGCGAATCTTTACAAATAAAGAGATAAAGATCTACCATCTAACCCTGAACAAATGTAAAATTAAACTTTTCTCTTAGCTAGTTAATCTCTCATACGTGGAAACCGAATTGTTATTGAAATGCAAATTTTGATCACAGACACACACACACACACACACACACACACACACACACGCACGCACGCACGCACGCACGCACGCACGCACGCACGCACGCACGCACGCACGCACGCACGCACACACACAAACACACACACACACACACAAGTTAAATGTACTCCAACATAAACAAATAGTATTGTAATATATTAATGAGGGCGTTCTCACTGCAACACAGTTTTTAACTTTCGCAGGCTTGAGAATGTAATATTTTCTAATATAGTAATTAAGTTTCTGTATAATTTCAATAAATAAATATTCTAAGTACTAGATTAGAAAGAGAAAAAAACTATCTGAAAATCTATTATCTCTTTCTAATATATATTGTTTAAACTACAGCATATGTTTAATTTAATTAAATAATATGTTGCATTTATTGTTATATATATAATGTATAATACAACAATAATACACTTTTAAAAGACTATTGTTTATATAACCTAGCTAGCTATGAACTTATCATAAAAGTATAAAATATTATAAAAAATCATACCTCAGTATTATTAATATAATGAACCTCATCAAATATAACAAACTCCAGGTCCCTGGTGACGTCAGAACCACAATACAACATAGACCTGAGTATCTCAGTGGTCATAACCAGACAGGAGGCTGTAGCGTTGATCTGAAGGTCACCAGTCAGTAAACCAACCTCACCAAACATCTTGTTGAAGTCATTATACTTCTGATTTGATAACGCTTTGATTGGTGATGTATAAATTGCTCTGAAATTAATATATAACTATTGAGTATATAAAAATGTATGTATTTCAACTTTCGTGATCTATGATTATTAAATATAATTATTCGTACTGTACTCATGTTATTATTATTAAAATTTGCTCGATTAATTTCTTAGCTTCGGAATCGCAGTGTCAACTTCGTCACGCCGCGATCCCGCTATGCTCAGAATTCATTACTAAGGACCCCTAGTCGCTTTTAAATTCCTATAGTAATAAAATGAGTACAGCCGGATAAATATGCTTATAAAATGGCAAGTAAAAAGCTTAATTTAACTAAATATCAAATCATCAATCGTGGAATAAAAAAAACAAGCCCGAAATATATGCTGTCAAAATCGTTACGGTTGAAAATATACACATCTCAAGAAAAAAAATAAGTCTAGAATTTAAAGATTGATATTTTAAAATATCAACCATAAAAAAATATACTCCATTTCTATTGTCTATTGCTTCAAAGACAATTACATGCATTATATATATCTTAATAATATTTTATAATAACCCTTTTTTAGTCATTCAACATACAATATATAATATATATAACATACCTAGTACAATTTCTTCTAGACATAGCGATGGCATACTCGGCTACAACAGTTTTGCCGGCGGATGTATGTGCTGCTACAAATACATGATGGCCTTCTTCTAACTTTAATATAGCCTGAAAAAATGCAATTCAATAAATTTTTCAATTATGGTTTCATCGGTGCCACAAAAAGAAAATAATAAAAAAATAACAAAAGACTTAACTTCTTCTAAATTGCTTAAGTCTTTCACAATTCAAAAGTAGAATTCAAGCAAATTTTTTTTAACCTATGTTTATATTCACAAAATAATATAAAAAAAAATAATATACACCTCTAAATTTCTTATGATTCCGACAATTTAAAGGAGATAATACAATTTATTTGTAAATTATGGTGAAATAAGACATTTTTTTAAGAAAAGTTTTGTAAAATTGTTTGCTGGTTTTGTTAGCTTTTTAATATTATTGTTCCATTATTATTATTATTACTTATTATGTGTCTACATTTACATAAATCAAAATATTAGTTACATAACAATTATTATTACCTGTGTGACTATTGTTTTTATTACTTTTTTTTTGACTGTCCAAAACTATGTTATTCTTATTAAATTGTTGACAACATTTTTCGCAAACAGTTTAGTGTCATATACATAATTAATAATAACTAAAATTAAAACACATAAAAATTTGCTCTTTGCATGGGGGAAAATTGGGTGAAATTATTACAATTGTATTTACCTGTTTTTGAAAGATATCCAATTCAAATGGATATAAATGTGCCATATCTTTGATCTTCTCATTGAAATCCGGTACTGGTAGAGACACATCTATAATTTCTGCCCACTGAGTAGAAGTAACACCAACCTTCATAGCATCTGTTACAGAGTCTGTTATATTTAAGATTGGTATTTCTGGAAGATCAACAGGAGGTCTAATTATAGTGGACTCCAGGAAATTATCTTCTATGTCTGATTCTACTTCTTTTCTTTTTATTGGCATAGGCTTTTCTTGTTCCTCATCATCTTTCCAGAGACCTACAATGAAAAAGTATTACTTATAAGTAAAGTAATATTACTTATATTGCACAAAAATTCATTTATTAATTAAGTTAGTATTAATTTTATTTTGATAAGTCAATACACAAACATTAAAATAGATAGAATGAAAGTCAGAAATACATATCCCTATTGTAGATATTTAGTTCTTCCGATGATTTTTCAAAAACAATCATCGAAAGACTTGAACCCCTGACTCATCATGAAAGTCATCCTATTGACATATCTTTACCTCCTGAGTACAAAAAAATTCTTAGAATTGGCCGATTTGTTGATCAAAAGTTATGAAGGGTCAAATTTAGAAGGTTAGGTTAATGAATTACTTGACCGATTTTGTCCAAACTTAGAATTCTTATTTAGTGCGGGTAGTTGATTGACGAAAAACAACAACTTAAGAACGATTTTTCAGCTTTGACGGAGTTGACTGGTTTTAAATTTGACTGGTTTTAAATTTTTTAAATATTTTTTTTACTAATACTAAGAGGAATGTGCAGTGTTTGTATAAACTCTTGAGAGTTTTAGGACACCAAGAAACACTAAACTTTTGTATCTTTAAAATAATAAATAAATAAATGACTTATTCAAGAAAACGAAAATGAACTGCTAAGATCTAAATATACTCTAGTTGTTTTAATTAAATTAAACATTATATAAAATCTAAATTGGAATCTAAATTTACCAACTAAATGAGCATTATTATCAACAACTTCCTCTATATTAATTTCCATCTTGAGATCAATTTCTTGATACTTCTCTTCTAAAGATGTGTCTTTGTTTTGATCAAGTAATGTCATCCCATCTTCTGCAAACAGAACTGCCTCCTTTGCGCCTGGTGGTGTAGTCAGAATATCTGGAAAATTTGTGCAAACCAATATAAAACAAACAGTAGTTGGTAGGTTATATCTACAATATATAAGAACATAACATTCAACAATTAATAAAATTGTATTATTTAAAGTTTAAAATACCTTCTCCTAAGAACTTTCCAGCTTCATCATTTTCAAAATTGATTTCTAAATCACTAGTCCGAGCAGCTTCATCCAGCATTTTTTGCAGTTCCTCTTCAAAGCCCGCTGGTAGAAATGGGTTTTGAGTGGTAGTACCTCTAGTTGCCAGACTGGGAGGCAATGGAGCTCGGGACATGGAAAGGCTGTCTTCATCATCTTGAAGAGGTATATCAATCTCTTCTAGACCTATGATTTCTCCTGTTATAGGGTCTCTAACAACCTTGACGAAAAGAGACATATATTAAGATCTTAGTGGCCATTGTATTTAATAAAATCAATACTTCGATTAGAACAATATTTATTATAACTTATAGATATTTTTTAATAAATAATATATAAAGTTAGTTATTAATTTGCTTACTTCAAGTGTGGTGTCGATTCCTAATTCTTCATCGTCATTTTTAAATAGTGAATCAATATCTGGAGTTCTGTGCCAATGTGTCTGTGATCTCTCCCATTTGTGTATTGAAAGTTTCTCTGGTTTTAATAAATAATCTTTTATACTTTCTCCTAAATCTTCAAAAATAGGAGGCGGCTGAAACATACTGAATGTAATTTTGTGAATTCTTTAAAAAAATCTTTATATTTATCTTACCTTTAGATCTGAAAATATATTATCGTCTAATTTGTTAGACATATTTTAGTTCAATTTTTATAAGTATAGGAAAACTTGTAAATAGCCCCCTTTTTACCTTATGTTATTTTAAAACATCGTTTGTTTTTTCACAAATTATTAGTATTCATTATGACATTGACATATGACAATTAATATTTTTAACGATATTTTTAGTCTTTAGGCAAAGAAATTGTACTTTTTGTGTATCTACTTTTACATAATTTTTCGTAGTTTACCAATACGGGAATATGGGTATATCGGCTGCAAAAAACAAACGGCTTATAATTTTACTAATTTTTTAATTCATTTACTAAAGTTAGTAAGTTGTAGAACATTTTTGTATTGTAAGAGGAGACAAGTGTTTTTATAAAAACACAAGATTGATTAAGGCGGCTTAACAAAACTAAAGGGTGGGGTGTTAACACTTTTATATAATTAGAAGGAGGCTAAAATCAGTCACGTGGTCTACGGAACACTTTTATAAATATTTTTCTCATATAGTAGATAAAATATAACTACAACAAAACTCTTGAAAAAAAAACTTTACGCTTCAGTTTGACTTTTTTTAACGTTTTAATGTAGTGTTAATAGAATGATATTTTTGTCCGTAAATAGCTAAATTTCCAATACAAATACAATGAGATAACATTTTTTATGAGAAAAAAGAGGTACTTATACATTTTGCGACATTGCTTACTCAACATGTCGGGGCTTTTGTAAACAATAGAGCTTTACAATAAGCAAAGATACATGACTTTCACTTAATATTTTTTGTCATTTCTTGTTATATTTATGTTAATCAATGTCTGTCAAAATAGTTTAGTCATTAATTTAGAATTCTTGCTAACGATAATATAATTACATACAAAGCTTAAAATAAAAAATAAGTACATTAAGAAATGAAACTCAAATGAAATCTGGGTCACGTGTCTTTTATGTAACATTTTCTACATAATAAAATTAAAAAGAATTTAAATATTAATGAATTATTATGCAACAAATGTCGTCGTTAGTCATATATCAAAATTACATAAAACTGGGAAAGTATAATAGAATTCCTTAGATTTTTCTGTAGGTTATTCAGATAACCTACTACCTACCTACCTACCTACCTAATATCTACCTAACTATTTTTTTGGCTCAGGCCAAAAAATAGTTTACTTTAATGAAATTTTCTTTATGAAACTTACTGGTGGCTTATTTTGTCACGTTCTTCATCACTGTTGTGATAACATTATAGTTTATGATATTCAAGGTCTAATTAAGTAAAATCACTTAATTTTTTATTCTTAAAAAATCTATCTCTCTAATCTCTATAAGAGTTTCGAGCGTTAAAACTCTTATCTAATCTTGAATGAATGAGTATACCTGAATGGAAAGGATCAAGAAATTTTTTCTCACTATCTCCTTAGTCTCACTGTCCTGCATCTTGTTTTTATTACATTAGCTTGTGAGAGTCTGCTACCAACCACGACTGCCAGTCGCGTGACGTGACGAGCCGAATACGCCGGCCCATCACATTTGTAATAGAAGGGTATCGCCTTTCTTCTCGAGACTTTATGCAGATACCTGCCGAAGCAACCGTGCACCTAGAGTATCTTTACGTTGGAGTCCCGTGATGTCGTCTATCCACCGTTCTAGATGAATACGTACGGCCCAATCACTGAACAAACCGGCTGCCGAATACTCTAACTAGTGCCTCCACCGCTGGATCAGGACTCAATGTGCTCTAGCTGATCTTAGCTGTCTATGGCGTTTCGCCTCTGACCAGATTCTAATACATTGCGTAAGAATCTCCGCCTGTAGATTTCATGGCTAACCAACACTGGTCCTCTACGGTTGTCGCAAGAGGACCTTTGAACCGCGGGTGAGAGCTGCAGATTACATGGGGGATGTGATAACGAAAAGTAAAAAATTAAATCGACTTAAACGACTAAATAAATATATCATCGGATAATTTCATAACTGCTTTTTAGTATATTTACAGATATACACATACAATGAAAAATAATATACGGACCTTACTAAAATCTTAGATTACCACACAGTTTATAAAACGTTGCTGCCAATCTAATAAAATATTTAATAAATACTGTAATAGACTCATTAACAACTTGATATTACATGTTCCTTCATAAAATTGCAATCAATAACTAAAAGTTAATTAAAATAAGGTTATTTTATTATTTTTAAGCTGTTTGCCATTGACCTTGTACAAATTAACTTTATACCTATACTCAGTCAGTTCGTAATAATTATTTTGTAATGATCTTTTCGTATGTTTGTTTCTTAGAGAACAGTAAGCTCCACATATATTACACGCTCTTTAACTGTCTATAGTATAGTACAGTACAGTACAGAATGTAGATGACGAAATACGAGACACTTCAGGGATTTTATATTGTTTCTCATAATTATCCATCATGAGAGTCCAATCAGGAGCCTCTTCTAACTTAGAGTGAGTTTTTGTTTTATTTTTTAGATGAGTCTTTTGTTACAAACTCTATAGATCCTTTGGTGGTTGTTATACCCTTTTGTATATATAAACCCTTCATAATAAAGGACTAATCACATTCCGCATAATTTCTAATACTGTATCGATACAAGTATTGACATTTATGCAATAGTACCCTATGTGCAATATGATGACATTTATGCGATAGTACAACAACTGTTTATGGAATTGAAGTCGTGACTCGAGCTCTGATGTATTTTTATATATCATGAGATTTTGCCAATGATATGTCATTTGGTTATTCTTAGGTGTTTATAGAGTTCGGATGATTTGTCAAAATTATTTTGATCTCTAAATAAAGTTAACGAGTTCGCTGAACGCGATAACCCAGGTAACCCAGGTCGCACCTTCAACGTATATGACGGTTGCATCTAACATTAAAAGAAAGGGTTATATTAAAATAAATAAGAATGACTGGTTTAGAAGTGACCTTACATAACTGTAATATATCAAAACTTTTTAATAATCTTCTAATCATTAACAGTTATCTACTATTACATCTAGCGATGGAGTGCCTATGTAATCTATTTGGTTTAATTCGGTGGAGCTGCTTTAGTAATTGTAGCAATACTTTGACGTCGTGAACCGTAAGATATACAGTTTCATTTACTGGGTATTATCTTTAGTCAATTAGTCAACAGAAATTATCTATTTAATTCAAAAATACCTGACATTGTTTTGAATTTTGTGTTACAATCGCGAAATTTTTCTGCAAATGCGTGTATAGATTTTGTGTATTTATTATTTAAACAGATGACTCCACTTTTTCTCACGACTTGTTAATTTATCTATTAATATGATACTATATTAAATGTGATTAGAGAAATAAACCTATGTTGTAACTTAGAGGTTTAGAATGGATTGGATGTTATATAAAAAATGAGGCAAATATATCGTAAACTACAGTATTTTATCTTTCTATCTATATATATATATAGTAGTTAAGTTATACCACCTTAGCGCGAACATCATCAGCTCATGTAGTACCGTTCCAAATGCGTTCTTTAAGTCTATCAAATTTCTATCTCGCTAATTCTGGCATCTTTAGGGCTTTTCGATATTAATGTCAGTTCAGGCGTTCAGAAATTCGAAACACTGCTTTCTGGTAATGTGGAAATATCTTTTATTGATCAATTACGTTATTTTAGTTTGTAAAAAAGAGAAAAAGATCTTAGAAATTGTGTTTGTTAAAGTGGTCTAGTGTCCTTAGAATTAGTTACGTAATATTTATTTTGGAATGAGCCATAAGCTATAACCGCACCAAATTTAATAAAAATATGTTAAAATTAGTCTAGTTTTTTTTTATTGCTATAAGTGATGAGAATTCTATACACAAGCAAAATATTTTTAAACACGTAACAATATATAGCAATATCATAGTAACATTTTTATTAAATAAGTAAACTACATTTGTTTAAAATTTAAATAAAAGTCAAGGTGATTCTTTGACTTTCCGACAAAATTTTTTCATAAAATCAATTAATTTAAAAAATATGAGTAATTTATTCAAACTCATAAAGTTTCGATTCAAAGCTTCCCAATAAGGAAAGAAAAAAAAATATCTTAATTGGATTTAAATCTCCCGCTGATACCCATTTGACCTTAGAAATAAGATAGCGCTGACGAAATCCTCTTATTAGAGTCTTTATCTCGTTTCTTAACAGGTACGAATTAGAAAAGATTAAATACAGACAGATGACATTTTAATTATATTTTTAGTTTTACCTGTGATTTTGTAACATTGTCTTTATTAAAGCTAAATAATATATTTATTAATACACGCAATTTTTTGTACATATTATTTATAATAACGAAGTACAAGAAAAGTTAAATAATCTACAATAACACACAAAATATATTAACAGCCATTTCATCTGCCCTCAAACTAAAATCATAAATATATATTCAATATTACCTAAAATATATACAAATTTCATGCTCCTTGTGTTCGTGTATGTGTGCCTGTGATAGTTTTTGGCAGTGAAAGGCATCCTAAATGTTAATTTCAGAGTCTAAAATCATACCAAATTTCATCAGAACCTGTTTGTTGCTGATTCTTTTATTACCATTTTTTTATTTTAATAACTTTCCTTAAAATATAGGTATGTAAAAAATGCTAAAATGGTTTAGTACGTTTTATATTATGACATGATCAAGGAAAATAATGATTAATTTTTATATGTAGAGTCATTTTTACATATATATAGTTATTATTAAAAATTAATATTGGTATTGTATCTTAGATAATTAATTAACTCCATTTCTAATAATACATATTAAAGGTTAGGTTAGGTTTTAATAATAAATACTGAAGTCGTCCTAACTTATTGAGCAGTGACAAAAGGATCACCAGAGCTTTGATGATATTGTTATTCGAATTAATTTCATTGTAATTATATTATTTACCCAAAACAGATTTCGTATTTATCTGTATAAATTAGAGATCTCCATCAATAGGCAATAATGCGTTTTTGCGTGATCTTTCCACAAACAATCAAATGAATTTAAATAATTGATTATGAGAAACTTAAAAATATATAAATATTTTAGTTACAAAATATTATATTATGGAGTAAATATTCATTTAAATATAAGGACGAGAAGTTTTTCTTTTTTGGAGAACAGTAATAAATTGTTATTAAGCCTTGAAGGCGAAGGTTGTCAGGTCCATCTTTCAGCCCCACTAAACAGAGCGAACTTCATTCGAGGTTCGATCACTCGCCGCGCGCGTGTATTAGACAACATACCGAAATAAGGATTCGATTTGTTTAAACAAAATGGTTTTTATTAATTATACACGGACTTGTTGGTTGTTTAGTTTTATTATATTTGGCTCTGTACATGCCCTTTCGCTGGTGAGTTTTTTAAATTGTTTTTTTAACGTTAAATTTACTTTTATTTTGATGCTGGTTAAGTTGTTAAGTTGTTTTTAACGAGAAAAGTTGTGTTGTGTTTTAATGACAAAAAAAATGTAAGATTATCCGCATTGGGCACTATTTTAAAAGTTTTGTATATACTACAACCACACAAAATTTAATTAAATTAGTTATAGCTTATAATTATACTTATATTATAAAATGTAATTTTTCTTTAAAAACGCTAACCTTTGAATACATATAATGGATAAAAAAAATCTTTCTGATTATTTTAGACAAGTTTGTGAGGAAGGTATAGGCTATATGCTTTACTACTTCTGCTGGTGTTGCTGCTAATATCCTAATAGTCCAAGAAAAAATAATGACAGATAGTATAAAATTATTTTCAATGATAAAGTTGATATAATAAATATGTAATTAAATATTGTTTATAATTACAATGATTCACGCGAAGGTTTCTTCACTAATAATTGGATATGTTCTTTCAATTTCCTGTTTCAAAATAATCGATGATAATTTCGGTTTTCTAACTGTTAGGTATACCTAATAATTATATATAATTTATTATGGAATCATAATTCTATGATAAAATAATTTATACCTAAGGTTTTTTATTATTTTTATAATATTGTTGATTTAATTAAATATAAATGTATCAATCAAGTATTTATGATTTATTTTTTATTTTAGTAGCTTTTTAATTTTTTTTTTAAACATTTTTTTTTATTTCATTAAAAGTATTTTAAGGATATAACTCGCGTTTATTATTTATTATTTTTTTTATTTCGATTTTATTTAATGTTTTATGTTATATTAGTTATATTATATGTTATATTTTGCTTAAAATAATAATTGACAAAATTAAAAACATATTTATATATTATTTTTAACAAATGTTTTATATATATAGAGGTAATATGTTTATCTGTTACCTTTTAAATCTTTTTTTCTTTTTAAATACATTATGGAAAGCAGACAAGTCAATGCGGGAAGTATTTCGCAACCATTCACATAATGTCTCTCCATGTTTGATATTGCTGTATAATATAACGAATTAATATATAATATAACGAAATATATGTATATTTTACATATTGTTCAAATATATAAAGAGTAATTTGTACGAAGGCACTGCTTTTGTCTTCTTACATCTCTTCCAGCAGAACTGTGAAAAGAGAGTTGATATGAGAGGCAGAATATGTTGTCAGCAAACTTAAAAATAATAATATTATATTATTATTACAAATAATTTTATTGTCATAGCTAATAAATTAAATATATTTTTTGCATTAGAGAATCATAAATATACTGAAATATTGTAGTTTTTAGTGACGTAAGATGCAGGTAGAGATAGATGTTTAAAGTTTGAACTAGGATAAAAATTATATTTTAATTTTGCATTTGTTTGTACGATACTAGCATTTACTCGCGGTTCTACCCGCAGACGAATGATTTTACTTATTAACCTTTCTCAAGTACCTGTCTATCATAATCAGAACGAACTTCTCAAAAATCCAGTCAATAGTAATCCATCAAGTAGATTATACAGTTTAGAAAATTAGTGCGTTCAACCAAACAAACAAATTTTTTTATTTATTTATAACTTTTCTACTTTGAATCTGTGATCACTTGTGTACGTCAATTTGAAAAGTCAGGAGGGCCCATATTGATACCATACTTATCGAAATAAGTCCTTCTGGACACTCTCCAACTTAAGAGTTAAGGCTACGAGGGTTCCAAACGCGCCCTGGTCTGAGAACCACACAACGAACTCAGACTGGTATTTTTTTTATTGTGATCACTGTTTCACAAACGTCAAAACATTGATTTTTTTTTAAACGAACAACTAAAGCCATCGCAATTAATTCAATGAATTATAATATAAGTGCAGATTTAAAATATGGCATTTTGCTTGTTTGTTACTCTCATAAATTTATAAAAAATCTATTTATTATATTAACATGTTCAGCTTCAGTGATATTAAGTTGGGGAAAGAGTATCGTATTTTACTTTGAAAATTCAAGGAAAAATGTATCCTGATCTATAATAAGTATATACGTGATCGTAAGTGGGTTTTTAAGTTACAATATACTACCAGCATTCTCTGTAGTTATTACTAAGTATATATTTATTATGTTCATAAAACAATAATTATTTTGATTGATATTGTGAAGAATACACGATCATTAAACATATGTTATTCATTAATAATTATCACGATTGTACAATTTGTATCTTTATTTATAAAATAAATTTAATGAAATATTTATTGGATGTTGATGTTATAAATAAAATGCTAAGTATTTTTCTTAATAAAGGAAAAGATAAAATCAATTTAATTTTAAAGTTAATTTGATGTTATAAAAAACTTTTTTGAATGTATCTTTAGTGTTTGGTCCTAAAAAAACAAGATATCACGTACTGACATTGAAATTTAACTTATAATGACATTGACGTTTCCGTTTCTTTTTTTTATTTTTGGAATCTTTGATTAGAAAAAGGAATAAATTATTCCTTTGGTTAACTAATAAAAATTGAGAACTTGTATTTTAATAATAATAAGTTTATGTATTCGGAAATTACGGATTATATTTATTAGGTTATATCTTTTTTATCATCTGAATATTTGGAAATACTTATCATATTTTAAAGATCCGTTAGAATTCTATCTAAATATTTAGTGTTTATTGCTTCTTTCTTATAAAGTGGCAAATTCAATAGTGTATTTTAAGCTAACATTTAAGGATTTTTGTTAAAAAAATTTTGTGATCTATGATTACTATTATAAATAATTATCCGGCTATACTCACGTAAATACTATAGGAACTTGACTAATTACTTTAGAACCTATTCGGGAACTGTTCACGCCGCGATTACGCCATGCTCAAAGCTCATGAATAAGGACCCCAACGGATTCATGTAGTCGAGAAAATAAGATAGTATTTACGTGAGCATAGCCAGATAATTATACATAATAGTAACAATTCTACATGTTACTCGCCAAAAGCGCAAACCATATACAGTACGTATAATACTCATCGCTGCACTTTGTAAGATAAGTACAAAACCAGTTTGAGGCTAACCTTAAACTTGAAATTCATTAAGGGTATGCTTATATTTCGAGAAACCAGTCAATCGAATTTGTATAAGGACATGTTTTTTTGTAAGACAGAACCGAATATTCTTAAATCAATTGCATTTTTTTATGCTATGCTAGCTATTACTCTCGATTCTACTCGTTGATAAACAAGTTCAGATCAGCTTGTAATCGCCATATTTATGATAGCTTAAATTTATATAAATATATGCTACTAGGGCGTTTACTAGTTTAAAATAAAAACTTTTACTTTGCTCATATACAATTGTCACTTTAAATAAGAAATATAATTTTTTGTTTAAAATGGATTCATTACAAACACTAGTTGAACAAATTTCGATAACATTGAAGTGGGCCAGCAATTATATATATGACAACAAACAAACAAATATCTAAACGTTTTATAAAGTATATCTTATTCATATTATACCTGCACTATTGTGGGACTAAAAGGTCAGGAGTTAATTAATTTTTTAATTGATTTCAATCATAAAAACTATAAGTAATGATAATAAATTTGCTTATTCATTAATAAATGATGACGTATTTATTTTTAATGAAATACATCTCCAAGAACAATGAATTAAAAAAACTATAATAAATAAATAAATAAGGTATAAATGTCACTAAGAATAAGAATAAAGTAATATTACAACAATGATACTTTTTTTTACCATAACAACTATAAAACAATATTAGATTACTTAAATTCTTTTTTGAGTTGTTACTAATTAATTGCACTAAAAACTACTTCTAAAAACCCAAAGATATCTAAATTTTTTTTTTGTATGTAAACTGTCGTAATCCATGATTACTATTAAATACAATTATCTGGCTGTACTCACATTATTACTATCGAAATTTGTCCCATTAGTTCCGAACCCATTAGGACCTATTCGCCATGCTCAGAGTTTATGTATAAGGATGCCGAATGAGTTCCAACTAATCGGACAAATTCCGATAGCCTAGATACAGCCGTATAATTATATTTAATAATTATTGTAATATTACAAAACTTTTAAGTTACGATAGTTTTGAGAGTTCATGGTTCATGTCTCTTAAGTAAATTAAAACTGTATACGATATCGTAAATAATGTAATGTAATATACTCCGTTGATTGTGTTACTCGTATGACCATCACAAAACTGCAATGGAAAATGGTGTCATGGCAAAATATTATGCGTGCATCGCTGATTTTAATATTTGTGTTGTGGGATGACTAGTTTTTTTTGTGTCATGTGAATCTCGAGTCCTTGACTAAAATACAATTTAGACTCCATTTTGTTTTCTAATCGAATGATATAATTTGTAGTATGATTTGCTAATAGTAAAGTTAATGTTGTGATCAACATAGACGATTGGTGTAGTGATTTTTGGTTTGTGGTTCTAAGCCTAAGAACGTGAGTTCGATTCCCGGGACAGTTGTTTGTGTGATCCACAGATTAGTGTTTTGAGTCTAGAAACCCTCGACAAAATAGAAATTATTTGTCTAGTGCTCGAGTGCTTCTTTTTTTTATAAATATTATATTGGCTGATATATCACCCCTTATTACTTCTTATTATGTCATATTACCTCTAGCAACAGCTAATAAAACATGGACTAACTGATTGAAAAATACTATCTACATATAATATAAAATAAAGTTCACCATTCCTGTCTATCTGTATGTTTGAACGCATTAAAATTAAAACTACTAGACGTATTTTTAAACGGTTTTCTCCAATAGATAGTGTGATTCCTGATAAAGGTTTAGATATATAATTCATTTTGGATTTATGTAAATTGAGTGAAATATAACGATTAAATACAGTAAATTGAGAATATTCTAAATTAAAATAACTATTTTTTTATATTAACAAAAATTCAAGCGAATCTGCGGGCAGAAGTAAGTTTAATAATAATAAAAAACAAATAGATTTAAATGTGAGTTTTTTCGGTGTCTTTAAATATGTGTGTGTAAAATTTTATCTAAAGTTCAAGCTAGTATTTGTCAAATCTACTGTTAGTTTTATATACAAATATCATATGCCATAAAAAATAGAATTATGTTTAAAAATTTGATATTTAGAAAAAAAAAGAACATATTTTAAGACTTATATGACAACAGATCTTTAATTATGTATATGAATAGCTATTAGAAACATGCTAGAAACCCGTTAAAAATAAAATAAATCCTAAAATATACTGTTATTAAAACTTTAAAGATATTTTATTTTAGACAACACAAGCACTATATGGAGTTATGCTAATTTAATTATCATTTATATAATGCGTTACGAAATTAATTTACATAGTTCAATATATTATTAACAAAAGTGGAGATGTTGCGAAAACCTACTATCACTTAATAGTCGTAAATCTAGTTCCGTTAAAAACAATTTCAAACTTGTATCTTAAAATAATCGCTGAAATTTGTTAGACAAAAATTTAAAATACCGTAGCTTATAAATTAAAAATTTGATAATAATTCGTTATATATAATTGAAGTTGCCTAAGAAACAAATTATTAATTACTATTATATATAATTATCCGGCTTTACTCAATCCTATCTAAATTTATTCGACTAGTTCCGAGGCATTTATATGTGTACAGCAGTATAAAATATATTACTATCACTATCACCACCACCACCACCACCACCACCACCACCATCACCAGCACCATCACAATCACCAGCATCATCACAATCACCATCACCATCATCACTATAATAATCCGGCTATAGTTAGTCAGGTATAGTTAGTTGGTAAAAAAATATAATTTATATAGGCATTTAATTTCAGTCGTTATATTCATTGTTTTGAAGTTATTGCTCTTCGTTTAATATACAGATAGTCGTTCTTATTAATGGCGCTAGTGATCTCATTTACGATTATTCGGTGGTTGATTTAAATATTGTAGTTTATGTAAATTATATAAGATATAAAAATAGACTTGCTTTTTTTAATAGGGTCTTAATTTATTGAAGAATTAAATTATTAGAGTCTCATTTTGCAGCTATAGGTTTGTTTTATCTTGGATCTTTTAGAGCAGACAGAGAAAATGAATATTCCTGCGAAAGCGAATAGACAGCCACTTGAGTTTTTCGCGAACAGTGAGTCGTGATCATATTTGTGCAAACCAATATATATTATAAATTTAAAACATTAATTTTGAAGGCTTTAAGTTTATTTAATTGCTCTTGAAATATATCAAGATCGCAAGAGTCAGCGTAGTCAAGAATAGATAAGATAAGAGTTTGAGCAAAAACGACTTTTGTAGATATTGGAAGAAAATTATGTAACCTTCTTAAAGAAGCAGCAGAGGCTTTCCGCTCACTTCAAAAATTTGTGGATTTCAGGAAAGAATTTGGTCAAAAAGGACACCTAGATTTTTTATTGAATCGCTAAAAGTATCTGAATATGGGAATGGCAATAAATTTGGAGACCGTCAGCGTGAATATGGTAGAGAGAAGGGAAGTGATTGCTAATAGAGTTAATCAATATAGTAAAAAGAAGGGGAGACAACACGCCATCTTGAGACTCCAGACATGGTCTGTGACCAGAATATGAGTCATCCGCTCTTACTCTGTGTCTTCGTCCAAGTATAAATGAAACCATTCAATCATCTCAGGAGATATGTTAAGATAACCTAAAATAGCTAAAAGTATATCAAAGTCTAAAAGCTAAAAGCGTTACTAAAGTCTAGTAATGTCAACACTGTAACCTGACGACGTTCCATCCCATCTGATGTCATCCGTGATTTTTTACCAATGCAGTAGTCGTACTACGACCAGGACGGAAAGCCGATTGTAAAGGATTTAGGAGATATGTTTGGACAGGAACTTAACTGTTAATGAACAAAACGCTCAATGATCTTAGACAAAAAGGGAAGGATTGATAGAGGACGATAATAATCAAAGGGAGATTGCAGATTATTTTTTTTAGGTAGTGAAATAATCTGGGCAGCTTTCCAGATGGAGGAAAAGGTATTGCTATCTATGGAGTAATTGATGATGCGAGTTATCATAAGAGTTATGATGTCTATGATAGGAATTATAATTTTACGACTATTGCAATCGGAACCCCTAGAGTCAGAGGTAATTGCTAGAATATTCTTCTTAACACCACATTCAGTGAATTTCTTGAGATAAAATAAAAGAATATCGGGAGAGAACGTCGTTGAAAGTTGACTAATAGTAAGAGCCTCTAATGTATCGGATAAAGAAAATTGTTGGTTAAGTGATTTTAAATCCATTCTTCTATATTTTGATGAGAATTCCATCGCGACTTTTTTCTAACCCCGAGGTTTCGATAAAATTTCTAGATAAGCTCGGGATTTTAGGTTTGTAGGCAGTTAATGAAAATCAAATAACAATTCAATTTTATTTTTTTTATTGACCAAGAAAATGTATAAAATAATATACTGAGTTCACACCATTTTTAATATTCAAGATATAACAATACCCAGATAACGTAACAATAATATGAATGGGCGTTAATATAGGTATATACTCAAAGCTTACAAAATATTTTCTCTTAGAAACCAATTTACGATAATGTGTAGTTAAAAACATGTTAAATCACTTACGCTTTCAGAGATAACGCAGTTTAACTGCGTCAGAACATAATTTGAACTTGAACAAAGAAAAAAATCTTTCTTACTTTAATTAATAAGGGACTATGCATATTATTTTTATAAAGATAAATAGTTGTAAATGAAAAACCTAACCACGTCTGAAATATTAAACAGTTCATAGGTACGTAACCCTCATAAAATGTAAATACAAACCTTATCTCGTAATTTTGCAAAATATTTATTTATATCTTTTCCACTTTGCATCAATATCAATGATCACTTGTTCATGTTATTGAAATCTATATCTCTTACTCAGTCATATTGTAATTTTACTAATTAGAGTATCATGTACTTTGGACAAATTACAAAAATCTCAAGAGAATCTTGTTTTTTTTATTCTTGTCAGGCCTCAAAAGTGCAGCAATAACTCAACTCCAGGACCAGGAGAATTATGAAAGTCACAGCCGAAGAATGCAAAAAAAACCAAGATTACTTTTAATTATATTTAATTAAATTATTACAATATATTAATTATTACTAGGAGTTGACAATTGTTCGAAGAATGAACGAAAAGTGATTTACTTAATTATTTAATTACGAAAGAAACATCGGTCACGTCCGGTGTTCGGTGGTGGTGGTGGTATGCAGCGTAGGCAATACGCCCGGGGTCAATCGATGGCACTGGATGTATTGCAACAGCCTGCTGCGTCAGCGATCTGCTTCGTGTCCGTTGGTAACTACGTATGACCCCAATAATGATGAAATACCTAGCTAGCAGTTACTAAGCTAGGTGCGAGTGTAACTCCTCCCCCCGAAGATCAGCGACTAATCGAGAACATTGTTTGAGATGGTCGCTGAGATCTTTCCATGGTCTACTTTTATGTGCCTGGGACTGGTGATCTTTGGAGTTGGGGCGGCATACATTATTTCAGACATTTCAATCTTAGTTTCTTCGGCTAGATTTGATTCGCTGGTACCTCCGGCTCGTAGCTTCCTGTACATTAGTGCACTAAGTATGATTGCACTTGCGCCTAGTAATAGACTATAGACAGGGATCGTTGTGTGGTACATAGATTGGTCAATATCTCGTCTAAGATGGATAGGTTGTTCAATTGATATCTTGGTATGTAGGTTATGCAGATTTTCTAAATTGGCTGAGTTCAGAATGATAGATGTGCGGTTACTGCGTCTAAATTCGCTATAGTGTGGCATTTCCATAATTCTCACTACACGTCCTTTTATGCGGTTATCTGAATTAAAAATTGACAGTTCAGATGTCCTTAATCCACAGTTGGTTGGTATCACAGCTAAATAACTGCCCTGGAGAGTTTGATATCGTTCTTGTCTACAGGTTATCTTGATTTTCGTCGGGACGGGAAAGTTAATTGTGTAATGCATGTCGTCGAGTTCTTCAATGGCTGTATTTTTAAAAACGACTGGAGTTACGTTACAGAAGCTGCTTATTTCCTGCTGGGTGATAAGCAGTTGCACGCAGTCAGGTCTACCCTGGATGCTGTAATATGGCTTAGACTCACAGAGAAACCATGAATTTATCTTTGGACATTCAGTCTCCATGTATCTAGAGTCATTTCCAGAGATTGCTATATAGGGTGAGGTAGGTATTAGGACTTCGTTATGTTTATTGGGAACTATAGATAGTTTATAAAGGTTATATTTGTTCGGATTGGCAATGGGAACTTTGATAACTATGACGATTTGTTTCTCTACGTAAAAGTATCCTAATTTGATTACCTCAAAAAAATTTCTATAATCTAAATCTAAGACTTCATCTTTTAAATATAAAGTCTTCATCTTAAATAATATATTTTTTACTTCATCTAAATTAACTATAGTATAGGATGTGCTCGATGCACGAATAAAAGCTAAATTATTTTCTAATTTTCTAAGCTCGTTAGCCAAATTTTCAATATTATCTGCTAAGATTAAAAGATACTGGGTTAAATGAGCGTATTTAACTAAGTATATTTCCCTATTGCTATTACTTTCCATAACTAAATTGACCATTCTATAAATCCTACTCTGATTAAACATTAATCTATCTAAAATTTTAGTACTTTCAGTGGTCCATTCTTTATTTAAAGTTACATGATTATTCAACTCGTTTTCTAATATTTGTTCGTTATTCTGAAGGTTCTTTATGGCATTATCGTACTTAATGGCATCAGAATAATCTAGATTGCCAGAAATGGTTTTAATCACGGAGCCAAGTCCATTAATTAGACCTCTTTTATAACGTTTTGGTTCTAGCATCCGTAACTGATCAGAAATTTCACTAAGTTTTGTGGTAAGGTGTTTTAAATGGGGGTCAAAATATGATAAAGTTTTATTATTTAATAGGGGCCAAAAGTCTAAAATTTGTTGTTTAACTAACTTAACTCGGAGATGAATGACATTTAGGTCGATAAAATTTAGGAAAGAGTGATAATGGGAAATTAACTTAGATGGTCCTAATTTAAAGGGAAGTAATCCGGGTCCATTAGCTAGTGAGTCAATTGTCACGTCTTGTCCTAACGTCCAGTGAAGTAACAGCGTCAGCAGTATTGTCCTGTAACAATGTAGGGTCTTTAGGGCTGCGCTTCAGGCGTGATTTGGCTATAGGTCCACGTTTCTTTTTAGTATATATGTGGATGGGCAAATCAGCCAGAACCGTATCCTGAGTGTATCGTGGGGCTAGTTTCTGTCGGGTAGCCATAGGATTGCGCACGAATACTTGTTGGTCGGGAGTATAATCTTTCTCGGGTTCTCTATTTTTGTTCCTATTTTCCGTCAGTTGAGTTCGGTCGTGTAAGGCAGTCTCGTTAATTAGTTCGTAAACGTAGTTCATTCGTGTCTTATGGTCTTGGGAGTATTGTTGTAAGAGGTGTTGAGTCATGTCAATATCTAACGGGTCTCGTGGATCAAAATGTCCTGTTATAATATCTAGGGGTCTGCATTTAGTAAAACTATGGATTGTACTATTGTACGCTAATAACGCATAAGGCATCAGATTAACGACGGGTTCACTACGTTTTTCTAATTTTAGGATCCTAAGATGTTCTAAAATTGTTGAATGGAACCGTTCTATCATACCATTATCGTTTGGGGTGTACGCAAGAATTTTGTGATGTTGGATTTTATGGATTCTAGTAAATTCTGAGAATATTTGATTTGTAAATTCAGGACCTTGGTCTGTTACTATCGTGAGCGGCATGCCATGATGAGTACTAAATGTTAATAGCGATTGTACTACACTTAACGCTGTGCTATCCTTAAGATGATACGCTTGAGCGTATTTAGAAAATGCATCTATTATAGTTAAATATTTCTCATTTTGGATAGTAAAGAGATCAAGGTGGACTATTTGAAATGGCTTTGAAGGAGGTGGCACAACAGAAAATCTTTGTTTTATAGGATTGCGGTCGTACTTAGCTTGACCACAAATGCTGCATTCATTAATGTATTTGGCGATTGATTCTTTTTGTTTAGGCCAATAATACTTAGAAGAAAGGGCTAGATAACATTCAGTAATACCACGGTGGTTGGTTTTACCCTCGTGATATTTTTGTATGATTTCTTGTTGCCGTAAATACTCTTTTACGTTTTCTAGTTCGGTTTTTGTTAGAACTAGATTCATGGCAGAGCTCTTGAACTTTTCCTGAATAATTGGGATGATTTTATACATGGCTAGCGCGGGATGTATTATAATTCCGGTTTTAACTTTGGGCTTCACAAATTCTTTAATTGCATTTATGACATCGTTTTCGAGGTTGGATTCGGATAGTTGGATAATAGTTCTAGTGTGAGTCTCAAAGGGCTTGGTTGTAGTCGGTCGTTTCTTTATGTCACCTACTAATACAAAACAGATTTGACGGTAAAATTTATTAAGAGGATCGTCAGTTATTGGGATTTCTAGAATAGGGTTTTCAACACTTGTATGAGCGGTCACAGTAGATGAATCTGTTAGAGATGGAGGTCGCTCAGATGCATTTACTACAATGGAACTAGTATCTTCGTTATTGATTTCTACACGAGATAAAGCATCGGCGTTGGTGTTATTTTTGCCTTGCTTGTACACTACAGTGAAATTATATTCGCTTAATTTAAGCTTCCAACGTGTAAGCCTGGAACCAGGTTCTTTTAGGCTCATTACCCATTGCAAAGGCTTATGGTCGGTAACAATTAGGAATTTTCTGCCAAAAAGGTAGGGTCGAAAATACTTAGTCGCCCAAACTATAGCCAATAGTTCCTTTTCTATTGTGCTGTAGTTAATTTCATTTGAATTTAAAGTTCGCGATGCATAAGCTATGGGTTTATCTGTTCCTACTGAACCCTGTGAAAGGATAGCTCCTATGGCGAAATTGGATGCATCTGTGGTAAGGACGAAGTCTTTCGTAAAGTCAGGATATTGTAGGATAGGATCATTAGTTAGTAAGGTTTTACATTTTTCAAAACAGTCAATATAGTCAATGTCATGTATTCTTATCTTGGATCCTTTCTTCAAACATTGTGTCATTGGTTTCGTAATACGAGCAAAGTCTGGTATGAACTTCCTATAGTATCCTAATAATCCAAGGAAACGCTTGATTTCGGTAGCGGTCTTGGGGATAGGAAATTTTTGAATAGCTTTAATCTTATCCGGGTTTGGTTTAATACCATCCTTACTAATAATGTGACCTAAGTACGACGTTTCTAATTTAAGAAATTCGGACTTATCCATTTGAATCTTGAAGTTACTTTCTCGTAATTTTTTAAAAACTTTTTCAAGGTTAACCATATGCTCTTGTAAGGAGACACTGAATACTATGATATCATCTAAATATACCAGACATATAGAGTTTTGAAGATCTCTTAGAACATTATCCATGACTCGTTGAAAGGTCGATGGAGAATTTTTTAATCCCATGGGCATTCTCAAAAATTCGAAGTGCCCATGCTCAACGTTAAAAGCCGTTTTGTGAACGTCTTCTGGATTCATTTCAACTTGATAGAATCCGCTAGCAAGGTCAAGGGTCGTAAAATAATGACAATTACCTAATTTGTCTAATACGTCATTGATATTAGGGATAGGGTATTTATCATCAATAGTCTTTTCATTTACTTTCCTAAAGTCGATTACAATGCGCCATTTGACTTTTCCAGACGCATCAGCCTTCTTGGGGACTACCCAGATAGGGGAGCTCCATGCTGATTGAGATGGACGAATGATACCCTGTTCTAACATCTTTGAAATTTGATCTTGAACTTCCTGTCTGTGAACGAACGGGTATCTATAGCTTTTGGTATAGACAGGCAATTCATCGGTGGTACGAATGCTATGTTTGATTGTATTGGTGAAAGTTAGAGGTTCACCTTCGATGTGGAAGACATCAGCGTATTGAGCACATAAGGATTCTAAATTAGCGCGCTCTTCAGGATTCAAATGGTCCGTACGTAGACGCGAACATACTTCAGTAGCGCGATCATTACGCTGTACTTTACGAGTACTTTGGATGTTAAATAATTCTGCACAAACCGGTTTATCCATAGAAAATACTATGTCGTATCGACTAGGATTAAAAACTTCTACAACACCTCGGTTATCCTTAACTGTAGTAATACAGTCGCGTATATGACAATTAGATAAAATTTGTTCAGGTACTAAAACATCTCCTTCATGAAAGTTGATCGGAATACGAATTAATTTAGATGAGTTTGCCGGTATTATATCCTCATATAAATTACAGTTCTTAGAATCGTACAGACGTAATGGATTAGAAGATTGTTTCGTAATTAAAATTTTATTTTTTAAATCAATGCTGGACTCAAGTTTCTCTAATAGATCGTAACCAATCAGTCCATCGAAATAATCGTGGAATTTGTAAATGAATAAAGTGATATCGGTTCTCTCTTTGAACTCCGGAAAACAAGGTAAAGTTATTGAAAAATTGTTTCTAGTAGTTGCGTGAATATTAGTGACTTCAAAGGGGTCAAAATTACAGGGGATGTGAGAAAAATATTTATTGACTGAATCGGGGCTTAAAAAGGATTGGTTTGCACCCGTATCAATTAATAACTTAAGAGGAGGGTTTGCAATTTGGATATAAGGTAGTTGGCGTTGCGTCTGTAAATTAATTTCTATTTTAGTTTTTCTGACTTCGAGGGTTTCTGAAAATCCTCGCTGATGGGAGAGTCTTCGCTGAGTGGCTCTTCAACGCAATAGTGACTAGTCTCATAGTGGCTTTGCTCATATACGGGGTCAGAAGTCGGTTGAAGTTCATAGTAGTCGGGGTAATAGAGCTCATTATAATAATTATAGTAGTCACTATAGCTATCATAATCGCATTGTGGATCGTAACACTCGTTAAAATTCATTTCTCTGGTCTTAAAGTAATTCGACGGGGGTGGATTCCCGTGTTTAGTCCAGTCATGTTGAGGTCGCGATGGGATAGGTTTCGTTACGTAGTGACTTACGCCACTCATAGGTCGGGGACTTAAATTATGAGTAGGCTGGTATCCCGCCCTAGGCTGGGGTATTTTAAACATATTACTCTGAGGTCTGTAATTAGCAGGGGGTGCACTAAACATTTTCTGTGTTCTAGTAGGACCATGATTATGAGGAGCTTGGGGCGTCCAGATTGGCATTGGCTTCGGTGGTGGCATATTTAATTGACGCGAGGGGCTTGACAAATTTAGGGGTGGTATATTAAATGCTCGCGCGGGTGGCATAACGAAAGGTGGCTGTGAGCTGAAAGGATTTTTGTGTGAATTAAATGAAGACGTTGGTTGCGGTTTCCTCTCGGGCAGGTGTTCATTCCGCTGCTGTAGGTACAATGTGTTCATTTCTTCATGAACATACTCTAAAGCCTTTTCAATACTTTCAGGTCGCATACACCGTATTTGAGAACCAATTGGGTCACGGAGACCACGCAAATATGCCTGAAGGGTTAATTTTTTATACAAAGAACGCTTGGATTCAATAGTACTTGGTACGGTTTCATGTAAACTGATATATGTCATAATCGTACTAAAAAGATTTTGACATTTCTCGTAAAATTCTTGTGGAGTTACAGAGCCTTGTGTCATAAGCACCAAATCGTTATAAAGAGATGTCTCATCGCGATGATCTGCAAAATTATTTATTAGAGCACTACGAATGCCGTCCCAGGTCTCTGGGATGCCATTTGAATTTATTGTACGCGCCGCGGGCCCAGTGATTTTATTTAGTATACCATTTAATAAAGCTAAATTGCTTAATCCGTAAGCAGGGTCGTTTCTAATATACTGCTCAACTAATTGGTCGCAAAGATGAATAAAACGCGTTAAAACGTTCGGGTTACCGTCGAACTCCGGTACTAATCTAAGCGCTTTGAAGATACTATCTACTAAGGCGTCACACATCTTCGAATAATCTAATTCGTTACTTTCTAAAGTTATATTTAAGTTTCTATTGGAATCTAAATGCGAAAATCTAGATTTTCTAGCTAACCTAGGGGTCCGCAATTGCCTTGGATGGAAAATTTTGGATATTAATTATAAGGAAATAAATTAAAACAAAGGAATAGCAAGTCTAGATAGATCTAGATACTCACATATGCATAATTGGTTTCTCTGCGTGTATCGATGTCTGGATACTTCTTGGCTGCGATTGTAGATTCTTGATAACTGCTGCGGTCCTTGCTTGATGCACTGACTCTAATTTTTACAGTTATCCTACCGACTGCGCCAATTATGAAAGTCACAGCCGAAGAATGCAAAAAAAACCAAGATTACTTTTAATTATATTTAATTAAATTATTACAATATATTAATTATTACTAGGAGTTGACAATTGTTCGAAGAATGAACGAAAAGTGATTTACTTAATTATTTAATTACGAAAGAAACATCGGTCACGTCCGGTGTTCGGTGGTGGTGGTGGTATGCAGCGTAGGCAATACGCCCGGGGTCAATCGATGGCACTGGATGTATTGCAACAGCCTGCTGCGTCAGCGATCTGCTTCGTGTCCGTTGGTAACTACGTATGACCCCAATAATGATGAAATACCTAGCTAGCAGTTACTAAGCTAGGTGCGAGTGTAACTGGAGTATACTCCTTTGTTTGTTAGTAACAGTTTGAATACAACCAAACGGTTTTCCAAATTAAGTTTGCTGGCAGCGAAGAATGCAAAAAATCAATTTATTTCTTAAAATATATTTAAAACTTAGTTACAACTAATTACTACTAAAGAGCAGTGCTTGTAAGTCAGCGATTGTCTCAAGATTGAATATAGTCTTCTCTTCGATTCCTTTCGATGGTGAGAACGCAAGGCGTGCGGTATCGTCTTCAGCTTACACCGAAGCTTGGCGTCAGCATTTAGTCATGTGAAACTAAGTTAATTCTTACTATAATGATTACCCTTGGTTATACTTACGTAATATTCATGTAAATATTTATTATTATTACTATTCAAATAATAATTATTTTTTCAATGATCTTACTAAATGGGGGTAGTATTTTGTTGGATTTTATGTCCTGCTGGATTTAAATGATGTATTATTTTACCGTTTCATTAGATCTGAAAATGTACCGCAATCTACAGAGTTATTAAAATTAATGCCAAGTGTGACGCAACAATATCTGTTAATGGCTTAAGTATGTTAACGTATTTTCCCCATAGATCACTTGTATTCTACAGACTAATTAGTTTAAAAACTGATTATGTCTTGAGCATTCATTTTTTTCTTGAAATTAATACAACAATGATCAAAATTTTTTTATAAGTAATATCATAACGGCAGAGGTTGAAGTTTCAACATCATGTTTTTATAATTGGCTTCTAAGTAAATATCAGTGCTACCTTGTTCAATGAGAGTTCAACACAGAATGAAAAATTAATTTATACAAAAAAAAAAAATTTTTGCAGCCGGACTCCACACATACCTGCGTCATAGGTGCTGGATACTCAGGTCTAGCTGCGGCCAGATATTTGAAGCAGTTTGGGGTCAATTTCACAGTGTTCGAGGGTTCCCGTGATTTCGGTGGTACCTGGCGATTTGATCCTCATGTTGGCCTTGATGAAGATGGTATCCCTGTTACCACCAGCCAATATAAATATTTAAGGTAATATTTTCATTATAACAATTCGAAACATTCTAGTTTTAACGCAAATATTTAAAATATTATACCAATATTGTACTAATATTACTTAGTTGACAATAAAAGATTTCTTCTAGATTGCCTTTATATTATATTATAAATATAATATATTTTTAAGTCCTGAACGATCCTGTCAATGTCTTAAGATTGCTTTTATATTCTTAAACATAAAATGAAAATTGATCTCGAAATTAAAAACAAAAGAAGGTAGATCGGAGTTCCAGATATTTGTTTAAGTAGGGCTAGGTGTTAGGATATTTATTAAGTGACTGAAGCGTGCGAAGCTCTCTATGAGAGAATTTTATGCATTCTTTGTGCAAGCATCAATCAGAAACGTTATATCCCAAAATTTCAGAATTTGCACACTGACAGACATCAATCTGGTGGTAGTTATAAAATATATTTTTTTTAAACAAATAATAACAAATGCAATAGTGTCTTCCCTTGTAAAATATTTGAAGACAGAATGCGTCGAAGTTTTGTAAATGCAACTTTGGCGCTGTTTGCACTCAATATACTAATACATACCGAGATTTAGTGAGCGTAGCGAGTTAAAATTGAGGTCTGCTTCACGCTCCTAATTATTATAGTTAGAACCGGTACCCTATAACCCTATTCAAGATTACCCGATTCATCAATCTCTTTGCATGCTTAGATCATGCAAAGAGATTGATGGATCATAAATAGAGAAAGTCTCTTATAGAGAAAGAAAATTTCCCTTTCTTTTTGTTTTTCAACAAGGAAATTTGTTCTCCATAGACTATGAATATGACACAAAAAAGTTAATAGATTATTTAGATTTAAAAAATTCATTAGATTTTCATGAACTGATGGTATCCACTTATCACGAAGTGATTATTTGTCTAGAAGTTGAAGTAAGCAGTAAAGTAAAAAAACATATTTCAGGACAAATACTCCGAGGCAGACTATGGAGTACAGCGGGTATCCATTTCCTGAAGGAACTCCATCGTTTCCAACCGGGACATGTTTCTACAAATACCTTAAGTCATTTGTAAAACATTTCGATTTACTCAAACACATTCAAGTAAGTAATAAAGATTTTTAACAAAACAAAATTAGTTTCATAAGATAATGTGACTATTTAAGTATATATAAATATTTAACTATATTTTTATATACCTTAAATTTCTGATAAAACAAATATTATTTTATTCACCTCTTCTTAATGCTTGTTTTTTTTTTAATTAATTAAAATGTGAAAGAAAAAAATAAATTTAAAAGTATATGCAATCACAAAACTTTACAAAACATTTTAATTTATATAAATAATTGAATGAATGAACGAATGAATGAATAAATGAATGAATGAATGAATGAATGAATGAATGAATGAATGAATGAATGAATGAATGAATGAATGAATGAATGACACATTATTACGAATAAACAAGTTGTTACAGTTAGAATAATATTTGAAATAAAACTATTTTTTACGGATTAAAACTCGCGTATAATTTGGTTACTTTAATTTTAATCCGACGTGTCGAATGCTTTGCAGTAATCGTGTTCACGGGCACGAGACGTAAGTGTCCGTAAAAAAAAGTTTTATGTCAAATGTGTACTCATGAAAATCTAAGAAAATACTATTAGAATAATATTTTTTATAAGTTAATTGAAACAGTACGTTGTTATATAATCTATACTAGCTTTTGGACGAAGCTTTTGCGTTTAAAAAGCCGGTCCAGTAGTAGATTAAACAAACAAGGTTAATAAGAATACACGTATTTACACGCACATATTTATTTTCGATTTTAAAAGTAGATAAAGCAATTTAAAATTTTATTAAAATTAATTTAGCGGTTGCGCCGCCTTTTTGAAGTCAATACTAGCTGTACACCACGGTTTCATCCACGTATAATCCTGTATTCCTCGTCATAACCCGGTCATAATCAGAAAGAATTTTTAAAATCATCCCGTAGTTTTGAAGATTTTTAACAAATAAACTTTTTCTTTTTATAATATTAGTATAGAATGGTAAAGTACCATGTTGCATTGAGAAGGAAGTTGGAACGTGCTTTCAGTACATATAGTATGATAAAGGAACTGCTTGTAGTTATATAAAAAATAATAGTAATAAAAAACCTATTATTAAATAACCTTGACGTCAAACTAGGATGTATAAAACAAACTATTGTAAGATTACATTAAATTTATACCTACGTAGGTATAAATTTAATGTAATTAAATTAATCATTACTTTGCATACAACACTATATTAAACAAAATAAAAATGAGTCATTGCAACACCTACATCACTGAACATAAGTTTTTTGTTGGTTTGATCAATTCTATTGTATATTTAACATTGACAGGAGGGCTCGATGATTATCACTATGATAAATATCTTAAAATTTTCGAAACCTTAAGTAACGCAACAAAGTTCTACGTGTATGAGCATTTTATGACATACATTGAAAATTTTGTCATTGGTCAAGAAATTTCAATTGATTTCATTTCACAATTTAACTTTTTTGAAATCTTTACGATAGAGAGCTCTAAGGACCTGGAATGGATCTTATAATAGACTAGCTGTTACATGTTGTTCCATAGGCGGACAAACCAATTTATTTACTATAATCCTGATATAAAAATTGCCTAAGTCTTATTGCACCAGCTCTATACCAGTGAAAGTTCAGTCAAAATCGATCCATTTGTTCCAGAGATTAATCGAAACAAACAGACAAGCTTTTAAGAAAAAATTAAAAAACTTATTTTAATATAGTAAAAAATCCACTTTTATTTATTTGTAAAGAATCAGTCATTTATTCTTATTCTCAAAAAAATACTAAAAATTGTCCATCTAATGAAATAATATATTAATTATTTTATATTTCACAGTTACGTAGTCTGGTGACTTTAGTGACTCGATCAGACTATTACTGGAATGTGATGTATTATAGGACGGATACTCAAGAACAAAATACAGTACCTTGCCATTTTGTCGTCATTGCCAACGGACAGTATGTCAGGCCTTTGAAACCGAATATTGTTGGATTGGATACTTTCGAAGGTAAAATCATACTTCAGTTTTAATAAACAAAATTGCAGCATACGGGACACATTTCATCAATTATCTCGAAAATTACAATTACGATTTGGCTGATTTTCAATCCAGAACGAGTTTTGCTCATTATGTGCACGTGTGCAAAATTTAGTGCGTGTAGCTCGTAAATTGAAGGAGGAGTAGGGTAACAAAGAGTTGAAAATTTGAGTAGTAAAGAGCTTCGCTTCGCTCAGCTCAATAACATAAACGTGTAGGTATATAAGTGTAATTGAAGTCTTAGTGTTAATTTGTCTCATCTGCATATTACAGGTAAAATAATACACAGTCATGACTACAAAGACCCTGAAGCGTTCAGGGATCGCAAAGTACTTCTGGTAGGGGCTGGAGCTTCCGGTCTGGACCTAGCTGTTCAGTTGCACAACATTACCACCAAACTAGTACATAGCCATCATACTAAGTATAACGAGCCAATGTTTTCTAAAAGATATGTCAAAAAACCCGATATTAAAGTTTTTGTGAAAAATGGAGCAGTTTTCGAGGATGGTAGCTTTGAGGAAGTCGAAAATGTTATCTTTGCAACAGGTATGAGATTTGATTACAAATTTATTTTACATTAAGCAATATGATAAACTCAATTATTTATCAATAGTACAAAATTTTTGACTTTTAATGTATATTAAAATTCAAAAATTTCGTGCTGATATATATCATGCAATTTCTTTACATTTTTCTGATTAGAAAATATTCATTTAAAGATGAAGATTGATGTCCCTTTTCCAATAAATTATACTATATATTTTGTTAATATTAATTTACATATTAGGTGAGTATGTAAATATTCAAATCTATCTTTACCTTTTTTTTCTTTTGAATTAAAAATAGTGAACGAAAAGTTACTCCCACTTATAAAAATAAAATCGTAACCTTAATAAATGATTTGACCAACGCCTTTTGAGTACCTTCTCGACGTTAAATCTCTAGACTAAATTATTAAATTTGACAAATGAATATAATTGTCAAGCAATATCTAAGTCAACAAAATTTTTTTAGGTTACTATTACGACCAGCCCTTCCTGGACGATTCCAGCCGTTTGACGAGGACCGGGAATTTCGTGCTTCCTTTGTATAAAAACATCGTCAGTATTAATTTCCCCAGTATGATGTTTATAGGAGTTGTTGATAAAGTTATTACCAAAGTATTGGACGCTCAGGTATTGTTTAAGTTTGTTTTATTCTGGTTTTGGTGTAATTGTTTCACAACCGTCAAACTTGTTTGTTCTTGTGACTGATTTTTCAGTTTTTAATTAATTAATTTATTGTTCTGTTTGCTTCCACCAGTTATCATTTCTTCAATTTTGATCAGTTTTCATTATAAAATCACATAAATAAATAAAGCATAATTTAATATTTAAAGTAATATTTACAGGCTGAGTATGTAGCATCGGCAATAGCTGGAAAATTCAAGCTGCCAATTCCAGAAGAAATGATTAAAAAATGGCTTCTAAACATCTATAACCTCCAGTTTGTCCCAAACCATACAACTTATGTCAACCATATAGGAAATAATATGGTAAAAATTTTGTATGTAAACTTTCGTGATCCATGATTACTATTACACATAATTATCCGGCTGTAAATACTATATATAAATAAATAATTTGTCCGACTAAGTTTGAATCCATTCTAAACTTAACTGATAGTTCACGAATTTACCATGCTCAGAGCTCATGAATAAGGACCCCGAATGGATTCGAAACTTGGTGGGCAAGTTGCGATATTAATTACATGAGTACAGGTGGATAATTATATATAATGGAACGGTAAAAAACTAGGGCAATAGTACTGGGGGGCGATAATACTAAACGATATTATTCTAGAAACATAATAATTTTGTATTAAAAGCTTTACTATAATTTCAGGACAATTACTTGGCAAATCTAACCGAAGAGGCTGGTGTAGATCGAGTTCTCCCAGTACTCTCTGAGATCAGAGATTTTAACGCTGAAAACCGTTTGGAAGATCTTTTCAATTATAGGGATTACGATTTTGAAGTTATTGACCCATACCATTATAAACGGTGGTACAATGGTGGGGGGAAAAGGGGTGAGGAATGTCCTAGTGCAGATTAAAAAAACCTAGTACTTTGACTTTTATAAAATGGTTTATTTTAAAAAAGTACTTTTTGAAAAGGTGCCAATTATGTGTGAAAATGGTCAGTCCTTAATATAAAAGAATTTATTTAATATAATTAAAATAACTATATTTATAGATGAGTCAAGACAATTACAATTAATCGAAGTAACAATTTTGCATTTTTTGATAATGACAATACAAAATTATGTATAAAATATACCTTTTTGTCTGCGGCTGCACCCATGTGTAAAAAAACAATAATCTTTTACTGTCCTTCCTCCAAAATCATTTATTGACCCTCTTCCCACTTTTTACAAATATTTGCTTCAAACGAACATCTAATAATAAAATACAGACATACATATCTTTATAGCATCTGACCTTCCTTCCTTTTGAAATCCTGATTGAATCACAATTCTTTGTTTACGTCATAAGTGGATGAACTATAAGAATATAGAAAAGTCTCTCTAAGAACCTTTTTGTGTACGGTGGGTCTAATTCTGTACCTTTATATATAACCATTGTTACCTAAAGTCGTTCAGTGAGGAATAAAATATTATATATGTTATAATACGTAACTTTAGGTTATATTTATTCTTTTATTGAAATTGATCCATTTAAGATTTCATTGATCATATTCAAACATATTTAATCCTACTGTGTATTAGTTTGTAATGTTTGTAATGTTGTTGTGTATATTGTTTATTTTTTTTAAAGTTTATTAAAAAAAAATACACTTTTTTAATTCTTTAAACAAGTTATATTTCAATATTCACCTCCTATGTGTTAACAGAAAAAATACGTAGAAATTTGTAATACATGAAAACAAATTAAAATTTGCATACAAAATGGCAACTTTTTGTTTTTTTACATATTTTCAATGACCTAACTGTTGCAATAAAACTAACTTATCAGTTATTATTAATGATTTTAAGAATACTAATATTAATATAATTTTAAAAACTAGCAGGTCTACTGAAATGTACAATTGCTCGTAAATTTTGTATCAGAGATGAGGTAGGCTCTCGTCAATAAGCCTTGAAGGCGAAGGTTGTCAGGTCCATCTTTCAGCCCCACTAACCAGAGCGAACTTCATTCGAGGTTCGATCACTCGCCGCGCGCGTGTATTAGACAACATACCGAAATAAGGATTCGATTAGTTTAAACAAAATGGTTTTTATTAATTATACACGGACTTGTTGGTTGTTTAGTTTTATTATATTTGGCTGTGTACATGCCCTTTCGCTGGTGAGTTTATATTTTATTCTTAAAGATTTTAAACCTCAGATATCTTATATTTATTTTTATTAAATATAGGTTTTTTAGCTATTAATTGTTTTAACACATTTTGATACTTATTTAAAATATATATGAAGGTGAATGAAAATGGTTTTTATTTTTTTACAACAAAGAACGCGACAACGGTAACTTTTGTATTATATAATATTCAAGATTTAATGTTCACTACAATAATGTCCACGTAAGTCCAATGTCTTTAAAATTTATTAGTTTAAAACCTTTTGATCCTCAAATTCAAATTAAACGAAAAAGTTAAGGAACGAAATTAGCTATGACGAATTTGATTAAAATTAAAAGAAGTTTTAGGGACAGGACTTAATTTTTTTTTTTTTAAAGTTACAGTTAGAATTATTTAGTGACATCTTTTAGAAAATATATTCGTTAATATCACGATATATTAAAATAAATTTTATAACATCGACGTTTTGCAATCATAAACTTTCTAAATATATAAAATTATATTTACATTGAGTAGTATAAACATAAATGTTATATTATAAAATAAATTATTCAAATCGATTCCGCTGGAACTTTCTGTGCAATGTGTAATGCGTGTAATGTTTAATTCCATGGTATAATATTGAGTAAGATGTTTATTTTTAAAACACAACACGTATTTCTAATTCGTGTGCCTTAATTGAATGTTTGTTCATATAAGAGTCAATATGATATATGAATGTTAGTAGTTTATTTGTCGCCTAGTCTGTACATACATTATGGAAAGCAGACAAGTCAATGTGGGAAGTATTTCGCAACCAGTCACATAATGTCTCTCCATGTTTGATATTGCTATACGCATAATATATATTTTATGTATGAATCTTTATATAAACTTGCACGAATTGCAAATTTATTAAATTTTATAAAATTAAGAATAAAAGGAAATATACATATATCTTTTCTAAAATATTTTAAAATTATTTAATAAAGTAAAAAAATTTCTAAACTTAGTATATATCTTAGTTTTTAATGTAAAAGTTGGCAGATGTTCACCTATTGCGAAAGCGCAGGCAACAGGTAAGTAGGTAAGAGGTAGGTTACCTAGGTAGTTTGAGTAACTATAATTAAAATTTTATCGGTATTTCTTTAGAAATTACGTTTGCAACAGCTACTTCGGTCTTTGAAAATTATAAAAATATATACTCATGTATTAGTTTGTCTTATTATTCGTTTACTATTTTCAAAGTTAAATAATTTGATTATAATGTCAACCACGACATTTTTTAGTAAAAAGAAAAAATTTGTAATTTCAAATTGACGTCAGTTCAAAAAAATAGTAAATCCTAAAGTACGAATAATTATTTCTTAGATTATTAGGCCACTTTTTTATTATATTTCTAAATAAAAAATAACACTTTGCTTGTAAGTATGCACTAGTCCTCTAAATACTTAACTGTTCTAGGTATTTTCTTAAGGAAAATTGCGCTTACTTATATGGTCTGCCTGGTACAAGTGTCTGTTACGCTTTGAAAATAAGATCAACGCCATCTAGTGGAAGTAAAGTGGAACTACTCTTAATACAAATTAAAGCTAACTGTAACGTATAAAATCTCTTACTCGGCACACGTATGTACGTAATAAGACGATGTATGAGACAAAACAAGTTTGCTCAAAGCCTTACACCTTAACTTGACTATTTGACTAAGTTTAATATTTTTGTAGTCATGCTTATATTTTTGAACGAGACCAATCTTTTAATTATTATACTTTAACAAATTTTTTGTTTTCCATACATGTTGACTGGTAGAGAATGCTTTAGCACTAAGTCCGCCGTTTGTATGATTTTTTTGTGCAATAAAGATTTTTAAAATTAAAAATTAAATGTTTATAATAAAAATACTTTTAATGTAATAACTATTTACATTTGACATGCGTTTCTATTGTTTTATGTGTACATTTATTAGCTTAACCTGTTTCTAAACTGTGTACAGTCAGTTTAAACTAATATATGGAATACGAAAGTACTTATTACGTTACGTTATATGACATCACAAATGCAATGGAAAATGGTGTCATGGTAAGAAAATATTTTAAGCACATCGTTCACTGTAATATTTGGATACAGATATATATATCCTAATATATACATACATAACCTTAGGATCTAGGTATCTGTCATGGAAACAAGTAATCCTTGACAGCAATGGCATATTTGCTGCACAGATATTTTGCATGCTAACCCAATTAAATGTTGATTAATTATAATATTCTTCGCTTGAGTGAATAAAGACTCGTACCAATAAATAATATATTTACATAAATTATATACAGCAGTTCCAGGTGGAACTCTGATAACCGTATAAGTAACACAGGCAATTTTTTTATGTACGTGTAGGTAGACAGGCTGTATTAAAAAAAGTCTATAAGGTGAGATGTTATGAGTGCAATTAAATTGTTTTAGTCTTGTTATTCCCAGTTTAACTAGATATAAAATTTACATAATAATTAAGTATTTTTTCATAAATCTCTGCAACTGAAGCCGTTGGTGTAACCAAAGGCTTCTAAAAGTAGAAATAATATGGTTTGATTACATTTTTTGAATAAAAATAAATCAACTTTTATCCATTTGTATCGGATGTTGCTAATAATCTAATAACATGAAAAACCCATTCATAGAAATGTTTAACTAGATTTAGGAAGATGTAATATTATAGAGAAGCTAATGATCAAAATCCATCTATACTTACAATTATTATAATTACAAGTGAAGCTTCAAAAAAATAATGAATTAATGGATTTGCTTGTTAAACTTTAATACTGGCGTTTTACAAAAAATCGCTCATTTAAAATTACTGTACTAATAATAATTCTACTAATGATTATGTGATGAAGAAACAAGACATATTTGACTTTTGGAAAATCTTTTACTAAGCCATAAAGTTTTGTTTCTAAATGAGTGTGTTAAGTCTTAATATTTTACTGCCATTTACTTAAAATTAACTAGCAGAGACAGTTGAAATAACTTACCTCCTGAATTATTTTTATAAACAATCACGAAAAAAATTAAAGGTAAAAAAAATCTATACAAAATTCGTTTTGTATGTATCATCATAAATCAATATAAATAGTTACCATTTTTACTTATAATTCAATATAATACTGTCGATTTGTCCCAAAAAACCTTAAACATTTAGTTTTGTAAAGAACTTAGCTGTTTCCGTGCAGTACTTATTTATATTAAGAGTAATTACTTGATAACTTAAAAGGATATAAAATACTTCATATTAAGATTTTTATATGCTTTTCAGTAATATATTTGTGTCAAAGTATTCTTATCACATAATATTAAAGAAAAAAAAGTATACAGGAACTGTGTGCTGTAGTTGTATTTTGTAATATAAATAAATTTTGTACATGTAATACTAATAGACAAGAGGCTGAGCCTGCATGAAGCATCTGTCTAGAAAACATGGAGTACTTCTTTGATTTCTGGAGTGGAACACCCCAGTATCAGTCTTTACCATTTGATAATTTGCAGCGAAAGAGGTCGTTTTAATTATGACAGACCTATTGCTTTGTTAAAGGTATATCTTTTGCCATTGCCTGGAAATGAATTCAACTAACGTGTTGGCTCTGCCACCTACCGCCTGCCACCTACCACCAAAACAGCTTGCTTCAACAGTGGGGGTTTTAGAGAAAATTTCCGACGTCGATATTTCCAGATGCAATGTAGATACTTAAATAAAAAGGGCCTCCGAGGCCCTCAACGGTCTTATATGTAATATTGCATGAAACCATGAACCATGGATGACCGAGATCATTTATCAACAAGTGTCTCGCGCGGCCTTTTTATAAGAAAAACGTCTCATAAATATTCAAGTTTGTCTTAATTGGTATTGGTATATATTATTGGTACTGGATAAGTTTTTTATCGTATAAAATTAGAGACAGGCTCTAGGACAGATTTTTCCTTAATTTTTTTTTCCTTATACCAAAATATGACAACTATTTACTGAAGTATCAAATTGAACTCTCAGCGTCTTTATAATTCTCATTAATATTAAAGTAATATATTTGATTACATATTGAGTTTATAATCTATACTAATATTATACAGCTGAAGAGTTTGTTTGTTTGGTTCAACGCTTTTATCTTCGAAACTATTGATGATTGATGGATTTGGAAATTATTATAGGCAAGTTCATGAGGAAAGCAATGGACTATTTAGCATTATGCGACTGCTTCTAATTATCTCAATAATAAATAAAATCGTTTATCCGCGTGTGGAACCGTGATCAACTGCTAGTATGTTATAAACGGAAAAATAATGTTTAAGCATTTCATTTTTAAACTACCTGAAATGGTCTCGATCTTTTTATAATATATTAATAGCGAATATTAAGATAAGAAATGAACATTGAATGTAATAGACATCGATATATTAAGATTGATGCATTTGTTTTAATAAAGTGACCCTTCGTCCAGTCGATCTTATTAAATACTGGGTTTTTTATGCTATAAATTATTATTAAGAAAGATTTTGAAAAAGAACTAATTTGATAACGGTATATAATCGTGTAAGTAAATTGTAAAATAAATGTGTCCTTTAAATTTCAATATTTCATGCACTATAATGGACTATATGGTCCCAAATATTTTACATTTTGATCATAATCTTATTATGAAGGTTGTCCTAAAATGGAAACTAGATCAGTTAAATACACTATATACTCTGGTTAAAAAATAAGCTGCTTAAATATCAATAACATTGCAGCAAGTGAAAGTATTATTGGAAATCCAGGAAAATGAGTTCGTAGTTGTAGACTAGAATCTTAACAACGATTGAAGCCTAATGACAATTCATAGAGGAGAAAGTTTGTTGGATGGATTATGGACCAACAAAAAATGGACTCTTATTTTTTAATCATAATTATATTAAGTGAGGAAATAATTTGATTTGATGGCTTTGTTATTATTGCCATATTTGTGGTTCAGATGACATTTGCAGTCAGAATTTATCACTTTGTGTGGTATAAATTTTGGGACACATTAATTGACCATTTTTAAAAATGTGGCTGTTTTTACTGGTCGATATTATATTATAAAACAGTATACATAATAGTCATAGAAAAAATTAACAATAGAGTATTTATTTGCGTGGAAACCTTTTTTCATATACTTTTTCGCAAAAAACCCTGTCCTATATGCTTTACAATTTAATAAAATAATAATGATAATACAAAAAAATGGGATTTCTATGTCATTCAAATGTTGCATAAATAATATTATATTATCCTAATCTAATATTACCTCATACTATATATTAAATGTAAATAAAAATGATACCATAAAGCATGCGACAAATAAAATCTAAAACAATATTAAATCATTAAATAAAATATTCTTGCAATAATAATTAATTTATATGCGTAGGAATGCAACAATGCCACGCTTGCTAAGTAGGAAATGTCAAGTGGAACATATTTAAAGACTAACTTTACATAAATATGTACAATACCACAAATCCATGAATAGAAGCGAGTCGTATGTTCAGAGTATTCGTTTTAATCCACTCATGCAACCTAAGAAAAAGTAATTGTCTGCATTTGTCTCATTTTTCTGAAAGGTACTCTTTATAATTTGATAGATTTTCTTAAAAGACTTTTTGCATGTGTTTTAAGGCGAAAATATTTATGACTGGTAATTCTAGCTGTCAAAACAAAAATCTTAGTGTTTATTATATAGAAGTATATGTCCTTGACAGATTTGGGACTTTAATTTTTAATCGAAATTTATGAGTAGTTTTCCGTAATGGAAATGTTATGTGTTTCATACAAATAACAAAGCAATAGAAGTACACATAAACCGCATAGTTTTTGCTTGTTCAGTGTGAAAATCCAATATAAGTAACGAATTACTTCTCTGATATATTTAAAACTTGTTATGCTAACTAATACGACATATCTATTTAAACTAAAACATATTTGAAGTTTGTAGTAAGGCATTACTAATTCATTAATACATTGTCATGTTCTTATATTTTTATTTATTGTTGTAGAACATTATTAATTCATTTATACATCATGTTCTTATATTTTTATATATGAAGTGTATTTTCAATCGTCAAATACCTAAAACTTTATTATATTGCAACGAAGTTCCGTATTTGTTCGAGTATCTTTTTTTAAAACTAAGGGTTTTATTCGTCTTTACCGCGGGTCTATTCTTTGTATTTCTTGTGAGCTTCCGTCGTACTAGAACAATCAAAGTAAAATGAACTCTAAGTTGATATTTTTGTCGTTTTTTGAGTAAATTATACTAAAATTAATAAAATTTTATCATCGTATTATACTTTACATATTTTTTAACAGCAGGTAATCGTTCAACATTTATACAAACCTTTGTGTTGCTGTATTTAAGATACGCTAAAAAACACACACTTGCTAGATACAGTCTTGAATAACTAAAACTTACATATCTGTTGCGTGCGAGCCATAGTCTTCTTCCAAAAAAATTATACAAATGTACTAAGTCTCTGTATTTAAGACCTTATTCAAGATAAGCTATACAACATACCGAAATGTTAGTTGAAATCTTGATTAACTAAAATTTATGTATCTGTTGTGAGCGAGCTGCAGTGTTCTTGTACAAAAAATTACACAAATGTGCGACCTCCTTGAACGTGTTATAGAACAAATACATACAGACATATATATATAAATTTATCCTATTGAAAACGACTCACAATCTCTCCGTCTCTAGGCTACAGAAAGGCATTATATTATCATTCGCTAATCAAAATGTCAATTGAAGATATATGTTTTTTTAAATCCGACTTAAAGTCTAGAGATTCCAGAGTACAAAAACCAAACTCTTCAGATTCTATTTGTTTAAATATGGACATTTAAAACTGCTAATAAAACTGATTATAATGAATTTATAACTAGTACATAGTACAAGCATAGTTAAGGAAGAAAATAAGAACCCTAATCATTTGTACAATATTCTTTTAATAAGTAAAAACTAATCTTGCAGCCGAAAACTTCACACTCCTGTGTCATAGGAGCCGGCTATTCAGGCTTGGGTGCAGCCAGATATTTAAAGCAGTATGGGCTCAATTTCACAGTGTTTGAGGGATCCCGTGGCGTTGGCGGTACATGGCGCTTTGATCCTCATGTAGGAATTGATGAAGATGGTATCCCTGTGGCCACTAGTCAATATAAATATTTAAGGTAATGGAAATGTTTATTATTGATTCGAACTGAATTTTCACGCCGCATTTCTTCTATACTCTCAGTTTATGATTAAGGACCTCGCATGGGTTCGAAACTAGTCGGACAAATTCCGATAATAATTACGTAAGTACAGCCGGATAATTATATATAACAGAAGATAAGACCATTAGTTCTTGATTGTTTTTAATTTTTAATGATCCAAGATTACTTATATATTATTACATAAAAGTATTTACGAAGATGCAATCACTTTAATTAAATCGGCATTTTCGCCTCTAGTTTTAAATATATTTGGGGGCTAAATCAAGCTGACGCCCGACGATTTCGCCGTGCTTCAGCCACACTGTAAAAGTCCACACTGTAAATCCTAGATTTAACTTATTTTATGGTTCAAAGTGTTCATGTTAAATATTTCAGAACAAATACTCCGAGGCAGACTATGGAGTACAGCGGGTATCCCTTTCCTGATGGAACTCCATCGTTTCCAACCGGGACATGTTTCTACAAATACCTTAAGGCATTTGTAAAGCATTTCGATTTACTAAAACACATTCAAGTAAGTAATAAAGAAAAAAACGATCATTTAAAAGAGTATTAAATTAATTTTTTTTTGATTCGTCATAAAATATTAAGATTCCCGTTATTTTTTAATGTGTTTGCCTTTATAAAGATACATAACAAAATTATAGATTTTATTGTACTATTTTAGGGGTTCTATAGTGTTTATAAAATAAAGTAGTGTTTCTCCATTATGTATGTAAATAAATTCAGTAAAATAAGAACAGAACAGAATAGAATGAAAACTTAAGGACCCTTTCAAATTCTTCTATTTCTGTGAGACTAATAATGCTTAGAGGGTTATGAGGATAAGCAAACAATATAACATAAGTAAATAGTATTAGTTAATCATTTACACAATTTTGAAAAAAAAGAAAAACATGTTTGTTAAATGAGCTTAGCGAAGCGAAGCTCTTAACGGTCCAAATTAGCAGAGTTGTGGACGACAGTAGGCCCTGAAGTTTTTTGGTAACATTTGTGATCATAGTTTTTTATTAAATGGCCAACGTGTGTCCCATAGAGTTATATAGAATATGTCTCATAAAAAAATACAACTGGCTGTGTTACATTTAATAATTCAATCATTTTCATAAACGATTTCTTTCTTCTGATCACCTTAACAATTCTCATTCAGCAACAATGCTTCGTTCAGCTCTACCCGCCGTGTATAGTGTATCCTTATACCGTGATCTAGTATTTTAATCCCATCATTTGATTTTTTTATAGCTCCGTAGTCTGGTCACATCAGTGACGCGTGTTGGTCTGAATTGGAATGTAACCTATCTTCTTACAAAAGATAAAAACAAATACACAGTTTCTTGCGATTTTGTCATTATTGCTAACGGGCAATATGTGAGGCCTTTAATACCGAATATTATTGGATTAGATGCTTTTGAAGGTAAGAAGTATAAAACGTATTAGTGTGTTACTCATATCACTGCCATGTGAAAAACTAGACATAGTAATAAATATAAAATATATAAATAGACATAGGCTATTTACAATAAAGTGTGAATAGAGGTCCCTTTATATATATTGCGAAACTAAAAACGTTGTTCTGCACTGATCAATAACCCTAGTATATGTAAATTTAAACTGTCGAGGGATTCACGCAAAAAAAATTGTCAAACTAAACCCAATTACTTAATCAGGTTCACGTAGGATACTTGTAGTTTAGTTAAATTGAAAGAATTAACGATAATATGTATTGTCAACCTAAATTTTCAGAGTAACCAAAGATGATTTCAGCTTTATAAATATTATATATTTTACAGGGAAAGTAATGCACAGTCATGATTACAAAGACCCGGAATCCTTCAAGGATCGTAAGGTACTTCTTGTAGGAGCTGGAGCCTCTGGTCTGGACCTGGCTATTCATTTGCACAACATAACTGCCAAATTAGTACATAGCCATCATGTTAAGTATAATCAGCCGAAATTTTCTAAAAGATACGTAAAAAAGCCTGATATTAAAGTATTTGTGAAAAATGGAGCAATATTTGAGGATGGCACTTTTGAAGAAATTGAAAATGTTATCTTTGCAACAGGTATCATACATTCATGAAATATTTTGATTAAACAATATTTTATAGTTAATATACTAACAACTCGCAAAATCTCGGTATGTGTTAGCATTATTGAGCGAAGCGAGGTGCTAACAGCACCGAAGTTGCATTTACAAAACTTGCATGCATTCTGTCCTCAAGTGTTTATTTTTTTTTTCGAATATTTGATTTTTTTTTAAAACTGCCACCACACTGGTGTCTATCAGTGGATAAAATTTGACAGTTTTCGATACATCGTTTTTGATTGTTGCTTGAGAAAAGCCTCTCATAGAGAGCTTAACTCAATAAAGTAATACGTGCAGATTTATAACTATTATAAATATTGTGTATTAGGGGGAAAAATTAAAATTTGTTTTTTCGTTACAGAAATTTTATAAATCTTCTACTACTAGAATGCAATTAGTGTTTATCTTTCTTTCTTAATCATAGTTTATATATTTCAAAATAATTGTGAACTATTAAACATTAATTCCAGATACTCCTAAAAAAATATAAAAACTAAACTTACATAGAAATTTATCAAAGTATTTAGTACGTACAAGGGTACTTAGTGAAAGACTAGGTACTCTCTATCTCTGTCTATTGAATCTAATTTAGTTTCAATGTATCAATGTCTAAATAAGTTGATGGTATGTTTATTTTCTTTTAGGTTACGATTATGACCAGCCCTTCCTGGACGATTCCAGCGGTTTGACGAGGACCGGCAAGTCCGTGCTTCCTTTGTACCAGAACATCGTCAGTATTGCTCACCCCAGTATGATGTTTATAGGAGTTGTCAACAAAGTTATTACTAAAGTAATGGACACTCAGGTGCTTATCATCTTAAATAATTATATTTGATATAGTTAATTTGTAAAGCGATTTTTTTAAAGTTATATTTTAAGTGTATTTATACAAGAGAGAATTTAATAATACAATTAATTAACTGTTGCCTTTGCACTTAGAGAGTGTTTAATCAATAAATAAATATTTTGCAGGCAGAATATATAGCATCGTTAATAGCAGGAAAATTCAAGCTGCCATCTCGAGAAGAAATGTTGCAAAAATGGCTCGATAACGTCTACAAGATTCAATATATTCCTAATAAGACTTTTTATGTAAATCTCGTAGGAGATGAAATGGTATAATAACTTATAATAATAGATTAATATCTGTATAGAACACAAAATTAAGGTATTTTGTATTTTCAAATTTCAGGACAATTATTTTGGAAATCTAACCAAAGAGGCTGGAATAGAAAGAGCGTTTCCAGTACTGACTGAGATCAGAGATTTTAATGCTGAAAACCGTTTGGAAGATCTATTAAATTATAGAGATTACGATTTTGAGGTTATTGACCCATACCATTATAAACGGTGGTATAATGGTGGGGGAAAGAAAGGCGAGGAATGTCCGATTGCAGATTAACTTACAATAATAGACTTACTGAAAAAATAGTGTTTTTTAGTTTAATATATATAGTGGTGTCCAAAAAATATGACTGAAATTTGTGAAAGTTATTACTCGTTAATGTATAGGGAACAATAATAGAGATTATAATTTTAATATCTTTTATATTAAAAGATATAGCCACGTTTTCTAATAGGTAGTTTTTCTTTTTAAATTTTTTAGTGTTAATTTTTTTTAGTTTTTTTTTTTGGGTTATTTTTTCGCTGATCTGTGAACATTAGGGTACATAGATCAGGTCATGTATTTTAACCTTGTATATTTCTAACTAAAAATGTATTAAGTACAATAGGATGCTTGTGAATCTTGTTAATAACATAATATATATTTTTATAAGGTTTATATAAAAATAAAAAGTTTTAGGTTTCTTTTGTTTTATTTATTTTATTTTTTATATTAATACTAAAATTGACGAATTGAGAAATGAAGGTAAGAATTTTTTTATTATGTTTTTTGCTGATATGACATATGAGCTGATTAAGCAATTTTTCTGATATGTGATATGAAAGGATTAAGTTCTTTTTGTTACACAGTCGACAATGATCTCCAACATGTTCATGAGTTAATAGTCTTCACAACGCTCATGCTGCTCGGTTCAGCTTTGGATGCCCTCATCCCAGATGGAATAACATCCAAAAGAGTTCAGATCAAGGCAAAAAGGTGTCAGATTTTTTTTTAATTTTATATATTTATAAAACTTTGAATATATTTAATCTAAAGATTTCCTGGCGGTTCTCCAAAGAATATGCAAACTTTTGTGACAGGAATTCAGAATAAAATCAGATCATTTAAATGAAATACAAAATATCACTTCAAGGTTTTGTTTTGATTGATTGTTTGTTAAAATGATTAGTGATTGGAATAAATTCCCGTATGCCTCACAGATCTTTCCGAGTATGGGTACGTCTTGAAACTGTTATTCATTTCATTATTAGTACTTCAAGGTAGTGTTTTTTTATCATTCATTCATTCTAAGAAAGTGTCATATCAAGAATTAAAAACTTAAAGAGAAAATTGCAAAATTTCATTTTTTTCTGAGAATGCGACGATTTGCGCGCATGCTATAACCGATTTTGTCCATCAGGCAATTCAATTTTTCCTTTCTGTTGCTGACGTTCATCGGGTGCAAATCTCGCCTATGGTGTAATGCTTAATGCGCTCATTCTAAAAACCGAAACAATTGGCATACCCTAAACGAGTTGATGCTCGAGACCGCAAATCTCCTAAGGTATTTTGGAAGTCTCGTGTCTCTACCAAATCCTAGGAATGTCAAAAAGCTTCCTGTCAGTCCTTAATGTGGTATTTCGATGACAGAAATTCGCATCACAAACAAAGAGGAGAGGAGAGCTGTGTGTCGTCTGGATGTGAATAAAGCCAGAGGTCCTGGTAATGTAGCAGTGATTGTGCTTAATGCCTGTGCAGTCGTATACTGACTCGTCTATATAAACTGTCTTTTAAGACTGGACAGTGCAACAGTGGAACAGACTAGAAGCTTGTTAACGTGCAACCAATACCAAAAAATGCGCCCATGCTGAACCTTATAATATACCGATACACCGATTTCAATCACATTCATACTCTGCAAGAGAAGAATCGTGTATTTTAGTTGAACTAAAGCTGAAAGCTGCTCGAAAGTTCTGAACGGTAATTTCCACCGGAACAGCTTTTAACATTACACAAATCTGAGATCCAGTCCGAATGTTTAGTCACATATTGGACGATGCTGTAAAATTTCATCTCGCAGCGGTGGACTCAATTGAGAGGCAAGCAAAGAGTCCATTTAATAGCCACGAACACAGGCATAGATTTGCCAGCCTCCCAATGTTCTATAAGTTAAATTTTTGTGAGTGTGCGCTGGAATCATACGAGCTATTTCCCCAAACCTCATTAACTCATTTACTCAGACTGTGTTAAAAAAAAAAATAAAAATAAAAATATCTGGACATTAAAAAAAAAATATCACGTCGAAATGTTTGCACGTTTGCCAGCCTACCAGGAAAGTAAAATAGCTCAGCATTATTAATTATAGATAGAAGATTTTATTGGAATGCCGTAGTATTTTTGACTAATTCTTATCGACACCATTGGCTCTCTCTCAACACAAACAAACAAACAGCTGCCGTGAATAAATTTACAAGATGGACATAAGCATGGCTCATGTTCTTTAATATACTAACAGAGGCTGCAAATTTTCTTCCATCTATGGATATCTCTTTTTGTAATTGTACACCAATCAGACAATAACTTTAATTTGATTTTTCTCGTTTAAACTCTGTTCTACTAAACGCATACACAACACGTGCTATGTGATTCTATATGCTAAAAGAAGGTAGAATCATAAAACGTGTACTCGTATACGCAACAAGCTATTGTCCATATGCTAAAGGAACGTAGAACGATGTATCCCCTAAGGACGTTGTTAATATACCCCAAAAAATTTGGAAATTTATTGTACGTTTTTTGTTCTTTTTGGTATTTTTTTTCTTTGTTTTTTAAAATTAATTTCATTTAAAAACAAGTCATTATACACGAAATAGCATAAAATCCAGGCACACATTAAATATAGTTATAAAATTATGATGGCTCCACCTTTGGCATAGAACGAATCCTAAAACAAATATTTTGATAAAATTTGTCTGTTGTTGCGTATTTTTGTATGCAATATTTCAGTTGGTTGTAAGGGTGTTGATTTTTTATTTAAGTCAACACATGTAGTATTTTACATAATAATTTTCTCTGTAGGCACATTAAAATTGATTTGGGCTATACATATATTAATAATAAATGTATTGGTTTGCATAAATGTTTATGATAATGTCCTTTTTTTTTATATTCTTTATTTTTATGGGACTTATATCCGATTCGGATATATCCTAAATTACAATTAGAAATACATTTAATTATCATCAAAAAAATATATATAAATAACTAAAATCCAACAATAAACAAGAAAACAATACAAAAAATAAAAACAAAAACATACACAACTACTTATGTAAGTGTATATAAACAGTTTTTAATTCAATACTTCATTAGCACCTGAGCAGAAACATTTCTATAATAGATTTAAAACTTTCTGTTGCCGGTTGACCAAGGAGGCTCGCAAAACTACCTACATCATATCTATTAATGTAATGTTTCTGTATAAGAGCTTCCCTCTGTGATTTATACTTACTACATTCTACTAATAAATGTTGGACATCATCCATCGTACCACAGATATCAATTGGTGATAATGTCTTACAGCCTCTATTCTCTCACTAATTGGAAATGTTACTAGGAGCGCTAAACAATTGTGACTCGCTGCGCTCGCAAATCTCGGAATGTATTAGCATATTGAGCGAAGCAAGATGTAAACAGAACCGAAGTTGCATTTACAAAACGTCGACGTAATCTGTCCTTAACAATTTTTTATTGTTTTATTTTTCATTTTAAAGCTAAATTTTTCCCATCGAAATCTATGGGATTTTTGTTTTTCCGTGACTATTCCTCAACGACATCGAATATTTGAAAAATATTTCTTTATATAGACATCAGTATGGTGATAACTTTCACCATACTGATGTCTATCATTGCGCTAAATTTGGAAATTTTCGGATATATCGTTTTTAATGGATGCTTTCACAAAGGATGCAGAAAAGTCTCTCATAGACAGCTTTGCTCGCTCCGCTCAATTGTTTAAAAAATTCTAGTAGTTTTTTGTATTTTAATTAGATATTAAATCAGTAAGGGAAAGTTGCAATCCCTTAAAATACATACATTTCTTATATCTCTAATGTATTTGAAGACAGTCTTCACATTTCTAGTAATAATTATGTAAACGCAATGGTTACTTATGCGGTTCCGTTGCAAAAAATAATGTATTTTATCTGATAGCAATTATCTGACAGATTTTTATTCTGATTAATTTAAAATCAAATTCCTTTTATAACAGATTAAACTAAAATTATGGAATCTATTGTCTTTTTTATTATATTCTTATTAATAATATATATAAGGAATAACAGTTGTTTGTTTGTTCGCCTCTAAACACTGAGAAAAATAGTCACAATTAAGAAATACTGTTCAATATACTGAAACTGAATATTGATATTATTGTATTAATTTTTCGAAACGTGTATCGGCCTAATTTTGTGTACGCGGCAAAGTCGCGGGTAATTGGTTATATTATTAGAAAATGGTTTTTATTTCTACCGACTTCTTAATGTTTTTATATAAAAATAACTTTAAAAGAATATTGATCAGTAGTTGTATGTTATTTAAAGGGTCGTTTGTATGTGTGTGTCGTAAATACAGTTGCTTTAAATACTCAAATCAATCTTTACTGTAGTTAACAAACGATGTGTTAAAAAACAAAATGTCACTGGTTCGTGCGGTACTACTTTTGTTAAATATTGCTTTCGCCATTAAAGATGGATTTACCGTTGTAAGTTTTTCCAATATCATAATTATGAGCACTTTTTTTGTAATGTAATAATAATAAGTATGGGGTAAATATAACAGTTGTTTGTTTGTTCGCCTCTAAACACTGAGAAAAATAGTCACAATTAAGAAATACTGTTCAATATACTGAAACTGAATATTGATATTATTGTATTAATTTTCGAAACGTGTATCGGCCTAATTTTGTGTACGCGGCAAAGTCGCGGGTAATTAAGAAATACTGTTCAATATACTGAAACTGAATATTGATATTATTGTATTAATTTTCGAAACGTGTATCGGCCTAATTTTGTGTACGCGGCAAAGTCGCGGGTAATTGGTTATATTATTAGAAAATGGTTTTTATTTCTACCGACTTCTTAATGTTTTTATAAAAATAACTTTAAAAGAATATTGATCAGTAGTTGTATGTTATTTAAAGTGTCGTTTGTATGTGTGTGTCGTAAATACAGTTGCTTTAAATACTCAAATCAATCTTTACTGTAGTTAACAAACGATGTGTTAAAAAACAAAATGTCACTGGTTCGTGCGGTACTACTTTTGTTAAATATTGCTTTCGCCATTACAGATGGATTTAACGTTGTAAGTTTTTCCAATATCATAATTATGAGCACTTTTTTTGTAATGTAATAATAATGAGTAAATATAATATATTTTATATTTTAACGATTTAAAATATGTATAAAAATGAAAACGGTTTAAAAAAAACGATAAAACTTTTCGCTTGTAAAAGATAATAATATTTTTAATTCTATTTTTAAGAAGGATTATTAAAATATTTAAATAGTTTAATTTTAATCAATATAAAAGTTATTATTATTATCGCCAATAAAATCATAATAAAAAAAATTGATAAAATTCTTAAATTATAATATTTATATAGATCAATTCTATTCAACAGACAAAAAAATTTAAAACACATAGTTGTAAATATTAAATATCAAATTTATATTTTGTTTAATATATTTTTTAAATTTGCTCCAATTTATATGAATTAGATAATACTATTTTGAACTAGTGAGATAGTTGACAGAGGAAAAAAATTATATTAATTTGTTGACGTGCATACATCACTTCTCATTGTTCTTAATATATTAAATTTATGTTGATTGACGCAGACTTCATATATTTTAACATAAAGAATATATATTTTTTTAATTTTGCAATTATCGATTTTTTAAGTCGATTTCTCTTTTTCAAATCTAAGTATGTGTAAAATCATCTCTAAAATACGCTTATTATATTATTTAAAAAAATCATCAAAATCGGCAAAGTACTTTTCGAGATATTTGCTGAAGACAAAAACCCGAACTTGAGTATCTTATATTAAATTGACGAAACGAAGAATAGTTAGATAAACGCCGACATACATAAATACCTTTCTTTTTTAAGTTTATTAAAAATGTATTAATTTTAAGCTTTACTTTTAAAATCAATTTAATCAACCACTCAGAGTTTATTATTTAATTTTATTGCATATTATTAATAGTTTTTTTGTTTAATATCAAATATTGTATAAATTTCTATATTCTTGTCATACTTCGCGATCGATGACTACTTTTATATATATTTATCCGGTTTTATTTACGTAGTTACTATCGGAATCTGTCCGGCTAGTTTCGAACCTATTCGGGTTCAGTTCACTACGCAATTCCGCCATACTTATAGCTCATGAATCCTTATTCATGAGCTATGAGCATTTGCCCGCCTAGTTTCGTACCCATTCTGGGTCCTTATCCAGGTCCTTACCCAGAACGGGAACGAAACTAGGCGGGCAAATTACGATAGTAATTGCTTAAATACAGGGAATAATTATATATAATAACAATAATAACATATAATTATTATGATAATTGAATAAGTAGCATCCACATACTTAATAAGCCCACTAACACCAAACTTTGAACGTTGACTTTCTCTTGTATTTATTTGTTTTCTTAACCCTTCAAAAATCCCAGGATCTAAACCGAATCTTAATGAGGTACAAGCCCTATTTATAAGGCTTGTGATAATTATATTTGAAAGATCTTGTTAAGTGTGAAATAAAAAAACATTCTCAAATCCACTTCAGAATACAATATTGAGAAAATTAATACAAGATATATAAAGAAAATTAATTGATGTGATGTCGAAAAAGGCCTCTGTGTCGTCGGCAGTTTTGATTTATTCTGACTTATTATTTAATCATCTTTACAAGGATGGTTCCGAAGATGAAAGTTAATATAGGAAAGCTTTCTTCGACTCATCTAAATATACTCGAATAGTTCAAAAATACATTTAAATATGAGTTTCAAAAATACAATTAAATATGAGTTTTTTAAATATTTTAAAGTATTTTAAATTATATATGTTAGTTTAGCAGTTTAGTATTAGAATGTAAGACTAGCTTAAGAATATGATGAGCGCTTCTTGCCTTTCGAGTTTGGCAAGATATTATGTGTATTTGTTTACATTATAAAAAATAAATGAAAAAAATAAAATAAAATATGCAATAACTATAGCACTGTCAAGACATAAAGGACAAAGCGTAATTATGGATACTTACTTCAACTTGAGCGTTATATTATTTGGCCCAGATATCTTCAGATAATGGACGGGACCCTAAACTCAATAACCAGACTAAAATCATACTTTATTTAATTCATACATATATATGTAATAATATATTACATAAACTATATGCGTCGTGACTTGCGACTTTATAATTATTTAATTATTATTTCAATAGTTAATTAATACTATTAATAATTAATAATTTATTGACACAACACCGGGCGCTTGTATTATTTTTTTTTGTTTAAGTATTTAAACATATATCTAATGTGTGTCTGAACATAGCGATTTTTTTTTTGCAGTCTACATGTTTACAATATTTTATAAAATTTATAAAAAGAAACAATGTTATATTTAAAAAAAAATAGGTTATTTTTGCTCTATGTGTTTTACGTTTCGTGTTTTTGTAATACAAAATAAATTATATTGGTTCTCTAAAATATTTACACAAAAAACAACTGGTCTAAACAAAAAAGAAGTCCTAGAAAATTTAAACCACCTAGAAAATTTAAATCACGAGATCACCGTGTTCTTGAAAGTTCGGGAATAAACAAAGGTATATTCCCAAGTTTTACGAATTACGCAATATTAAGACCCTTTATTATTTGAAATGTATGGTTTCAAAAAAAAAAACGTAATAAGTGTGTATTGCATTCATGTCAGTAGGTGTATTCTAATCAATGCAATTAAAAGATAGTTAAGGTTAATTGAAAAGACCGTAACAAAACTTATTAATATTAAAATATTTTGATAATCAATTAAATGAACATTTCAAGTAAAATAACTTTTCCTGCGGTTTCTATAAAAATCGTAATATTAATTTTTATTTAATGAGTTATTTTTATAAGACCTGATTTAGAAGTGGAAATATGTTATTTTTTTTGTTAAATATATCTCTAGTATAATACCTTACTATACTGCAATGTATATGGCTTTTACAAAGCATAAAATATATTAGTACGTATAATTCATAATAGAGTCATAGTCATTTGTCGTGTTAAGAATATCAGAAATTTCTATTTTAATACAAATTATTATTGTTTATAATTTAATTATAGAATATATAATTATAATTTAATATAGCAGAAGCCAGCATCGCAAATAAGATTAATAATATATTACACACAAAAGTTTTCTTATGTTTCTTAAAGATTATAATAGCAAGGAAATTTATTATTACGTAACATATACAAGTATAAGTTGCTAATATAAAGCTGTATCTTATGTTATTAACTTTTATGATTCTCTTACAGCCGGGAAACCCATATACCTGCATCATAGGGGGAGGCTACTCTGGTCTGGCTACAGCCAGATACTTGAAGGAGCGCAGACTTAAGTTTACAGTGTTTGAAAGATCCAAAGCCATCGGCGGCATATGGCGATATGACCCCCTTGTACATGTTGATGAATATGGTACACCCGTGACCACCAGCCAATATAAAAATTTAAGGTAACGAACTATGAATGGTGATGAAAGATGATGATGATTATGGTGATGATGTTGATGATGAAGTAATGAAATTGCTATTGTGACTGAGTTACTGTTTTCGATCTCATCATCAGAAATTGATCAATCTATACTGATATTTTAAAGAGGAAGTTTTGTTTATAACGAATAATCTTAAAAACTGCTGGACTTATTTCGAGAAGTTCTTTCACTATTAGAATCCTTCATTGTCCTTGTAGATATTATAAAGGCTATCTATTTATATTTATATAGTAAATAAAATTGTCCTCCCACTGGTAAAAACCTCGAAGAACAGCCATTAACAGTTTAAAATAATTAATTGATGTCGTCCAAAGATATGACCTTATTAAGTCAAGAGTCCTTGTTATCCAGTCCACTGGTGTATAATTGAACCAATATTGGAACCAATTTAGGCACCAACTGCACACAGACAGACATAATAATACGTTTCTTCATCCTACTATTACGTGTATTAAAGATAAAATTATTAAGATAAAAAAAATACATCTTTCAGAACAAACACGCCAAGGCAAACTATGGAGTATAGAGGATTTCCCTTCCCAAAACACACCAGAACTTACGTAAGCGGGAGCTGTTTCTACAAATATATGAAATCATTCGTAAAACACTTTGATTTGATGAAAAATGTTAAAGTAAGTTTGAAACTTGTAATAATTTTAAATGGAAAAATTATATTAGTTATAGTTGCATAACTTTTTTATAATAGTAGGTTGGTAACCTTTTTTTACAATACTCTACTTACTAAATTAGAAATATTATATTATAATAATGTTACAGATTAAATTTTTCTTTTGTTTACTACAGTACTAGCCCGCGTTATCGCCTGCATTGTTTGTTGATTCATGACGCTCAAGCTTATAGCAGACCCTTAATGATTCGCCTTAAGTATTACGAGCAAACCAATGATCTGATCAGGAATAGGTTTATACTCCTAATTCATTTATACTCTATAGAAATTGGAGGAAAAGGTATAAAAACGAAATCTCGATACAACCCACTTACAGCCATTAGCCTCTCTAGAACTATCTTAAATTAATTTCTAGAACTTACTTCGATCACGCCGTTAGTACATATTTATATTTGGTTAGATAAGAGGAGCAAGGCGTATACAGTGAAATTGAGCATGTTTGCGCTTTTAAACACACACCTGGGTCAATTTATTGATTTTGATCTCGAGCTTGTATTTTAAAAACGTATCTAATTTAATTGTATTCATCGCTCATTATTTTGTACGTAATACCACAAAAAAGGAAGATATGCTATCGCTGTTTTGATGTACTTAAAATAAATAATCCTGTGGTATATTATCTCTGTGAAACGATTAGGATGTATACATTGAGATAGTTCCCAGACGCCAGGACCTTTAAAAGTTGTAGCCTATGTGTTATACATCTTATATTAATGCTTATACATAATATATTAATAAAATACTAAACTCGTTCAATAGTTTTTACTTAAGAGACTTTCAAGTACACATACATGTTATTTATTTCCATTTATTTATTTAGTTGTGAATAGTTAATAGAATAATTATTAATAGAAAATTCATATTCTCCAGCTTTGTAGTTACGTGAAGTCAGTACGCAGAAACAAAAATGGGTGGGTCCTTTTTTACCAACAAACTGAAAATAAAAAAAAATACACTGTGATATGTGATTTTGTGGTTGTCGCCACAGGACAGCATAATAAGCCATATTCAGCAAAGTTTCCTGGATTAAATAATTTTAAAGGTAATATTTAAAGATTAATACGTCAAGAGAATAATGAATTTGCAGTGAACAATTTAGCGCTGGGATTCTGCTAAGCTCGAGTTGATGATTAAAACTAGGAAGGCCAAATTTGGATACAATAATAACTTAACTGCAGCAGTAAGAATAAGATTATAAAAGCTTGGAAAAAAAAACTTTCTACATTTACATTTTTTAGTCATAAATTTTAAGTAACGCGAGGATTATTTTATTGTGTTTAGTCTTTTTTGGGTTTAATGATTTTTCGATGATAAATGTAGAATTCTACTAATTTAATCTTTTTGTACTACAGGCAAAATAATTCACAGTCATGACTATAAAACACCAGAACCATTTAAACGTCGCAATGTGCTTATAATAGGAGCTGGTCCCTCAGGTCTGGATATAGCAGTTCAACTGCACAAAACTGCATATAAATTATTACACAGTCATCATTTCAAGTATAACGAACCAAAATTCTCTAAAAGATACGTCAAAAAACCAGACATTAACGAATTTGTCGATAATGGAGCTGTATTCAATGATTCAACTTTCGCGGTAGTAGACGATGTCATACTTGCTACAGGTATAATATTTTTTTTTACGGATAAAATATTTTCTAAGATTTACAAGAGTACTACACATTTCAATGAAACTATTTTACGGATATAACTCGCGTTTATTATTACATTTTTATAATTAACCCGACGTTTCGAATGCTTTGTAGCAAATGTGTTCGCAGTAAGACAAGATGTTGGTGTCATCTCATCTCATCTCATTCCATCATAATAAACGCAAATCGTATCCATAAAATAGTTTTATTGAAATTTTTCGGATAATAGTTTCTTTATAAAATTTAATTAGAATTTTAATTAAATACGTTTACAAAGAGCTATCGCTAAAAAAATTTGGAAATTGACAAAAATGTGTATGAAAACTCTCATTTATTTTATTCCAGGTTACCGCTTAGAGCACCCTTTCCTAGATGAAAGCAGCGGTTTGTTTCTCACTGATAGATTTGTAATGCCTCTGTACAAAGACATTGTTAATATACGACATCCTAGTATGACGTTTGTTGGTATTAAAAAACAAACTATCAACAAAGTTATGGACGCCCAGGTCTTTTTATTTATTTTCCTAACTATAATAAATTATTTGCTCGGTTGTGGTTTAAAGATTAAAGTTGTTCTTTCTTCTGCAGAATATAATTATTTTAGCTTATACCTCTGTTAAATAAATGTAAAACTAAAAGACGATAATAAAATAAATGGAACTAAATATTTCCTAGTATTATTTTGTTTTGTGTATTTTTGATTAGATTATTTTGAGAGGATTAGATCATAAGTAATTAAAAATTAAGGATCAAAATGATATTTTCTTTTAGGCAGAGTATGTCTCGTTATTAATATCAGGAAAGTTTGATCTTCCGACTCCAGAAATTATGTTAAAGAGATGGATGAAAAAAAACAGTCAACAAAAGCTTATAAAATTGAATCTGATTATAGCGGAAATGGTAAGATTAATTTAATAAATATTGGTTTATATTAGAATATATTAGTATATATTTTATGACAGCTTTGAAACTTTCTTAATTGAATAATTGTTTTCCACTTTCAGAAGAAATATTTTAAAGATCTTACCAAAGAAGCTGGTGTTACACCAGTTCCTCCAGTAATGGTCGATGTACTTTTTGAGAGTTATAAGAATTTAAAACAAGATTTATTTCACTATATGAATTACGAGTTTAAAATTATGGATTCTTTACGCTTTGACGTACAGTATTATGAGCATAACATTACAAATACAAGTAGACAGATTTGCCCAATTGAGGATATAGATTTATAAAAAAAAAACTATTTTTGTCCATATAGATTTATAATCAAAAGAAAATATTAGATTCAAAAATATGTCTGCACAATAACAGTTCAGTTTAACGTTTTTGAGAAACGTAAAAGGAATGAAATTGAAAAAACAAAATCTTAGAATTTTTTCAGTTTTGATAATGGACCAATTTTTTGTCGAATCTATATTCGATTAAGATAATTATGAAGATAGATAAAGTATATGGAATTGAAAAGAAAAGGAATTGAATTTAACTTTTTTTATGTCAAATCAAGGTGTTGTAATATATACTGCAATATGTTTACTTAAACAAAAAAAAATACATAAGTGAGCTTAATCTTGGATCACGTTTTGAAGAATTGTACATTTTTTTTTTATAATTTATATTAGGTGGGTCTTCCGCCATTTGTTGGTGTTTTAAATAAAAATTCATAGTAATAGTAAATGTCATTTGAAATCAGATAAGTGTATGGTTTTATTTACTTTTTCGACGTTTATTATAATATTCAAATATTAAAATTAAAATGGTGCTGCAGCTTTACGTAATCCCTTTTATACCTTTTATACCTTTTATACCTTTTACCTTTCTTACTTTTTGTATTTCTTTTTCTAAGTAATGTGTATACTCGCACTGACTATAATCGTATCGTTTAAGTAAGTGTTTAAAAGAAAGCAAATTATAATGCCTAATTTATTTAAGGACATGTTTCATGAGTTATGATTGTTTTTCATTATTTTTTAGTCAAATTAGATGAAAATATTGAATTATAATCGTATCGCATTATATCTATTAATGAAAACCTTCACCATGGATTACAGAATTAACATTAGTATCCATGACAAAATTGGACCATACCCTACGAAATTCTGAGCTAAGCCCGCCATAAGTTCACCTGGTGCTTCAAAAAAATAAATAGATTCTTAATCATATGGATGTTTCTCGACAACTTAATATCAGAGTCAATATTAGTGACCATGTCCATATTAGAGACAATCCAAAGTTGTTATTATTGTCCTTTGATATATTAAATGACTATTTCTCATCTATTCTCTTGATATAAATATACTTTATATTTATTTCAAGATATAATATCTTCAAGATATAAATGATATTTATATATCAGTCTAATAAATAGTGATAATTAGAAACTCATAGATATAATCTAAAATTTAATTTCAGCAGCATGAGTTGCAAATATTATAATATTACAATATTTAAATATTACAATATTTGCAACTATATATTTTTTGTACTTTATATTTCCAATTTAATATTTTGACCCCCCGGATATAACATTCAGGAACTATGAAAGTAATAATAACTAGACTACATTTACATATATTTTTCTATCGAAACCAATAAGAATATTATCTTTCCATGTTCAGTACAAAAAATCAACTAAACTAAACCACAAACCCTAAAATAAGTTTTATGTTTAAATAACATACAGCAAAGTATAAAATCCTATATAATTACATGTATTTATTACTTCTTAGCCAAATTAGGAATTTGTTTATAGTCAAGTGGTTAAATTAATATCAGCAACTGACACTAGATGGCGTGAATCTTAGATGACGTGAGTTGTAACGAGTACTGACGTCATCGTAAAGGATGTTTTTGAAGGCGGTTTTTGAAGAGAAGTAATCAAAAACGTAATTTTAGGAATATCTGCTCGTATATTTTTTATAGAAAACTTATCATGATATATGATGACGTATGAAGAAGTTCGCTTCCTAGATCGTCTATTATTTAAGGAGTTCCTTCATCTAGAAATATATTAAGATATTCGAAAAGCACTTTGACTTAATCATTTATGAGAAATATATAAATAAGCAAGTCATTGATTTGTGATGATGATAAATAAACCAACAATAGGTAGGATTGCTAAAATAAATTGTAATTGTTGCCATTTTTCAAACCATATGATTTCATGGCATCTCATGGCATGCTTGCGTGCATGCATGTCATGCATGCTTTTTGGAAACAAAAGAACTAAACCTTTGATTTCTACAGTTCTATTATTATATTCATAATAACTTTCATAAATCATGTAAACGTATTTTGTCTAAATCCTTATTTTTTAATTCGTACTATTTTTCATTCCATTACTTGAATATATTGGTAAAGGGGTTAGCGGTTAATAGTTAAAGGCCCTACTTGCTCAGCCAAAGGTCATGGGTTCGTTTTCCATATGGGACAATTGTTTGTTTGATCCACAGAATGCCGTTTTAAGTCTGGGTGATATGGGTATTATTTCTACGTGCGTAAAACCTTCGACAAACCAAGATTACTTCTCTTGTGGCGGAAGTTGTTTTTCAAAAAGACAAAAAGAAGAAAGAAAGATTTATAAGTGAATAAACAAACGTGTATTTAAACATAATTAGATTATCATCATTAGAAGTATTATTCATATATTAGTAGTATTATTAATATCTGATGTGTTATTTAATGTCTTAATAATTGGTAATAAATACCATTATAGATAATACAAACATAAACATGTTATATTTAGTAATCGACCGAAAGTTGGGTTTTTAGTTTCGTCTAACTTCAACCAAAAAATGCAGTTTCGTTCTAATTTCGTTTTTGGACACTTCGAAACTCAAGTGTTCGTGAATTCTCGTGTATTGTTTGAAAAATTTGACGACGAGTTACTTTAAAGTACATATTACTTTTATAACAGAGTTTTTACTTTATTTAATACTATATAACTGGCTGTATGTATAAGAAAAATAAAACCCATGTAAAGCTTTATTACATATTCATATATATTGATAAATACAAAAGAAATTTTAAATATTTAAGGAAGTTTCGGTTTCGGCCGAAACTGAGAGCAAAGTCGAAAGTTCGGTTTCGGTTTCGGCTGAAAAAGCTGTTACGTTTGGAATCTAGCTATAATTTACTTGTTACTCACTATTGACAATTAAGAAGAAACCTCCGCTAAGATGACTTCTATGGCTTAATAGATAGATAATGAGACAAATTAATTATTTGCATTGCTGTTGCAATACTTACTGAATTTACGAATTCGAATACTGCGTTCGTTCTGGTTACTTATAAAATTGGTAGTAGGAGTAAAATAGTAGTAGTTTTTATTACTAATTTGTCAATGTAAATACTGTCAGTTTTTTTTAAACGAGCTGTATCTCGCGGTTTTACCCGCGAAAGAACAATTTTATTTATTTTAGCTGTGCCTGCGACGTCGTTCACGTGGCGTAATGATTTATCTTAACAGAATTAAGTAGAAGAATTTGGTAGAACAGGTATTTTCGGTTTTTCCATAGACATCAGACATTTTCTTGCAATAAATCTTAAATGTTGACTAGAACATTCAGCTATCACCGTACCAAATTTCATCAAAATCTGTCTAGTAGGTTTTACGTTATTTAACCACAAATATACTTACAGCCAGAATGACAGAAGACAGAAGACAGACGGAATGGAACGGTGATTTGTTATCTATATCAATTGCTAATTACAACCTTATTAAAAGTTTTAAAAATATTCAATGTACAGATAGGTTATGTAGTGTTATTAAATGTATAAATTAGGGTAAAAGATTAGTAGTGTAATTCTAGATAGCCTATGACCTTCCTCATGAACCTGTCTATCATAAACAGAAAGAATTTTCCATCCGGTAGTTTAGAAGATAAGCACATTCAACTGAACAAACAACCCATTATCTTTATAATATTTAATATTTTAATTTCTAAACAAAACTAATCACTGACTTACTTATTAACAGGAGGAGATTGGGGAACACGTAATTGATTGAAGTTCACCGACACCGGATTGCGAGTGCGGAAAGAGGGGTGTGCGGGGGTGCGGGGCTCTCGTTCGCGCTCCAAGTCTTCACTCTCAGGTGCTCCATGATTCTTCATACACAGCTGTACAGTCAGAATAAATACTTGTAAAGTAAAATGAATATTTGGAATTTGATAAATGGAGATCATAATCTTAATAATTACTATTTTGTAAACCGATGTATTTAATAGATATCTTACTATTTATTTATTTATTTATTCTTTATGGTGGAAAATACAAAATAATGTGCAAAAGGCACAAAAACATTCTCTACCAGCCAACCTTATATGTGCAGGAGAGGACGTTAGTAGGTGCAAATAAAAAGGAATTAAAAAGAGGCAAACACAAAATATTTAACAGATATTTAAATAAAATACATAATAATAATATAATATATACATATACATATTTAAAAATACAGTGTATTTTATAACATATTTCAGTAGTATGGTATAATTGTAGTTATACGAAGTGCCCTCTAAAAGATATTAGCTATTTTTTCGGATTAAGTTATTTGTTGCATGTTTCAATAGTCATTCTTTTATAACCAATGAGAGTTAACAGAGTTTTAGAGTTCTTAAAGAGTATGTAATTTATAAATAGTAGTAGTATAATGTACTATTGTCTATTCATAATTTAATTCGTTAATTAATTCGTTTAATTTATTTTACATTTTTTCATGAACATTTAATTAGGTTTATTAGAGTTAATAGAAAAATATTATTTTGTATTTTTAAAAAGATTTGTAAAGTAGTTTACAGAATTAACCAGTTATTGTATTAAATTACAATTTTTAGTGTTTTTAATTAGTAACATAAAATGTCACAACGAGATTATTTGTTTTTAAATTTACTTTAATTATTGACAGCCTTTGTTTAGTACCTGGTGATACTGACTGTTCAACAAAAGATGGCGGTTTGATTAATATACGGGACAGTCCTTTGTGCACGATTAACGATTTTTTTTGTTTAGGGTTTGAGTGTACTTTGTGTGCTTTTTATATAGTTTTGTAAAATCCGTTGCACAATTGCGGGAGTTTATTAAAGAACATAATTTAATATCGTAATAAATAATAAAATGGCTCAAAATAAAAGTTTTTATTAAATATGCAAATATCGGATGCTTACTTACTTACTTGAGTAGAGATGGGCCGACTATATCTTTCGTTGACTAGCAGACTATTCAATATATATAACACGAAATATTTATCTTGATTAATACAAAGAATACTCTTTACCGTTCTCACATTCTCTTATACTTTTCATTAAAGATATCAATTAATATGACGAAATCCTTTGAATTATTTTGCTTCTAATCTTATAACCGTACAATACAAAAAAGAGCAAACTAGTTGGCCTTTTTTACCGAATAATCGACGACTAGTCGCCGACTACAAAAATATTAGACGGCCCATCTCTTATACTAATAATAAGATAACGAAGAAAATCTATTTAATTACAGTTTACTTACAATATGAAATATCAGGATGACTAGAAGAAAACTATCAATGAATTTATACTTATCTACATATGCTTATCATTATGATTAGCGGAAATTATTTGATAAATGTATATTCATTTATATGCATAATATTTAAATATTGACTACGCACCTGCCTTATTCTGATTTCTTCTAAATGAAATTTTAAACCATACTTAAATATAAATAATTATGGATATAGCCTCAAAAAATATGTCATAACAGTGGGAGAATTTCAAAGAATTATTTTATTTTAATCAAATATTATTTACAATATCTTACGTTATATCATGAACTGGTGATACATTTTATACATTTATACGTTTATTTATGAATATAAAAATGTTTCTGCCAAATCTTTTGATAATAAAATACGGTATTAGTATACAGTCGTTGAAACCGTTTCGTTCTGTTCATCGTGATATTGCATATTGCATATTGCATATTGCATATTGCATACTGCATATTGCATATTGCGTATTGCGTATTGCGTATTGCATATTGCATATTGCATATTGCATATTGCATATTGCATATTGCATATTGCATACTGCATACTGCATATTGCATACTGCATATTGCATATTGCATACTGTATACTGCATATTGCATATTGCATATTGCATATTGCATATTGCATATTGCATATTGCATACTGCATACTGCATATTGCATACTGTATACTGCATATTGCATATTGCATACTGCATACTGCATACTGCATATTGCATACTGTATACTGCATATTGCATATTGCATATTGCATATTGCATATTGCATATTGCATATTGCATATTGCATATTGCATATTGCATATTGCCTATTGCACATTGCATATTGCATATTGCATACTGCATATTGCATACTGCATATTGCATATTGCATACTGTATACTGCATATTGCATATTGCATATTGCATATTGCATATTGCATACTGCATATTGCATATTGCATACTGTATACTGCATATTACATATTGCATATTGCATATTGCCTATTGCATATTGCCTATTGCACATTGCATATTACATATTGCATATTGCATATTACATATTGCATATTGCATGCAAGTTTAATATCCATACAAAATTGCAACGGTATTTGTTTCTAAGATCGTTTATTCTAATTTAACTGTGTACAGCCAAAGGAACTAGTCTAAAGGAGTTTAGATAGATATCATTTTGACCATAGTATTGTATTATAACGTGTACAACAATAAACAAGAAAACAATACAAAAAATAAAAACAAAAACATGTACACCTACTTATGTAAGTGTATATAAACAGTTTTTAATTCAATATTTTATTAGCACCTGTGCAGAAACATTTCTATAATAGATTTAAAACTTTCTGTTGCCGGTTGACCAAGGAGGCTCGCAAAACTACCTACATCATATCTATTAATGTAATGTTTCTGCATAAGAGCTTCCCTCTGTGATTTATACTTACTACATTCTACTAATAAATGTTGGACATCATCCATCGTACCACAGATATCAATTGGTGATAATGTCTTACAGCCTCTATTCTCTCACTAATTGGAAATGTTACTAGGAGCGCTAAACAATTGTGACTCGCTGCGCTCGCAAATCTCGGAATGTGTTAGCATATTGAGCGAAGCAAGATGTAAACAGAACCGAAGTTGCATTTACAAAACGTCGACGTAATCTGTCCGCAACAATTTTTTATATTTTTATTTTTCATTTTAAACTAAAATTTTTCCAATTGAAATCTATGGGATTTTACTTTTTCCGTAACTATACCTCAACGACATCGAATATTTGAGAAATATTTTTTTACCACCAGACTGATGTCTATCAGTGCGCAAAATTTGGAAATTTTTCGGATAAATCGTTTTTAATGGATGCTTTCACAAAGGATGCAGAAAAGTCTCTCATAGACAGCTTTGCTCGCTCCGCTCAATTGTTTAAAAAATTCCTAGTAGTTTTTTGTATTTTAATTAGATATTAAATCAGTATTTGCAACTTTCCCTTAAAATACATACATTTCTTATATCTCTAATGTATTTGAAGACAGTCTTCACATTTCTAGTAATAATTATGTAAACGCAATGGTAACTTATGCGGTTCCGTTGCAAAAAATAATGTATTTTATCTACTAGCAATTACCTGAAAGATTTTTATTTCTGATTAATTTCAAATCAAATTCCTTTTATAACGGATTAAACTAAAATTATGGAATCTATTGTCTTTTTTATTATATTTTTATTAATAATATATATAAGGAATAACAGTTGTTTGTTTGTTCGCCTCTAAACACTGTGAAAAATAGTCACAATTAAGAAATACTGTTCAATATACTGAAACTGAATATTGATATTATTGTATTAATTTTCGAAACGTGTATCGGCCTAATTTTGTGTACGCGGCAAAGTCGCGGGTAATTGGTTATATTATTAGAAAATGGTTTTTATTTCTACCGACTTCTTAATGTTTTTATAAAAATAACTTTAAAAGAATATTGATCAGTAGTTGTATGTTATTTAAAGGGTCGTTTGTATGTGTGTGTCGTAAATACAGTTGCTTTAAATACTCAAATCAATCTTTACTGTAGTTAACAAACGATGTGTTAAAAAACAAAATGTCACTGGTTCGTGCGGTACTACTTTTGTTAAATATTGCTTTCGCCATTACAGATGGATTTAACGTTGTAAGTTTTTCCAATATCATAATTATGAGCACTTTTTTTGTAATGTAATAATAATGAGTAAATATAATATATTTTATATTTTAACGATTTAAAGTATGTATAAAAATGAAAACGGTTTAAAAAAAACGATAAAACTTTTCGCTTGTAAAAGATAATAATATTTTTAATTCTATTTTTAAGAAGGATTATTAAAATATTTAAATAGTTTAATTTTAATCAATATAAAAGTTATTATTATTATCGCCAATAAAATCATAATAAAAAAAATTGATAAAATTCTTAAATTATAATATTTATATAGATAAATTCTATTCAACAGACAAAAAAATTTAAAACACATAGTTGTAAATATTAAATATCAAATTTATATTTTGTTTAATATATTTTTTAAATTTGCTCCAATTTATATGAATTAGATAATACTATTTTGAACTAGTGAGATAGTTGACAGAGGAAAAAAATTATATTAATTTGTTGACGTGCATACATCACTTCTCATTGTTCTTAATATATGAAATTTATGTTGATTGACGCAGACTTCATATATTTTAACATAAAGAATATATATTTTTTTAATTTTGCAATTATCGATTTTTTAAGTCGATTTCTCTTTTTCAAATCTAAGTATGTGTAAAATCATCTCTAAAACGTTTATTATATTATTAAAAAAAATCATCAAAATCGGCAAAGTACTTTTCGAGATATTTGCTGAAGACAAAAACCCGAACTTGAGTATCTTATATTAAATTGACGAAACGAAGAATAGTTAGATAAACGCCGACATACATAAATACCTTTCTTTTTTAAGTTTATTAAAAATGTATTAATTTTAAGCTTTACTTTTAAAATCAATTTAATCAACCACTCAGAGTTTATTATTTAATTTTATTGCATATTATTAATAGGTTTTTTGTTTAATATCAAATATTGTATAAATTTCTATATTCTTGTCATACTTCGCGATCGATGACTACTTTTATATATATTTATTTACGTAGTTACTATCGGAATTTACCCGGCTAGTTTTGAACCTATTCGGGGTCAGTTCACTACGCGATTCCGCCATACTCATAGCTCATGAATCCTTATTCATGAGCTATGAGCATTTGCCCGCCTAGTTTCGTACCCATTCTGGGTCCTTACCCAGAACGGGTACGAAATGGGCAAATTACGATAGTAATTACTTAAATACAAACTATAATTATATATAATAACAATAATAACATATAATTATTATGATAATAGAATAAGTAGCATCCACATACTTAATAAACCCACCACCGCCAAACTTTGATCGTTGACTTTCTCTTGTATTTATCTGTTTCCTTAACCCTTCAAAAAACCCAGGATCTAAACCGAATCTTAATGAGGTACAAGCCCTATTTATAAGGCTTGTGATAATTATATTTGAAAGATCTTGTTACGTGTGAAATAAAAAACATTCTCAAATCCACTTCAGAATACAATATTGAGAAAATTAATACAAGATATATAAAGAAAATTAATGGATGTGATGTCGAAAAAGACCTCTGTATCGTCGGCAGTTTTGATTTATTCTGACTTATTATTTAATTATCTTTACAAGGATGGTTCCGAAGATGAAAGTTAATGTAGGAAAACTTTCTTGGACTCATCCAAATATACTCGAATAGTTCAAAAATACATTTAAATATGAGTTTCAAAAATACAATTAAATATGAGTTTTTTAAATATTTTAAAGTATTTGAAATTATATATGTTAGATTAGCAGTTTAGTATTAGAATGTAAGACTAGCTTAAGAATATGATGAGCGCTTCTTGCCTTTCGAGTTTGGCAAGATATTATGTGTATTTGTTTACATTATAAAAAATAAAGGAAAAAAAAAATGAAAAAAATAAAATAAAATATGCAATAACTGTAGCACTGTAAAGACATAAAGGACAAAGCGTAATTATGGATACTTACTTCAACTTGAGCGTTATATTATTTGGCCCAGATATCTTCAGATAATGGACGGGACCCTAAACTCAATAACCAGACTAAAATCATACTTTATTTCATTCATACATATATATGTAATAATATATTACATAAACTATATGCGTCGTGACTTGCGACTTTATAATTATTTAATTATTATTTCAATAGTTAATTAATACTATTAATAATTAATAATTTATTGACACAACACCGGGCGCTTGTATTATTTTTTTTTGTTTAAGTATTTAAACATATATCTAATGTGTGTCTGAACATAGCGATTTTTTTTTTTGCAGTCTACATGTTTACAATATTTTATAAAATTTATAAAAAGAAACAATGTTATATTTAAAAAAAAATAGGTTATTTTTGCTCTATGTGTTTTACGTTTCGTGTTTTTGTAATACAAAATAAATTATATTGGTTCTCTAAAATATTTACACAAAAAACAACTGGTCTAAACAAAAAAGAAGTCCTAGAAAATTTAAACCACCTAGAAAATATAAATCACGAGATCACCGTGTTCTTGAAAGTTCGGGAATAAACAAAGGTATATTCCCAAGTTTTACGAATTACGCAATATTAAGACCCTTTATTATTTGAAATGTATAGTTTAAAAACAATAAAACGTAATAAGTATGTGTTGCATTCATGTCAGTAGGTGTATTCTAATCAATGCAATTAAAAGATAGTTAAGGTTAATTGAAAAGACCGTAACAAAACTTATTAATATTAAAATATTTTGATAATCAATTAAATGAACATTTGAAGTAAAATAACTTTTGCTGCGTTTGCAAACTTGCGGTTTCTATAAAAATCGTAATATTAATTTTTATTTTATGAGTTATTTTTATAAGACCTGATTTAGAAGTGGAAATATGTTATTTTTTTTGTTAAATATATCGCTAGTATAATACCTTACTATACTGCAATATATTAGTACGTATAATTCATAATAGAGTCATAGTCATTTGTCGTGTTAAGAATATCAGAAATTTCTATTTTAATACAAATTATTATTGTTTATAATTTAATTATAGAATATATAATTATAATTTAATATAGCAGAAGCCAGCATCGCAAATAAGATTAATAATATATTACACACAAAAGTTTTCTTATGTTTCTTAAAGATTATAATAGCAAGGAAATTTATTATTACGTAACATATATAAGTATAAGTTGCTAATATAAAGCTGTATCTTATGTTATTAACTTTTATGATTCTCTTACAGCCGGGAAACCCATATACCTGCATCATAGGGGGAGGCTACTCTGGTCTGGCTACAGCCAGATACTTGAAGGAGCGCAGACTTAAGTTTACAGTGTTTGAAAGATCCAAAGCCATCGGCGGCATATGGCGATATGACCCCCTTGTACATGTTGATGAATATGGTACACCCGTGACCACCAGCCAATATAAAAATTTAAGGTAACGAACTATGAATGGTGATGAAAGATGATGATGATTATGGTGATGATGTTGATGATGAAGTAATGAAATTGCTATTGTGACTGAGTTACTGTTTTCGATCTCATCATCAGAAATTGATCAATCTATACTGATATTTTAAAGAGGAAGTTTTGTTTATAACGAATAATCTTAAAAACTGCTGGACTTATTTCGAGAAGTTCTTTCACTATTAGAATCCTTCATTGTCCTTGTAGATATTATAAAGGCTATCTATTTATATTTATATAGTAAATAAAATTGTCCTCCCACTGGTAAAAACCTCGAAGAACAGCCATTAACAGTTTAAAATAATTAATTGATGTCGTCCAAAGATATGACCTTATTAAGTCAAGAGTCCTTGTTATCCAGTCCACTGGTGTATAATTGAACCAATAATGGAACCAAAATTGGAACCAATATTGGAACCAATTTAGGCACCAACTGCACACAGACAGACATAATAATACGTTTCTTCATCCTACTATTATGTGTATTAAAGATAAAATTATTAAGATAAAAAAAATACATCTTTCAGAACAAACACGCCAAGGCAAACTATGGAGTATAGAGGATTTCCCTTCCCAAAACACACCAGAACTTACGTAAGCGGGAGCTGTTTCTACAAATACATGAAATCATTCGTAAAACACTTTGATTTGATGAAAAATGTTAAAGTAAGTTTGAAACTTGTAATAATTTTAAATGGAAAAATTATATTAGTTATAGTTGCATAACTTTTTTATAATAGTAGGTTGGTAACCTTTTTTTACAATACTCTACTTACTAAATTAGAAATATTATATTATAATAATGTTATAGATTAAATTTTTCTTTTGTTTACTACAGTACTAGCCCGCGTTATCGCCTGCATTGTTTGTTGATTCATGACGCTCAAGCTTATAGCAGACCCTTAATGATTCGCCTTAAGTATTACGAGCAAACCAATGATCTGATCAGGAATAGGTTTATACTCCTAGTTCATTTATACTCTATAGAAATTGGAGGAAAAGGTATAAAAACGAAATCTCGATACAACCCACTTACAGCCATTAGCCTCTCTAGAACTATCTTAAATTAATTTCTAGAACTTACTTCGATCACGCCGTTAGTACATATTTATATTTGGTTAGATAAGAGGAGCAAGGCGTATACAGTGAAATTGAGCATGTTTGCGCTTTTAAACACACACCTGGGTCAATTTATTGATTTTGATCTCGAGCTTGTATTTTAAAAACGTATCTAATTTCATTATATTCATGGCTCATTATTTTGTACGTAATACCACAAAAAAGGAAGATATGCTATCGCTGTTTTGATGTACTTAAAATAAATAATCCTGTGTTATATTATCTCTGTGAAACGATTAGGATGTATACATTGAGATAGTTCCCAGACGCCAGGACCTTTAAAAGTTGTAGCCTATGTGTTGTGTGTCTTATATTAATGCTTATACATAATATATTAATAAAATACTAAACTCGTTCAATAGTTTTTACTTAAGAGACTTTCAAGTACACATACATGTTATTTATTTCCATTTATTTATTTAGTTGTGAATAGTTAATAGAATAATTATTAATAGAAAATTCATATTCTCCAGCTTTGTAGTTACGTGAAGTCAGTACGCAAAAACAAAAATGGGTGGGTCCTTTTTTACCAACAAACTGAAAATAAAAAAAAATACACTGTGATATGTGATTTTGTGGTTGTCGCCACAGGACAGCATAATAAGCCATATTCAGCAAAGTTTCCTGGATTAAATAATTTTAAAGGTAATATTTAAAGATTAATACGTCAAGAGAATAATGAATTTGCAGTGAACAATTTAGCGCTGGGATTCTGCTAAGCTCGAGTTGATGATTAAAACTAGGAAGGCCAAATTTGGATACAATAATAACTTAACTGCAGCAGTAAGAATAAGATTATAAAAGCTTGGAAAAAAAAACTTTCTACATTTACATTTTTTAGTCATAAATTTTAAGTAACGCGAGGATTATTTTATTGTGTTTAGTCTTTTTTGGGTTTAATGATTTTTCGATGATAAATGTAGAATTCTACTAATTTAATCTTTTTGTACTACAGGCAAAATAATTCACAGTCATGACTATAAAACACCAGAACCATATAAACGTCGCAATGTGCTTATAATAGGAGCTGGTCCCTCAGGTCTGGATATAGCAGTTCAACTGCACAAAACTGCATATAAATTATTACACAGTCATCATTTCAAGTATAACGAACCAAAATTCTCTAAAAGATACGTCAAAAAACCAGACATTAACGAATTTGTCGATAATGGAGCTGTATTCAATGATTCAACTTTCGCGGTAGTAGACGATGTCATACTTGCTACAGGTATAATATTTTTTTTACGGATAAAATATTTTCTAAGATTTACAAGAGTACTACACATTTCAATGAAACTATTTTACGGATATAACTCGCGTTTATTATTACATTTTTATAATTAACCCGACGTTTCGAATGCTTTGTAGCAAATGTGTTCGCAGTAAGACAAGATGTTGGTGTCATCTCATCTCATCTCATTCCATCATAATAAACGCAAATCGTATCCATAAAATAGTTTTATTGAAATTTTTCGGATAATAGTTTCTTTATAAAATTTAATTAGAATTTTAATTAAATACGTTTACAAAAAGCTATCGCTAAAAAAATTTGGAAATTGACAAAAATGTGTATGAAAACTCTCATTTATTTTATTCCAGGTTACCGCTTAGAGCACCCTTTCCTAGATGAAAGCAGCGGTTTGTTTCTCACTGATAGATTTGTAATGCCTCTGTACAAAGACATTGTTAATATACGACATCCTAGTATGACGTTTGTTGGTATTAAAAAACAAACTATCAACAAAGTTATGGACGCCCAGGTCTTTTTATTTATTTTCCTAACTATAATAAATTATTTGCTCGGTTGTGGTTTAAAGATTAAAGTTGTTCTTTCTTCTGCAGAATATAATTATTTTAGCTTATACCTCTGTTAAATAAATGTAAAACTAAAAGACGATAATAAAATAAATGGAACTAAATATTTCCTAGTATTATTTTGTTTTGTGTATTTTTGATTAGATTATTTTGAGAGGATTAGATCATAAGTAATTAAAAATTAAGGATCAAAATGATATTTTCTTTTAGGCAGAGTATGTCTCGTTATTAATATCAGGAAAGTTTGATCTTCCGACTCCAGAAATTATGTTAAAGAGATGGATGAAAAAAAACAGTCAACAAAAGCTTATAAAATTGAATCTGATTATAGCGGAAATGGTAAGATTAATTTAATAAATATTGGTTTATATTAGAATATATTAGTATATATTTTATGACAGCTTTGAAACTTTCTTAATTGAATAATTGTTTTCCACTTTCAGAAGAAATATTTTAAAGATCTTACCAAAGAAGCTGGTGTTACACCAGTTCCTCCAGTAATGGTCGATGTAATTTTTGAGAGTTATAAGAATTTAAAACAAGATTTATTTCACTATATGAATTACGAGTTTAAAATTATGGATTCTTTACGCTTTGACGTACAGTATTATGAGCATAACATTACAAATACAAGTAGACAGATTTGCCCAATTGAGGATATAGATTTATAAAAAAAAAACTATTTATGTCCATATAGATTTATAATCAAAAGAAAATATTAGATTCAAAAATATGTCTGCACAATAACAGTTCAGTTTAACGTTTTTGAGAAACGTAAAAGGAATGAAATTGAAAAAACAAAATCTTAGAATTTATTCAGTTTTGATAATGGACCAATTTTTGGTCGAATCTATATTCGATTAAGATAATTATGAAGATAGATAAAGTATATGGAATTGAAAAGAAAAGGAATTGAATTTAACTTTTTTTATGTCAAATCAAGGTGTTGTAATATATACTGCAATATGTTTACTTAAACATAAAAAAATACATAAGTGAGCTTAATCTTGGATCACGTTTTGAAGAATTGTACATTTTTTTTTTATAATTTATATTAGGTGGGTCTTCCGCCATTTGTTGGTGTTTTAAATAAAAATTCATAGTAATAGTAAATGTCATTTGAAATCAGATAAGTGTATGGTTTTATTTACTTTTTCGACGTTTATTATAATATTCAGATATTAAAATTAAAATGGTGCTGCAGCTTTACGTAATCCCTTTTATACCTTTTATACCTTTTATACCTTTTACCTTTCTTACTTCTTGTATTTCTTTTTCTAAGTAATGTGTATACTCGCACTGACTATAATCGTATCGTTTAAGTAAGTGTTTAAAAGAAAGCAAATTATAATGCCTAATTTATTTAAGGACATGTTTCATGAGTTATGATTGTTTTTCATTATTTTTTAGTCAAATTAGATGAAAATATTGAATTATAATCGTATCGCATTATATCTATTAATGAAAACCTTCACCATGGATTACAGAATTAACATTAGTATCCATGACAAAATTGGACCATACCCTACGAAATTCTGAGCTAAGCCGCCATAAGTTCACCTGGTGCCTCTAAAAAATAAATAGATTCTTAATCATATGGATGTTTCTCGACAACTTAATATCAGAGCCAATATTAGTGACCATGTCCATATTAGAGACAATCCAAAGTTGTTATTATTGTCCTTTGATATATTAAATGACTATTTCTCATCTATTCTCTTGATATAAATATACTTTATATTTATTTCAAGATATAAATGATATTTATATATCAGTCTAATAAAGAGTGATAATTAGAAACTCATAGATATAATCTAAAATTTAATCTCAGGAGCATGAGTTGCAAATATTATAATATTACAATATTTAAATATTACAATATTTGCAACTATATGTTTTTTGTACTTTATATTTCCAATTTAATATTTTGACCCCCCGGATATAACATTCAGGAACTATGGAAGTAAAAATAACTAGACTACATTTACATATATTTTTCTATCGAAACCAATAAGAATATTTGCTTTCCATGTTCAGTACAAAAAACCAACTAAACTAAACCACAAATCCTAAAATAAGTATTATTTTTAAATAACATACAGCAAAGTATAAATCCTATATAATTACATGTATTTCTTACTTTATAGCCAAATTAGGAATTTGTTTATAGTTAAGTGGTTAAATTAATATCAGCAACTGACACTAGATGGCGTGAATCCTAGATAACGTGAGTTGTAACGAATGCTGACGTCATCATCGTAAAGGATGTTTTTGAAGGCGGTTTTTGAATAGAAGTAATCAAAAACGTAATTTTAGGTATATCTGCTCGTATATTTTTATAGAAAACTTATCAAGATATATGATGACGTATGAAGGAGTTCGTTTCCTAGATCGTCTATTATTTAAGGGGTTCCTTCCTCTAGAAATATATTAAGATATTCGAAAAGCATTTTGACTTAATCATTTATGAGAAATATATAAGAGAGTCATTGATTTGTGATGATGATAAATAAACCAACAATAGGTAGGATTGCTAAAATAAATTGTAATTGTTGCCATTTTTCAAACCATTTGATTTCATAGTATGGCATGGCATGCTTGCTTGCATGCATATCATGCATGTCATACATGCTTTTTGGAAACAGAAGACCTAAACCTTTGATTTCTACAGTTCTATTATTGTTACTATTATATTCATAATAACTTTCATAAATCATGTAAACGTATTTTGTGTAAATCCTTATTTTTTAATTCGTACTATTTTCCATTCCACTACTTGAATAAATTGGAAATAGATATATATATATATTGGTAAAGGGGTTAGCGGTTAATAGTTAAAGGCCCTACTTGCTCAGCCCAAGGTCGTGGGTTCGTTTTCCATATGGGACAATTGTTTGTTTGATCCACAGAATGCCGTTTTAAGTCTGGGTGATATGGATATTATTTCTACGTGCGTAAAACCCTCGACAAACCAAGATTACTTCTCTTGTGGCGGAAGTTGTTTTTCAAAAAGACAAAAAGAAAAAAGAAAGATTTATAAGTGAATAAACAAACGTGTATTTAAACATAATTAGATTAACATCATTAGAAGTATTATTCATATATTAGTAGTATTATTAACATCTGATCTGTTATTTAATGTCTTAATAATTGATAATAAATAGCATTATAGATAATACAAACATAAACATGTTATAATTAGTAATCGACCGAAAGTTGGGTTTTTAGTTTCGGCTAACTTCGGCCAAAAAATGCAGTTTCGTTCTAATTTAGTTTTTGGACACTTCGTAACTCAAGTGTTCGTGAATTCTCGTGTATTGTTTGAAAAATTTGACGACGAGTTACTTTAAAGTACGTATTACTTTTATAACAGAGTTTTTACTTTATTTAATACTATATAACTGGCTGTATGTATAAGAAAAATAAAACCCATGTAAAGCTTTATTATATATTCAAATATATTGATAAATACAAAAGAAATCTTAAATATTTAAGGAAGTTTCGGTTTCGGCCGAAACTGACAGCAAAGTCGAAAGTTCGGTTTCGGTTTCGGCAGAAAAAGCTGTTACGTTTGGAATCTAGTTATAATTTACTTTGTTACTCACTATTGACAATTAAGAAGAAACCTCCGCTAAGATGACGTATGATATTAGGCGTTGAAAGATTTGACATATTTCGCAGACCCCGAATAGTTGAGATAAGGGCAGACATGATGACTTCTTTGGCTTAATAGATAGATAATGAGACAAATTAATTATTTGCATTGCTGTTGCAATATTTACTGAATTTACGAATTCGAATACTGCGTTCGTTCTGGTTACTTATAAAATTGGTAGTAGGAGTAAAATAGTAGTAGTTTTTATTACTAATTTGTCAATGTAAATACTGTCAGTTTTTTTTAAACGAGATGTATCTCGCGGTTTTACCCACGAAAGAACAATTTTATTTATTTTAGGTGTGCCTGCGACGTCGTTCGCGTGGCGTAATGATTTATCTTAATAGAATTAAGTAGAAGAATTTGGTAGAACTGGTATTTTCGGTTTTTCCATAGACATAAGACATTTTCTTGCAATAAATCTTAAATGTTGACTAGAACATTCAGCTATCACCGTACCAAATTTCATCAAAATCTGTCTAGTAGGTTTTGCGTTATTTAACCACAAATATACTTACAGCCAGAATGACAGAAGACAGAAGACAGACGGAATGGAACGGTGATTTGTTATCTATGTCAATTGCTAATTACAACCTTATTAAAAGTTTTAAAAATATTCAATGTACAGATAGGTTATGTAGTGTTATTAAATGTATAAATTAGGGTAAAAGATTAGTAGTGTAATTCTAGATAGCCTATGACCTTCCTCATGAACCTGTCTATCATAAACAGAAAGAATTTTCCATCCGGTAGTTTAGAAGATAAGCACATTCAACTGAACAAACAACCCATTATCTTTATAATATTTAATATTTTAATTTCTAAACAAAACTAATCACTGACTTACTTATTAACAGGAGGAGATTGGGGAACACGTAATTGATTGAAGTTCACCGACACCGGATTGCGAGTGCGGAAAGAGGGGTGTGCGGGGGTGCGGGGCTCTCGTTCGCGCTCCAAGTCTTCACTCTCAGGTGCTCCATGATTCTTCATACACAGCTGTACAGTCAGAATAAATACTTGTAAAGTAAAATAAATATTTGGAATTTGATAAATGGAGATCATAATCTTAATAATTACTATTTTGTAAACCGATGTATTTAATAGATATCTTACTATTTATTTATTTATTTATTCTTTATGGTGGAAAATACAAAATAATGTGCAAAAGGCACAAAAACATTCTCTACCAGCCAACCTTATATGTGCAGGAGAGGACGTTAGTAGGTGCAAATAAAAAGGAATTAAAAAGAGGCAAACACAAAATATTTAACAGATATTTAAATAAAATACATAATAATAATATAATATATACATATACATATTTAAAAATACAGTGTATTTTATAACATATTTCAGTAGTATGGTATAATTGTAGTTATACGAAGTGCCCTCTAAAAGATATTAGCTATTTTTTCGGATTAAGTTATTTGTTGCATGTTTCAATAGTCATTCTTTTATAACCAATGAGAGTTAACAGAGTTTTAGAGTTCTTAAAGAGTATGTAATTTATAAATAGTAGTAGTATAATGTACTATTGTCTATTCATAATTTAATTCGTTAATTAATTCGTTTAATTTATTTTACATTTTTTCATGAACATTTAATTAGGTTTATTAGAGTTAATAGAAAAATATTATTTTGTATTTTTAAAAAGATTTGTAAAGTAGTTTACAGAATTAACCAGTTATTGTATTAAATTACAATTTTTAGTGTTTTTAATTAGTAACATAAAATGTCACAACGAGATTATTTGTTTTTAAATTTACTTTAATTATTGACAGCCTTTGTTTAGTACCTGGTGATACTGACTGTTCAACAAAAGATGGCGGTTTGATTAATATACGGGACAGTCCTTTGTGCACGATTAACGATTTTTTTTGTTTAGGGTTTGAGTGTACTTTGTGTGCTTTTTATATAGTTTTGTAAAATCCGTTGCACAATTGCGGGAGTTTATTAAAGAACATAATTTAATATCGTAATAAATAATAAAATGGCTCAAAATAAAAGTTTTTATTAAATATGCAAATATCGGATGCTTACTTACTTACTTGAGTAGAGATGGGCCGACTATATCTTTCGTTGACTAGCAGACTATTCAATATATATAACACGAAATATTTATCTTGATTAATACAAAGAATACTCTTTACCGTTCTCACATTCTCTTATACTTTTCATTAAAGATATCAATTAATATGACGAAATCCTTTGAATTATTTTGCTTCTAATCTTATAACCGTACAATACAAAAAAGAGCAAACTAGTTGGCCTTTTTTACCGAATAATCGACGACTAGTCGCCGACTACAAAAATATTAGACGGCCCATCTCTTATACTAATAATAAGATAACGAAGAAAATCTATTTAATGACAGTTTACTTACAATATGAAATATCAGGATGACTAGAAGAAAACTATCAATGAATTTATACTTATCTACATATGCTTATCATTATGATTAGCGGAAATTATTTGATAAATGTATATTCATTTATATGCATAATATTTAAATATTGACTACGCACCTGCCTTATTCTGATTTCTTCTAAATGAAATTTTAAACCATACTTAAATATAAATAATTATGGATATAGCCTCAAAAAATATGTCATAACAGTGGGAGAATTTCAAAGAATTATTTTATTTTAATCAAATATTATTTACAATATCTTACGTTATATGATGAACTGGTGATACATTTTATACATTTAAACGTTTATACATTTATGAATATAAAAATGTTATATATTGCCTATTGCACATTGCACATTGCACATTGCATATTGCATATTGCATATTGCATATTGCATATTGCCTATTGCAAATTGCACATTGCATATTGCATATTGCATATTGCATATTGCATATTGCATACTGCATATTGCATATTGCGTATTGCGTATTGCGTATTGCATATTGCATATTGCATATTGCATATTGCATACTGCATACTGCATATTGCATACTGCATATTGCATATTGCATACTGTATACTGCATATTGCATATTGCATATTGCATATTGCATATTGCATACTGCATACTGCATATTGCATACTGTATACTGCATATTGCATATTGCATATTGCATATTGCATATTGCATACTGCATACTGCATATTGCATACTGTATACTGCATATTGCATATTGCATATTGCATATTGCATATTGCATATTGCATATTGCATATTGCCTATTGCACATTGCATATTGCATATTGCATACTGCATATTGCATATTGCATATTGCATATTGCATATTGCATATTGCATACTGCATATTGCATATTGCGTATTGCGTATTGCGTATTGCATATTGCATATTGCATATTGCATATTGCATATTGCATACTGTATACTGCATATTGCATATTGCATATTGCATATTGCATATTGCATATTGCATATTGCATATTGCATATTGCATATTGCATACTGCATATTGCATATTGCATACTGTATACTGCATATTACATATTGCATATTGCCTATTGCATATTGCCTATTGCACATTGCATATTACATATTGCATATTGCATATTACATATTGCATATTGCATGCAAGTTTAATATCCATACAAAATTGCAACGGTATTTGTTTCTAAGATCGTTTATTCTAATTTAACTGTGTACAGCCAAAGGAACTAGTCTAAAGGAGTTTAGATAGATATCATTTTGACCATAGTATTGTATTATAACGTGTACAACAATAAACAAGAAAACAATACAAAAAATAAAAACAAAAACATGTACACCTACTTATGTAAGTGTATATAAACAGTTTTTAATCCAATACTTCATTAGGACCTGAGCAGAAACATTGCTATAATAGATTTAAAACTATCTGTTGCCGGTTGACCAAGGAGGCTCGCAAAACTACCTACATCATATCTATTAATGTAATGTTTCTGCATAAGAGCTTCCCTCTGTGATTTATACTTACTACATTCTACTAATAAATGTTGGACATCATCCATCGTACCACAGATATCAATTGGTGATAATGTCTTACAGCCTCTATTCTCTCACTAATTGGAAATGTTTCTAGGAGCGCTAAACAATTGTGACTCGCTGCGCTCGCAAATCTCGGAATGTGTTAGCATATTGAGCGAAGCAAGATGTATACAGAACCGAAGTTGCATTTACAAAACGTCGACGTAATCTGTCCGCAACAATTTTTTATATTTTTATTTTTCATTTTAAACTAAAATTTTTCCATTTGAAATCTATGGGATTTTACTTTTTCCGTAACTATACCTCAACGACATCGAATATTTGAGAAATATTTTTTTACCACCAGACTGATGTCAATCAGTGCGCAAAATTTGGAAATTTTCGGATATATCGTTTTTAATGAATGCTTTCACAAAGGATGCAGAAAAGTCTCTCATAGACAGCTTTGCTCGCTCCGCTCAATTTTTTAAATAATTTTAGCAGTTTTTTTTGTATTTTAATTAAATATTAAATCAGTATTTGCAACTTTCCCTTAAAATACATACATTTCTTATATCTCTAATGTATTTGAAGATAGTCTTCACATTTCTAGTAATAATTATGTAAACGCAATGGTAACTTATGCGGTTCCGTTGCAAAAAATAATGTATTTTATCTACTAGCAATTACCTGAAAGATTTTTATTTCTGATTAATTTAAAATCAAATTCCTTTTATAACGGATTAAACTAAAATTATGGAATCTATTGTCTTTTTTATTATATTCTTATTAATAATATATATAAGGAATAACAATTGTTTGTTTGTTCGCCTCTAAACACTGAGAAAAATAGTCACAATTAAGAAATACTGTTCAATATACTGAAACTGAATATTGATATTATTGTATTAATTTTTCGAAACGTGTATCGGCCTAATTTTGTGTACGCGGCAAAGTCGCGGGTAATTGGTTATATTATTAGAAAATGGTTTTTATTTCTACCGACTTCTTAATGTTTTTATAAAAATAACTTTAAAAGAATATTGATCAGTAGTTGTATGTTATTTAAAGGGTCGTTTGTATGTGTGTGTCGTAAATACAGTTGCTTTAAATACTCAAATCAATCTTTACTGTAGTTAACAAACGATGTGTTAAAAAACAAAATGTCACTGGTTCGTGCGGTACTACTTTTGTTAAATATTGCTTTCGCCATTACAGATGGATTTAACGTTGTAAGTTTTTCCAATATCATAATTATGAGCACTTTTTTTGTAATGTAATAATAATAAGTATGGGGTAAATATAATATATTTTATATTTTAACGATTTAAAATATGTATAAAAATGAAAACGGTTTAAAAAAAACGATCAAACTTTTCGCTTGTAAAAGATAATAATATTTTTAATTCTATTTTTAATAAGGATTATTAAAATATTTAAATAGTTTAATTTTAATCAATATAAAAGTTTTTATTATTATCGCCAATAAAATCATAATAAAAAAATATTGATAAAATTCTTAAATTATAATATTTATATAGATCAATTCTATTCAACAGACAAAAAAAATTTAAAACACATAGTTGTAAATATTAAATATCAAATTTATATTTTGTTTTATTTATTTTTTAAATTTGCTCCAATTTATATGAATTAGATAATACTATTTTGAACTAGTGAGATAGTTGACAGAGGAAAAAAATTATATTAATTTGTTGACGTGCATACATCACTTCTCATTGTTCTTAATATATTAAATTTATGTTGATTGACGCAGACTTCATATATTTTAACATAAAGAATATATATTTTTTTAATTTTGCAATTATCGATTTTTTAAGTCGATTTCTCTTTTTCAAATCTAAGTATGTGTAAAATCATCTCTAAAATACGCTTATTATATTATTTAAAAAAATCATCAAAATCGGCAAAGTACTTTTCGAGATATTTGCTGAAGACAAAAACCCGAACTTGAGTATCTTATATTAAATTGACGAAACGAAGAATAGTTAGATAAACGCCGACATACATAAATACCTTTCTTTTTTAAGTTTATTAAAAATGTATTAATTTTAAGCTTTACTTTTAAAATCAATTTAATCAATCACTCAGAGTTTATTATTTAATTTTATTGCATATTATTAATAGGTTTTTTGTTTAATATCAAATGTTGTATAAATTTCTATATTCTTGTCATACTTCGCGATCGATGACTACTTTTATATATATTTATCCGGTTTTATTTACGTAGTTACTATCGGAATTTGTCCGGCTAGTTTCGAACCTATTCGGGGTCAGTTCACTACGCAATTCCGCCATACTTATAGCTCATGAATCCTTATTCATGAGCTATGAGCATTTGCCCGCCTAGTTTCGTACCCATTCTGGGTCCTTATCCAGGTCCTTACCCAGAACGGGAACGAAACTAGGCGGGCAAATTACGATAGTAATTGCTTAAATACAGGGAATAATTATATATAATAACAATAATAACATATAATTATTATGATAATTGAATAATTAGCATCCACATACTTAATAAGCCCACTAACACCAAACTTTGAACGTTGACTTTCTCTTGTATTTATTTGTTTTCTTAACCCTTCAAAAAACCCAGGATCTAAACCGAATCTTAATGAGGTACAAGCCCTATTTATAAGGCTTGTGATAATTATATTTGAAAGATCTTGTTACGTGTGAAATAAAAAACATTCTCAAATCCACTTCAGAATACAATATTGAGAAAATTAATACAAGATATATAAAGAAAATTAATTGATGTGATGTCGAAAAAGACGTCTGTGTCGTCGGCAGTTTTGATTTATTCTGACTTATTATTTAATCATCTTTACAAGGATGGTTCCGAAGATGAAAGTCAATGTAGGAAAACTTTCTTCGACTCATCCAAATATACATATAGTTCAAAAATACATTTAAATATGAGTTTCAAAAATACAATTAAATATGAGTTTTTTAAATATTTTAAAGTATTTGAAATTATATATGTTAGATTAGCAGTTTAGTATTAGAATGTAAGACTAGCTTAAGAATATGATGAGCGCTTCTTGCCTACAAACTCTCGAGTTTGGCAAGATATTATGTGTATTTGTTTACATTATAAAAAATAAATGAAAAAAATAAAATAAAATATGCAATAACTATAGCACTGTCAAGACATAAAGGACAAAGCGTAATTATGGATACTTACTTCAACTTGAGCGTTATATTATTTGGCCCAGATATCTTCAGACAATGGACGGGACCCTAAACTCAATAACCAGACTAAAATCATACTTTATTTAATTCATACATATATATGTAATAATATATTACATAAACTATATGCGTCGTGACTTGCGACTTTATAATTATTTAATTATTATTTCAATAGTTAATTAATACTATTAATAATTAATAATTTATTGACACAATACCGGGCGCTTGTATTATTTTTTTTTGTTTAAGTATTTAAACATATATCTAATGTGTGTCTAAACATAGCGATTTTTTTTTTGCAGTCTACATGTTTACAATATTTTATAAAATTTATAAAAAGAAACAATGTTATATTTAAAAAAAAATAGGTTATTTTTGCTCTATGTGTTTTACGTTTGTTTAAAATAAATTATATTGGTTCTATAAAATATTTACACAAAAAACAACTGGTCTAAACAAAAAAGAAGTCCTAGAAAATTTAAACCACCTAGAAAATTTAAATCACGAGATCACCGTGTTCTTGAAAGTTCGGGAATAAACAAAGGTATATTCCCAAGTTTTACGAATTACGAAATATTAAGACCCTTTATTATTTGAAATGTATGGTTTAAAAACAATAAAACGTAATAAGTGTGTATTGCATTCATGTCAGTAGGTGTATTCTAATCAATGCAATTAAAAGATAGTTAAGGTTAATTGAAAAGACCGTAACAAAACTTATTAATATTAAAATATTTTGATAATCAATTAAATGAACATTTCAAGTAAAATAACTTTTCCTGCGGTTTCTATAAAAATCGTAATATTAATTTTTATTTAATGAGTTATTTTTATAAGACCTGATTTAGAAGTGGAAATATGTTATTTTTTTTGTTAAATATATCTTTAGTATAATACCTTACTATACTGCAATGTATATGGCTTTTACAAAGCATAAAATATATTAGTACGTATAATTCATAATAGAGTCATAGTCATTTGTCGTGTTAAGAATATCAGAAATTTCTATTTTAATACAAATTATTATTGTTTATAATTTAATTATAGAATATATAATTATAATTTAATATAGCAGAAGCCAGCATCGCAAATAAGATTAATAATATATTACACACAAAAGTTTTCTTATGTTTCTTAAAGATTATAATAGCAAGGAAATTTATTATTACGTAACATATATAAGTATAAGTTGTTAATATAAAGCTGTATCTTATGTTATTAACTTTTATGATTCTCTTACAGCCGGGAAACCCATATACCTGCATCATAGGGGGAGGCTACTCTGGTCTGGCTACAGCCAGATACTTGAAGGAGCGCAGACTTAAGTTTACAGTGTTTGAAAGATCCAAAGCCATCGGCGGCATATGGCGATATGACCCCCTTGTACATGTTGATGAATATGGTACACCCGTGACCACCAGCCAATATAAAAATTTAAGGTAACGAACTATGAATGGTGATGAAAGATGATGATGATTATGGTGATGATGTTGATGATGAAGTAATGAAATTGCTATTGTGACTGAGTTACTGTTTTCGATCTCATCATCAGAAATTGATCAATCTATACTGATATTTTAAAGAGGAAGTTTTGTTTATAACGAATAATCTTAAAAACTGCTGGACTTATTTCGAGAAGTTCTTTCACTATTAGAATCCTTCATTGTTCTTGTAGATATTATAAAGGCTATCTATTTATATTTATATAGTAAATAAAATTGTCCTCCCACTGGTAAAAACCTCGAAGAACAGCCATTAACAGTTTAAAATAATTAATTGATGTCGTCCAAAGATATGACCTTATTAAGTCAAGAGTCGTTGTTATCCAGTCCGCTGGTGTATAATTGAACCAATATTGGAACCAATTTAGGCACCAACTGCACACAGACAGACATAATAATACGTTTCTTCATCCTACTATTATGTGTATTAAAGATAAAATTATTAAGATAAAAAAAATACATCTTTCAGAACAAACTCGCCAAGGCAAACTATGGAGTATAGAGGATTTCCCTTCCCAAAACACACCAGAACTTACGTAAGCGGGAGCTGTTTCTACAAATATATGAAATCATTCGTAAAACACTTTGATTTGATGAAAAATGTTAAAGTAAGTTTGAAACTTGTAATAATTTTAAATGGAAAAATTATATTAGTTATAGTTGCATAACTTTTTTATAATAGTAGGTTGGTAACCTTTTTTTACAATACTCTACTTACTAAATTAGAAATATTATATTATAATAATGTTACAGATTAAATTTTTCTTTTGTTTACTACAGTACTAGCCCGCGTTATCGCCTGCATTGTTTGTTGATTCATGACGCTCAAGCTTATAGCAGACCCTTAATGATTCGCCTTAAGTATTACGAGCAAACCAATGATCTGATCAGGAATAGGTTTATACTCCTAGTTCATTTATACTCTATAGAAATTGGAGGAAAAGGTATAAAAACGAAATCTCGATACAACCCACTTACAGCCATTAGCCTCTCTAGAACTATCTTAAATTAATTTCTAGAACTTACTTCGATCACGCCGTTAGTACATATTTATATTTGGTTAGATAAGAGGAGCAAGGCGTATACAGTGAAATTGAGCATGTTTGCGCTTTTAAATACACACCTGGGTCAATTTATTGATTTTGATCTCGAGCTTGTATTTTAAAAACGTATCTAATTTAATTGTATTCATCGCTCATTATTTTGTACGTAATACCACAAAAAAGGAAGATATGCTATCGCTGTTTTGATGTACTTAAAATAAATAATCCTGTGGTATATTATCTCTGTGAAACGATTAGGATGTATACATTGAGATAGTTCCCAGACGCCAGGACCTTTAAAAGTTGTAGCCTATGTGTTATACATCTTATATTAATGCTTATACATAATATATTAATAAAATACTAAACTCGTTCAATAGTTTTTACTTAAGAGACTTTCAAGTACACATACATGTTATTTATTTCCATTTATTTATTTAGTTGTGAATAGTTAATAGAATAATTATTAATAGAAAATTCATATTCTCCAGCTTTGTAGTTACGTGAAGTCAGTACGCAGAAACAAAAATGGGTGGGTCCTTTTTTACCAACAAACTGAAAATAAAAAAAAATACACTGTGATATGTGATTTTGTGGTTGTCGCCACAGGACAGCATAATAAGCCATATTCAGCACAGTTTCCTGGATTAAATAATTTTAAAGGTAATATTTAAAGATTAATACGTCAAGAGAATAATGAATTTGCAGTGAACAATTTAGCGCTGGGATTCTGCTGAGCTCGAGTTGATGATTAAAACTAGGAAGGCCAAATTTGGATACAATAATAACTTAACTGCAGCAGTAAGAATAAGATTATAAAAGCTTGGAAAAAAAAACTTTCTACATTTACATTTTTTAGTCATAAATTTTAAGTAACGCGAGGATTATTTTATTGTGTTTAGTCTTTTTTGGGTTTAATGATTTTTCGATGATAAATGTAGAATTCTACTAATTTAATCTTTTTGTACTACAGGCAAAATAATTCACAGTCATGACTATAAAACACCAGAACCATATAAACGTCGCAATGTGCTTATAATAGGAGCTGGTCCCTCAGGTCTGGATATAGCAGTTCAACTGCACAAAACTGCATATAAATTATTACACAGTCATCATTTCAAGTATAACGAACCAAAATTCTCTAAAAGATACGTCAAAAAACCAGACATTAACGAATTTGTCGATAATGGAGCTGTATTCAATGATTCAACTTTCGCGGTAGTAGACGATGTCATACTTGCTACAGGTATAATATTTTTTTTTACGGATAAAATATTTTCTAAGATTTACAAGAGTACTACACATTTCAATGAAACTATTTTACGGATATAACTCGCGTTTATTATTACATTTTTATAATTAACCCGACGTTTCGAATGCTTTGTAGCAAATGTGTTCGCAGTAAGACAAGATGTTGGTGTCATCTCATCTCATCTCATTCCATCATAATAAACGCAAACCGTATCCATAAAATAGTTTTATTGAAATTTTTCGGATAATAGTTTCTTTATAAAATTTAATTAGAATTTTAATTAAATACGTTTACAAAAAGCTATCGCTAAAAAAATTTGGAAATTGACAAAAATGTGTATGAAAACTCTCATTTATTTTATTCCAGGTTACCGCTTAGAGCACCCTTTCCTAGATGAAAGCAGCGGTTTGTTTCTCACTGATAGATTTGTAATGCCTCTGTACAAAGACATTGTTAATATACGACATCCTAGTATGACGTTTGTTGGTATTAAAAAACAAACTATCAACAAAGTTATGGACGCCCAGGTCTTTTTATTTATTTTCCTAACTATAATAAATTATTTGCTCGGTTGTGGTTTAAAGATTAAAGTTGTTCTTTCTTCTGCAGAATATAATTATTTTAGCTTATACCTCTGTTAAATAAATGTAAAACTAAAAGACGATAATAAAATAAATGGAACTAAATATTTCCTAGTATTATTTTGTTTTGTGTATTTTTGATTAGATTATTTTGAGAGGATTAGATCATAAGTAATTAAAAATTAAGGATCAAAATGATATTTTCTTTTAGGCAGAGTATGTCTCGTTATTAATATCAGGAAAGTTTGATCTTCCGACTCCAGAAATTATGTTAAAGAGATGGATGAAAAAAAACAGTCAACAAAAGCTTATAAAATTGAATCTGATTATAGCGGAAATGGTAAGATTAATTTAATAAATATTGGTTTATATTAGAATATATTAGTATATATTTTATGACAGCTTTGAAACTTTCTTAATTGAATAATTGTTTTCCACTTTCAGAAGAAATATTTTAAAGATCTTACCAAAGAAGCTGGTGTTACACCAGTTCCTCCAGTAATGGTCGATGTAATTTTTGAGAGTTATAAGAATTTAAAACAAGATTTATTTCACTATATGAATTACGAGTTTAAAATTATGGATTCTTTACGCTTTGACGTACAGTATTATGAGCATAACATTACAAATACAAGTAGACAGATTTGCCCAATTGAGGATATAGATTTATAAAAAAAAAACTATTTATGTCCATATAGATTTATAATCAAAAGAAAATATTAGATTCAAAAATATGTCTGCACAATAACAGTTCAGTTTAACGTTTTTGAGAAACGTAAAAGGAATGAAATTGAAAAAACAAAATCTTAGAATTTTTTCAGTTTTGATAATGGACCAATTTTTGGTCGAATCTATATTCGATTAAGATAATTATGAAGATAGATAAAGTATATGGAATTGAAAAGAAAAGGAATTGAATTTAACTTTTTTTATGTCAAATCAAGGTGTTGTAATATATACTGCAATATGTTTACTTAAACAAAAAAAAATACATAAGTGAGCTTAATCTTGGATCACGTTTTGAAGAATTGTACATTTTTTTTTAATAATTTATATTAGGTGGGTCTTCCGCCATTTGTTGGTGTTTTAAATAAAAATTCATAGTAATAGTAAATGTCATTTGAAATCAGATAAGTGTATGGTTTTATTTACTTTTTCGACGTTTATTATAATATTCAGATATTAAAATTAAAATGGTGCTGCAGCTTTACGTAATCCCTTTTATACCTTTTATACCTTTTACCTTTCTTACTTCTTGTATTTCTTTTTCTAAGTAACTCGCACTGACTATAATCGTATCGTTTAAGTAAGTGTTTAAAAGAAAGCAAATTATAATGTCTAATTTATTTAAGGACATGTTTCATGAGTTATGATTGTTTTTCATTATTTTTTAGTCAAATTAGATGAAAATATTGAATTATAATCGTATCGCATTATATCTATTAATGAAAACCTTCACCATGGATTACAGAATTAACATTAGTATCCATGACAAAATTGGACCATACCCTACGAAATTCTGAGCTAAGCCGCCATAAGTTCACCTGGTGCCTCTAAAAAATAAATAGATTCTTAATCATATGGATGTTTCTCGACAACTTAATATCAGAGCCAATATTAGTGACCATGTCCATATTAGAGACAATCCAAAGTTGTTATTATTGTCCTTTGATATATTAAATGACTATTTCTCATCTATTCTCTTGATATAAATATACTTTATATTTATTTCAAGATATAATATCTTCAAGATATAAATGATATTTATATATCAGTCTAATAAATAGTGATAATTAGAAACTCATAGATATAATCTAAAATTTAATTTCAGCAGCATGAGTTGCAAATATTATAATATTACAATATTTAAATATTACAATATTTGCAACTATATGTTTTTTGTACTTTATATTTCCAATTTAATATTTTGACCCCCCGGATATAACATTCAGGAACTATGAAAGTAATAATAACTAGACTACATTTACATATATTTTTCTATCGAAACCAATAAGAATATTATCTTTCCATGTTCAGTACAAAAAATCAACTAAACTAAACCACAAACCCTAAAATAAGTTTTATGTTTAAATAACATACATCAAAGTATAAAATCCTATATAATTACATGTATTTATTACTTCTTAGCCAAATTAGGAATTTGTTTATAGTCAAGTGGTTAAATTAATATCAGCAACTGACACTAGATGGCGTGAATCTTAGATGACGTGAGTTGTAACGAGTACTGACGTCATCGTAAAGGATGTTTTTGAAGGCGGTTTTTGAAGAGAAGTAATCAAAAACGTAATTTTAGGAATATCTGCTCGTATATTTTTTATAGAAAACTTATCATGATATATGATGACGTATGAAGAAGTTCGCTTCCTAGATCGTCTATTATTTAAGGAGTTCCTTCATCTAGAAATATATTAAGATATTCGAAAAGCACTTTGACTTAATCATTTATGAGAAATATATAAATAAGCAAGTCATTGATTTGTGATGATGATAAATAAACCAACAATAGGTAGGATTGCTAAAATAAATTGTAATTGTTACCATTTTTCAAACCATATGATTTCATGGCATCTCATGGCATGCTTGCGTGCATGCATGTCATGCATGCTTTTTGGAAACAAAAGAACTAAACCTTTGATTTCTACAGTTCTATTATTATATTCATAATAACTTTCATAAATCATGTAAACGTATTTTGTCTAAATCCTTATTTTTTAATTCGTACTATTTTTCATTCCATTACTTGAATATATTGGTAAAGGGGTTAGCGGTTAATAGTTAAAGGCCCTACTTGCTCAGCCAAAGGTCATGGGTTCGTTTTCCATATGGGACAATTGTTTGTTTGATCCACAGAATGCCGTTTTAAGTCTGGGTGATATGGGTATAATTTCTACGTGCGTAAAACCTTCGACAAACCAAGATTACTTCTCTTGTGGCGGAAGTTGTTTTTCAAAAAGACAAAAAGAAGAAAGAAAGATTTATAAGTGAATAAACAAACGTGTATTTAAACATAATTAGATTATCATCATTAGAAGTATTATTCATATATTAGTAGTATTATTAATATCTGATCTGTTATTTAATGTCTTAATAATTGGTAATAAATACCATTATAGATAATACAAACATAAACATGTTATATTTAGTAATCGACCGAAAGTTGGGTTTTTAGTTTCGTCTAACTTCGACCAAAAAATGCAGTTTCGTTCTAATTTCGTTTTTGGACACTTCGAAACTCAAGTGTTCGTGAATTCTCGTGTATTGTTTGAAAAATTTGACGACGAGTTACTTTAAAGTACATATTACTTTTATAACAGAGTTTTTACTTTATTTAATACTATATAACTGGCTGTATGTATAAGAAAAATAAAACCCATGTAAAGCTTTATTACATATTCATATATATTGATAAATACAAAAGAAATTTTAAATATTTAAGGAAGTTTCGGTTTCGGCCGAAACTGAGAGCAAAGTCGAAAGTTCGGTTTCGGTTTCGGCTGAAAAAGCTGTTACGTTTGGAATCTAGCTATAATTTACTTGTTACTCACTATTGACAATTAAGAAGAAACCTCCGCTAAGATGACTTCTATGGCTTAATAGATAGATAATGAGACAAATTAATTATTTGCATTGCTGTTGCAATACTTACTGAATTTACGAATTCGAATACTGCGTTCGTTCTGGTTACTTATAAAATTGGTAGTAGGAGTAAAATAGTAGTAGTTTTTATTACTAATTTGACTTTTGTAATACTGTCAGTTTTTTTTTAAACGAGCTGTATCTCGCGGTTTTACCCGCGAAAGAACAATTTTATTTATTTTAGCTGTGCCTGCGACGTCGTTCACGTGGCGTAATGATTTATCTTAACAGAATTAAGTAGAAGAATTTGGTAGAACAGGTATTTTCGGTTTTTCCATACTCATCAGACATTTTCTTGCAATAAATCTTAAATGTTGACTATTCATTCAGCTATCACCGTACCAAATTCCATCAAAATCTGTCTAGTAGGTTTTGCGTTATTTAACCACAAATATACTTACAGCCAGAATGACAGAGGACAGAAGACTGACGGAATGGAACGGTGATTTGTTATCTATGTCAATTGCTAATTACAACCTTATTAAAAGTTTCAAAAATATTCAATGTACAGATAGGTTATGTAGTGTTATTAAATGTATAAATTAGGGTAAAAGATTAGTAGTGTAATTCTAGATAGCCTATGACCTTCCTCATGAACCTGTCTATCATAAACAGAAAGAATTTTCCATCCGGTAGTTTAGAAGATAAGCACATTCAACTGAACAAACAACCCATTATCTTTATAATATTTAATATTTTAATTTCTAAACAAAACTAATCACTGACTTACTTATTAACAGGAGGAGATTGGGGAACACGTAATTGATTGAAGTTCACCGACACCGGATTGCGAGTGCGGAAAGAGGGGTGTGCGGGGGTGCGGGGCTCTCGTTCGCGCTCCAAGTCTTCACTCTCAGGTGCTCCATGATTCTTCATACACAGCTGTACAATCAGAATAAATACTTGTAAAGTAAAATGAATATTTGGAATTTGATAAATGGAGATCATAATCTTAATAATTAATATTTTGTAAACCGATGTATTTAATAGATATCTTACTATTTATTTATTTATTTATTCTTTATGGTGCAAAATACAAAATAATGTGCAAAAGGCACAAAAACATTCTCTACCAGCCGACCTTATATGTGCAGGAGAGGACGTTAGTAGGTGCAAATAAAAAGGACTTAAAAAGAGGCAAACACAAAACATTCAACAGATATTTAAATAAAATACATAATAATAATATAATATATACGTATACATATTTAAAAATACAGTGTATTTTATAACATATTTAAGTAGTATGGTATAATTGTAGTTATACGAAGTGCCCTCTAAAAGATATTAGGTATTTTTTCGGATTAAGTTATTTGTTGCCTGGGTTTCAACAGTTATTCTTTTATAACCAATGAGAGTTAACACAGTTTTAGAGTTTTTATAAAGTAATAGTATTTTATATACTACTACTGATAATAATAATTTATAATTACTAGTAGTATAATATACTAATAATTAATAATTTATATAAATGCGTGAAAAGGTGCCTTCGTTTAATTTATTTTTTAATTTTTCATGAAAATTTAATTAGGTCGTAATTCATAAGAGTTAATAGAAAAATATTATTTTGTATTTTTAAAAAGGTTTATAAAGTAGTTTACAGAACTTACCAGCTATTTTATAAAATTAAAATTTTTAGTGTTTTTAATTAGTAACATAAAATGTCAAAGAGATGATTTGTTTTTAAATTTACTTTAATTATTGACAGCCTTTGTTTAGTATCTGGTGATACTGACTGTTCAACAAAAGATGGCGGTTTGATTAATATACGGGATAGTCCTTTGTGCACCATTAACGATTTTTTTTGTTTAGGGTTTGAGTGTACTTTGTGTGCTTTTTATATAGTTTTGTAAAATCCGTTGCACAATTGCGGGAGTTTATTAAAGAAAATAATTAAATATTGTAATAAATAATAAAATGGCTCAAAATAAAAGTTTTTATTAAATATGCAAATATCGGATGCTTACTTACTTACTTGAGTTAGGCCGACTATATCTTACGTTGACTAGCCGACTATTCAATATATATAACACGAAATATTTATCTTGATTAATACAAAGAATACTCTTTACCGTTCTCAAATTCTCTTATACTTTTCATTAAAGATATCAATTAATATGACGAAATCCTTTGAATTATTTTGCTTCTAATCTTATAACCGTACAATAAAAAAAAGAGCAGACTAGTTGGCATTTTTTACCGAATAATCGACGACTAGTCGCCGACTACAAAAATATTAGACGGCCCATCTCTTATACTAATAATAAGATAACGTAGAAAATCTATTTAATGACAGTTTACTTACAATATGAAATATCAGGATGACTAGAAGAAAACTATCAATGAATTTATACTTATGCTACATATGCTTATCATTATGATTAGCGGAAATTATTTGATAAATGTATATTCATTTATATGCATAATATTTGAATATTGACTACGCACCTGCCTTATTCTGATTTCTTCTAAATGAAATTTTAAACCATACTTAAATATAAATAATTATGGATATAGCCTCAAAAAATATGTCATAACAGTGGGAGAATTTCAAAGAATTATTTTATTTTAATCAAATATTATTTACAATATCTTACGTTATATGATGAACTGGTGATACATTTTATACATTTATACGTTTATTTATGAATATAAAAATGTTTCTGCCAAATCTTTTGATAATAAAATGCGGTATTAGTATACAGTCGTTGAAACCGTTTCGTTCTGTTCATCGTGATATTGCATATTCCATATTGCATATTGCATATTGCATATTGCGTATTGCGTATTGCATATTGCATACTGTATACTGCATATTGCATATTGCATACTGTATACTGCATATTGCATATTGCATACTGTATACTGCATACTGCATATTGCATATTGCATATTGCATATTGCATATTGCATATTGCGTATTGCATATTGCGTATTGCATATTGCATACTGCATACTGCATATTGCGTATTGCATATTGCATACTGCATACTGCATATTGCATATTGCGTATTGCATATTGCATACTGTATACTGCATATTGCATATTGCATACTGTATACTGCATACTGCATATCGCATATTGCATATTGCATATTGCGTATTGCATACTGTATACTGCATATTGCATATTGCATACTGTATACTGCATATTGCATATTGCATATTGCATACTGTATACTGCATATTGCATATTGCATATTGCATATTGCATATTGCATACTGCATACTGCATATTGCATATTGCATACTGTATACTGCATATTGCATATTGCATATTGCATATTGCATATTGCATATTGCATATTGCATATTGCATATTGCATATTGCATATTGCATATTGCCTATTGCACATTGCATATTGCATATTGCATACTGCATACTACATATTGCGTATTGCATATTGCATATTGCCTATTGCACATTGCATATTACATATTGCATATTGCACATTGCATATTGCATGCAAGTTTAATATCCATACAAAATTGCAACGGTATTTGTTTCTAAGATCGTTTATTCTAATTTAACTGTGTACAGCCAAAGGAACTAGTCTAGATAGATATCATTTTGACCATAGTATTATATTATAACGTGACGAAGAAATATGAAGGGATTTTCAAATTTATGTTCATAATAGGAAATGGGAGCTTCGTATCATTTATGTAAAAAAGGCTTATTTATGATAACATTAACAGTTGGTATCGAGTATCGTTTGGATAGTCTGCGAATATAAATTATTAAATGGATTTTCCATTTTGTTTCCTCTATATGGTTGACTTATTTGATAATTGAACATATTTTTTTAATTTTTATTTAATTTTTATTGATAACGAATTTACAATTGTTTATAATTTTAATTTGATTTATTCAAATCAATAATTATCATTATATTTATATTAAGATTTTCGTGATCCATAATTACTATTATTTAAAGATATCCGGGTGTACTCGCATTAATTTATTGTAATATGCCTGACTAGTGTCGAACATGATGGAAACGAAACACGATAACAGATCTATATATAATACAAATTACAAATATTATGGACATATATTTCTTAAATTTGTTATTTTTTGTTATTAATTACTTGAAATTCTCTTTCTTGAAAGACAATATTACAAAATATACATCCAGAACTATTATAGTATTATAATAATTCATAATTTTTAAAAACATACACATCTATCGAGACACTTATTAGTTTTACATTTATCTTGTATAAAATCTTCAACAATGCTTTTGCCATAAATCTTTGTGAACTAGTTTTTTTTTATATAAAAATATCAATGTAATGTAATTATAAAATAGCTCAATATATTTACAAATATTTCTAGTGTTGTTATGTTAATGCATTATTAGTTGTAATTGTTATAAAGTTATTTAAACTGTTGTACGTATTGGTAATTTGTTAGTGATTTTATTTTCCTTAAACTCATTATTATCTATAATGTGCTTTTTGTTTAAATTTTGTAGTTAATGATCTTATATACGTAAATAATTATTGTGGCTTTAGTATTTACTAACTTCAATGAAGACTTCTACGAAATTAGATGTTTCCTATTATTTACGATGTCTATTTATTTATTTCTTTAGATTGTCGCATTTAGAGAAATGTCTTAGTTGTTATTTCTCTTATTTTTATTCCACATAATTTTTTAAGATATATTATTTTTAACTTAAAACATAAACATTATGATCAACTTTTTAGTCCATATTATCTTTTTAACTAGTCAAAAATTGGTAGGTTTAAATTTAAAACTGACGACGAAAACTAATTGAATGTTGCCTTAAAAACTATTGAACCGATTTAAAACAAGTTTAAACTATAGGAGCTGGTTAGATATATGTTACACTTAAATATGATTGGAATTTTTAGTAACTAGAATATATAATATAATAATATTAAATAAATTAATTGAAATGTAAGGCTTTCTTCATGTGCACTTTTGCGCAGTTGAAAGCTCGATGATTACGTAAAGCGATATAATTGTACAATTAAAATAATACAGCTTACACGAATATAGCAAAGTCATTGTAGTATATTTAATAGATTACTTTATTTGCTTATAAAATATTTATGTATAACTTTTAATAAATGTATTATAAATTAAAATGAATTATAATTATTTCCATTTAATAATTGCTTACAAATAAATATATATAAATATATATTATATGTTATTGCTATTATTATTGTTTCTATTAAGCTTTTTGCCAAATTCTGATGTTTTGCTAAAATCGCAAAAGGTTTTCTGTATTGAAAATTCTCGTTCTAATTGTTGTTATTGCGTTTAGTAAGTGGATGATCACAAGTAAAAGCTAGCTGAAAATAAATATATTGTTCCAAAATTATTTTAATTGAAAAAACATCAAATTTTTTAGACCATACCATTAAATTCAATACCTACCAAATATTTATCAAATTTGTTATTTATTTTATCTTTCTAAAACGAGTTTTTATATAGTTTTTAACGACATTGAGATTTAAAGGTATACAAACAAACCTACTATATTTATAACATTGTATATATGAACTTCGGAAATAGAATCCGTTGCTTGTCAAGGTGAACTGGACAATCTTTAAGCCCTCATAAGTAAGACTGTTCTCTTGAAGTTCTATCGTTGTTCGCGCGGTTGATTCAAACACGCCAGGAAGCTGGTGAAGTTAAAATAATAATTTAATATGGATAAAAAAATAACTTTACAGACTTTTATATTGTTAGTTAGTTTTAATATTTTTTATTGTTTTTCAAATGATACCGTGGTAAGAATTTTATTAATTTTATTAATTTTATTTAATTCTTTTATTATATATTTTTTGTTCTCGACTTTTCTTACAAGTCGAGTTTTTTGTAACTTTTTGTGGTGATTGTGGATCTTGAATTGGATTATAAATTAATTACTTAAACATTGTTTTTACTCCCGTTTTTGTCCTTCAAATATAAGTAACTTCTCAATATATTTAATAAATTAAAATAGAAAATATTTTAAAGTTTGTTTACTTAATATTTATTTAAAACAAGTAATTGTCAATGAACAAATGGCGTAAAATACAACACATTTTTTTCTAAATGTGTTAATCTGTTTGTCTACTTAATTGAAGTAATGGAAAAATGATTATATGGAATTGGACCTGATATTAGATTATTGTCGATGAATAAATAGAAAACTCTTTACTCAGCAAAGTTATATAAAAAAAAAAAGAAAATTGATTTTTCGTACTATCTATATTAAGATAAAAATTATTACAAATTTACTGACATTCGCGGAAGAATATATTTTGGATATGGTTTGATGAAACGAAATCATGGGACGTTTTTTGCTTAAATTGGTATAACTAATTGCTAGTGTAAAGCTAATATATGCTTTTTATACCAGAAAACTTTCTTGTTTACGAACGAAATCAAGTTTATACAAGAAAAGGGGAGGATGAAAATATTTGTGTTTATAATGTTTTCTAAGATTTACACGAGTACTACACATTTCAATAAAACTATTTTACGGATATAACTCGTCTTTATTATTATACGAGTCTTACCGCGAACACGCTTGCTGCAAAGCATTCGAAACGTCGAGTTAAATTTTAAAATGAAATAATAAACGCGAGTTATATCCGTAAAATAGTTTTATTGAATTATTTGTGTTTATATTAATTTTAAGTGATAAGAGAAGGCTTCGTTTTGTATAAGGAGAGTTGGAAAGTAATCGAAGTCGTTTGCAATAGCTAGTTTTAATGTAAGGCGAATATTTTTCATTAATATATATAGTTAATTAAGATAAAATCATATACCTCTAACCTTAATACTTATACTTATAATTATATATTTATTTAAATTTAGATGGCTTAATAATAAAATTATCGTTAGTGTACGACCTCGGCCTCATTAGAACCTTCATAAGGCAAGGCCCAAACAAACAACCTGCTATCACTTCCCATTCCGCGTTATATCAAAAACAATCAGAATATATATATAAGACTAGCCCTATCAACAGACTTTGTTCGTTTAGGCAACTTTTTTTACAGAAAACCTCAATCTTTCGAAGATAAATATATAAGTAAAATTTTTTAGGTCTGTGTCATATACTAACAATTTTTTAAGACCTTATATACTTACTTTTAATTATACATTCTATACAGTATTCATATAATATATATGTTTATATATTGTTTAAGTGTGACGCAAACCGGCTTTTCAAGTCAATTTAATATTCCATTGACAGTTAAAAACAAACACAAATGCAGATTAGTTTTTAAAAATAGAAATAGAAATAGTTACTAAGGAAATTTGTAAAATTAATTTAGTATTAAATATTGCTTTTTATATACAGGTTTCTTAAACAGTTTCTGAATATTTTACTCCTAATTAATTTGTCCTAGCATCGTCCAAAAATAGAAGTTGAATTTTTATGGAATTTGTTTTTGTGATTTTTGTCTAATTGGAAATGTAGGATATGTATGTATATTTACTGATGAAAATTGTCTAGTAACAAAAAAAAAAAATAATAATAACTTATTGATGGGTACCAAAAATGAAATGAGTATGAAATCATGGCTGCGTCTACTTGATATATTTCTATTTACTTACGTTTACAAAATTGTATTCTTTGATATAAATATTACATCAACAATATTAAATCAGTATTTATCTTGGTGGTCCCTTGCAGCAAGACTCACACACCTGTATCATTGGGTCAGGTTATTCAGGTGTGGCTACAGCCAGATACATGAAGGAGTTCGGGCTTAACTTCACAGTTTTTGAAAGATCAAAAGCTATTGGAGGTACATGGCGATTTGACCCTCACATTGGAGTTGATGAAGATGGAGTGCCTGTTTCAACAAGCCAATATAAATATTTAAGGTAATATTTCTGCTTATCCAGAAAGGACCTTGCTAACTCATAAGATCATTCTTAAGCCTATTTTTTTCTATAAATTCATACTCACATTTGAAAGATTTTTTTTTGTAAATGCAAACTACGGTAGTGTCAACTTATTTCGAATTTTACAGAACAAACTCTCCAAGGCAAAGTATGGAATTTCAAGACTTCCCCTTCCCGGGAAGCACTCCGTCATTTCCACTGGGAACGTGTTTCTATAAATACATTAAAGCTTTTGTAAAGAAATTCGATTTGATGTCTAATATTCAAGTAAGTATTGTATTGAAATAATAAATTAATACGGTAATGAATGGGCAAAAAACATTAAAACTTATACTATTTTTTCAAATCTAGCACATGCACATATGTTTTTTCGCTTAATTAGATTTTTTTAATATTTTAACACCTGCTTCAGAAAAATATTTTTAACTGTAAAACGCTGAAAGTAAATACTAAATATTTTTTTAGCTTCGTAGTTACGTAAAATCGGTAAAACGAAAGAAAAACCAATGGGAATTAATATATTATAAAACTGACGTCAAGGAACAACACACTGTGTTCTGTGATTTTGTGGTTATCGCTATTGGTCAATACAATAAACCAAATATTCCAAAATTTACTGGGTTGGACTCTTTTGAAGGTATAAAATATATATTTTAAGCTTTTATAGCTTTTACAGCTTTTCCAGCTTAGTATTTTAAAAGTAATATTTAAATATGGTTTTACAATTTTAGGAAAAGTCATTCATAGTCACGACTACAAATCCCCTGAGCCATACAAAGGTCGAAAGGTACTTTTAGTAGGAGCTGGACCCTCCGGCCTGGATATAGCAACTCAATTGCATAAAATCACAAATAAATTAGTACACAGCCACCATTTGATTTACACTGAACCTAAATTCTCAGAAAAATACATTAAAAAACCTGACATAATAAAATTTGTCCATAATGGAGTATTTTTCAACGATTCGAGTTTTGAAGAAGTCGATGACATTATACTAGCTACAGGTAATATTTAAATAAATATAGTAAATAATTATTTAGAAAACTTTGAAATAATATTATTTTTATATTCGTAATTTTAGGTTTCAACCGGGACTACCCCTTCTTAGATGTAAGCAGCGGCTTGACCTTCACCCCTAAGTTTATCCTCCCTCTACATAATCAAATCGTCAACATACGAGAACCTAGTATGATGTTTATTGGGGTTGTTAATCATTTCATGAATAGAATTGTTGATGCACAGGTACTGTTTTATTTATATATAAATATACTTAATATGTTATATATACAATTTTGAATAATTTACCTCCTGATAATTTGTTTGATAAAGCAGGAAATTATTTACATTCTTAATTCCTATTTGACTTTCAAAACTTTGTTTGTATCTAATTTGTGAAATCTAAATATTCATATCATCCATTGGAAAAGTGCAAGCATATATAAATCATAATATTAATTAGCTATGAGCGAAGTAGCTAATAGTCATTATATAAATGAAATAAGCTATTTTCCTTAAGCATATTATTATATAATCTATATAATAAAAAGCTGTAATATTATATTTATATAATACTTAATAAGCCACAAATAACTTTCCTGCCACTGCGTCAGATAAGGCACAAGGAAGGATAAAAATATTTTGCATACTTCGAATATGAACAAAAATATATATGTTCTTTTATTTGCAGGCAGAATATATAGCCTTATTAATAGCAGGACAATTTGAACTGCCGACTGAAGAAAAAATGTTAGAGGAGTGGATCACAAAATACTCCTCTCGGAAGCTCAGTGATATACACTCGATTAAATTAGAAGTGGTAAGAATATATTCAGTAAATCATAATACATGTCTATTTTCCTAGTATGTATGTGTACATTATATTCAATCTTTTTACTCATTTTAATTATTATTTACAGGCAAAATATGCTCAAAATCTAAACAACGAAGGTGGTATTAATAAAATTCCTCCAGTATTGATTGACGTCATCAATAGCAGTGCTAAGAATTTACTGACTGATCTTCTTCATTATAGAGACTATGAATTCGAAGTTATTGACTCGTATCGATTTAAATCTCATCTAATTCACAATAATACTGAAGCTATGAAAACAGCATGTCCTATTGAGGATCAACGTTTGTAATAAAGTTTATTAAGCTAATTATAATTTAGATAGGCTTTTGTGGAAGGAAAATGTTCATGTTTTATATTTGTCGAAATATAATTGAAGGTCATGTTCTCTACATTAACTAAATATTTAATGGTTTTAAAACACACCAGAAATGTCCACGCTGACACATTTACTCTATTTCTTTGAATAAACTCACTATTCTTACTAAATATAAATCATTTAATATATTTTAAAACGTGTAAGACAATTATAATAGGAACTTGTATAAAATATTCTTTAAATTATACATATTAATAAACTAGGCCATAGAGTCTCGTTTCCAATCACAAAGTCGTAATAAAATACGTGACACAACAACTAGAAATAGTTCAGTAATTGTTGACAATAACTTAATAAATTATATAAAATAGAAGTAAGACTAAATATTCATATACTATATGTATTTTAATTTTAAGGTGTGGTGATATTGTTTGATTTAACATAATATATATATTCTAATACACGTACCGCCGATAAAATAGATATTACTAATAATAAATTTAAAAATATTTTTTCAGTAAATATTATTTAACCGATGCTTTGTTACTGAGATAGACTGAAGGGAATATCATGATTGTTTTTAGTTCTTAAATGTGTTTTATACGAAAAACATATATCAATATAATATAACTTTATAAGCGCATACTAATTTGTTTACAATATCAAAGAAAACTTTGTTCTAGAAATCATAATTGCATCTAACGTTGTTTACATATTTTTAATTTACATATTTTAAATAATATATTTGATTTTAAATAATATATTTGATTTTAAATTAATAAATGCGTATCTAATAAATTGTACAATTCTAAAGTTCGATGTAATATTTAAATTTAGTGTGACTCATTTGTATATCAAAATGAACTAAAACTTTTAAAAAACTTATGTTCGAAATATAATAAAATGTTATTTAAAAATTGTTTTATTTATAAGCGATGAATGAAAGTGAATATTCAACTATTGGTGATCATTGGTGATCGTGCCAGATAATTGAAATGATGAATGAGATTTCTGCTGTCGGATGCCATATAGCGAAATCTATGATTGAAGGCCTAATACTTATGACCAAGCTCCAAGACTTCTTCAATGATCAAAAGTCCCCTACAGTTTTTTCTGTTTAAAAGAACGCCTGGAAATCTTTAGTTATTCTAACTGCTTAGCCCCTAATTCTGCAAAAATAATATTTTTAGTTAAATATTATTCATCATCTGTAATAACTGTTGTAGCTATACAATGACAAAGTGAGTTAAAACTAATAGTACTTTCGAACAAACCCACAATCCGTTTCGTTTTATAATATTCGTATAGATTATATATTTTAATAATAAATAATAAGCAATTTAAATCTCAGACCCATTACCGTCCAAAAAATTGCATTCTTTGCCTGTAAACAGGTTTTAAAATGTAATTTGACATGAGAATTATATGTTTTTGATACAAGAAGAACAAAATATTATGGAACTTGGTTTGTGATATAAGTTTAAGAATAAATTTACCTGAATTTTACTTATCAGATATCGAAAGAAGCAATGTTAGGTCGTTATAAAAACATCATCGTCCATTATACTTAGACCTCCGTTCCGGACACTTATGTGTATTAAAAACTAAAGTTTTACATAAAACTGTAGTTGTTTTTCTGGCTCTTATTTATTTTGGTAAATTTTTCATATTACTAATATTATTTTTATTATTCACTCTCCATTCTCAACTTTAGTCAACCCTATCTAGTAGCGAATAATCGTACTAAGCTTTATATAGAAATTCTGAAATGGTTTATGTTATTAAAATTTGAATCTTACCCCCGTTATCAAAATATAAGACAATCTTAGTCAAACACATCTAGTGAATATTTTTATCTAAGGGTTAATTAAAAATGCACATGTGACCTATAAAATTTCTGTGTAATTCTTACCCTGGTAATCAACATTTTTTAAGACAACATTGGACAACCCCATTAAGTGACAAATATTCCAATTTGTCAAAAAATCAAAAACGATCTATATAATATCAGGAAAATCTTAAAACCGTCATTGAGCGAAGCGAAGCTTTTACTAGTCAAAAGTATGTTTCGTTACTAATGCTACTCCTCGTAGACGAATAATCGTAGGATGTTGAAAATTGGCAGAGTCGTCGAGGACAGTGACTATAGGGTTTGAGGTTTTTTGGTGAAATTTGTGATTGTAGTTTTTTATTAAATGGTTAAAGTGTATCTCACAAAGTTAACATGTGGAACGGTTTGTAATCGCACACGCGAGATCTTGTTAGGCTGAAGCCACTAATTTTACTCTGCTAATTTTATAAGTGTGAGAAAATCATTCAGCAGAAATGCTTCGCTCAGCTCCACCCGCGGTGCACAGTGGCCGACCTTGTTTAAATATAAGCTAGCTTTGTTTAGTTACAATCAAATAATCGAATTGTCTTTATCGTTTTAAGTTGATACAACCAATGCGTTTGTTTACTTTCGGCGCCATCTAGCGTCTAGAACTATTCTGTCAGTGTTTTTTCTTCTAGCTTTTTATTTTGTTTCTTGTTCGAGATAACATAATTTATACATGTATTTGTTCAAAATAAAAATATTGTACTACATAATATGTAATATAAGTATATATTGTCTATAATGTATCAAAAACATTTTTAACTAATATGTATCCAATTATTTTATTACCTTTTCCTTACCCAAGACTTTTGACATTAAAATCTTAGCTTGCAATTTTAGAAAATTTATGGAAACAGGAAATAGATTTTCCTAGAATATCTTTTAACACATACTTGAGGAAAAAAATTATTGTCATATTAAAAAGCAATTAGATATTACGTATATGTGTCTCCTCTGATTTCTGCATTGTCACTCACTTAACGAAACAAATGATTCAACTTTTATTCTTCTATAATAATAGACTATTCTAGAATAAATTATCTTATCAACTAATAAGATAATTTATTCTAGAATAATCTAGAGTAATAGAGCATTTCATGGCTATACATTATTAAAAAAAATACAATAATTTAATTGTTTGTTTGATTTTTTATTGTTTAAAAATCATCAAATTTCATAGATATTTCAAAAGCAGAATAAAAGAGAATTTTGCAGTTAAAACATTGGAAGTTGAGATAAATTTGTATATCTCTCTTACTCACACTATCTATACTATTAAATATCGTTTTTTAGAATGGCAGAATCAGTGACAATATTGTATTCATAGTTAACTAAATTAATTAAAATAATCTCAACTAATTTAGACAGGTTAACCATGCCATATTATAGAACACAAATATGGAGATAGTTCCCTGCAGAGTCAAATTTATGAACTCCCTAGTTTTTTTTTGGATTTAAGTGAAAGAAGTCGACATTGGAGAGCAACCGCTCAAAAATATCTTTTAAAGAAAATGGTATTGTGCTTTGCATGAAACGTCTACCATGCATATTATGACAGAGTTGAGTTGTCAAGATCAAACTTGGGCACAGAAGCTTGGCTTATTCGTTTCCGAAATGTGCAATTTGTGTTTGTGTAAGAGAGGTAAAAAAACTTGTGATGTATTGTTTTGGCAAAAAACCAATACCTAGGAAAAACCTATCAGTCTCCCGCCCATTCTTCAAATGATTTATTGAGTACCAAATACTTGCCAGATGTTTATACTATTTCAAACAACGAGCGTTCGGGGCTTCGAGGCCTTATTATCAAGACGAGCGTCTTCCATAGCCGTAAAGCTTTTCGGACATCCTAAAGTCCTAATTTGTAAGAAATGAGAATTATTCTCATACGCTGACATTTAAAAAAAGCTCAAAATGATAGTTTTAAAAGTCGGAAGTTGTGCATATTCGTGAGGGCTTTTTATAAGGTATCTTGCACATTGAAATATATGTTTTAAAAAAGTTCTTCAAATGCATTAAATCTGGCTGTAGTCTGGTGAAGAAAAAAAAATAAACTTTCGCAAAACTTTCTCAAAGCTTTCTGGTTACTCATATACTTTCATATTGTCTATTATTATCCTATAACAATAAAAATGAAGAGTTTTTTTAAATAATATCTAAAAAGATTATAAAATTATATTATATTTTTAGTTTTTTTATTAATATTCTATCCTCTAGAAAAATGTAAATAGAGTCGGTTATATCGAAACGTTTTATAAATGCAATGTTTTCTTATTACAAAATAAATTCTTGAATTGAATTCATTATTTTTGTTGTATAAATAATACTTCGAGACAGCTCTAGAAGTGATCCAGTCAATAAAATAACACGAATTCTCCTACGCCATAAAACATAAAACAATAATCATATCTTATTTTAAAATATATAATTAGATTAATTAACTGTAACAAGTTTTGCATATATTAATAGTTACAGAATGATATTCACGCACTTAGCATATAAAGATATTGAAAAAAATATTATTGTTGAACTGTAATTAATTGAAAATAAATATAGGACACATTTTTAAAAGCCAGTTACCGGGACAAATGATCATTATCATAATATAAACAACTCAGTATAATCTGCGTTTAATTATGTGACGGCACAGTTGTTTATAGTAAATTTTATCTTTGTGTGCGTGTTTCTGTGTGTGTGGGGTTTTTAAATACAGCGCATTCAAGTACTCACCCTTTACAGTGAGAGTAACTTGCGCGTGTGAAGCGAATGTTAAAATGTTTCGGGCTTGTGCTTTCATATTATTAACCATTTTGGGTACACATGGACTTTCTGAGGTAAGTTTATTATTATTTTTAATTTAGCTATTTTATTATATTTAATAATGTTATTTACCAACAATTTGATTTTAGGAATTATTAAGGTTTCATGTATCAGTAATATTTATATATAATAACAGTATAAAATAAATTTGTACTTTTTTTATTTTCATAATTTTATTTCGGAATAAATTTATTTTGGAAATAAGAAAAGTAATAGAAGTGTAATAGAAGTTTCATTCAATTTAAACTTTTCTTATTATTTCCGGATCAAAAGCTTCGATTAATTATTCGATAATCTCTTATCAATTTTTTTAAAATAAAATACAAAAAAGTTTCATACTTAAGTTTGGCCACTATGATAGATACAGACTCAAAAGAGACAGAGACAGGGATGATCTTCAGAATTGTTTTCTCTTACACAAACATAGTTCACTATGTATTTTATAAATTAATTTGCAAATACTAGATAGATACTAAAAAAATAAAATAATGAAAGTTAACTAATATTTAATGACACATAGAATCAATGTAAACAGTAAAAAAATTATATTAAATGTTTCCTTTTAAAATATAATATAATATAACTATGTTATATACTAATTTCTTATTAATTAATTCTAAATAAAAAAACAAAAATATAGTAAATAGAGACTTAAAGATATATTAAAACATGTTATTGTAATTTATTTGTAACTAAGAAATTCTTGAATTGATAATGCGAATATAACGATAAAATAATTATAATTAGATATATATATTGCATACTGGTAAGAAAAGATTAGAAAGAGAAAGAGATCTTACTTCTCTTTCTAATATTTTCTTAAAAAATGTATGCTATTTATAATTCTGCTTAATATTTAATTTACATTTAAAACATCAATTTGAATATTTGACAAAGAAAATGAGGACTTACATAGCAATTAAGAAAGATATGACGTTATCGGAGCTTATTATAGACATGTTGTATATAAACATAAAAGTCACGAGAAAATATTTAGCAAGTATGTGCATTAAGAAATATTATTTTATGTATATATTATTTATTTATTATATTTTATTTTATCACTTTTTTTTTAAAACACTTCCGCATCTCTGTGTCACGGGGGTTTTACAAACAAAGATATAACAAATATATTACTGAGTTGAGTGAAGCGAAGCTCTTTACTACCCAAATTTTCAACTCTTTGTTACCCTACTCCTCCTTCAATTTACGAGCTACATGCACGAAATTTTGCACACATGCGCATAGCTCGTTCTGGATTGAAAATCAGCCGAATCGTAGTTGTATTTTTCGAGATAACTGATAAAATTTGTCCCATTTAGTTAACATATACTCGTGATAAAAGAGAAGAGTTCAGCAATTATAAATTTGCTCAAAACAAGTATTGACATCAAATTATAATTTTTATCCATAAATAAATATCAATATTTAACTCTAGACATTGATGCGCTCGACTGCGTCGCGAGGCTAACTCCGCATGCATGGACCAAGTATAACTACTTGTAATCTATCTATTACTATTATATTTATTAATAATAACTTATTATGACCAATGGCCTGTCATATGTTAAATAAAACATATTGATAAAAAAAAAAAACAAATGTAAATAGTAATTATGACTGACTAGAATTGGAATGCGTTATACAACCATTATATTTAACAATTAATACGCACTAGGTCATATAGGATGTTAATATCGCTTTGGATTAGGATGTTAATATAAGGATGTTAATATCGCTTTGGAATAGGATGTTAATATAAGGCTCTGTTATATATATCTTACAAACTATATAGTAGGTGTATTAGTCTATTTCAGGGGTGGCCAACTCAATCAGACTCGAGATCTACTGTCTGCCTTTCTAATTCTTTGCTCCATTAATTTTCGTAACGGTATGTACCGATAATTTTTTTCTTGCCTGCGATCGACTGACCTAGGGGCCGCGACCGACGTATTGACCTCCCTTGGTTTATTTTATATCTTAGCGTGAGATTTTCTCTAATCAAATTTTAAAATTTTAATATTTTTCTTGAAGAAGTTTAAAAGCAGAACAACAGTTCAAATACTGAATATGTTAGTTTTTTAACAAAGCATGTTATAAAAACATAACCTTAACATTTCTTAAAGGCAAGTAGAATTACCTTTTAAAGCAAATAAATTAATTAAAATCTGAATTCTAATTATACGTTATCATTTTCTGAGAATATTAATTCTGATATCAAGAATATCTAATGCATGATGTCAAATGTCAAATGCAAGTAACATATAACAAGAAATAGCAGAATATATCTGTCTCTCTATACTTTCAAGTATCTAAGGGAGACGGATTTAAAATCTTTGAAGTTTCTGCAATTGAACTACTTATGAAGGTCGATATTGTAAACGGTCCGTACAAATACTAAGAACTTATAATAGCAACTAAAATAGTATCATATTTACGTAAATTAATAACTTAATAACTGACAACCTTCTCAAAATGTGAAAACTACAATAGGCAAGAACTACAGATGGAGCCTAAAAAAACATCCAACAACATCAATCCACTTCTAATTTAATTGCTTTTATTCACCACATAATTCTGGTTTCTTTCATTCTTCTTTCACTGTTCAGTCAATAATACTTTGGAACGCCTTACCTGAATCCATTCGAAAGGCGCCGACTCTCTGGTCATTCAAAAAGCAAGTGCGTGAGCATTATCTGTCTGAGTAATTTTATAATAATAATAGTAATTTATGTATTTTTATTTATTTATTATATGTATCTATTAGTTTTGTATGTATATGTATTGTATATGTATATATTATGTTTTATAAAGTTATATAAATATGTATATTTATCAAAATTTTTAAATTTAATTACCTACCGCAACTTCTATACATCATCAAGGGTTGACTGGTGGAAAACGCCAATAGGCATTAAGTTGGCCTTTTGTACCCTAGTTTGTAGGAGTGCAATAAAGTTTTAAATAAATAAATAAATAAATCGATAGAAAAAAAACATCCTTACATATACGCTAGAAGGTGAAACGTTATTGGATAAAAAAATAATAAAATATAAATTTAAAGACTCTGTAGTCTTTTAATAAATATGTTATAAAATAAAAAATACAATCGCCATAATCTACAATCGCCATAAACTAAATTCAGTTAACAAATAGTCTACTAAATTTTTTGATACTAATACTATTATTTAAGAAACCTAAAGTATTTGAAAATTTTACAAGGATAAAAATCTTAGATTCTAAAATCATGTGAACACACAATTCCCGCTTGCTACCATCAACTTAAACTTATCTATCGCATTAGAAAATATTTCAACTAAACATCTCATACAGAGTGTTCAAAATGTGATCTCATTTTACACCATTTGTGAATGATCAGATGCTGAAAATGGTATATCAGAGTTGGTTATTAAAAACAAGATGGTTTACTCTGTACCATAAATTGAAATGGGTCGGTGAATACCGTCCAAATCATTATATCTTTGTCATATATATTGAATATGCCTTTTTTCAAACCAGCAGCATTTCGTGGTAGTAATATACAACAATTAAATGCTAGAACGACCTCTCTACCCTACTACTACCTTAGAGTAAAAATACTTTTAAAATTAAATATAAATCCTATCTAACTAATTTATAGTTTAAAAAAATCCTTGAACTTTGACCTTGACAATTGACTAATTAAGATATATGTATTTGTGTATGTGTTATGTGTATCTTATCTGTATTTATGTATACATATATGTGTATATATGAGTTAATGTTATTATTATAGGAGTATGTTATATATATCCTACTCATCTTTGCTACGATAACGCCTTCACGCTATATATATATCTTTAGCTTGTAATATATTGTATGTCCATTCTGCAACTTATCTAATTGTATTCAACTTATACAATTGATCTATGGTTCGTTTTATTAAACTTACAAAATTATTATTCTTATTATTTTTATAATAATTAAAGTTCAGGGCTCATGAATAAGAATCCAAAATGGGTTCAAAATTAGTCGGGCAAATCCAGTCACGGTGAGTGTTAACGCGATCCCGTGACGTCCCACTAAAGCGATGAGGGCAACCGTTGGTTTTTTAGTGGGTAGCCTTAAAAATGGCAGCGTCTTCTATGCTGCCGGGTAGTCCCACATAACCCCCCGGCCATCACCTTCTTGGCCGACGGGGTATCCGTAACGGATTTTTCCAACGAACAAAAAAAAAAAAGTCGGGCTAATCTTGCTACTATTACGTGAGTACAGGCGGATAATCATGTGTATTAGTAAATATATAATTATTAAACACGTTTTTTTTTATTTGATTGCATTTAAATTTTTATCATTATTGTGCATATGAAATATTTGCTCCGGTAACAAAAAAAAGGACGGAACTACTGATGTCTATTTCTATTATGAAATAAACATTAAAAAAATATATAAGAAATATATATATCAAATTTTCTTATATTATATATAAAAAAAATTATATATATATACCTACGAAATTTATTATTATGGTTCAGCGTTCATTTATTTAATATTCAATTATCTGTTCGTATAAACGGGAAACAAGTAAAGTATGAAATTATACTTATTAAAAGTGTAATTCGAAAGACCTCTGTATAACTGACATAGACTAATTATAAAAATAAGACTCGCGAACTACTGAACATGTACTGAGCATGTAGTTAAAGAATATGCATTCAAGTTTTTGTTGCAATATAAATATTAATTTGTCACATTGTGACAAATTGTCGTGGTGCTGCGTGAACTTGCACGCTTTTTCGGATGAACAAAGGTTAGAAAAGCGCGCAGTGTGCGCATGTCAGCATCGTGACTGAGAGACGTGCTTATACTCGCAAAGAACTTTGAGTTTACACATTGAATATGACATTTCACTAGTGTGTACATATTATAATTTAATAAATACGTTACCTACTTGTTGGTCTATCGGTTTTTTTTATAAAAACTATAGCTATGCTAAGAAAAGATCGTCAGATTTTGTGAATGGAATGTACTTTTTTTATGTTCAAACTATCGTTTAGTTTACGCCACAATTTCTCCATGCTCTGAGGTTATGTATAAAGACCCCGTAAGGGTTTGAAACTAGTCCGTCACATTCCCGAATTATCTAATTCCTATTTTTGGTCTTATTTTATATAATCCTTTAAATAAATAATATCTTGACATATTTTTTATTAACGACTTTGAAAATTTTCTTTTTGTAAAGAATTTTGAAATAAAAATATGTACACATATTTAAATAGTATTTATTGTATATATACTAAATAGTGTTATTTCTTTTACAGCCCCAAAACTCATATACTTGCATCATAGGAGGTGGTTACTCTGGCCTGGCATTAGCCAGATATTTAAAGGAATTTGGACTTAACTTTACAGTGTTTGAAAGAACCAAATATGTCGGTGGTACTTGGCGATTTGATCCTCATGTTCGAGTTGATGAAGACGGAGTTCCTGTATCCACTAGTCAATATAAAGATTTAAGGTAATATTTGAATTTTGTGAGCTATTCCAATAATGTTTAAAATAAAGTTTGTAAGCTAATATCTAGTCCTTAATAGTCCGGATTTTAATCTTTTTATTTTTGTATTATATTGTGCTACATACTGGTACATAATTGTTCTTCTCGGATTTCACATATAACTTAATGTTTCAGAACAAATTCTCCTAGGCAAAGTATGGAATTCAAAGATTTTCCCTTCCCAGAATCTGCTCCATCATTTCCAATGGGGACATGTGTCTATAAATACATCTTGTCTTTCGTAAAACGTTTCGATTTGATGTCTTATGTTCAAGTAAGTAATGAGAATATATATTATAAATCATTCATATATCAAAGGATTTGCTTTAATGTCCTGTTTTAAATAAATTAATACCGCTAGATTTTGTTTAGTGTATAACAAAAGATCCCTTAAAAATATTAAATCTTATTTAAGGGAAGTGATAATTCGGTTAGTTTATCAATATTTCTTTACATTATATTAAAGAGAATAATCATAAGATTCTCGTGAGTTTATCTGTAATTTATCTATGACATTTAACTGTGTACAGTTAATTAGAGAACTAGAACATTTCGGAGTAGGAGAGTGAAGATTAAGATTGGAGAGTGTCACAACAGAAAGGCTTTGTTTCGATAAGTATGGTACCAAAACAGACTCTTCTGACACTTCCATTTGACGTACACAAGTTATTAGTGGTATTGATTTAAAGTAAAAAAAAAGCCTAATTAAAAACTCAATTGAGTACTTAAACTCATTTTATAGAAAATGACAGTAGTGTCTATACAAAATAACATTAATACGGTAAACGGATGACATTTTTTCATTAGTTGTGCCATGAGTGGATGCAAATATACTGTTATTAGTGATAGTTTCGTTGATTCAAATTAGAAATTCAGTAAGCATACTCTTTCCGATAATCCTATGTAGTTTTGAATATTTTTTATTTGTATATTTTTTTGACCAACGCTAACAATGAGAAATCCTTGAATAATAAGTGATATTGTTAAGATTATTATGGTACCCGGTTGGCAGATAAAGTATTTGGCTTCATTATTATGACACAAATTGATCAAAGTTACTATGTTTCAGCTTCGAAGCTACGTGGAATCAGTGAAGCGGGTGAACGATCAATGGGAATTATCATATTATAAGACTGACAATAAAAAAAATTACACGGTGCATTGTGATTATGTGGTCGTCGCCATTGGACAGTATGTCAAGCCATACGTGCCGACTTTTCCTGGAATAGAAAAATTTCAAGGTGAAATTTTAGAGCGAAACCAGTAAAATTAAATGTATTTATAGATTTAAATATAAAATATGTTAAATTAATTACTGGAATGTTACAGGCAAAGTAATTCACAGCCACGACTACAAATCGGCAGAGGATTTCAAAGATCGCAAAGTGCTTTTAGTAGGCTCCGGACCTTCGGGATTAGATTTAGCAGCTCAATTACACAAAATTACAAATAAATTAGTACACAGCCACCACTTGATTTATGCTGAACCAAAATTCTCAGAAAAGTACATTAAGAAACCAGATATTAAAGAATTTGTCCACAATGGAGCTGTTTTCAATGATTCGACATTTGAAGAAATAGAAGATGTCATACTCGCTACAGGTGATTAATTAATAAATAAAATAATAATTTTATTTATCTGCAATTAATTTATTATTTAAATAATAATTCGGAAATACATTTATTTGTTTGGACTTTACAGTATCTTTTTTAACTTAGTATTTTCTTCTATATTCGTTTATAGGTTTTCGAATAGAACATCCTTTCTTAGACGAAACTTGTGGCTTAACGTTGACGCCAAAGTTCGTTCTTCCTCTGCACAAGCAAATCGTCAATATAGGCAACCCAAGTATGCTATTTATTGGGATTGTCAAACACTTCATGAATAGAATTATAGATGCCCAGGTACGTTTTGTTTTATTTATAATAATAATTCAATAACTTCTGGCACAAATGAATAAGCTTGCAGAGTTTTCTCAAGTGCCTGATTCGTAGTTATTTTGAAACTAATTTCCTCAGATGTTTAATATCCAATCCATTTAAAAAAATCAGTCAAGCCTTGACTGACAGCAAAATATTCAGCTGCATCTTTTTGAATTAAAATTTTAATTTCCAAAACCATTTTTCCAAGACAGCACTTTTTTAATTAAATATTAAAGTATTGTCGAAATATATAATATAGGTTTAGAAATACTATAATTCTGAAAACAACCACATTTTCAAACACAATTGTGTATTACTATAAATTAAAATTTTTAATTTAAAATAAGGGATAAATTATGATTTCTTTACAGGCAGAATACATAGCTTTATTAATTTCCGGAAGATTTAAGCTTCCATCTAAAGAAAAAATGTTGGAGGAATGGTTATTAAAATATTCCACTCGGCAGATAAAAGACATCCACGACATTTCACGAGAAGCGGTGAGATTTTATTAATATATAGAAACTAAAAAATACCGACTACGTCAATAACAATTCAGAACACACTTACTACAAACATTAACCTTATCTAATTAATCAGCTTCGACTGTTACGAGTGAAACACTTCTAAAAACATGGAACGCCGTATCGTTCCTCATGCTATAGTGTTTTGCATGATATCAAATTTTACAAAAGCTTGTAAATTTCTAATGTGCAATTGATTTTTTTCGTATTCTCTTCAAAAAGTAATTCAAAACATCTGACACGCGGCAATCGAGCTTGCCGCTATGAAAAACTCCTAATGCCGATTAAATTAAATTATAACTCGCAAATTAATTAACAAACAAAAGAAAAAACATAAATTAAAATAATTAAATTAATTAATTAATTAATTAATTTTTAAATTTTAAAAAATTTAAAAATTCGAAATTTTTTTTCCATTTTTCGGTAACTTCGGCGGCCGATCTAACCCCCTTCCCGTTGGACAATCAACATAATTTTGAAAAGTGAATCTTACATTTAGATGCTGATTCCAAATATATCTTTAGTTTTTCAAAATTCGAAAAATAAAATTCGACACACACACAGACACACAGACACACAGACACACATACAGACAGACAGATCGGAAGGAAAAACTGAGTTTTTCGAAAACTGTGTTCTCCATTTTTCTATTAGCACGAATCGGCGACGTATATATATACGCGAAATTATTTCAAGTAATTTGACTTTTTCATTCCAGAAACATTACGTTCGAAGTCTTTCCCATGAAGCTGGTGTGAGTGATGTTCCTGAAGTGTTAATTGATATGATTTATAACAGCATCCACAATGCATATTCAGATTTACTTCGTTATAGAGATTATAAGTTTGAAGTTATCAACGACCATAGCTTCCACTCTCACCTAATCCGCAACCACACACGAGAAATGAAAACAGTATGTCCGATTGAGGATATCAATTTATAATAGACATGACAAATTGTTTGTTTTTAATATTATTTTCCTAAATGTATGTAGTAATTTAACATGTTAAGATACATTTCGAATGTTAATGGTAGGTAGTTATAGATTATTGAAATTTAGTTATTTTAATTATTATATATCTTGTCTTTTTAAGTAAATAAATTATATATTTATATATAATAACATAAGTTATTGTTTTTTTAAATATCTATTTCTTATTATATTAATACATGATTTCTGAACAGCAGAGGTCATTAAAGTCATTGTTTCAGAACATGATTTACAATCATTTCATTAATTATATTTGCGACACAAAATCATACTATAATGAACAAAAGACAAATAACTTGTTCTTAAATTAGTACATACAAAAGTTGGTACATTTTAATCATTTATAATAAGAGTTCCTTTTTTAAATAGAACTATTTTTTACGGATTAAAACTCGCATATAATTTCGGTTACATTTTTATTTTAACCCGACATTTCGAATGCTTTGCAGCAATCGTGTTCCTTTTTTTATCTCTAATATCATTACTAAGAGCCAGTAACTTTTAAATAGATAATAATTTAAAATATTCTGTCTACCTTATTATTAGAATATTTATGCTTGTATCAATAAAACAACTTATAAATTTTCTTTGTTTTTCAGACTTGTTTTTAGAGGTGGAACTCGTACTAATTATAATGACTTGATCGTAGTCATTTCTCACTAAAAGCAAAATTTGCTCAAATTGCTTCGAGAAAAACTACTATAGCGAGTTTGTAAACCCTGTGGCGCCATCTAGTTTTGGATATCAAAACTAATTTGTACAACGTACGCATTTTGTATATTTTTTGTGAAACTTTTAATATAATGTTAAAAAATATTATAATGCGTCCCTAAATATATGTATTGTGCAATTTTTTAAAATATCATAAGTAAGATTCCAAAACGTCGTCAGAATCCGTCTCTGCGTGCACAACCAACAGACAGACAAAATATTCAAATTTGGTGATTTGGTATTTATTTCAAATACTTATTACAACTACATTAGAAGTTCTGAAATATATTCAATGTATAGAAACAGGATATTCACAGTTTTGTTATATGTATAGATATCTATCAGGTTGTCTGGATGAAATCGCTTCTTAGCGATAAGGTCGCCTCGTTGTACAACATGCATTGCGTTCTATGTACTTGTAAATTGTTATGTGGTGTACAATAAAAGTGTTAAATAAATAAATATGTAGCAGTAATAACGTAATTCTGGACAAGCTTCTTCGTAAACCTGTCCATCATAATGAAAAAGAATTTTTCAAATCCATCCAGTAGTTTTGAGGATAAGAGCGCTTAAACAAACATAGATTCATAGATTTATATTCAGAAGATAATAAGATGTTATTTTTGAAACTACCCCCTTTCGAGGGAGGTTTATAATACTCAAATATTATACGTGCTGTTTTAAGGTAATTCTGAATACTATAGTATAGAATATTCTACGAAGTTTTTTATTTTGCCGTTTTCATGGAAAGCTACTTCAATGTTTTTAACACCATTACTTTTAAAACTAATACTATATTCTTGCTTGCTTGCTTAACAATAGTATGTGAAAATAAAAAAATATCAGAATTAGTGAATAGAATTAAAGAAAACTTATTATTTTATTGTTGCTTTGCTTATGTTCTATGAACTTGCTTGTGTATTATATACATTTTTATTAATTTTTATTTTAAGTATTTTTGAAGCTATTTTGTCACAAAATTGTAAGATTTCATCTTCTTTCAAAGCGGTTGAGGTTTTTTTTGTTTATAATAATTTTTTTGTGGACATTAGCATAAAAATACAGTCATGTTTCTCTACATGTTTTTATTCTTTATAGCTATTATTATATAAACTTGATCGAAACTAAATAATTTATTGGCATAAATATCGCTATAAGTACTAATTACATTAAAATACAAATTAAGGATAAAAGTGAAATAATGTACATACTTTAAAAAAAATTATAAAATATTATTGCAGTCATATTAATATTTTACCTTACATACTAAAAGTTGTGTATAATCAAAGTTATATTGGGGTTATACAAAGAATTCAGAATAAAAATTGTAACAGATATAATATATCAATCAATACAATCTATAATAACAAGCCATCTTTGTTTTTTGTCACGTCTGTTATCACACAGTCTTCACAAAAGTGTCTTTTTCCAGCGATCTAACAAAGTTTTCACTGTCGATTACTGTGTAAGTGTAATCTCTGTAGGTGTAAAGGTTCTCTATTTTCGCTAAGGTGTCAAGATTGCGGATTTTAAACATGACTGGAGGAACTCTGTCTATACCTGACTCTGCGGTCAGCTCCCCGTAATATTGGTCCTGCAAATTTAAAATAATATAGACAATATAGGAAGTTTTGTATTTTTCTGATCGCTACATACGAGTAGACTAAAAAAACGTGTAGCTTAGTTATTTAGTCGGTTAGCGGGTAAGTAAATATTTAACTAATCGATATTCAAAACTATAATTAATATATTTAATTTAACTGCTTAAAAATCGGATTAAAAGTTTAAATAAATTATAAATAAAATGAAGCTTATTTTGCTTTAGCTTATTTTGAATAAAAACTTTTAGTAATATATCTAATTTAACTGCTCAAAATTCGAAATACAAGTTAATTAAGTATAAATAATTTCTTGAACTTCCTTTAGTATTTTCATATCTTTTATTTAATTTCTCTAAAAAAAATTCAATAATCCTAAATAGGTATGGTATTTTATAAATTGTTAATAACAAAATAAAACTTACTTCTTTTTCTGATAAAAAATGTATATCAGATATAGGTCTTCCTTTAGACCTGAGAGAATCTACACGCTTTTGATATTCTCCCAGCATGACTTCCTTATTTGGTAATGTGAAGTTACCTTTAATCAAAGCTGTAGCATATCTAGACTGAAAACAAAAAAGAAATAAATACAAACTGAAAATTTATTTAAAAAAAAATGTTCCTGTCTCCTGACCTGAGCGTCCAGAGCGACTACTATACACGCTCGTACTATAAGCCCCATGAATACCATGGTGGGCTGGTGGATGTTCACCATGTATTTGTACAGCGGTGTGACACTACGAGGACTAAAATCCAGACCGCAGCTTTCGTCCAGAAATGGATAATCATATACAAACCCTGTATTGAAATTATTATATTTACTCTCATTATATTAAATATTCATCAGGAACTTTGATTTACAGGATTATTATGAAATTAATAATATCTTATTTACGGACCAATATATCAAACAATATAAAATATATCTTTAAAGATATATCCTATCAGTGAAGTAGAATGAAAAGAAAAGATTTCCGTTATCTGTAGCAAAACATTATGGTTTGCTACAGGAAAATAAGTTGTAATCCGAAATCAAATATAGAGATATAAATTATCTCTTATCTTATAAATTTCAGATTTAAGTTAAATATTAAGTTATTGACTCTTGATGTAAGAAGAGTTTAAGAAGAAGAAGAGATTGTAGTTTGGTATTACTACCTTACCATTAATTCTATGATACTCTTTAAACTATTGCAAATTTAAGCCTTCAAAATAGTTACATAATACCATATTTTTGATACAAAAATAGTAACAGATAATATCGTAGCAGCTGTTACTGAGAATCAATTTTCATTGATCACAGTATCTGATTATTCAATTGGCGATTTAAATATATAAAAAAAAATTCATAAACTGTCGATTATAAAGTCTTCAAAACAAATGGTTTATTAAGTAAATTTCACGAACCTGTACAATAAATAACATCATCGATATCCTCGTACGTGCCATCTTTAAATATAACGCCTGTTTCAGTAAATTCCTTTACATCTGGCTTGTGTATGTAATGTTTGGGAAAGGAGGTAGTATTGAACGCGATCTGGCTATGATGGCTGTGAACCAGGGTCTTGCTGACGGTTGCCACGTCTATCGCAATGTCCATACCTGAAGGTCCAGCTCCTATTATTAGGACTTTTTTATCCTTGAAACAATCAGGTTCTCTATAATCGTGGCTGTGCAAAATAGTACCTGCCAAATATTGATCTTTTAAAAATCTTAATATTGTTATAATATTTTACAATACTAATATCAGATAAACTAAAGTACTATAGTATATAAGTGACTAAAATATTAGGTAGGTAAGTATTATGGATAGATAGTGAAAAAGCTACACAGCGGTCATATTGTTTTTGACTTACTATTTTGGGGGTCAAATATTAGAAAATTGCATAAAGTAATAGCAGTATAACTCTAAAAAAAGGCTGTTTTGCAAAGAATCTTTGATTTTTTTAAAAAAATTAAATACTTAAGCTTTTGAACTTTTAAGATGTTAGGTACAGGTTTTTTGTTTGAATGAACTATTTGATATTTTTAATACATAACGATTATTACCTTTAAATAAACCTTCATTTGGTATCTTTGGCAAATTTGGTTTACTATAGTGGCCTGTACCCACAATTATGAAATCGAATTCTTCGTTGAATATCTCTTTAGTAATAAGATTTTTATATTTAACTTGCCAAAAATCTCCTACACGAGATATCTTTTCAACGTTATTTTCAAACTGTAAAATAAGTCAGTTGTAAATTAAAAATATATAAAAAAAATTTAAACAAAATTTAAAAAATGTAATTTAATACCTACCTTGATATGCTTTTCTAGATCAAAATGCTTTGCGTAGTCTTTAATATATTCATAATAGACAGACCAGCTCGGGAAGGACGGCATATCATCAGGGACGGGGAATCCTCTTAATTCCATTGTTGGTTTTGGTAAATTGGTTCTATAATACCAATAAATATAAGCAAAATTCTTAATAATAGTTAGGAAAAAACGGAACAAATTAGCATCTGATACGGGTTCTACCAGTTCCACATCAGACTTGTGCAGGATTTTTCATCAAAGAAAGTCTTAAAGATTTTTGATGTCATAATATTTTATTAATTATTACGTATCAATATATGATAGAAACATTGATAATTTCGAGGTTGAAAGACTAACAGACAAATCGCAATTAAAGTTTCATAAAAAGTAATATTTCTTCTATTCAACTACAGAATCCTACGAAATATTTAGTATAGTCAATTTATTTAAAGAAAATCATCTACATGTGAGACCATAATATATATTTTTAATCAGAAAACGTAATTTCTTCGTTTTTTTTTTAGATTGATTTAGGAACTACATATGGGAAACATTTAGTTTTTCTATATAGAGAACACAGAAGGTTATAACATCAAGTCAATAATCTTTAGAGTTTGTTGAAGAAATAATTTGTAAGTATTGTTGAACTCATGCAACGTGGTGAATCAGTGGTATACTTTGAGTATTGTTTTTTATCTTCAAATATGATTGAACAATATATTATGATCAATTTAATCAACTGCATAAAAGATAGAGCTGTATTTGGTTATCTTATCATATCTCTATAAAAATGCTATTTTAACCTCTACAACAACCTTCAGGTCCACTAACTAAATAGGACTGCATGACGGTATTATGGTTTTATATTAGTTTCTAATTAAATTTATAAAACGACCTAACTGTAGTCAGTTAACTCCAATTCTTTTTTAAAATATGCGTGAAAAGCAACTATAAAGGCAAATTTTTCTACTATGAGCAAGAAAGCTTGGTAATCCTCTTCCTCTCTTTGTGCCTTAGTCTTTTGCCTCTTGCATCCCATCCCATGAAAACAAAAGCGACCTCTGCACGTTAATATAAAGTGATTATGATTAATATTTTTGGATTAATTAATTGAAAACATAAAGTTGATGATGCTGACTTCTCGGCAACGCCATCTAATGGAAGTAAGGTGGCAAGGCAATAGCACTGCTCAAATTTCATACATATCAAAATTTTTACTGATCATGTTAGTACAAAAAGTGTTTTAGAGAAGTCGCACTTATAAACTTATAGATTGGTATGTGACGATGTAATGAAACCTATTCATTCTTAATTGAAACATTATATACATTTTTGTACGAAATTTTCCTGATCCATGAATACTATTAAATATAATCATCCGGCTGTACCCACGTTATTTCTAACTTAAAGGATACGTGAAATGTTCACGCCGCGATTTTGCGATGCTCAGATTAAGGATCCCGAATTTATTCGAAATAAGTCAGAAAAATTCCGATACTATTAACATGAGTACAGCCGGATATTTATATTATATAAATTTATTTTTATAGGATCCTCATGAGAGAACCAAATATATGTTGATGAATATATCGTAATAAAATGTATATTCCAAAAACAAACCTCAGATGTTTGTACATGCTCGTATGTAGTGGCAGACCATTTTCATCAAAGCCAACTCTTGGGTCATATCGCCAGGTCCCACCAAGATATTTCGTAGCTTCAATGATTGTGAAAGTAATGCCTTCATCCTTTAGATATCTGCCGGAAGTCAAACCAGCCAACCCTGCACCGACGATGCATACCCGAGGATTGAGTTTACCCTGTGAGATATATTTATTTAAATGTTCATTTATAACACCTTATGGCATACTAAAATCTCAAAACTTCATGGAAACGAAAACCAATAACTATTTCTTTTATAAAAGCATATATCAAAGTAATCAATACTGCCAATTTATAAATAAAATGATATTTTAAAATTGTATAGAATAATGAATAATGCGGTAAAGAAAAAGCATATTATGGTCAGATACGATATTAATGAAATTAGATCTGGTTAACCCTTTTTAATTTCTAGATTACAATAAGAACATCAAGTTTCGGGTTAAGAATTCTTCTTATTGGACATTCACTGTACTTATGTTAAAAAAGATTTTAACAAAAAATTTGACAAGTATTAATGGTCTTTTATTGGTCAGGTCTGTCTGGTTGTCCTGCCACAGTCGTTATTGCTAACGGTAATTTTATATTGCTGACAATGTTAATATAAGTGTTCCGCAGTATGGAGATATACCAGTGCAGTTGGTATTCATGATTTAAATTTTTTAATATAGACGTGAAATCATGGTTAGGGTGTGTAAAAAAATGTAATAGAACATTTTATACAGTTTTAATTATAAAGGAGACAATCCAAAATATGATTTTACAGTAAATACAAATATCAATGATAAAAGAAATGAGCAGCTATTGTTTGTCCTGAAATGGTTACGTAATGCAGAGGGATAAAAATATTAGCAAAAGTGTCTTAAGTATCAATCTTGTTATAATCTTGTTATAATAGAAAAGGGAACTCAAAACATACTTTGATGGAGTGCGCAAAGAGTTATATTGCAAGGAAGCAAGTCTGCACTCAAATGAAATGGTCTGTTCTATGAAAAATGTGAAAAAATTGACCTATTGCACCACCCTTAAGTTATTATACAAGTGCAGGTAGATTCTCTATTATTCTTTATATTTTGTTTCTTTAAATCAGCGTGGCAAATAGAAGAAAACTCTTATAATAATATAAATAATATCCCTATTATTCTTTATACTCTGATTCTTCAAATCGACGTGGCACATAGGACCAAAAACTTATAATATTATAATTAAATGCAAATGAACGGTAAATATTTCACTGTCAAGTCGATTTGGAAGAGTTAGAAGAAGGTATTGAGTAATCTAAGAGAAAAAAATACAGTTTTGGAGAATTTAAAGTAGGTATAATTAATATCTTAATTTATATAATATCCATACAGTTACCTGAGAGGGATGCCATCCTATCTAAATCTTCTGTTGATAACACATGGTTAAAGTATTGAATCGTGACTCACAGATTTTTTTTAAAAATCTGACATTACAAGAGAGCTTATGAGAATTACAGTTATAGCCAATTATTAAATTTGAACTGTTTCTATTTACCTATTTTTTCCTTTTTACCTAAATTTATCTAACAGGACATAGATTTAAACGAGATGAGAAGAAAAGTGTACCAAATAGCGGCCATGATTGAATACAAATATGAAAGTCTTTGAAGAATTCTTATGACGACAAGTCCCAAGAATTGAAACAAGTCTAGTTATGTTATTGACATTTGGCATGAGCAATTATGCTCTTTCTATATCGCAAAAAAAGATATCTTTTGGAAACTCATCTTTGGGTTCTTTATAAGGTCGAGCTCAGCTTAGACGAACCGTTTCAAAGGATTCTTTCAACGAAACAAAAAAACATTTCAAAACCAAATGGACCATGCAGTCAATGCCTTTAAGAAGACCGTTTTATTTAAAAATCAAAAAGTTTCTCTCTGACTTTTAAACTAAACGCCTAATAGTATTGAAATAGAATATCATTCTTTTAGCAAGATTGCTATTTATAAATCATCATTTTTTTTTCTTTTTCATACTAACGTGAAATACATTTTTTGTTTTGATATAACAAGGAAGTGCAACTACTTAAACTCTTACATAAATACATATTTTTTTTTAATGCTAAATTGCTAATAATACACAAAGCACAAGGCTAAGGTACACAACCATTATTATTTTAGATAACGTCCCAAAATTTATAAGTAAAATAAAAAAACTCAAAGTTACAACAAAATATAATATAATTTTTTTATTGTTGAAATAATAATTTTTTTCATAAATTATTATTTCCGAAGCTAATATATTAAATAAGGACGATATCCGTAAACGCTCACAGTTGTCATGATTGACCGTGACATTTGCTAACAAAATTGTAAAATCTTTCGTGACTTGACAGTTTTGTTAAAAACGTAAACAATAATGTGTTTACGACGGAATGATACTATATATTATATTTAAAATATCTAGTGTTATCTTTCATAATTATTTAATTATTACATCATATTTGATAACGTTATCATACCCAAAAATTCCTAAACAGTAATACATGTGAATAAGGAGGTTATCTAAAAATAGACTTACCATTTTATATAAATATTAACAGTAGTATTGATTATCACTTTACTGAGGCACGTATTTAGTTATATGAGAGCAAATTTTAAACAAAATATATATCTCATTGTGAACTATGGCACAAATGTTATCACTATTTTGATAAAACACTGATAGTACTATCTATTATGTAAATATGAGTAATATTCAATGTATAAAGTAATATTTACACTGTTAAAATTGTTGTCAATCAAGTAGAAATAAATGCGTAAATGAGTAATGCGTGCGTTCAGTTTAGATAATGTTCTATTTTATAAAATTTTTGAATGAACTATAGACAAAAATAAATTAAATATATTTAATAATTAAAGTTCTAAACATTTTTTTATATCCAAAAATGTTACTCAGTTACTTCAAGAAAACATACATTTAGAATATTATTTTTAAGATTTTCGAAATAAATCTAACTACTGACTAAATGCATTCAAAAGCGGGCGTCAATTCTAGTATGAAAATCTGTCTGTCGTGTTTTAGCAAATAAATGTGTGTAAACTCATATCTGACATATAGTTTAAAATTAGAATTATTTCTTCCAGGTTAATAACGAACTCAGATAATATACTCTATAAGCTATAAACAAGTATTTTTTTAAATAGAAAAAAGTATTTACAGTATATTGAAACAAAAATTATAATAAATCGCATGTATTAAATATTATTAACTCTTTACTAATTATTAATTATAATTTTACGAAACAAATAACATAACTTAACCTTTTCAATTTTTGTTTCTCCAAAACATATAAACACACAAAAAACACAAAATATATAAAACACATACATTTTCAAACCATAAACAACACATCTATTTAACGGTCCAAATAATACTGATCCTTATATTTACTTCTTGTATGAGTGTTGTCATATATTGACCCTAGGAGTATCGAAAATAATCACAGTCAACTTTTAAGATAATGAATATTTAAAAAAACGACCTTTTTAACATATCTTTTTGTAAAGTAAACAATATACATTATGTAATATAAAAATGCAGTTCTCGCCACGATTCTGTCGTGCCCCGAGGTCATTAATGCCCCGAATGGGTTCGAAATGAGTCGAGCAAACTATGACAGTCTTTAAGTTAGCTAAATAAAAATATTAAGTATATAAAGTTAGTATAGCTAAATAAAAATATATAATAGAAGACATAGATGACAAAAGTTTTGAAAACAAAAATGCTTTATATAAATAAAATTCATTATTTTTAATACCACCACTGTGGACGGCGAAGCGAAGCATTTTTGCTGAATAAATTTCGCATACTTGTAAAATTTGCCGAGTAAATAATGGCTATAATCTTAAGCTTAATAAGAATTCGCGCGTGCGATTTCAAAATGTTCCACATGTTAACTCTAAAGGACACACTTCGACCATTTAATAGAAACTACAATCAAAAATGTCACCAAAATAATTCAGGACCTATAAGTCTCCGTCCTCGACAACTCTGCCAATTTTAAACATCCTACCATTATTCGTCTAGGAGGAGTAGGTTTAGTAATGAACCACACTTTTAACCAGTAAGAGCTTTGCTTGACTCAGTTAGCTCTATTTTTTACTTAATAAAGCTTTTTAAAGATTTATTAATATGCAAACGGGTTAAAAGTTTTTCCATAAATACAAAACTTTTCATAATCTTGTTTTATATTAGACTTTAGCCATATCTAGAAATATTCACTGTTTTGATAATTTGGCCTTCAAATGATATGAAGGACCAGCCTCTCAAAAAGTAAAACTTGAAAATTTGGAAGTATGTTAAATTTATCTCGTTTTCTTTTTTGTCAAATGGCTTTAGTGTATTTAAATCAGAAACTCTTAATAGTAATCAAAATACTTATTAAATAACATTATTATCGTGGTTTTTTAGAAGTCGCATTTTAGCGTTTTTGATAATATTGTTGGGTGTTATCACTCACGCCGGCTACAGCTTCTAAGTGATAAGCCACTTACAGTCATTAGTTTCTTAACATTTATTGCATTTCATATAAAAAATTCTACACTTTAACTCTTCTTCTTACCTCCTTTTTATCACTCCTTATTACGTGAATATATTTTTTAAACCGCTGTCCCAGTCTTCTATCGACTTCAAAAATACTTCGCACTGACAAAAAAAAATATCGTTACCAAAACACATACACCAGGATATTTTCTTCTGTGTTGCCGATACAAAGGCCATCCATTTTTAACACAAAAAATGCCTTAAATTCAACCCTTAATACTAATCTATTGGCATGAGTTACTGACTTTTAAGCTACTCCTTTTCTCTTTCCTCAAAGAGCACCCCGAAAGGCATCCGGAACGCTCTTTGAACCATTTCAAAATATACAAACACCATATTGAAGATATTTGGGCAAGTCTTTATAACTTACAATTAGTGAAAAGCAAATCTGTGGTTTTTTGGACCGGTTTAGAGCCAAACAGTTTTTGAAAGATCTCATTATTTTTAAACAGTCTTAACTTAACTTAACTTTTTTATCTCTTGCATTTAGTTAAGGAAGAATAAAGTCACCCATTTAGGACCATCCTCTCTTGCCTGCCTTCCTTAGCAAACTGTGCGTTGCCATGCCACAAGGTCCATTTCTTTCCCATTTTTATATGCTACTTACTCCTACAATTTTTTTATCCTTCCGCATTTGTTACGCATCATATCATTATTTACTTCTTCACTTCCACCGAATCCATTCATTGATTTTGCAAGTTAATTTCAAATATTTTCCATCTAATTCCTTTCATCATTATTTTTGTTATTATTAATTTAAGTATTGATTGAATAACTCATATTTGTTTACTTTAGGAATATAACAACAAATTAATTGTATTATTAACTTATCGTATTATTTGTTTTGCTATCTTATGAAGTATCGTGGTATAAGTCTAGAAGGACTGATAAGACACAATATGTAGTATTTCATTACTTGAAGTATATTCATAAATTTTGTAATCAATGAGAAATAACATTAGTTTTCAAAGCGTATTTAAAAGGTTTGGGAGTTATTTCAAAATAAATAAACATATTAATATAATGGTTTTTAATACCTATACCTTCGAAGCAGTAATATTAGTATTTTTTTCTGATATTGTTTCAATGATAGTTATAAAAAATAATATAATTTCGTTTAATGTATTTGTTTAATTTTATTCTGAAGTGTAAAGTTAGAAATATTGGTTAGAATTTTCGAAATATATTTAATTGAGCGAGGCTCTCTATGAGAGAAATTTGAAATTCTGATGGTATTAACGTGACAACCGAATAATTATATGTATATTACAAGATCCCTCGTATTTATTCAGAAGAAGAATTTGTATTATTAAATAATTAAAAATTAAATAATACGATTCTAATAAATAGGGGTAAATCAAAAGATGACAGAATGATGATATCTAGCGGTCATTGAAAACAAAAAATGTAGATTATCAAACAAAATTGTAAAAGAGAAAACAGATTTTTAATTTTTCACGACAAAGTTCTTTGCCTGATATTTTGCAAGTTTGGTTGCACTATCTTGATTTGTATGAAAAAATATAGATAAAACAATATTTTTTTTGAAAATTCTTTAGATCCACGTTACTTATATGAACTTCAAAAGCTTCATAGCCTGCCTCACTCAGCGACAGAGGCGCAAATTAGATTCACAAGGGGCCATTCGTTTCCGACAACTGTATTATATTTTAAATTGACCATGAAAAAGAATTTGAACGGAGGCTGCCCCAAACTATGTAGTATACATAAAATTAACAGACAAATTACCATAAAATTACAATAATCTACTTTTTATATTAGTTAAGAGTGTCGGTTGAACTAGATTATGAATAATGTTGTCAACCAAATAGCTTTCTATTGTCAATAATCAATTTATATTGGAAGATACTTAAGCTAGTACTGTTTCTAAAACTTTGGAACTTAAAACCAAAGAATTGGTTTGTCTGTTTGTTTCGAAACTACATGATGGATTTGAAAAAAACTCTCTAGCATTACGTTACTGCTTCTAATTATATTAATAATAAATAAAATTATTTGTCCGCGAGTGGCACAGCGAGTAAAGGCTAGTATTATTGTATTAAATTTTATCTGACCATTTCACCTATCCTGTTCCATCCAGACCCTCTAGTAGATTAGCCAGACGAACTTATAGGGTCCCGCGCGAATCACCGTCCATTCAACTGAGCGAATACGAACTCGATTCATATTTTAATCTCCCTCCTTGAAATCATATCATGGGGTTATCTTATTTGCCCTTATCTTTTATCAAACTATCGGTATTAATAAACATAAATATATTTTTAATATTATTTTATAAAAAACGAAAATTTAAAAAAAAATTGAATTTTGAATTATTTTGAAGAATTATCTTGACTTGCCAAATTGTGACCACAATCCGTGCAACAGTTTCGGAATATTGACATTCTTCAAATCTATCAAAAATCAAATAATCCACGAGTTAATTTTAAAATAATTTGACCTATAAAATAAATAGTAATAATATTCTTTATAAAATTTGAAAATAGGTATATATAATGTAACTGTAACATCATATAACCTTTTCATATTCAATGGGAAAATTCCAAGTTGATTAGCTGTTATCAAACTGGTATGTACCCTCAAGCATCAACTCGACTGGATGCTTGGTGTATTAAATTTTCTGTTAATTGATAAATACTTGACCACTCATGTGTATAATCGAATGTTCATACACAGTCAGTGATACTGTTGTAAATGGAACTTTAATGTCTTTGGGTAAGGTTAAGATTAGCATGGACAGGGAGTATTGAGGGTTGACACCAGTCGTGACCAAGTTCATGATTTGATGAACATTTCGTGTCTGTCTCATCTGAAACTATTATAATTAGGACAGAAATTTTGTGCAGCCGATTGGTATAGTGGTTAGTGGTTGCTGACTGAGCCAAAGGTCACGAGTTCAATTCTCAAGGACAGTAGTTTGTGAGATACACAGATGGCTATATCGGGAATGGGCGTTATTTGTGTCCATTATTTCTGTGTCTATGTTTCTGTCTTTGTTTGTGAAACACCAAGAGACAGAGATTGTTTCTCTAGTGCGGGAGTTGCCTTTTGAAAATCAATTTAAACTTATATAGGAATAGACAATTCATGTTTCCTAACTGTTTCTGAAGTGGTACTGATTTTTTAGATATTATCAAAACCGTAATAAAGTTTTGTGTGTTTGTTTGTTGAAATTAATCTGAAACCTAAACAAATGAAAAGGTGATATTGAAATAGTAAAGAATTTACAAAATTATCTTTTACATAACTTCAAACTTGTATACTAACAAATAAATTGTTCATAATATTTTGTTACATTAAGTGTATTATATAAAATATATTACAATACAATTGTGAGAGATATATTGTCTGTACTTTTAAATAAGACCCTTGAATTATTTCAAAGACGTTATTTATTAAACTAAGAGGCAGTGAACTTTATATTTAAGTAAAACAAATAGTGAGTTTATATAAAATTAAACATTTTGCATTTTCATATTATATTTCTGACATTGTAAAACACAAGAATTACGTGGTTATGTACACATACTAGCTGATATTCGCGATTGCACTCGCGGACAAACATTTTATTTACAATTAAGTTGTAAGTTTAAGAACTTGCCTATCATAAATAAAGAATTTATCAAATTCATCAGGTTATTTCGAAGATTAATCAGTTCAATCAAAAAACTCTTCAGCTTTATAGAAATAATATATTTTCTTGTTCCAAAATAAGCAAGATTTTGCTATATTTATATTATATTAAGAGCAGCGGTAAATAATAAAACTTCCATAGACAATACAAACCAAAGATGCATTTCAATTATCGGACAGTGGTTTTATACAAAGGGTCGTTTCGTATCTTTATATAATCATTAAAATGATAACATCCGAGCGTTAAAGCCAAACTTTAAAGGAAGCCACGCGGTCTTGGTTTCCTTTGTTCGAAAGTGACCACGCGCTGAAGTTTGGACAGACCTGTGTTCATTCTTGCGTAAATATAAACGATGGTGCATTTATTTTGCTCTTTGTAGATATAGATATATTATAGTAGTATATTAACCCTTTTAGTACCATACATATTTTACCAATATATGCTAAATCCAGTAAAAAAGTGCATATTTTTGAATAATCTATTTGAACAAGACCATTCACGATTTATTCCGTTATAATACACCAATATTAATAATTTTTTCAAACATTCGTTTCAGAAAATTTTAAACTATGATAATAAAAACAAAGAAATTGAATAATACATATTTATTGACAAGAAAATGACAGAAACAGAGTGAATTGTAAAAAGGAGCGCGAGGTTGGCATTTTTCACAATCAGGAAGAGCAGCGCGACGGCGCTCCTTGGCAATAAAATGGTAAGATGTAGGTATATACGAAAACAAGTAAACAAGTGGGTACAATGTAAAAGCTAAAATGTTAGTCTGTTACCGAGCAGTAAACATCGTAGTCGAAATTTTATTTCTTTTAATCAAACACCATATATAAATATATGTATTCTGGTTTATTCTGTAATAAACCTGAAGAGTCTGCTTCTTGTGTTATTTGTAATAGTGATAATCTGAAACCATCAGTCGAATTAAAAATCATTTTCACCCTTGATAGCTTTATTAGTAAGGGTGGTTATGAAATTTATAAATGTTTGTGATTCTTATTTATCCTGAGCTCGGTTAATAATTTCAAATATATTACAAAGTCTCGAAGAAAATATTGCATATATAATATATTGTCATTGCTTACACTTCTAAACATTAGTGATGTTTTCACCGTAGAAGAAAATATAAAATACTTTAAACTTAACACAGCTGAGACATAATGCGATTAAGATGTCTCTCAAGATGCTTACTTTTCTAATATATATGTCTATATTAGAAAAGTAAGACATATATAATATGTTATAGTCATATCATAAAAGTAAATAATCAAGATCATATTGTAGAAGTTACTTTTAAAAAACATACATTTAAATTCTACTAAATATAATCTAAATGCTACATTTTATAAAATGTTTACCGAACTTATTGAATAGTATATTTATTGATAAATTACTTAAAATAACTAATAATAGTTTGAAAACAGAATTATAATTATAGAGAAATAATCATATTTCAGTGTATAACTAAAATAAATAAAATATACGTTTAAAAAGTTGTTTAGTAAATAAATTATAGACAGGAGTACATTATCGAGGCGACTGCAATTTGTCGAGGTAATGGAAAAATTCCATGGAAATCGGTCGACGCCTCGCTCTCTTGAGAATAGACTACAGATATATATATATATATAATATGTTTTTATAAGAGTAAGATTGAAGAAAACTAGTCAATTAACTATTTGTCAATATTTTTATTAAGTCTTACTTTTATATTTATATTATAAATATAAAGCGGAAATGTTTGTTTAATTGAGCAATATTTCGAACTACTGGGATGGGATTGAAAAATTCTTTCGGATCACAATAGACAGGTTCATGAGGATAGAATATCTATACTAAATAAATTTTCGTTTGCAAGTAGATACGCGAGAAACAGCTAGTGAAATATACATTATTTCAAAATATATAATGTCTTAACGATCAAACTAACGACTAAATTGACAATAAAACAAATCACCTTAACTCTGAAAATGAAAAAGAAATTCTCAGACATGTCTTACAAAGGTTTCTCATTCGTGACAATGCAGGTATTAGAAATGCCCATACAAAGCCGTTAAGCCTTCAATCCCCCGTCACCGAATGAGTTCCGGACATCATGAGATTACGGTACAAAGGCTGGCTTATTACCTAACTATACCTTAGCTTTGGTATATAAAAATTGTCTATTTCTCAACAGAATATTTCGAGAAATCTTTTGAAAAGAAAATTCTTCTATTGACAATATTTTGAAATTTTTGAAATTTAAATGTTCCGCGACGTGTCTTTGTTTTTGTTTGACATTTTTTGTTTAATAGACAAAGTCAAATATATTTGTTCTACACTATACAAAGCATCTAATTCTGTCTTTGATACCCTATTGATAAGTTTATTATAGTAGATTATAGTAGATTATATAGAATTATATTCATCCAAAAATAAGTGGACTCTTATCCCAACACCAGACTTCATAGAAAATAGTTAGTAGACATTGCTAACTAATTACTTAAAAGTACACGCTTGCGTTACTTTTATGCTGAATGAAAGTTTTCTTACGAGAAAACTTCGATTCGTGTGAAATAAGAGCAGTTCCACTTTACTTCAACTAGATGGCGTTACTCTACGGCATAAAAAAGTTTTAGCTAACGCAATTGCCTAGGTTTAAAGCTCTCAGTAAATCTCGCATAAAAATCTGCAATGATGTGGATGTACAAAACTTATGTTATTAATGGCTCATAATTAGTTATTTCTGCGTTATTAAACGTACAATGTATAATAATGATAATAATAATACTAATAATAATGATACACTTTCTACGTATTCAGTTTATGTCACAAACCTTAATTACTTCCATTTGTTATTATGTTTTATCTATTTGTCTGTTTACTTGTTTGTCTGTATCTGACAGAAGATACTCGTCGATTTTACAAGACATTTCATGTGATGTCACTATGTGCATTATATATATGATCCTTATCTTCGGAAATCTCCAATTGTCACACCAGATTCTATTTTAAAAATGTTTTACACTGTTTGAAATACAAGCAATACAAGCCTCTAAGGGTTTTTATAATGTTTTAAATGATGAATTGCTTATATTTTACAGTAACAAAAGGTGGAGTAAATTGATATATGCAAATCTAAATGAAAAATCATTATAACTTCTTGCAATCTTTATAACTGAATGAAAAACTGTACCCATCAGTATAATAATTAGAATTTATTATAAGTTTACAGAGAAATTAAAAATAAAACAATCTTTCTTATTGTTGATACTATACTTTATTTATTAATATAATTAAATCAACATTATTTGTGTAATCAATGTCTCAAATTGGCATGATGAGAGCGGCGCTTAGCAGAAAAATTCTCAAATATTTTACTCACTTCAGTCTCTTACTTAAATATAAAAATAATGCTCAAATATAAGCTAAAATAATTCAGACACACATTGACCCATCATTAGAGGGAATATTTTTTGCGCGAAAAAAAAATTCAAAAGCTTTTTCTTTAGTATTTTTAATATAATCAGTATTGGTTGTTGCAATAATTTAGGAGAATAGTGGGCTTCAAATATTCAAATCAATCATTCTTAAAAAAATCACAATTATATCGAAATTTATGTTAAGAGTCATAACAAGTTCAATAAAATTAAAATTTGAAAGGTAGTAACTTGGTTTGTGTTTTTGGTCCTATATTATTTCTTATTCACACTTGTGATATAAAAAGGCTACATTGCTTTTCCACTATCAAAAACTACTAACACTTACTAAACAAAACACAAAATGTAATTTCAGAGTCATTTCATTTTACTTTTTTCGTATTTTTATCACACAATATATACATAATACGCTTCTCTACTAAATAGAAATGTTTTTGCCTTAGTCCTATTTAATTCCTAATAGAATCAAACAGGTGATCGAATATGTTTGATCCTCTATTGGTTCTCAAACTTTATTATTTATTTTATTTTCGTTTTATATAATATTAGCTGTTACTCGCAGTTCAACCAACAATACATTTATTTATTATAAATATAACTTATGTTACTCAGGGATAATAAATTATTCTAATGGTAAAAAATATTTTGCCTTTCCATTAGAAAAAACATTCCAATCATAATCTTTATAATAGTGTAGCTACATGTATGTACTTTTTGATTTAATATCTTTCATCTAATACTGTCCTAATTTATCCGTATATTCTTATTTTACATTTATATTAAAAAAATATTTTGATTGGATTCTAAACAAAAAATCTTTTCTCCTTATAATATAAAGCCACATACAAGAATGCACTTTTTAATTATTTTTTTTACCTAACGCTGTAGGACAATATTTAACATAATTTCTTTGTTTACTTCTCACGAGCTAATAGTTTGAGAAGCATTAGCAAAAATAATCGTCTAATACTCGTAACCTATTATCGTTGTGCACATTATGTTAGACTCCAACCGCGTCTAATACGAGATATCGAATGATTCAATCGCATTATTCACTAATACGAACTGATGCCTTCAAAGGTACCCTCCGAAGGGCGGAAAAACGATGAATAGAGTTTATGGAATCTAATAAAGTGGAACATTCTTTACAGCTCGCGTCTCAGATAATTCTTTTTGCTCTTTGAATTTCTCAATCTCAGAATATACTCGTTGTCAAGCTTAAACCTCATTGGAGCTTACATTTTTGGAGCTTAAATCGGTTAGAACTATTGAAACTATAATATTTACTATTGTTAATAGAAATAGTTATTTAATTTAAATAAGTCCATTGAATTGATTTGAACAAAAAATTGTTATATACAATGCAATGATATTCAATCTCAATATTGAATCTGTGACTTTTGGATTATCGCTCCATCGCTTTCAGTAACTGAGCTTTAGTGTCGGTGAATAAATTGATGAAATGTTGCATTTCTTTGGTTATCTAGTTTAGTTCGTATTTATTTAAAATTTTAAAACTATTATTGTCCTGATAATTCAACACAAATGATTTATTTTTAATTTTTTTAATAGATTTTAGTGTCAGATGGAATGACTGATGGAAGGTCAAAATATATTATATGTTTAATTTTATTTATGTAATTTTACAAAAGCATACAATTCCTATTTGACATGTTGATGGTAAATCAATTAAAAATCGTAGAAAACTAAAAACGTAACTGTATATGACTTTGAAAACTTATTAAATACTTACCAACATTTTACATCTTAATTTTTGTTATCATACTTTACTAGGTCAATTACAAAGGCACGTCACACAGTCAAAAGATGGTCGTATCATATTTTCATTTTTTTCATTTCCAGATTCACTGGAAGATATGTTAAGGTTTAAGAAAGAGAAAGCTATGTACAGTCAGCTTCAAAAGTCGATGAACATATTTAAAGTTTCAAATTAACTATACACTATATTACATCAAAACTGCTGAACATGACAAACGCCAATATTGAATGAACATCATTAAAGTTCAAAGTATAATTGACGCAAATTTTATAATTTTGTGAATGTCATGGAATGAAGGTTGAGACAAAGAATATATCGTCTCTTTCTTTTGCATTTCAGTTCTACAACAAAAATGACCCATTACAAAAAGAATATATTAATGATTTAAAAATATTATTTAATTATTAATTGTTATTTTAAATTATAGATGATTTAATTTTATTTACAGTACTTCATTTTATAAATTCCACTTTATTATAAAAAATATGTTTTTTAATAGTGGCAATGTTAGTCACTTAGAACAAAAACACACTTCAACATACGTTAAATTAAATAAAATCTGTTAGGAACATGACATGTTTAATGAATTTGACGGCTTGATATTTAGATAATTTGAACTCTAAGGATATTCATTGTTTGTCAAGTACAGCAGTTTTGATGTAATATAGTGTATAGCTATTTTTGAATTTGAAATATGGTCATTAAGTTTTGGAGATGACTGTACATATACAAAAATACACAAACAAACGTAACAAAATATAAAAAATGGTGTTTTTAGTAATTTTTTCTCTAGTTTGCTTTATAAAGACTTTGTTTAGTAAATGTAAGAAACCAAAATAAATAGAATAAAACTACAATAAAATATATAAACCATATTTTTTTAATATATCTAAAGTTTTTGACCTGTGATGAAACATTTTAATCTTAATAAAATGTTGTTTGTTATGTCCGTATAATGTTTTGCAAAAATACTATATTTTTTGCTATAGGCTTTTTCCTGCATCTTTGTCCGCGGTGATTTCAGTAGCCGTGTTTCATATGGTTAATATTAAAATGCGATATTTCTAATTAGTATATTTTGTATTTATTATATTATTTATTTATTTAGGCATTTTAAACCTCTTCATACAATAATGATTATATTTTAATATACATGAAACCATAACGAAATATACAATTTCTTTCTTAAGAATCACACTGTCTATGGTGAAAACTGTATAAAAAATTGTTCAATGGGTTTTGACTTTATAGCGTTTGTTGACAGACAGACGAGCCTGGGCATTTTAAATTTATAATATTTAAAAATTCATTCTTTGATATATAATACACAGTACAGAGAAAATATGTGAAATCAAATTTCAAAAATACAATTGAATATTCTTGTCCTATAGATGGAGTGATGTGTGGCAAATTTATTAAAAAAATAAAAAAAAACCAAATAATTAAGAAAATACAACAGAGACAGAAAGTGAAGTCAAAATATTGCCGACGGCTCTTTACTTAGACTGACCAAAAGCTACTTTCAAAAGAACTGCTCAAATGGAAGCTCTTCTGATAATTTTTATGCAGACCGTTGCTGGAGTCATTTAAGCTTCTAAGCTTATACTTAATAAAAAATATTTTATAGTATATTTATTTAGTAAATATATAAATATTAATTTGTCATATAAAAAAATATAAACAAACAATTTACTTTAAATACCATTTTCAAATCCTTTTTTTTATATTTTATTTCTTTTGCTGAAAATAAAAGAATAATTATTATACAAGCGATTTCAAACATTTTTGTATAGATAGTAAACATTTACGTATGTAACAACATAAAAGTGTTGCATAAAACATTTGATAGTGTTGAAATAGTGATCACAATACAAAATATTCAGCTGAGTTGGTGTGGTTTTTCTTAATTAATTGCCTTAATTTTTAAGATGATTAAGTTGTTTTAATAGAAGGACTAGTTCTGATAAGTCTGGTATGAAAATATGTTCTCCTGATATTCTAAATGACGTACACAAATGATCGCTGATATTGATTCAAAGAGGATATAAATAAACAATAATAACTATTTTCATATGATGTAATAATATGTAATACATATATCAGCAGTGCCGCATTAGCAAACTGAACAAAGAGAGTAGCAGCATTTAGCGGCACCGCAATGGGCTTAAGTCCCGAGTATTACCCATCAAATATGTATGTACCACTTCGCATGCACATCCCATAATGCTGCTTCCGAACTTTGAATGTAGGATTTACTTTTTAATCTCTAAGAGTCTATATTTTAATATTTAGTTAATACTGGAACTTTTTTATATTAAGACAATCTTTATTATATATACATTGACTTATTACGCAAATGAAACAAAGAAAAATAAAATAAAAAATATTTATTTTGAATATGTTTTCTCATTTTTCAGAATACTGTCTCAAAATATCTTACTACATAATAAATATATAAACGAAAAGAAAAAGAAACCATTATATATATTTCTAGTTGAAAGTTCAATGAAGTTCAATTAATTGCGAATTTATTCATGAAATTACAATAAAAATTATAGACACTTAGATATATTAGATGCTAAAATTAGTTTGTATAAATAATATATAAATATATAATGTAAAGTACCATAATATAAATAGTATAAAATGTTTGTTTATAATAATGATATATATTCAAAATTTTATTCTTATCTATTTAACTTCAATTTATATGTAATTATTTAATAATTATTATTTTTATTTGTATCTTGTATATGTAGAAACATAACGAATTTGTGTGTTATATTTCGTTATACATAATATATATTATTTAATAGTTTATATCATCAATAAAAAAATAAAATTATGAAATGAAAAAAACTCTCAGAACATATATATACTAGAACCGTAAAATAACTGTTCTTTGTGTACAATATTGAGATACAATAATCATATATAAGCTGGGTAGACATTAATGGTAGAATACTAAAATAAACGATATTTCATCCATCTATGTTGTGTAAGCGGCTTTAATGGGCGGGGCTGAGCGATCCTCCACTCGGGGATGATGTGGGCGGCTGTGAATACTTTATCATTGCTTTGAGGCTGGATGTGACCATATAAACTTCTCCGTTTTTGGAATAGTTACGACTTTTGATGGGGATAAGTGCAAAGTTATGGGATTATATATAATATTGACTTTTCGAAACCGCTTTACCAGAATTTGAATCTGAACCAAAATGGAAAGTTATATGTAATTAAGTTATATATACTAATATTATAAAGCGAAAATTTTTGTTTGTTGGTAGAGTAACGTGTAAAGATACAGGCCACTGCTCATAGCTATCTTAATAGTAAACAAAATTGTTTGTCCGCGATTTGAACCGCGAGTAGCAGCGAATAACATTAAATTACATACAGATGCAATTATTGATGTCAATAAGTTTAAAAAAACTTCGAATGTTATCATGATTTGAATCAAATACTGAGATTTCAATCATCAAATGTTATGTTATAAAATAACTGTTCTTTATGTTCGAGAAAGTTCTCGATCATAAAGAACATACAGAACACAATGTTATTGACATTAGCTTAATATTATAAAACATATATTATATAGTATCACATACTTAAAATTAGTGGTTTTCATAGCCATCTTAGTTTTCAAAATCTTCCCTCTAAAAGTCACCAAATAGAAAATGTACAATGAATGAAATCAATAAATTTATTCATAACATGAAATTAAGCAAATTCAACATAACCTATCAACCCTTAAAGCATAACAAGCGCTTTAAAATGAAAGCGTAATGGCTTTATAAATATATTTGGGTAAGTTTTCTATTGAATAAACTTCCATCTGACATGCAGCGTATGAATATATCATATCAAATATCTATCAGGGGAGACGCGACGTTCTTTTTTCGCTTTACTTATACGTTTAGAAAAAAACGGTCTTTTTGTTTTTAGACAGGCCATTCATGATCATTTTAACATGATATATAACATAACATTACATATAATATATATGTAGTTATATATATGATGTTGAATATGGAAAGTTAGTACTGTAAGCAATGTGTGTATTTAAAAACGTTTAAAAAAAAAAGCCATATATAAACTTGATCTTCTAAGCATTGTTTTACTTTAAAAATATTTTGATTATTGTTGGTTATACACTTAGTAGCACCACCGAGTATTAGGTATCTCTATCTAATATTAGGATTTAGATAGAGACACTTGGTGTCCACTCATAAACAATTTATACCTCTCCACCTTGAGACTTCAAAATATGTAATGTATATCATATGCAATAGAGAATTACTTAAATAAAACTAGTTGTTCTATGAATGCGTTTAAATAAAAAATTAAAAATTCAAGCTGAAGCTTCAGGTTTTCTATATTAGTATTCATAATATATTATAATATATAAAATATATATTGAATAATCAACTTATAAAGATTCGTCCGCTTGGACTATTTTAAATAAAATCTTGGATGTTTGAAAGAAAAATAATCCATCTTTTCACTGAATAGACCAATAAAAACTCTTAAAAAGATATCTTGAAACTAAATGGACCAATAAGGCCTCGTTTTAAAATGTTAGTTACAATTACAACCAATGTCTGCATATTATAGCAGACTCATAAACCAATTACAAACATGACATTTGATACTGTTTTACCTCATTCTGTCACCTGTAGGAATCTATAAAAGCAATCCTGTCACATGTAAGTTAAATTTCACATTTTCTGAGCTTAACATCGTACGGAACCATTTTATCACGTTCATAGTACATTGAATTTTTCAAGGAACATTGAAAGGTAAGATTCCCAAAGGATGTCTCCAACTTTTACGAAGATTTAAGCCTCTCTGCCTCCGAGAAAACTGATTGATTCGGGACTGGAAAGTAAAACAGGATAAATAGTATGTTTTATATTTTCTGAACCATAAAAAAATAATGTATTTTTATTATATTTTTTTTATGATAAATATCATAAAGAAAAGTAACAATAATTTAAATAACATTTTTTTTTTTTTGTTAATTAACCCATCACAATCGTTTTTAAGAATTCTTCTTTGAGACTTAAAAACAGGACAAAAGAGGATTTTGTTGGTAGGAATCTTAAAAAACTATGTTTGTGAATTCACAGTTAAGTCTAATTTATTATTATTATTATTATATTATATAGGTAAATATATATATCAAACTTATTTTAATTAATGTCAGAGAAAAAACTCTTGTAAAGGCATGTTACTTTTTGACATGTAGACCTAACACGAAAAATTCTTAAATATCTGGTTTAAACAATCGTCATCCATTTTGTTTCTCTTGTGTATTCACACAGACAACAAAAATCACTTAACTCGATGTTTTTTAAGAATACAGTTCACATTTTAACAAATATTTTAGTTATATTTAAATTAAATCTGTTTATTAATAGACTGTGTTATAAAAATAGGGTAAAATAATATTATTTTACCCTATTTTCTTAACAAATATTTAGGAAGGCGGTGTCGTTAGTGAGACGCGTGTACATGACGGGACTTTTCATTGTTGATTTCGTTTTACTCTCTAATTATTGCGCTGTTTCTGACAGTTCTCACAAATCAATATTAACTTTAAAAATATATATACTTAAAATTGTTAATGTTATGCTTATAAAAGTTTGTATTACGAAAATAATGACAATATATTGATCTTGATTGCAAACGGGTTTCCAGAGGTTTGTTATAAAATTATAACAAGAATATATAATTTCCTTAAACAATTCGTTTTATTTATTTATTTTAACCATACTAGTCGTTACTCACGGTTCTTCCTGCATACGAATGTTTTCATTTATTACTAAGATAGAAACAGTAGTCCAATGCTAGATAGCCTATATCCTTACTCATAAACCTGCCTATCAGACTAACATAATTAGGAAAAATTAGTCAAATCCATCCAGTAGTTTCGAAAACTGGCGCGTTCAATCAAACAAACGAACAAACCCTACAGCTTCATAATATTATTTTAGAGATAAAGTGTAACATATACATTAGATAAAGTTTGTGATATCATATGACTATTTAAATGATATTTTTTGAGAAATATATTATAAAATGAAATGAACTATCTTAGATCTTTATTATCATATTTTTTTTGTTCTATTTTTTTTTTTGTGTTTTATTGTTTTTAATATAAAAAAAAAACAAAAGAAAATTATTAATATTCAGATAAACTCTGAAAATAAAAAAATATATATCAAAATTAATTTTAAAATATTATATTAGTTTTGTGTTTGATGAAATAAACGATAGATAATAAAAATCAGAATATTTTAAAAAAAGGAATAACAAAAAAAAATTAAAATGAAGATATATTAAATTTCAGTTCATTTTAATATAATAACTAGTAATTACTGTTTTATGTATTTTTATATTATATTATAATAAATTTGATGTATCTTCACAATTATCCATAAACGAAATAGGTATTCTGTATAATATTTTCATATGAAAACTTTTAAACGCTTACAAAAAATATAAGCTCAAAATCTTGAGATTATGAATTGGTATAAAGAGGGTTGGCTTCAGACGGGGGAGAGATTCATGAATAATTTAGGTAATTCATTTTATGACAGATTGAGTGTAATAGGGATAGCAAGGTTTTGTTTAGTTCATATAAAACTAACAGAAAGATTATTATTGAAGTTTTAAATTAATAATAACTAGATTTCACACGTAGCTTCGCCCGTGTAACTTTTAGTAACTGAATCTTTTTGGTCATTATAAAAAGTGAGTTATTGTTATTATCGATCGCCCGCCGAAAGATTCGACTTTATTAAGCTTGACTTAAGTCATTGTTATCCAGTCCAATGGTGTATATTTGAACCAATATTGGAACCAACCTTGGCACCAATTGCACACAGATAGACAAAAGTTGAGCTTTCCCTATCCTCCTATTATATGTAAAGATATAGATTTCTATTAATATTTTTTAACATAGGTTTTGTTTTTATATGAGAAGAGGAAAAGAGATAGAAGAAAAGAGAAGACAATATACAATTTTATAAAACCTAAAACTAGTAAAAGTAAAAAAGTAAATTTTTAATTTTACTTAAAATGTTATTAAAAACAGAAAAGTTAATATTAAAAGAGTAGTTAGTAGTTTTAATATATAATATAATAGTAATAATATTAATAATACAGATACTTACAGTCTGCGATACTGAAATTCAAAGAAAAACTGAAATTTATGGTTTCAGACAAGGCTTTGTCTTAAGAAAAGGCTTTTCTCTTATACTCTAAGCGTTTGACTTCAGGATAATTAACATATAATTTATCTTGATAATTTTAATTACTTGAAATTATCATTAACTATAAACATTTAACTTTTACAATCTCGTCGATTGTAAATAATTTTTGTCAAATAGTTATTGCGTCGATGTGATTTTTTTTTAACTTTTACTATTTATTACTCGGCGTTAAGATAATTAAAAGTTATAGCTGAATGATAGATAGATTATACCTTCCTCATGAACCGGCCTTTTATAATTAAGCTATTAAGGTAATGCTGAATAGCGTATAGCCTATCTCGTGGCTTTACTTGTTATTAACAAATTTTCCAAATCAGTCCTGTATTTGAAGAATAGCGTATCAAATAAACTAACTTTTATAATATTAACATAGATATATTTTTTTATTTGAAGCAATGATGAAACCAGCGTCATATTGGATACAATTTTCAAAAAGAAAAATTCGTGCTTATATAGAATTTACATAGAAAATGTACTTTTATAAAAATTAAATATTAAAATCAGTTATATTTAGTTAGTTTAGGTTATTACCTAAGCTATATACTTACTTATATACGTATAAAAATATTTATAACCAATATAACATATTCTTTGTTTTGTCACTTTCAAACCTTTGAAGTAAATTGTTAGTGTAAAAGTGACAAAAGTAGGTTAGGATAAATATTTTTGTAAGTAAGGCATATAGATAAATAAAAAAAATATATTACAATATATAGAATATGAAACAAAGATGACTTCTGAAGACAATTTGTTACATCCTCTCCAGTATATCCTAAACTTGGAGATAATTCGCGTTAGCATTAAGTAAGATTTTTATATATGTTTTGGAGACAGCGATTGCGATAAGGAAATCTTTTAGACTTGGTGGTACGGAGTCCACATTGTCAGTATGTCAAAACATCGACGTCTTTGAATCTTAATAATCTTAATCTTTATCATGTACTGTAATATATGTATATATATGTATGTTTGTATATATGTATACGTATTTAAAAACAATGAGTTTATAGCTTCATTATTTATTTATTTTAATAATTTTTTACGTTATAACTCATGTCGGCCCAGCAATAACATTGTTTCTTTTTACCATGAGTCGACTGGCAGAGATCTCTTATAGAGATAAGTCCACCCTGCCAAGATTCTCTATAAACATGATATATACTTATGTTTCTTTTAAAGTGCAATAAAGAATACATATAAACACAATCTTAACTCTCAACACACACAGCAGAAGAAGTGACTTATTCATACTTACAAAGACGACATGATCACTTGCCGCCATTACAAATCAGGTGACGTCCCAGCGTTAAGTAAAAAGTAATCAATTGACGAACTTTCAGTAATATAATATTGCTTTCTTCATATTTTATTGATATGAAAAATCACAAAAGAAATACTTTTTTTATAAATAAGAGTAATAAATTCAGTTAGAGGGTGTTATAAAAAGAGTATTGTCGATTTGTAGGAGTGCCGGTCGATTAGCCGCCGCCCGGGGCCTGTAATCTCGTTGGCGCCCCCGTACTCAGTTAAAATCGCAAGGCTAATAAAATATTTTGACCCTTTTACAAAACGAATACGCCCACTGTTTAATACATTCATGAGAAATAGTGGTTTATTATTATTTTTATATATTATGCATATAATATATATTTAGTATCTATATTTTATTAATAAACAGTATGTAAACTAAAAAAACTAATGCGTAAATCACTTCAGCCAACATGAAAAAAATAAAAATAAATATTCATTAAATTTTTTAATTTCTAAATTTCTAAACTGAATGTAAATTGGGAAAGATTATTACATAAATCAGTTCAGCCAACATGAAAAATAAAAAATATATAGTATTTTTTTAGACTTTCACGAGTACACATTTGAAATAAAACTATTTTTGTTAGTGTAAATGAGACTTACATCTCGTCTACCTGTGAACACAATTACTGCAAAGTATTCGAAACGTCGGTTTAAAATAAAAAATGTAACCAAATTATACGCGAGTTTCAATCCGTAAACATAGTTTTATTTAATAAAAAATATATATCTAATACAAAAATATATATATTTTGATAAAAAAAAAAAAAAAAGATTAATATTCAATTAAAAAATAATAAATTTATGCCTGAGATCACCAGGCATCATATTAATAAATAAAATCTAAATTTTTATAGAAAAATCGCTTTATAAAAATAATTGGTTAATATTTGATTATAAATTTTTATAGAAAAATCGCTTTTTAAAAATAATTGGTTAATATTTTATTATAAAATAGCCAACAAAAATATTTAGCATTACACCATTCAGCATCAGATTAATAAATAAAATAATAAAAATTCATAGAAAATAGATTTATAAAATACACTTTTTGCATCGATGATACCGAACCCCCATCGTAACTATTCGGATGCGACAATAATTGAAATTTGTGCCCGGAGGCATTCATGGCAAATAACTTTATTCAGTATTTAGCTTCCAATTTCTAAGGCGTGTGTTTTGTGACGCGGGAAGCCATCACGAGGGTGGAAATCTGATTGTTTTTACAAAATTTAGATGCATTTTATTTAAAGTATATTTTATCTTGTGTTCGTTTTTGTATTAATATCAATATTATCAATAATATTACACTGTATAGGCACGTTATAAGTAAACTTGGTTTTAAGTGACATGCAATATATAACATTTAACAAAATAGAAAACCCCATGTATTAAATATTGTAAAACATGAGATACATCTATATGAATTACGAGTATCACTGTTAGAAGGCATACTGATATTTTGAATGTATATCTAACTAGATACCGCCCGCGGCTTCGCCCGCTTCGTGTGTTCATAGAAACCCTATGTCCTAGACCAGACTCTATCAATATCAAATTTCAACATAAAACAGCTCAGCTTAGAAATATGATTTATAACTGATTTATGATACGTTTTATATACATACGCAGAAAAATAAACGGACAGATCGACAGAAGTTACATTAATAATTATTTCATCGAAATGCGTGTAACAGTTCAGGCAAAGAAAATGCATGAGTGAGTGCGTGGGTGACGGTAGACATCATAGAAACACCCACGAACTCGCACCGGTATTGAAAATATCAATATACAAAGTTTCATTAGTTTAGTACAGTTTAGAATTTTCAAGAATTTCTCACTTCCATATACAAGTATATAGATATTTATAACAAAAATAGAGAAAAAGCATGACCAAATTCATATATTTAAAGACAATAATTTTAATTAAAAGATTAGCAATAACATAATAATTTTGTGTGTATTTGGATATTTATTATTACCTTTTAAATTTAATTTCTTTGTATGATGTACTATAATAAAACCCTGATTTCTAGGTCAAAGTATTGGATTCTATAAGACTAAGTAAAAATGTGTAATTCCAGAGATTGTTCACTTTTTATTTCTTCATAAGAATCAATATATATTATAAAATAAAGAAATAAATGTAACAATAAAGATATTACATTTATTACTTTATTTTATAATATGTATATATAAAACAGTGTGAGAAAGGCGGGCTTAATGATTAAAAACTGTCTATCAGTCAACCTTACGATACAAGAAAGAACGTTGGTAGGGGTGAAAAGATAAATATTATATAAAATACATACATAATTATAATAATTATAATTTATACAAATATATAAAATATACTTTAGCCTTGTAGAAAAAAAATGACGTTTTACAAAAGCAGTCTATGTCTATGTGAAAAATGTGACTTTTAATTTTTTTTGACTTTTTAGACTTTGACTATAATTGACGTTTGACAAACTCACGATTTAGTTTTTTAATACAGTAACAGCTGTCAAAACAAATTGAGATAAGAAACCAGTATGAAAAAGGAGTTTAACAGTAAATTACTAGAAAACGAAGTAATCTGTCGTGCGACTTACATTTTATCATAAAAAAACAAAAAATCAAGGCAAAATATAAAAGTATGACATGCATGTTCATGGCGATCAGTGACGTGAGTGCCGCCACATGGAAAGTTACCATGTTACTGCGTTTTACGCTAATTTATTTAAACCCATAACATAATTGCAAATATTCATATTTATATGCATTTTTACAGCATTTGCATTCTCTTGCATGTTAGCGTAACCTTGGTTTAATTATCTTATATAGTACTTATAATAAGACATACAATTTTGATTTATATATACATATATATATACTTTTTTTTGTTAAGAAACAATTAATATATCATAATCTCGTTGGCCGTTATTTTTGTGATCTTAGATATGTTTGTTTCATTTAAGTTTCTTATATGAGACAAACACATGACAAAAGAGGAGTTTGTTACTAGGGATCTTAAAAACTCTTTAGTGAGTTTTGCACAGTTAACTTACATTTATTATTTTTAAATATATATATCAAACTTATTTTAATTAATGTTATCATCAAAAACACTGCCAAAAATCATGCTACTTTTTGCTTGTAGACCAATCACGTGCAAGGGTTCCAAGGGTCTAGTGCCTATTTCTTCCTTTATTACTTTTACTTAATACATAACATATTACTTACACTAGGAAAACTTTGGTTACTTCATTTCTAAGGACACCTTATCTTCCGTAGACTTAAAATTTCATATATATAATATAACTATATATTATGAAAAAAAATTATTGATTTTTTTATATTATTTCATCTTAGTTTTGTAGAAACAGGTAACAATTTATCATAAACAAACAAACATCTGTACATTTTCCTCACGGCCCCTAAATGTCTGAGTTAATTGTACCTTGTTTATTGGTTCCGCATAATTGGTTCGAGTATGACGCCCGGTCGTGGCTCGCGCCTCTGTATATAATTACACCTAACTTCAAACTTCAAAATTACCTTATGCTTCACACCTAACTTCGCTACTTTATCGATATATTTTATATTATTTTTATTTTTTATTAAAACTTTTGAAATTTTGAAATTTTGTTTGTCCTTATATAGAAAGCTTCGAAAGTTATCATCAAAGTTTCCAAAGATTTTTTTTGATTACAATATTATTTTAATGTTTAAAAGATAATTATTATGGAGTTAAAATATCTATCAAATTTATAAAACAATGAACTTTACTATCGATATTTTTTTATAATTTCTTGGTATAGTATTGGTACTAATATACAAATATATATTTAATATACTAATGTACAAAGTTTCAAAAGTTTAAAACAAACTTTCAAAAGTTTTTGTTTCGATTACATTAATAAAATGATTGTGAAATTGAAATATATATCAAATATATACAAATTTATAAGGAAATTTCATATATGAATAATATATATATATAATATTTTATATTAATATCGATAAAACATGATATATCGATAAGACACTTACCTTCACTAGTCATAGTCTTAATAAAAATATTAGCTAGGCAGGCGTCAAAGAAACGCGCTTAATTTCATTATATTCGTCTCTTAATAAACTGAGTTCTGCTCTACAAAGCATAAACATCATTTAAATTTATTAAAATTAAAAAACAAAAATATAAAAATAAAATTTTTGTAATGAAACTTTCGTGATCCATGTTTATTATTATATGTATTCACGTCATTACTATCGGAATTTGCCCGACTAATTTCGGACCCATTCGGAGTTTTTATTCAGTTACGCTGCAAGTTCACTGCTCAGAGCTCATGAAAAAGAACCCCGAATGGGTAAGACACTAGTTGGGCAAATTTCGACAGTAATAATAATAAAATATTTATAATTATTAGTCCACCTATCCTTCTTACCACAATATGTCAAATAAAATATGACGAAAAAAAATTTTTTTTTCAAAACCATACTGGTTATACCATTATACTAAAAATAGAAAAATAAAACGAAATGAATAAAAATAAAATATTCTAAGGATTTAAAAATGTAAAATCGATTTTAACAAAGAAAAATTGAAAATTATTACAATCGAGTATTGTGAATTTGTTTATCCAATATAAAGCCTGCAGCCGTCTGCTCTAATAAGCACGTAACTTAACACTATAATGCGCGCCCCGAGCACCCCATACCATGCACCACCAAATATATATATTAGAATTCATATTTTTATTCATATTTACATGCGGAATATTTTCATATTTATTCATATTCATATAAGGAATACTTTCATATTTTAAATGAAGCATATTTTTAAAGTTTTATATTGTTTATGTAATTTCAGTTGGTTTTATTATGCCTATTAATAAAAAAATTCGCTACACAAAGACAACGCTAATAAAATAAAGTGAAAATGTATGAAACAAAATTAATTAAATATATAGAAGGTGATATTCAGAAGAGAGTGTACTTGCTCATCCTTATTTTAATGGTTTTTTAACAATTTATAGTAATATGAAACAATAAAACCCCTTTTCGCTTCGTAGTCGGATAAACAGGTGTGGTTAGTTGACCCATGTCACAACGTCCTGATTGTGAAGCAAGACTTGCAAAGAACAAGGAAGTAACATTTACGAAACTTCTATTACTACAACTTTTTATGTCTAGTTATTTGTTATGAATAAAGTTTTATTAGTGTTTTTCGTACACTAAAATATCTATTAGTGTTTTAATATATAGTGGAATTTATATTTTCTCAGATTTTCACGACTAAAATTTCGAAATAAACCTAACTCGTGTATAAATGGTTACATTTTCAACCGTTGGGGGTAGATGACTAATTAACCAATTTACTGACAGACACCTATATCTCGTCTACTTGTGAACAAGATTGCTGCAAAGCATTCGAAGTGTCGGACTAATTAAAATATTAAAAAAATTATATGCGAGATAAATCTGTTAAATATACTTTTATTTCTAGTGGAATTAATTTCCTCATGGTAACGGAACTTTACCTAAATTGTAATAATATTGATGTACCAAATGTATTAAGTACTTTTAAATTAAAACCTTATTTATTATGACTTAAAGTATATACTTGTGTACACACATGTATTATAAAGATACAATACCCCATAACTTACCCCACAGAAGTTACCCGCTTCCGTATAGCCTTGTACATGCTTTGTTTGGGGCACTTAGCAGCTTTACTTCCGATGTATGTGAACTGTGTCACCTTGCCTGTCTATCTGTTTATCACAAATGGATAGCAATGTTTTTATTCTATATTGTTAGTGGAGGATGTTTCAGAACGATTAGTGGGGAGCGATGGTCTTATAAACGACTCATTTTTAATTACAATTACCGTCAGATTTTCAAATATAGTGAAAGCTCTGTCTGTTCGTTCAGTCACGAATTGTATTTTTTTTAAGTTAACGCTAAATTTTGACATTTTTAAATTGTTTTAATTACTTAAGATTTATTTGTTCTTGTCAATATAAATATCATTGTAATAGTGTAAAAGAGTTTGATCTCTTTTTTTTTTGTTGTTAAATACTTCTGGTTTATACTTTTTTTTTTAGTCTAGATTATTAGATATTTTTTAATGCTTTTTAAATAAATACAATTTATACTAGGAACGCGAACCAGACCTCAATTTTGACTCGCTGCGCTCGTAAAATCTCTGTATTAGCATATTGAGCGATTCGAGATATAAATAGCACCGAAGTTCCAGTTACAAAACGTCGACGCACTCGGTCCTCAACTATTTTTCAAGATAAAAAAAAAAAACCTAGTGCTATTAAAACAATTCGGTACGCGCATGTCATTGTTAAGGCAAATATTGAAGTCTATGGGAGTTTAGTGTTTCCGGGATTATTCAAAGACATCGAATATTTGACTTTTTTTTTTAAACCACCACCAGACTGATGTCTATCCGTGTGCAAAATATGGTAATTTTCGGTTATACCAATTTTGATTGATGCTTGCACAAAGGATGCAGAAACGTCTCTTATAGAGAGCTGTTATATTAGAGTTTCCTTATTCTAGATATAAAAGGAAAAATTAATATATATAAATAGATAGCAATCTGTTTAATTTTATTTATTATTTTTAATAACAGAATATAAAAAAATCGAATTTTGAATCGGCTTTTAATTAAGAGCCTATTTAAGATATTTAAAAGTAATTAAATTTATAAATACCAAAAATTAAGATTATTATATTTATTTGTACATAAATTAATCCATTTTTTTATATAATAGAATTAATAGTTCCAAGTCCCGTGAGAGCATCACTTCCACTTAACTTGCGGAAAATATAGATAATAAATATAAAACTAATTTCTATCATACGATACCACTAATACGATTAACATATATTAACAAACAATAATAAAACACTTGAAAAGATGCAAAGATATATGTTTTACAGTTTAATATAATATACGGCTTCGATACTAAAGTTTTTTTCTAAGTTTTAAGTTCTAAGAAAAAAAGCTGAAATCTTTCCTAAGGGTGCTGACGTCAAAAAAAAAATTAAGAGTATTTGATAGTAGTCTTTGATATTTTAATTAATGGAACTAGGCTCTAGAATTACCAGATTTTTTAAAATATTTTTGCTTTTGATATCTGGATATGCTTAAGGATTGGGTTAAAATCCAAAATTCTGTTATGATAAATATACTTAGCATATATTTAATGATCACCTCAAATAATAACCTAACCTGTTTTTACACAATATTTACAGCAGGGCATAGAAGTAATTACAACCATCGTTTAATTAATTTTAAAATTATCTACTCACTGAAACAATCATTTCGGTAACGATATTATGTTACTGTGAGGAAAAAATACGAGACAAAGACGACGGCAGAGCATAGACAGAATTATTACTATTGTTATATTCATTTTAAAGTTACCTACTCGATGAAAAAGATAATTTCTGGAACGATTAAACTTTAAGGTTAAAAATACCATTTGAATATCAATATAATAACACATGACATTACCCGTAATAATAAAAATGAACAACAAGATGGAAAAGGAATGTTATTTTCCCAGGTTTGATCAGTATTTTTTGTACTAATTTTACTAACATGTAACCCTCTGTAGTTCTCCTTGATAAAGCTTAGGGGAACAAATATCAATTAATAATATAAGAAGACATTAATTCACCATTTTTTTCATAATTTCAAAAACAGGAATGAATTTCAAGTCCAACTTGAAAGGTTTGAAAGATTTCGTATGCACTGAACATTAAAAATTATATGAGCTAAAAAAGTTTGAAATTAAAATTTATATAAAAATTTAAACAAAACTTTAATACAAAAAATTATGATATAAAACAAAAAAATTTACCTTTTAAACATTTTTTTTCGTCGATTTTATAAGCTCTTAATAAAATCTTCTTTAAAAACCTCTAAAATTGACTAAAACTGTTTTAGTTTATTAAAACTAATATATTTTAATACATTTATTTTTGGGCTCACTGATATACATAAATAGCTACTATAAAACCAAAGAGATTAGTTTCTAGAATATTCTTTCCTTTGTTCCAAAAATATATCAAACGGGGAATCCCATTTTACCTGACTATATTCTTCCTATCTAGAATAAATATATCTATTAACCTTCTTCAGTCCATTATAAGTAATATCAAAAGCAAGACACACATGTCAAGACTACAGATGCAAGTGGCTACAAAGTGTTCTTACCCGCGTTTGGCTCATGATTAGTGTGACAATAATATTCAAAGGACTTTTTTATACCGGATAGTAGTAGAATATTAATTCAACAATATATCCGGTATATATTATTTAATTCATTTTATTATCCTGTTATATGTCTGGATTTGTTTTGTTAATTGTTCTTTAGTTAATTAAAGTTTGTTTAGAATTATTAATTCGTTATATAAATGTATATATCTAAAATATATAAAAGTAATATTTTTTTATTTCTGTATTTTATATTTCTATAGAACTGATATTCTCGGTTCCACTAGTACACGAACAGTTTGTTTAATATTAGAATAATTAAGAATAGTAGTATAATGCTACATAGCCTCATGAATCTGCTTTTCGTAATTAGAAACTTTCAAATCCATTCGCTAGTTTCGAAGATTAGCAAGTTTTAACAACGACATTTTAAAAAGACGTTGGTCGCCCAACCAAAGATTCCACCTTATTAAGTCAAGAGTCGTTGGTATCCAGTGCAATGGTGTTTATTTGAACCAATATTGGAACCGACTTTGGCACCAACTTCAAACAGACAAACATAAGGGTAGCTTTCTCCATCCTACCATTATATGTAGTAAAGATTAGTATAGATGAGTAATATTTTTTATTTATAATCAAACCTATTATATGTATAACATAAAATGGTTGAAAATGAAACCAGTATTGAGAAATCAGTAAATGATATGAACCCTATTTTGGACATAGGGGATTTATGACTAATAGTGTTGTCTGTCGGCGGTCCACCTTAGAACATACAGACATTTTCATTGCGAACTTTATTACGTAAAAATACAACATCGAATCATTGTTTGTAAAGCCATTTGATGCACTTGACAGTTCAAATTATAAAAGTGATCTTTGTGAAGAAGATTGTTGTTTGTATTTACAGATTTATGTATATATGTATGTATGTATACATGCATGTATGGATGTATATAGTGTATTATTATATATCTGTAGAATTTCATAAAAATATCTATGTACCTATCGCTGAAACTTCCTGTCCAACACTCGTAGGTACCTGGAAGAGATCTCTTTGAAGAAATAAGCTCATCCTATGCATACGTTTTTTTTTATGTAACTAAATGTGGTACGTGAAATATATAAAAATAAAAATATAATAAATAAATATATATGTATGCATGTTGCGTGTTTTTCGTAGTATTCATGAGTTATTAGTTTATTAGTAACCTCACTCATTGATACTTATTTATAGCATACATATATATAATAATATTATTTTAGTCTAGTAGTTATGTTCAAAATTAAATGAACTTAATACGTATTATAAATTCTGTTACAGAAGATAATATTGGCTTGCTTCGAACAAACTCAATAAAACACAATATTTTTGTTCTCATAACCCAAAAAACTTTTAATATAATTTCAATCCATATTAGCACAACTTGGATCAAGATGTATTATCAATTTCAGTAGCCACAGAGTCCAATATTGCAGCCAAGTTACTGCTCTCAAACCCGTAATATAGTTAGTTAGTTAGTTAGGCCATATCTATTTTTATTTGATTAGTTGATTAGGCCTAATCGTAGAAAAAGTGACGTTATAACTAACATATTATAGTATTTTAGTTTCCCTTAACTTAAATTCTAACTGCATTATAAATATTAAAAAAAATATATATAAATAAGTTATAAAAATCCATTGAGATTCTTTATGGCCTGTTTTTAACGGACCTATCTTTTGGAACAGTGTAACTAAAGCCTAAAGCTTAAAGTGCAATGAATGGATGGACTGGAATGGAAAAATTGTGGCTTCGAAACCCACGTGGGACAAATTTTTGTGGGGTCCACAGATTGTTTTGAGTCTGGATGTTCATTATGTCGGTCATTTCTGTTTGTGTGACCCCTCACAACAGAGATTATTTCCAATACGGGATATTTATAAAAAAAGGTAAGTGTATGCCTATTATATATAATTATCCAGCTGTACTCACGTAATTATTACCGGAATTTTACGGAATAGTTTCGAACTAATTCGAACCTATTCGAGGTCCTTTATCCTTAATGGCTGCATGAACTGTTCACGCCGCGATAAACAACGCGTTTCCACCATGTTCGACCTCATAAAAAAAGATTCCGCATGGATTCAAAACTGGTAGCTCAAATTCTGATAGTAATTACGTGAGTACAACCGGGTTATATTATATATAATATTGATCAGGAATCACGAAAGTGTATTCTAGCAATTTAAAATAAGTTTCACTTAGACTTAGATTCATATCTTACTTTAGATCATGATCTTTCTATTTTATTATAAAAAACATAAAGTTATATAATTCTTATTTCATCTATAACATTTCTATTAGCAGATGTTTCACAGCATTTAACTGTTTTTTATAAACTGTGGTTAATTTATATTAACTGCCATTAAACGTTCAACTTTGATCAAAATGTTTGTTCGACATCTGCGTTATCGGTTTCATTTAATTAAAATTCTAACAAGTCATATTCTTTTATTGTGAAATTTAATTAATAAATATTATTTCGTCAATCAAAGTTTAATTCAACATATTGTTTGATTATTGTATTTTATTTATTAGTCAATTATATTATTGAACTTTCTAGTAATACATTAAAAGAAAGCAAGTCGCTGAATTAATGTCAAATAATTTTGTTTTATAAAAGTGTTGCTACGAAAAAAAATTGTTGTAATAATATCTAAAAAGGTAATGGTTGAAATACAAGTTAAGAAAGAAATCAAAAAGATTTTTTTTAACTAAGAAGCCCATGACATACAGGTCTAGTTTAAGGTGTGACACGCTTACCTAGTAGATTGTAATTATCAGAAAACATTGACTCCTGCAGAGAGTCCTAAATATTCGCCGTCCGCGAAGGAAAGTAGAAGTAAAACGAGGGTATGGTAAAAAAATATTTTTCTCGTATTATCTTTCACCGAATATAACTTTATCAATATCTATACTATGATTATGTTATAAAGCGGAAACTTTTGTTGAAAGCACTAATATTCGAAACTATCGGATGGATTTGAAAATCGTTTCTGATGATAGACAGATTCTTGAGGTAGGCTATAACATCACGCTACTGCTTTTAGTTATCTTAATTGTATATAAAATGTTTGATTCACAGGGTGAACTACAAGTAAAAGCTGGTAATAAACAAACTAAATATTATTAAAAAGCAATTGTAAATCATTTTATTATTTATTTTAATACGTCAGCGAGTAACAAAGACTTCAGGTCTTCGTTAACCCTCAATCCTCTGCATACTCCCCCCACACACACCATTGTCTAGCGAGCAGCCGCACGCAGTTCACGCCACGATTCCGCCATGTTCACAGCTCATGAATAAGGATCCTAAATGCGTTCGAAACTTGTCGGATAAATTCCGATAATAATTATTTTAGTACAAACAGATATAAAATACAAATTTTGTATTAAATTTCATAAACACCTGTTTTTAGAAACGGGAAATACGAAACATGCAATGCGGAATGTCACAGCTATTACACACGTGCTACCCTCCAATACATTTCTTCATTAGCGACAATTATACTCGCTCCCTATATGCAATTATATTTCATTATTCTGTTGCTGTTATTGCTTTTTATCTTTAAAAGTAATATTACAATAATCTTACTTGTTAAAATAGTATAACGATATTGTTTTACTTAAATGTTTATTTTTAGGTTGTTCCTCTTTAAAAACTCAAAAGTTTTAAGTAAAATTAGTGTACTATTGAGAGAAAACTTTTTCAAAATATTATAGTCTTAAGAGTTTATGAGCCACCAATTGTCGCTTGAATGATATATTATATTAATGTTATTAAGAAAAGGATTTATATGTTATAATCATTCTAGTTTTATTGTATATAAATTTTCGTGATCTATGATAACTATTATTTATAAATATCCAGCTGTACTCACGTTATTATTATCGGAATTTGCTCGACTTGTTTCAAAACCCTTCGGGGTTCTTGTTCATGAGCTCTGAGCATGAGGGAATCACGGTGTGGACTGTTCACGCCAGGACTCTCATAATTATACATAATAGCAATAATTTTAGTTGTAAACAAAACGACACAGAAAGAAGACCTTGTATTAGTTGTGAGACATTCAACTGCAATTATAGACTTTATAACAACTTATAATATTTACATAGATTAGAAGTTATCTAGGAATTATTAATTATTTATAATGAGGTTTTTTAAAGTTACATGTTTTAATAGCTTTTACAATTACGAGTATTATAATAAAAATCTCGTATTTGATTCGTGTTTAAGAATATCTTTCTATTTTATTAATTATTGACATTAATAATCGACTGTCAATTGTCAATTGTTAATGTTAAAATTTATATACTTTAAACTCTATATATACTTCGCATTTTCAATTCTAAAATAATATACTAATTCCTGAAAATGCCACATATTGTAAAAACTCTTAAAACCTAAAATAACAGCCTATTTTGTATTTCTTCAGTATAAATCTAGTGTACAATAAATATATTAAAAAATAACATTATATATAAGAACATAAAATAATATATATCGCAAGAAATCAATATTATAAACTGTTTAACATCAGAAAGACTAGTTAATTAGAAGAAAAATACGTAGTTGTAACTTTCCCATTCAAAACAGATAAATTACTTCAAGACACGTCCTTGATGTCTAATACTCAATGGTAAGAATAAAAAAGTTAATTACAATTCAAATGCATCATTATCTTATATGACTCACAAACTCTGATAAACATAGTATTTTTATAAAAAAATATAACAACATTGTATTTCAATGTAAGCTTCGAACAAAGTAAAATTCAATACTTCTTTTATAATTATAACTTAAAAAATAGGGTACAGAAAACATGTCGTAAGTCAAAAAATACGAATGTGAGATAAATTTGTTATTTTGACAAAAAATCCTGCATCGAATAATCCAAATTAAAATTTTCTAGGAATTTTTTTTTGCTTGGATACGCTGTTGTTAATATTTCAAAATTTTATTTTTTTTTGACTAAACCATTTTTGTAGATACCACAAGATAATTTCCTATTTATTACTATTTATTAGTTTAAAATTTATAGTTTTTTGACGCTGGTAGCATTTTTTAAAATACCACAAAATTGCTTTCTAGCGTCGATATACTTGATGTACAGTAAGTATATTAGTAAGGATATTTTGTATAGTAACGTTTAGTTATAATTATTATAGGCTCAAAACATTTTTGTTTTACGCCTTATGTGACATTATGGATAGTCTAATATAAGGTAGTGTCCACACGAGCGGTACGGCACGCGCAGATTTATCAGCGTATAATTAAAAGGCGTACATTAGCGACGGGTGCGTGCTGTGAGCAGCTGTCGATCGCGTGTACTTGCCTTGACGGTTTTGAGCATTGCTAACCTAATATTTTTCTTTTTAATATAAATTTTATTTTTTATGATGATTATATGTGTTTAAGATGCTTTATATGACAAATTATAAATTTTTCTCAAAGAGTTTTTTTTTAAATTACATGTTTTTTAAATTTGTATCTTCAAAAAATAAATTATGATTGACTCAAAAATTTCAAATAATACATAAGATAAAAATATTAAAATGAAGCATTTTTTTATTTTTTTAAATGTTATAATAAGTGATAATATTAGATTTTAATTACATAAATAAGTAAGTCATTCAGTAAGTGTTCAATTATTACTAATGAGTGGACAGTAATTGGCTTAAAAAAAACTAAATATTATTATAATTATTATTATAATGACGATAAAAAAAAAAAATTATAATCTGGATCAAGTATCAAAACCACTGTTTCCACTATCTAAGTCGCGTGACGTATCGTGATTGTCTAAGCACTGACAGATGTGTGCCGGAATGTAATTGTTTGCTCGTAACTTTACATTTTATATCAGTTACGCACCCCAAAGTTAGGATTCATTCACCTCGTCAGATGTTCAATGGCCCGAGTTTGGGGGAAGTAAAGCTTTTTTTTGCAGTAAAATTTCATTTTTGTTAAATTTGATTTACTACCAAATGTTTCTTTTTTTTCGTCTTTTGTGTGTGATTAGCTTTATTTAGCGATTGCTTTTTATTTATTTATTTATTTACCATTTTGAATCAATTCCAGTGATCACTTATGTATGTATTAGAATAGTCAGGAAGATCTATTTTGATACCATACTTATCAAAATAAGACCTTCTGCAAACTCTCCAACTTAAAATTATGGCTAGGAGGGATCCAAACACGCTCTGGTTTGCGAACCACACAGCAAACTGAGCCCGCTAGTTTTTATTGTGATCACTGTTTCAAAAACGTCAAAATATTTAATAAACAATTTGCGTACTACAATCATTCTGACGTGTAGTGCCAATGTTTCTAGTAAAATAAATATTGCATACTCGAGCACCCGTTTAAAATAGATTTTAATAAAAATATATTTATAATATATCTTATTTTTATTAATTTATAATTTTTAAAACATTCTTCAAGTACAAACTTAATTATGAACAGCTTTCAAAGTTCATATTTTCTTGTCCGAGAAGTCCTTCAAAGTTTCGGATCCATTACACTTCACCCTTTATTATAATATTAAGTATTTTATTAAATTACAGACAAATTTTAATATAAAGTCTTAAAATTTTATCTATAATAAATTACAATACTTACATAGAAGAAAACTGTAATATAATTTATTATTTTACAAACACAATAATAATAAATATATTATTTCAACTTAGTAATGGCTATTGTTATTATAACTACTCTTTTTATTATCTATTCTTATCAATTAATATATTCCTTATATATTATATATATTGCGCTGTAATTATTATCAAACAATATGTCGTCTGATAATATCTTTTATACAGGACATAATTAATTAGACGATTCTTTAATGAGTGACTTGAATAACATATTTTAGTACATTTTCATTTAAATGGGACTGTTGTAGTCATAAATACAAAATAAATTTGTGAAAAATGTTTTTAAGAAATACATTAATTTTTTTCATAGTTTACAATACTTTTATAATAAACATAGAATCAATAGGATTTTTATATTATAATTATTGTGAATAATATTCAGCTACTATGTAGTAGTCTCATCTGAGCCAAAGGTTGGTTTGTGTGTCTATTATTTTAGTGTCTGTAAAACTCCCCTATGTGTGTCTATTATTTTTGTGTCTGTAAAACTTCTTTAATAAGAAGAATAAGAAAAAAAAAATAACTATTCAAACATGTGTATAAGTTATTTTTAAATGATTTATATATCGAATTTTATATTAAAGTTGTGAATTATATATATTTAATGAACCCTCATTTGAAGCTGGAGATTGGAGAAGCTTGTAAAAGTAGCTGGATGAGCTGCACTGAAGCTATTGACCCTTTCTCGATTTCATTAATATTTAGATATAAACTAACTACGAACTCTAGAATTAAATGACTACATTTTAATATTTATATTTATTAAATTATTATTTAAAAAAATAATGGTTAATGTTTATTTTAATATATTTGAATCTGTACTTAGAAAATTTGGTTTTTCAGTCTTTTAGTACAATTTAGTCTAAATTAATTCTTATTATTTAAACATGTACTTGTAGTATCGTAGTTAAGTTTGTTAGTACACCTTAATATGATTGAGTTCTTGTTATTTTAATATGTAGTTATTTTGGTAGTTTTAGTCCGTTAGAAGAATTTTCGAAAAACTCAGTTTTTCCTTCCGATCTGTCTGTCTGTATGTGTGTCTGTGTGTCTGTCGAATTTTATTTTTCGAATTTTGAAAAACTAAAGATATATTTGGAATCAGCATCTAAATGTAAGATTCACTTTTCAAAATTATGTTGATTGTCCAAGGGGAAGGTGGTCAGATCGGCCGCCGAAGTTACCGAAAAATGGAAAAAAATTTTCGAATTTTTAAATTTTTTAAAATTTAAAAATTAATTAATTAATTAATTAATTTAATTATTTTAATTTTTTTTTTTCTTTTGTTTGTTAATTAATTTGCGAGTTATAATTTGCCGATTAGGAGTTTTTCATAGCGGCAAGCTCGATTGCCGCGTGTCAGATGTTTTGTAAATTTATTCTTAATATTTTAATATGTAATAGTAGTTGTTTCGTTGTTAAGTCTATTGTTTTATAATTCTTAATAAAACTTTTTGCACAATCATAATTATAACATTTTGATATCATTAACTGAATGTCACGCAATATAAGTAATTGTACTATAATTCCAATAGCATGTTCCCCATCAATCATTCTTTAAATTCCATTCACTTGTTCATTAAATTCCATTCAGTCCTTCATTCATAAACGTCTCAACTAGCGAGTGATATCGCACCCTTCAAGAAGCAGGTCAAAGCACCTGTTGAAGGCTAAGGGGAAGAAAATAGGGGAGGCGCGTTAAGATTAATTTTACAGGTGACTTACAATTGCGTTTGATATTTGTTTTTTGTTCTTTAAACGCAATTTGTATGTTTACCTGTATTTAATAATTAATTTGAAAATAATATATTTTATTAATATTGACATAAACTGAGATAAAAACATTAACTATCTCAGGAAATCTGGAGTTTAATACCATGTTTTAAAGTAATATTAAATAATCTTACTTTCCATTTCCTATCACTCACCAGTAAGTAAATAAAATAAGAAAAAAAAATTGTTAAAAATGTTAAAAATATATATATTGTGATTCAAATTCAATTTTTACTAAGATTATAAAATCTATGTAACATTGGATAGATATTTAAATTTTAATAAACTACAAGTTGAGCAATGTCAATAGTAATAGTAATAATTTTTATATTTACTACATATAATAGTAAGATGAGAAAGCTACCATTGGTGCAGTTGGTGCCAAAGTTGCGTCCAATATTAGGTCCAACATTGGCTCCAAACTTAATAAGGTCGAATCTTTGGGAGGGCGGGCAATAATAATAATAATTCACTTTTTATAATGACCAAAAAGACTCAATTACTGAAAATCACGCAGGCAAAGCTGCGGGCAGAATCTAGTAATAATAAGTGTCTCTTTGTGTTTATGATCAAAACGGCAATCTGATAACACTCAGGGGATGCACCACAACTGTATTGAGTTTCCTTTCCAATAGTTTGTAATGCATTAATTTAAGGATTAAATAATACAAAAAATTAACTATTTATTACATAAGTTCATTAAAATAATTTGAGTTATTAATAAAAAATCCATAAAAACATATTACCAATCTCTGATAATTATATCCTAAGCAAAGATGAACTTCGTCTTTTAAAATAACAAGATTTTAGATACATTTTTTTATCAATTGTATTTTCTTTTTAAATTTTTAATTGCAATTTTTTTTCACACACTTATTATTCTTTTAAAAAATAATTTGAGCTATTTATAAAAGTTGCACATAAAAACTTATTACTGGGTTTTATTTTATAATATATAAGTAATAACAAATCTTTCAAGATAATAAGACGATTTAAGATATTTTTTTTATTAATAAACTTTTTTAGCGCAATTTTTTTGTGGACTATTTTTTATTTTAAACTTTTTATAAAATAAGATTGTACATACTTTTTTTTTAGTTAATTGCAATTTTTTTTCACATACTTAGTATTCTCATAAAAAATAGCATCAAACGAGTTTTATTACAAGAGCTTTTAAAATTCAAATGTAAGGACATTTTGAATAGAATAAGTACCCGCATTCGTGCACCGATGGTTCTAAGTACGTACTCATGATGAAATACCTATAGAAATCCTAAATAATGTTTTGTTTCCGTATCCAGTACCTGTATATGAGAACGCAAAGACCATGCCATTTTAATATTAATTACCTAACAGTAGGGGCTACTTAAACAATATTTTTCTACACACACACATAGTAAGTATTAATAAAATAGAAAATATTTATGTATTAATTACATAAATATTAAAATATAAATAAAAAAATTCTTATAGAAATAAAAGTAATGCGTATAGAAAAATTATAAATAATAAAAGAAATAAATTGATTTCAATGCATGTATTGATTTTATTCTTCTGCTGGAACCCCTCCAGGTGAAAACCTCTTCCAAAGATGGCAAGTCTTGTTTATATATGGTTTTAATTAATAATTACATAACTTATTATTACTAATCTCTAAAATAAATTTCAAAGAAATTTTTTTAACAATATATGTTAAATATAATATAGAAAAGAATATATATATTTTAATGAGAATTATTATAACAAATTCAAGTTTGGGAACCCTAACCCTGCACCCTTGCACACCTGCCTGTGCGTATATCACGGCCTGCGCGTGCGCAGCTGCACTATCTGCCAACCCGTTATACGGGCAGATAAGTTAATAGGAGATAATGTGCACGTCCTTTAGCTAATTGAATACTTCAGAGAATAAATGATTCTGTATGGCTATTCTTATATGAGTTTGAATTATTTTTACTATAATTCTCTCTTGAATAAAAACTCAATCTTTAACTTATGCTTTTAAAAACTTAAAGAGATTTTCTTAAACCTAAAATTGTACTGTTTTTTTAATTACTAAAATAAATATAACGATATCTAATTTTAATTTAAATTTTAGTTTTTATTATAAACTCATGTATAAGTCTTTCTATAATGTTTATCATTATTTTATTGTGAATATAATTGAGCACTCATATATTTTGTAACTCTATATATATCATTACCTATATTAATGAATAAATTATTAGGTTATATTATATTATTATATTATTAATCTAAAACCACTTTGACATTAATGATTTACTTACTTAGGACCTTAATAAAAATATGAACATTATATAATAGAAATGATATCTATACTTACATTAGAAAACAAAAGATTTTGTTTGTTTGTTTGCATGCACTAATCTTCGAAAGTACTGGATAGATTTGATTTTTTTTCTTATTTTGATATGTACATAAATAAAGCTACAAGCTATCTAACATTACGCTACTACTAATTATCTTAAAAATAGTTTTGCATGTGAAACCGCGAGTAGAAGCTAGTATATTATAAAATACGTAGCTGTGTATGGAATCTCAAAATAACGGTCTATGGATTAGAAGGGCACAGCGCACAGGAGTCCCCTTGAAGCGTGCGCCCAAAAACACAATAAAATAATCCAATGCTTTGTACAACATACGAATGTAGCATCAGCAATGAATTTAGCATTTTTTTGTCTATATTTTTTGTTACTGATTAGTTTTAGTTGAGGATAATAATTAAAAATATATATTATTAATATTAGTAATATAAAAATAAATAATAGAAATTTTATTCTATACCTTATATAAATATGTAAAATATATGCAACTGTTTAAAAGAAAGAAGGGATATCTTTTTGTAATTTTATGAATAATAATAATAATTGAAAATGGCTACGCTTCCATCGCCAAACAATACTTTTGCGCAATATTTGATTTGGGGCCTAAATACACTAAATAAATTTGAACTAAATAATATGCAAAACTATTTTTATTTTTACACATTTAAGAAAATACTTCAACAGCCGTAACTTATTGAAATATCTTTTACTTTTGCTTTAAAAAGATCAAAATATAAAACTATTTCTTACAAATTAAACTCGCGTATAATATTGGTTACATTTTAATTTTAACACGACCTTTCCAATGCTTTACAGCAATCGTGTTCACGGGTAGATGAGGTGTAAGTGTCTGTTAGTAACTCAGTTACTAACAATAAGAAGCATTCGAAACGTCGGATTAAAATTAAAATGTAACCAAAATTATACGCGAGTTTAATCCGTAAAAAATGGTTTTATTTCAAATGTGTAATCGTGGAAATCCAAGAAAATACTAAGATCAAAATATTATAATAATTAATTAATCTTTAAAAATGATCAAAATTGTTATGTAGACCGTAGCAAGGTGCATGGCGGGAGACGCGTGCCGCGTGGCCTGCGCGTGCGCACAGTAATGCACTGTCATGGCCGATGTTTTCAGGTGCTCTTTATTTTTTATATATTCTTTAGCAATGAATTCTCTAAAATGCATCACTATTATGCATTAGCGAGGGGTCCACGAAAGAATTAAATGTTTATATGGGATATTTGTATGGCTTGCCTTTGGGGTTAGAAATCAGTCATGTTAATTGGTACTATTTTTATTTTTTGTTCGGATTTCTTCATTAAAAGGTGGTTTAAGCAAAGCTTACGAGCTAGGATCAAGTAATCGTCGGATTAAATTGTGTAAGTGGTGTGAAAGTTTCAGAGTTAAGGATAAAAAAAATATATTTTAAATTTGAACGATAAATTTAAAGCTATTTACACAGGTATGGTATATATAAAAAAAGGTACTTTTAATAATTATTATAGCAGATTCAGTATCTTCATTAATAAATAAACTTATATTGTTGATCTTATATTAAATAATTACTACAAATGTTTTTATTACTGATTTTTTTGATTAAACGTATTTAAAACCGTATCGGAATAAAAATAGGAAGTATACTATAAATTCAGGTTGCAAAATATTAGTTAATTGGACAACATAGATATTTTTGTTTTTATTTGGGGGGTGAGTGGTAGTGGGATGTCAGTTACAATCAGTTGATTAAATCCAAGCACACCTGCAGAGGGTGTGTTACCATAGCAACGTTTCTGATAAACATTTTTAGAGGACTGACGATTATTGTAATTGTTGAGATGTAATGGATAATTCATCCTCAGATATATTTGTAAAATATTTATTAGACCCAGTCATATATAACGAGATTTTTTTAAAAATATTACTTACATAATTTTATTACTTAACTTTGATATCGCTTTTAAATTTATGATAAAGAATCTAAATAAATAAATAAATTTTATACTAGTTGTTACTCACGGATCCACTCGCGGACTATTGATTTTATTTCCTTTATAACTAAGAAGTTATGCTAATATGAAATAAAATCAATCTAATATTAAAATCAATATAATATTAAAAATAAACCCGCATGAACAAACAACTTCACCGCTTTATAATATTAGTACTAATAGTGAAGTTTATACCTGGTTGTTTTTTTTATTATTAGTATAGTATACAATATTAAATAATGTTTTAATGTAACTGTATTGTATAAGTGCATATAATTTGACAGTTCGGAAATTAACAATTTTGTAAGGACACAGGAAAAGAGTAACGACCATCAATATTTTACCTTTTTACCTCACATGCTAGCTCTCACGGGCCACCCTAACTTTGATCAACAAAAGCGTGAAGCACAATAGCGGCGCACGCGCATCTGTCATGTACCGCCTCGTGATTGGTCGACGCACCCTCACCACTGATTTTCACGATGAACTACAATCGATACCGAATTCGATGTAACGGCAAAATCAATTTGAAATTTAGAACGAAAATATTACTTATTACTTTAATCTTCACTCACACATGAACACAAACTCACACACACACACACACACACAAACATACACTATTGGTGGTACAATAATTTTTATGTTACTCATTAATTGTTATTATAACGAGAGTTAATTTGGAAATCCTCACAATCAAGTAATACAAATAAAAATAATGATTTTTTAAATAAACAGTTTAATATATTTATAGATAGTCAAAAACACACACATATACACAAACACACACATCGATTGCATGTGTATGTATACAAGCAATGTAACGTTTGTCTTCATGATTATTTATAGATAGTCAAAAACACACACACATATACACAAACACACACATCGATTGCATGTGTATGTATACAATCTAACGTTTGTCTTCACTATCGGTGGTATAATACTTTTTATGTATTGTTATTATAACGAGAAATGAGTTAGAAATCCTTACAATCATAATATACAAACAAACAATGATTTTTAAATAAACAGTTTAATATATAGATAATGGTATCCAATGGGAAATAATTATAAAAGGTGTTCATAGCTCTTGTGTGAATGACATCCTTCCTCGATGGCGTTCCCACGACCAGCTTGTGTAAAGTTAGTTGTTTTAAACCCGACGCATCATATATAAATAGATTATTTATATAATTTAGACCTAATGCTCTTAAATTCATGAATATAATTACATGCATTTAAGTATAATTTCGAATTTATAAATGTCTGTTTACAAATATGTATGTTTATTTATTTATATGTATATCATTATTATATGAAAATAACTGAGATTTAATTTAATTTAAATTTAGTTTTATAGATATCAAATTTTTATTTCTTTTTGTTTTTTTATTATAAACAGAGCATTCTCTACCAGAATGCTTTATAGTATTATAGTATTATAAAATAAATTATAGAGTTAAAATATACTTAATATACATTTTGCATATTGTTGTAATTGACAAAAACCTATTTAGATTAAATAATAATTGTAAAACCTGTGAATATAACTTTCTGTTTTACAACTTTATTAAAATTGTGCTATACAATTATAAGGCGTAGTGTAAGCAGGGAATAGTATAAATAACATACGAACTCAATGAATATATATTATATAAAGCAATTAATAAAGCATGTTTAAATTTTCTTTATAAATTGAAATAAGAAAAGACACTGAAGACTACGGAACTATAAATTCGTGAAATTAAAAAAATATCAACATTGAATATACGTAATAATTTTATTAAGAGACTGTCGTAGTATCTCTAATAACCTACATAAGTCAAAATCTATGGAAATATTTAAAAAAATCAGTCAAAGAATATCTGATTTTAAATAATTATTAAAACTAATTATGAATTATACTATTTTGTATGTTTTTTATTCTTTTCTTTTTGTTAATTTATACAAGTCATATATTTATTTATTTATTTATTTATTTATTTATTTATTTATTTATTTTCTTTGGTAATCCAACAGTGTTACAAAATTATAAATCTAAACAATATTTGCTTATGACTAAGACCAACAAGGATTACACTATTATGATTTACATAATAAAAAATTAAAAAGTTAACATACTAAAAGCGCTTCACTTGAATATACATAAATTAGTTTTAAAAAAAAAAAATGTGTTTAATATGTCTGTGCGTTTGTGTTTGTGTGTATCTATGTGTGTGTGTGTGTGTGTGTGTGTGTGTTTTTGTTGTACGTACTATAATGTGTATAATGAAATATACAAGTATCATATAAAATATATTAGTATTATGTAGGAATTTTTAAGTCTATTCTTTTTATTGCATTTTTAAAAGCTACTTTGTTCATATTGAAAAGATCAAGTTCGGAATATAAGTCATTGTAACAACAAGCAATACGATTCATAACACAATTTTGGCCATAATTAGTGTTTACACGACGGGGAGCAAATAGTTTTGTATTTCGAGTTCGCTTCTTTGGTACTCTGAAGTAGAGAGCACCTAAAAGTTCATTACAATCAATTTTATTAGACAGTAGAGAAAATAACATCATCATTTCAAAATGTTTACGCCTTATCTCTAATGTGTCGATGTGATAATACTTACATGCTTCTAGATAGTTATTAAATAATTTATGGTCCTTATAACTTAAGAATTTTATAAATTTCTTCTGGATGTTTTCTATTTTATCTATATATATGTCGTATTGCGGTGACCAAACTACACACGCGTATTCTAATAAACTGCGAACATAAGAGAAATAAAGAATCTTAATACAATTAATATCTTGAAATGATTCGCATGCACGCTTAATATAACCCAGCTGTATGTATGCCTTATCCGTGATTAATTGTATATGCTCATTCAATATTAATTTTGAATCAAGCTGAATGCCGAGATCTCGAACAGTGGAAACTTTTTGGATTGCCATGTCATTCACTTTATATGTATAGTCTATTTTATTTATTTTACGAGAAAAGGTTATTTTTTCACATTTTGAAGTATTTATATTAATTCTATTATTTTTATAGTAAATTGTTAGGTTGTTCAAATCATGTTGCATTTTATGACAATCTTCAAGTGATGTTATTGGTAAAAAGATTTTTGTGTCGTCAGCAAACATTAAAAATTTTGCATATTTAAAAGCAGTGCGTATATCATATACGTAGGCGTTGTATAGTAAGGGGCCCAGTATGGAACCCTGGGGGACTCCGGATGTTATGAAAACATAATGACTACGAGCTCTTCCCAAAACAACAGCTTGTCTTCTCCTTACCACGTATGAATAGAACCACCTGTGAAGATCGCCACGAATGCCGAGAGCCTGTAGTTTTTGCAATAGGATATCGTGGTCCACACGGTCGAAAGCCTTTTCAATATCAGTATAAATAACGTCGACCTGCTTCTTTTCATCCAGTGATATTAAAACATTAAACATATAAGTTATATAAAAGTCTACATAGACTTTTTTTTCATTTTATGGTTGAATGTTGTCGTTCTGATAGTTATAATAGTAGAAAGATTAAATATTTTTTTATCAGTTATTTTACTATCACATCTGTTTCCAAGATACAGATAGAAATCACCATTTCCATACAGTAATGAACCCATTATAGTAAATCAACAACATTAGCTAAATTTGTATTTGAAGAAATTATTTTTATTTTTGAGTGAAAATATGATTATTTGAAAAATGATTTTATAAACAATTCTCATAATAGAGAAAAATATAAAGCTTGTGTGTGTGTTTCTGTGTGTGTCTGTAAAAAATACCAAAATTGTTACGGTATTTTCATAATATATATGTATAACTCAAAAATATAAAGCGTGTGTGAGAGAGACTGTGTGCATGTGTGTGTGTGTAAATCACAAAGAGCTGTGTCGTGTGAGTTAGGAAGCGACTTTTGCATCAGCTGTAAGTTCACATATAACAATACCGTCACTGGGTATTGTTATATATGAACTTAACTTAAATTTTATAAAAAGGCCAAAAGGCCACATGCTAACAGTGCATCGAACCTTCAAGTACAGGGTAGGTAATGTGATACAAAGCAAGTACTTATACAATTGCCGGTAAGTGACACCGAGTAGGATGCGCGGGCGCAGAGCTTCCGGCGCGTGCGCGAGTGGGGCTTCCCTGTTCCGACGCGCATACCAAGGGAGTAAGAGAGTGATTAAAATATACTTAAACTACAAAACTTAATCCGTTTGGTTGATTGATATATTATAAATATATATATATTTTTTATTTTATCTTGCTATATTTATTTTATATTTGATGGATCTTTTAATGTTAAAAAACATGTACATTCAAAGGCTTATTATAAATATTTTTTATTTATATTTTTACTTCAAGCTGGAAAAAGCAGATAGTTATCTTAGTAACGAAATAAAATTAATTTATTTCAATTTCTTAATAATAAATTGAACAATATAATAAAAAATTATCAATTATCAACATAAGAATGAATAAGAATTTTAGAATCAAACAAAATTAACTGAGATCACAATATTTTTTTACTATTTTAAATCAAAAATACTGACGCCCTTATAATAAATCATTTACACAAAACATTATAGCTTCCACTTTCACATTTTTGAAAAAAATAGTTAGTGTGAAAGTGACAAAAGAAAGAACAAGTTCTGTGTATAAATATTTTTATAAACAATAGAACTAAAGTTTTAAATAATGCTATATTTATATGAGATAAAATATATATATCTATCCTCTTTAGTAACTCTACCCATTCATTGCACCGTGCAGCGGCGAACACTAACAATCGCAGTGATTAGTCGAGAATTAATTGAATACAGAGATGATTCAATTACATTCAATTATTTTGTCTGTAGGTAGCGATGGGCGGAGCGGCGGCAGGGCGGCGCTAGGGCGGGACGATCCGCCCAAACTCTTAGCTTTTTGTTTTAAATATTGATGTTCTACACTGTGATTGAATTCGAGTTGTTTTTCAAAATAAATTTTTTAGATAATTTTATTGATAAATTTAGGAAATTTTTTTTTTTGAAGCTCATGATTATCTAAAACAAACATTGGATAATTTAATTAAATTTAATATATGCAGAGCACAAATATATATATATATATATATATATACTAGGTTTTATAGAATTCCTTCCATGGCTAAGGTTAATAATATGTATACTATGGTAAATACTCTAGCTGATAAGGCATAGGAATTAGGAAGAACCTTGAAAATCATCAAGTTCAAATATATCTCGCTCTAATCAATACATATAAATAGAGACAGGTGGTAAACGATTTGTGGACAAGTGATGTAAGATGCGGGTTTTATCTAAATGTAAGGTAAAAACCTTAGTAAACATCGTATGAGGGTTAACACATTGTGACGAATGTTCAGATACGGTACAGTTCAGTGAGTTCTACAGGGGGGTATCTGGACGTTATTATTAGTAGATTTTTAATTATTTTTATATATATTTCTTCATCTAAATGGTATGTCAGATAAGATTTATTGTTAATATTATTATTATTTTTTTTTTAAATTTTAATAAACATTATTTGTATATAATTGAAAACGAGTAAAATTAACACTTAAAAATTGTACAAAAAAAATTGTCACTAAACATTTTTGTATCAATGAAATTATAACTAAAAATCTGTATATTTGTTACAAAATTTCTAGGTTCCGTGCAAAAAATAATCATTGAAAAAATGCAACTAGCCTGTAGGAGGGTTGGTTAGCCCGTGCCTACCACGCGCCAGGCGCACCCTGCTTCGAACAGTCCTGTCCCGACCGCCCTGCAGAGCGGGCGCGCACCCCAACCGGTTCCAAATTTAAAGTTTAAAAAATACAGTTAATTTAACATCCAGGAGCATCGGGGTGACGTCTGAGTCAGCGGCAGAACAGGTATGACTCATGTTACTCAGTTTTCTCGCCATAGTAACACCCTAAAAATATGTACGGTTAAAAGTGATATTTGAAATTAAACTTACAAAATATTATTTTTTGTCTGTCTGTTAAATATAATGCCAATAATAATATTTTAAATATTCAATACGTGCTTTTCTTTTTTAAATATATAAAATATATTTGGAATATATCAATTATTATTTTTCTAATGATTTAAAAAGAAGAAAAAACTTTGCCAAAATATGTTTTTTTTTTTTATATTTTAAAAACAGACCAATATTTTTTTTTATTTAAATTTATTTCTACTTTAGATATATATTTATTTAAAATATTAAACAAATGTTTAATGTTGCTAAATAAATTAATAAAATACTTGATTTTTCTTATCTTGACTATTAACATAGAATGAAGTTCATACAGTTTATTAAGTCCAAGTTTGTAAGAAGCCTAATAAAGTTGTAATGGTATATGCATGAGCTTGAAGTTTGATGGACGGACTTTTGTTATTACTTGGTTCCTAACTTCGTCTAACATGTGAAACCTTTTGACAATGAAAATTATTAAACAAATATAACTAAATATTATTAAAAATAAAAGATTTTTGTAATATTAATAATAATAAAAGTATTAATGGTAATTTTAAATATATTTTTTGTAATATACTTATATATTATGAAAAGCCAGCTAAAATTATAATGATTTAAATTATATCAAAAACAAAGCAAATAATAAAATGAATAGATAATATAATTTTATTATTTAAAACGGATGTCTTTTTGATTTCAACCCCTTTTATGACAAACCACTGTCCATTTAATAAGGGATGCACGGGTTATAAAGAAGTCCAACCCTTCACTAATTACACACCCTTTTGTCACACGGTTATAGGAGTCCTGAAACTGAAAACTTTTCAGTAAATATTTTTTCTAATAAATCTAATACTAATACTTATAGAATATTTTTATTTTGTTTAGTATTATATATTTATTTATTTTAGATCTTACTATAGATAGAATATAAAAGCATTGATATACATTACAAAAATAGTATACCGTAAAATATAAAACGAAATTAGGTTTTAATATTAAACATATATCAATAGTTTTTCTTAGTATGTTTGTTCTTTATATAATACTAGTGATGCCTCGTGGTTTCACCCGCCTATAATCCCAATACAGAATAGAGCTTCATAAACTCATAATCAGAAATATTTTAATTCATCTGGTAATTTTGATTAGCTCGTTTAAACAAACAAACTTTTCCGCTTTTAAATATTAGTATAGATTTGGTTGACAAGTTTCTATTTGTATTTATATATATTTTTGATTAATTCCGTACATAGACATCTTTATTTTATTTATTTCATTCTCCGCCGGGTCAAATAAAATTTTTGAAAATTCAGTCATTGCAAAGGAAACCCATCACTTAGTTCTAACTCTATAATTAAGATACAATCAAGAAATTTATATAATATTTATTTCAATAAATATGTATCTAATAACTTAATGTTTTATAAGTGAATAATAAATTATTTGTATCCAGTAATTTCTCACCTTTCATTTATGATATAATTGTATAGGATGTTATTAAATATTCAAAATTAACCCTATTATTAACACGTAACATTGAACCAATCCTTGTTGACCGTCTCATTTACGGTTTGTTTTACTATTTCTTACTGTTTTTGGTAAAGATACTTTACTGTTTTTTAGTATTTTCGGTAAAGATAATTTACCGTTTTTTTTAGTACTAATAATTCAGTTTTGGTACTAATAAATCAATTGGTTTTTTTTATTGTTTTTTAGTAAAGATACTTTACTGTTTCTTACTGTTTTTGGTAAAGATACTTTACTGTTTTTTTACTATTTTTGGTAAAGATAATTTACCGTTTTTTTAAGTACTATTAATTCAGTTTTGGTACTAATAAATCAATTAGTTTTTTTTTATTGTTTTTTTGTAAAGATACTTTGCTGTTATTTTTGGTACTAATAATTCAATTTTAGTGCTAATAAATCAATTGGTTTATTTTACAGTTTTTTACTGTTTTGTTTAAGATACTTTAATACTGTTTTTGGTACTTGTAACTTAATTTTGGTACTAATAAGTCAATTGGTTTATTTTATATTTTTATTGGTTTATTTTTGTTGTCACATTTTCACTAATGAATTATGTCAAAGGTGTAAAAGTGACAAAGTAGTAAAGGGATTTATTTTAGATTTTAGCTTCGACAAATAATCATATGATGAATTAAAAGATATACATAAGAATTATTGTTATAATATTTGATATAAAAAAGATAGAATGATTAATAACTAGCTGTTACTCGCGGTTCCACTCGCGGACAAAAGATTTTATTTACTATTCAAATAATTAAATGTAGTAGCGTAATGTTATATTCCCAATGAACTTGCCTATCATAACAAGAAAGAATTTTTCAAATCCGTCCGCTGGTATCGAAGATTAGCGGATTCAATCAAACAAACAAACTTTTATAATAATTAAATTAATTAATTAATTAAATTAATTAATTAATTAAATTAAAAGAAATAATTTGTAACAACTAATTGCTACGTGTTGTACGTGTCATGACATGACAAAATTCTGAACAAGTTCCTAAATGTTTCATCTGTATGTTAGATCTGACTGAAAACTATTTATTATGATTACGGTTTGAAATGCAATTTTGGTTTGGTATTTTTTTTTTGTGCCCATAAAAGATTTTTACACTGAAAAAGCTCCTAATTTGAGATAAATACTATAACTGAATGTGTCATAATACAAGAAAATAGCTTAGCGAATTGTGATGTGATACCGCTTATTACCAAAATCAACATACGATTGATCTTCAACTCAATTTTATAGCTCGTTATTAAAAATTGTTTTTTTTATAATTCAATTCAATTTAATATATTTAACATGGGTTCTCATTTGTGTTTTCTATAATGTTATATATTTATATATATCCAAGGACACCCGAAGTCACGCCTCACAGCCCTCCCACTGATAATAAAATCTACGCACGCCCAGTCTAAATCTTTCCATTAATATATTTACCTTTTAAACATTTTTTGTTTATATATATACATATATATGGTATATATGTTTTGAATTTTACTATTTTAAGCATATAAAATGTACTATTCCTAATAAAACTCTTTTCTACGGATTAAACCTCGACTATAATATAATATAGTATATAGAGTATAATAAGTGTTGGACACTTACAGTTCGTCTACCCGTGAATACGATGGCTGCAAAGCATTCGAAACGTCGGATTAAAATAAAAAATGTAACCAAATTATACGCGAGTTTTAATCCGTAAAAAATATTTTTATTTGAAATGTGTACTCGTGAAAATCTAAGAAAATACTATGTACTATTCCTTTTAGTAATTTTAGTATTTTGATAAAATAAAAAAAAGATTATGATAATGAAATTAAATCTCAAAAATCTCAAACTATAAACTAATAAAAACATCTACATATTTATTAAGTAAATAATCGTTAAATTTTAACCATAACACCGCCATTATGGCGTCACTTATTCATGGTATTTGCTTAAAGCCAAAATAAAAAAGTAACAAACAAAAAGGGTCCTTGCACGTCCCCAGAGCCTGCTGTGGGGAGAGCGTGGGATCTCGACGATGCTAATTAGAGTACTGATCATTTACCCAACAATAAATATGGTCTATTACTACTGTGGTATACTAAATATTAGTCAGTCCATAGATAATTTCATATTGAATCTAGTATAGTCTGGAATCTTTGTATTATAAAATAATACTATACTAGTACTAGACATGTCGGCGACATGTTAATTTTTTTATTTGTTTTTACAATTCAATATTATTCGTTAAATTATATTTTACATTCACTTTCATTTAATAATTGGCACTTTAAGTAATTATCTAATTATTCCAAATTTAATTCAAGTTTTAAAACTATAATTCTAGTGTTAGCTATATTATATATATAATATTTGTAATAAATGTAATGGCTAGTTCGAGCACCTGACAGACACCATCCTTGTCTGAAAAAGAGCAATTTCGTTACTGTAGCACGTTATTACAATCAACAAAATGGACTCTAACAATCGGGGCTACGCCTTTTCTCATTTTCCTCTTATCTACTTCAATTGCAATATTATTATTAAGACATTTTCTAGTTTCTTTTTTCTATTTTCGAAAAACTCAGTTTTTCCTTCCGATCTGTCTGTCTGTGTGTCTGTGTGTCTGTGTGTCTGTGTGTGTGTCGAATTTTATTTTTCGAATTTTGAAAAACTAAAGATATATTTGGAATCAGTTTCTAAATGTAAGATTCACTTTTCAAAATTATGTTGATTGTCCAACGGGAAGGTGGTCAGATCGGCCGCCGAAGTTACCGAAAAATGGAAAAAAATTTTAGAATTTTTAATTTTTTTTAAATCCTATCATAAACTACATAAAAAAAATAAAAAAAGCAATAGAAGTTGTTTTGTTTGTTAATTAATTTTCGAGTTATAATTTGCCGATTAGGAGTTTTTCATAGCGGCAAGCTCGATTGCCGCGTGTCAGATGTTTCTTTATACTTTTTATTTTGTTTCAGGCAACCGGATTATTTTATAAGTTAAATACACAATATAATGTGTGTTTACTTCAATGACGATACCTTACCCTACGTGTGAATATGGAAGCAGCATTACCTCATTTCCATCGTCTCGCTTCCTCTCGGTTCTATCAGCAATACACCGTACCACCGGTGCGCATTTCCAGTAATTACCTCCACGATTTGATTCCGCAACAGCATCCAACCCTTCTACAGCAATATTTGGCATACTACAATGAACCCTTAGTACCCCTTGATTTGTCGCTTAAATCCACCGTTCCAATAACTCCACCATGCACACCTCCGCCTTCCCTTAAAAGAAAATCCACGGATGAAATAAAAATTGATAAACCAAAGATATTCAGAACCTTTGAAGAAACTGTGGTTAATGTTAATGATGATTCCAATGATAAAACTCAAAAGAAAAAATTTGATGAAGAAATATCTAACGACAGTGACAGTCCGGAAGCTAAAAAACTCAAGTTCACAAAACAGTTTTTTGAAGAACTTCGTAGCTGCTTACCTAATGAAAGCGACAGTAATAAAAGTGAAAGAAGTTCACCTGACATAGTTGAAATAAAAGATGTTGAAGAACGTCCCAAAAAATCACCAAGACCGCCGCAACCTTTGAAAAAGAGCAAAGTTGTCCGACGTTTAATGTTTGACGAGGACAAAACTTCACCAGTTTCAGGAACTATTATAAGAGATCTTGCTGAAGATGAGACTTTAGTAGTTCGAAAGGTATGATTAAAACTTTTAAAAGTATGAACTATTCAATCATATCAAAACATTTAGTATAATTTATTCACAGTGAAATAAGCGACAAGCCTGCAAAAGTAACTACTAATTACTGAGGCTAACCGCTACTTTTCCTTATCGGTTTCACAATTAAACGCTATGAAATCGTGTATTGTGTAGTATTTTTGCACTAATAACAGTTTAGAGGGCTACTCATAACACTTATACTAAGGGGTGGGTAGGTTATAAGGACATTAAATATGAAATAAATCTTTTCCGGGAAAACAAACCAGTCATTGTTTTACGTAATAACAATCATGAAATACGATATTACCTATAATAATAGATGATTGAATGTTTGCAATTTTTTTTATAATAAATATTAAATAATTTGTGTATAATAAAAAATAATAATTACCTTTTTTTTAGGGTGACATAGATCCTGCTTTCAATGTAGTAGAAATTACAGAAGAAGCGAAGGCTCTGATTGCTACAATAGAGAATCGCTTAGGACGGTACATCTGTAGACTGTGCCGGCGGCTATATAGCGACGCGTTTGCACTTGCACAGCACCGCTGTTCTCGTATTGTACATATTGAATACCGATGTCCAGAATGTGATAAGGTGAGAACTTCATTTTTAGTTTTATATATAATCTATCATTATTTATTTCTAACATTTGAAATTAAACTATTTTGATCATATTTTAATTTTAGCCCGACGTTTCAAATGCTTTGCAGTAATCGTGTTCACGGGTAGACGAAATGTCTTACATTTTAATCCGTAAAAAAAAGTTTTATTTCAAATGTGTACACGTGAAAATCTAAAAAAATACTATTTCTTACACATCTATAAAAACTAATAATACCCGTCCAATATAACTTATCTCAATTAATCACTTAGTTCTCATAAATTTTCACTGTTAACAAAAAAAAGATTTTCGTATCGTGTGGGAACGAATTAAGGGAGGGTGCGACTATAAACACTTGGCATATTTCCATGGGAATCGTCCACTAATAGTAGCAAAATGTTTGTGCACCTTAATTGATACTTCACGTGGTGCGTGACGTTGGATGGTTATCATCTCAGTGATGGGGCTATGATTAATTGTATTACAATAACAAAGTGCTTATTGTTTAAAGTTGTGCGATTTTTTTGACCTTAGTTCAAAGCAAAAGTAATTACATGTTTTATATAATCATGCAAATCAAATTAATCTATCTGGCTAAGAATTATTGAATATTTTATCCATTTAAAACTTTAATTTGTTAAAATTGTTGTTTTATTTCAATCGTAACACTTTTAATCGAATGACTCTTCACAACTAAATATAAGAAATAGCGAAACGATTGATAAAAACGTTTTAACTAAACTTACTTGATAACTCTCATTTACCACCGACTTCATATGCTAGCTTTATGAAAATGTACTACTTCACTTATGATGCTCCGTAGGTGAAAAAATAACAAACAATTGTATTAAATATAAAATATATAAATACAATGAATTTATTTAAATTTATTCTATTTTTTTCTTATTATGTTCATGTCAAATCTTAATTTATAATGAGTTTAAATAAAGTTGGTTTTCGAAAAAATATTTTATAAAATTACGTGACTTGAATAACCACATTTTTTGACAAACCCATTTGTTTTTATCAATAAAACGGAATACTTTTTATTAATAATTAATCATTTTGGTTAGGTGTTCAATTGTCCTGCAAATTTAGCATCTCATCGACGTTGGCATAAACCTCGTGTACCCGGAGCTAATAAACGACGTGAAGCGCCGCCAGTGGACGCTGGTCGCTTCCCATGTCAACATTGTGGAAAAATGTTCAGACGACAGGCGTACTTGAAGAAACATCTCTTGGCTCATGAACTACCTGACACAGAAGTTGAAAAAGAACCTTCAGCTTTCCGGCAGGTTCATGTAGAATATCCTACGTATCAACCGGTGAGTTGTTTTCTATAATATATTACTTTATTATAACTTTAAATTTCTGAGTACTAAATTCCACTTTCAAGTTTGCTTGCAATAAAAAATATATAATTTCAAATAGGAGACCTTAAACGAAAGTAATTTCAATACTTTCTGGAACAAGATACCTGCATCAACAGAGCAGACCTGGGAGGATGTGAGAGCTAGATGCCCTTCCAATTGCTCTTCTGAGGATTCTCGCAGTTTAGATGTCACGGGATCTGAGGATGAGGGAGGGGGTGTGGAGGAAGGGTGACGTCGCGTTCTGCGGCCTGTGCCGCGTTTCCCTTACACCGTACCCAACACCCTCTACCCATACTCAACGGCTTACAGTCATGAAAGCTCTCTGTTCTTCTCCTAAATCATCAGTACCATAACATGGACTATAATTGCACTAGATACCTGATAGAATTGTAAAATCTGTGTGTGTGTGTGTTTACCGTATATAATTGTGTAGTATTTATTGTGTACATTAGGTGTAATAGATTTAATTTAATTGTACATATGATCTTCTACAGCAACATTCCAAAATTTCACGCGAAGATGTCAAACGTCATACGTGTTTTAGCTTACAAAACAGTTTTTAGTATATATTTCTGTATTTAGTAATTGTATATACATTCATAATTTATTAGAAAATATGTCGTATAAAAAATGTTAAATTATATCATTGAAAATATTTATGTAATAACATCCTCATCAAACAATATTTCTACTATTGGAGACAGTTTTCTTGGCATATTGAAATTCGATCGACAAGACAAAGGGTCACCGCATCGATCCAGCGTTAGGCATATTTTTAGATGCACTGCTAGCTGTCTCATTATTCTTTCACCATCGGAATTGAGTTCAAGCTGTAAGTAGGCTGTTTTCATTTCATAGACGCTATTTTACCAGTCTTTGAATTTCAACTCTAGTATTAGATTTCCAGTCATTTTTAAATAAAATATTTATTTTAAGAGATTTATTTACTATTTTATACATTTTACTCATATTTTTTTACTATTTTTAATCCCTATTTCTAGTCATTTCTTAAACCAGCAACGTAATTTAGATTAGATTCATCCTAACGCTTAATCATCTGATTTTATTATCAATAAGAGAAATTTAAGTCGTAACTGTCGATTTAAGCTTTTAGTCTTTAAAAAAACTAATCAGAATTTCTAGTCAGATACTATTTAGGCTAATTCTAGTCAACAATGTGTTTTATGCATATATCTTTAAAAAATTTTACCAAAAAATCTAGTCTTAAAATAAAATCTAGTCTGTTTATTGATCTCAATAAGTATTATAATATAATATATTCTAGTCAAAAAACGATCAACAAATCTAGTCATTGTGATATTTTATTTGTCTAGTCATTTTAATATAATAGTCCGGCTATACTAACGTAATTACTAACGGAATTTGCCCGACTAGAACCCATTTGGGGTCCTTACTCATGAGCTCGCTAGCTGAGTAGCCGAACGCAGACCACGCCACGGTTCCGCCATGAGTTATGAAACTAGTAGGATAAATCCTGACAATATTTTCGAGAGAAAAGCCGGATGATTATATATTATAATAATCATGAATCACGAAAGTTTAAATACAAAAATATCTAGTCAATATTAACTATTTTATAATTAAAAACAAAAACCAAAAAAATATCTAGTCCATTAAAGCTCCAAAGATCTCAAATTTATTATTTTAAATTAATAATATAATAAACTTATGTTTTATTTAAATCGGGCGGTGACACACGGCAGAGTAATATTTAAATATAAAAAAAATCATCATCATCATCATCTAATCATATCACTCATCACTCACTCATTATCTCTTAATAGTAGGATGGGGAAAGCTGCCATTTCGTCTGTATGTGTGCAGTTGGTGCCAGAGTTGGTTCCAATATTGGTTCAAATATTTACCATTGGACTAAATACCAACGGCTTTTGAGTTAATAAGATCGAATCTTTGGTCCCAAAATAATAAAAATAATGACTCACTATTTATAATGACTCAAAAGACTCACGATTACAGAACGCGGGCGAAGCTGCGGGCAGAATGTAGTGCTTATAATAAGAATATTTCTACAATATGCCAAGAAACTATTTGTATAAGAAATAAAACATATCATATATTATTATTAGTGAATAAATATATAAAATAATTAAATATATTTAATATTAAGGAAAATATCGAGTGGAATCTAGTCAGTGTGTTCTTAGAAACGCGTTCCAAAGATAATGTATATAGATGGCGCTATTAATATTTTAAAAGAATAGAGTAGATAAATTTAAAATATTTTTTATATTTTACTTGCTTTTATAGGTTTTCGATGTACTTAATAATATTTCGTTGCATTTTTGTTTTTTTTTAATATTTATATTTTGATTAAATTAATATTATTTTTGTGTCTGTAGAGAATATGATTCTTACAGATCTAACAATAGATGTATTGTATAAAATGTTTTATAATATTATATAAATACTTATAAATAAATATAAAAATGTTAGTATTAAATGCACGTGTAAATAAAAAAAAATACGCAGTAAATACAATTGTCTCAGCTTTATAGATATAATGTATTTCATTTTTATATCAGCACTTTTCCATAAGATAAATTTTCCATAAATTGTATAATTTAATATTTAGTTATGAAAATAAATATTTCAGAATAATTGAATTGAATTAAATTATTTATTTTATTTATTTCATATATGTGTTTCTTAAAATATCAAATAATATATATTATATTACGAGGTCAATTTTATTTAATTCCAGTTTTTATATATCTAACATTTGAATAAGATTAAAACAATTAATGTTTCCGGCATAAATATTATAAATAATATACATTTTAATAAATGTTTAATATATAGAAATATAATATATGTAAAAAATTACAGCTCTTAATGTTAATAATTATATATTAAAGATTATATAACATGTAATTAGTTTTTAATTAATTATTTAACTAAAATTTTCTTTTTTAATATGTTAGCAATTTCTCAGCTGGGGAATAAGAAATGCCCACAATATGGTGTTAATAATTTATATAATATTGACTAGTACAGATTGAAATTATAATGACGGTGTACCAAAATCTGATCCTTGGATTAATTTGAAACCATCTAAGATGATTTCAATCTTGGATAGTAGACCGATTATAAACTTTGTGAATAAGATATTTAACATTTTTGATATATAAGAAAAAGGATTTTTAACTAAAGATACATTTGAAATATAATACGTATATGTTAAGTTGGTAACTATTGACATGGTAACTCGATTGCTTAATGTATTGTAGACAGTAGTTGATGTTCAAGTAGTAAATGTAGATACATTATGACGAATTATTGATCTTAATAAAGTTTAAAAAGTATGACTTTTTTATTTACTTGTCTTGATTAATTTGTATCATCTGTTGTTTTTCATTTTTTTTATTGTCAAAAGAGTTTTTATTATAAAGCTTTGATAATATAAAATAACCCCCCTCCCCTCTTCTCAGAATATAACGAGATAGATACTTTTAATTAAAACTCTTTTATAATATTATGATATAATCATAATGTAATATTGTTTTTATCATTTGCTAGATATTTTAATTTGACTAATAAATTTTTCAAATGTTATTCACGATCAGAACCAATATACCAATTATTTGAGTCAGTAAATATGGTAATTTCTTCCTCTGTCGTCATACCATATCTTGTTGGAGACTTGCTTCTTAGACATATTTTTAAGACATCCGTCCATATATTCTCTGCTAATGTCTCTTCTAATATCTGCGATTGTTTGTCAAATAGAAGAATCAGGTGTGGCTATTTTGATACCAAACATATCCAAATAAGCCCTTCTGTAAAAATACTCTCCAACTTTAAAATTAAGGCTAAAAGGATTCCAAACGAACCTTGATCTGAAAAAATCAAACCACAACCTCAGCCGGCTATTTTTTAATGTGGTAACTGTTTTATAAACGTCAAAATATTTGATAATCGATTTCCAAAGAACTACACCCATCGCACCTAATTCGATATGAAGGCTTAATGATTTAAGTCAATTAATATTGCAATCTAAGCCTGTAAAATAATCACTCATTGCAAGCAACGTTTCTCAAAATTAGTAATTATTAGTCCTAATATTTATATTACCAACTAGTATAACCTATCTGAATCAGATAAAAGTCCCATAAAAATAAAGAATAAAAATATTTAAAAAACTAGGATAACCTGATTTCCTACTTTATTCTTTCTTTCAGACCGTTTAACCAGCCAATTATAAACTCAATAAATTGTTATTAATCTTAGTAAATAAGAAAAGTATATAAATAATTCAACATTTTGTCAGATAATCTAATACCACAATATTGTTCATCCTCATATTGCCAGCAATGTTATTTTAAAAAACAAAATATCTATTTTTAAAACTTATTGTTAAAAGTTTTTAAAATAATATAAACATAAAACATATACTTTATTCTATTTAATTTCTATGCAACAATAACATAGTATATTTACATAAATTATTTTTAATTAATATCATTATTGTTAAGAGGTTCGTGTGTTTTAATTAAACATAAACACAAAGCCATTTTTTTTTTATTTTTATATATAAAGTTTACTAGTTACTATTTTATTACATTTATATTGGTCGAACTTAAACCAATCATAAAACATCTCTGTCGTTTCGCTCTTGACTTGGTCGTTGTCAGGTTGAGGCGCCCACGTCAGTGTTAGTGGCGGACATAGCGTTCTTCGCGATCTTCCGCCATCTTTCTTGTTTTCAGATTGTCTGTCGCAGTCTGACACGTGATTTTATATATTTAACATATTTCCGCTCAAAATTTGGAGTATATACTACCATTTTCTATTTACGATTACAAATGTATTTAATAGAACCCTAAGAGTCTCATATCACTAGAAACAATGTAAACCCATGTTAACATTGTTTATTTTTAATAACAAATTTATCACAGACAGGACTGGAACTCGACCCCCGGGGATACTGTCTCATCTTTTGTTTTAAAAACCAACACATTCAATGAATATGAGTCATTTGGCACACCTAAATAATATATCAAATAACCTGACTATAACGCCACCTATCTATTTCTGTAAAACTATTTTTAGATATAAACGCCATCTTTTTATAAAATGGTAAGCATTTCATCCAACTACCCTTATATGTCACCCCTTGTTGGTAGAAAGTACGCGTGCATAATAGTAATGTCCGAATTTCTATGGTTCCGAAAGATGGCTCTTAGTGACAATTGTCAATTATATAGTATATTTTTATTAAAGGTTCATTTTTTACTTGATGTTTTATTTATTTAAATTTTAATTAAAATTAAAGTATTTAAACAGTTTTTATTTCAATTAGAATACACTTAGGTCAGATTTTAGTTCCAAAACTTGAATAAAAATATCCCAAAAAGGAGGCTAAATAACCTAAGGTTAAAAAGCTTCAAATATTTTTCTTATCTCTCTCTATTTTATATTTACGAAATTCATCAAAGCAATGAAATCAGACAGAGAAAAATAAGATATAAAAATATATCCTAATAAGGTAAAACCAACATACTTATATAAAACGTTAAATTATTTATTTATGTTTGAAATGTAACAGAAAATTTTTCTATAACAAATTACAATACATAATTTTTCTACACGATACAACGTTATAGATAATTGTTATGACCTATAAGTATTGCAATATAAAGAAACATTACAATAGATATGTTAATTACTGATGACTCTTAAGATTGCCTGACTCAATTATGCAATTCGATTCATCTTATATTGTAAGAACGTCTAGATTCAACTTCAGTTTATGTCAAAGTGCCCTTGTATCATGAAACGGTTAACATTAACTTTTATTCTCAATATTATTATCGTACAAAGTCATGATAAATTTACAAATAGTGATGTGACCACATTGTTGCCTCTTACTGAAAGTAATACTACGAATAATATTAAAAAATATTCACCATTTAAAAGATATAATGTGAGTGATAATGTTTATCTTGAAGATGTCGTTTTTGCTCTTAAAAATCAAGACTGGACCAAAGAAGATGAAATATGTCTTAATAGAACACTGATTTGGTTGAAAAATTTGCAGAATTTTACACTTTGGGCGGTATGGAGTAAGTAATGAAAATATCTATAACAGTATTGTTATTTTTAATCAGATTTTTGTAATTTATTTTTTATTATATAGTAAAAAAATTGTGTTACTTTTAAATATGAAATAAAAATAAATGAACACATTCTCATCATTTATACTATCTGTTTTATTATTTTTTCAAGTGCTTAGTTTATTTAAAATAACTTCTAAATTTATAGTATAATAATAAAAGTTATCTTTAGACTGGGATTCATTACCAAGTGAACCTCAAGGAGTTCTTTACGGAAATCGGTATCACTTAGGCAATTTCGATGAGTGTCTGTATTCACCGTGGTATAACGACCATCCAGAGTTACGTACACAATACTGCCTAGCAGATATAGTGATACAAGGAACTGATATACCAGTGAAGAAGAAGATATCAAATTATTATGATCCGTACCAATCAGCCTTGAATTTGTTTAAGGTAGTGTATTCAAAGTAATAATTTAATTAACATTATATTACACGATACAGTAATTGAATTTTGGAACAAAGACAAATACGAAATTTTACAGAAAAAAAAACTAAAATTCCACTCGTCCCCTTAGAAGAATAGTAGAATTCTGTCTGTTATTTTAATAATAATAATTATTTTAGTACAAGTCATTCTTTCGAAGAACATTGGACATGTTAACATGGGGTATATGCGTGCCAGATGTATGCCAACCAAAATCTGTAGAGAAGCTGATGAAAGTCATGCTTGCACACAGTCATTTGGGTGAAGCTGGTATGCGCTCGAACATCTCTGTCAATGATGAGTGCCAAAAAACGAGCAAAACTAGACCTTTCGATGCACAGTTTTATGCTTTTGTGTAAGAATTTTGCATTATTTTTTATACTCTTAAAATTATTCCAATGCTAATTAATTTACCTATTTATCTATACTAATACTATAAAGCAACATTTTTTTTTAACTTATTTTTGACACAGATGGATATCAATTTTTTTTTCTGAATATGATAAGCAGGTTCATGAGGAAGGCAATAGGCTATCTACAATTACACTACTGCACCACGAGGAATTAATGTATTTCTATGAAACTTCTGTTTTTTTACTTTTATATATCCTCGTTCTATATTCCAGGACCATCTTTGTATTTGTGGTAGCTTTATGTTTTATATGCACTAAGTTAAATCACAGGAGAAGATATTTGGATCAAAATACACTTGGTAAGTAAGAACATGTATTACTTTTAACATTATTATCTGCTTCCACAAAGAAACAAACATCATTTATTCTATATATGACTCGAAAAGTACTGGATGAAGAAGTATTAAATTTGATAGATGTCTAAATTATGTTTCTGACCCATAAGAAATGTCCGAAAAATATTTAATTTTTATATCTTGCCATATAACGAAAGTTTGATGTAAAAATTAGATGTGGATAATGTATGTGTAAAAGTCTGATGTGCAAGTTTGTGTATTGTCTAAAATTTAGAATCTATATCAATATTTCCTGTATACTTTTTCTCCCAGAATACTGTTATTTTGAAAGAAAAATACAATAAAAAAAATAACTATTAATTTTAAGTTTTCTACACTTCAATTTCATACAAATCTTCAGTTTGACTTAGTACATATCAGAATGGTTTCAGAACATATCGCTAGCAACAACCAGTTTATAAATAATTTATAAATAATAAACAATTTTTTGCCTACTCTTCTTTATCTCTATCTGTTTTAACTAATTTTGGATAAGCCATAATGTTGGACAAATTTCCAAAATTAATATATAAATGATATAAAAATCACCTTTTTCAGTTAAACCTCTCTTATTTACTACTTTCTATCTTTTTCATATGAATTTAATACATTGTTATTAACTTTTAGGGGAAAAAATAGTTGGCTCATTCGATCTTGTATTAAACGCAAAAACTCTTCTCGACAAAAAGGAAGAAGATCTTAATATACTATACGGTATCAAATTTATCACAATAATGGTGATTGTTATCGGACATCAACATGGCTTTAACAATGGTGGAGCCGTAAGCAATGGATTACAAGTTGATGAGGTAGGTATAATAATAAAATATGAAGGGGTGATGATTGACCCTTGCGTTACACTCGTGAACTAGTGATCCTTGCGGTGAATGGTTGTCTTCGAGGCCAAGTGTTAATATTAATTTTACTAAAAACATTAGGACTTCATGTGCGATTGATTGCGATGATTCCGGTTGTTAGCAAATTGTTTATTAAATGTTTTGACGTTTGTGAAACAGTGATATCAATAAAAATACCCGCCTGAATTTGTTATGTGATTCTTCTCAGACCAGGGCGCGTTTGTGAACTCTCGTAACTTTCACTTGACACTTCCATTTAACGTTCATAAATGATCACTGGTCTTGAATGAAAGTGAAAAAGAAATAAATAAATAACACAACAATTCTTAAATACCTTCTTTTTATCGAATATTTTTTTAATAGTAGTTTTAATTTTAGGATGCAGAGGGATTATTGGGGATGTTATTTTTGCATGATGACATAGCCGTGGATACATTCTTTTGTATTTCTGGTTTTCTTCTAGCGACCAGTATGATAAAATTGAAAAAAATAACAAACCCTCTCAATATAGTTTTCATTCGTTATATGAGGTTTGTATCAAGAGCATTCTAAAACGTATGTGGGTAGATTTATAAGTATTTTTATGTAATGATTTACTTTTTATGTTACTCTTTAAGCACACCCACATAATGTTTCTTTCTGGTATTTTTCTTCATGACAATTTTCTTCCTGACTGGAAGAGATTGCTCTTTAGCGATAAGGCCGCCAAATTTGTACCATTTTTTTGTTATTGTTATTTTTTTTACTGTTTTTATTTTTGTCTAATCCGACTGTACAATTAAGCATGTTATTATTATTATTATTATTATTAAAATTTAAACAAAATATCTTATTGTAGACTGATAGTAGCATACGCAATAGTTGTCTTTTACACATCAGCGATATATCCTTACACGGGGTCTGGTCCGCTTTGGAATAGGGCTATAGAGGCGGATACTGTTCAATGCCGAAGGAACTGGTGGTTGAACTTGCTCATGATCAGCAATTACGTAGATAGTGAGAATATTGTACGTAAGAATTTGTTTGTTTGTTTTTTTCAAGTTACTTTTCAAACTTATACCATTTTATAAAACTATGAATCTATTTTTTTTTCAGTGTCTGGTCATAAGCTGGTATATTCCCTGTGATTTTCACTTCTTTATATTTACGTTGTTACTATTATGGATCTACCGCCAATTTCCTTGGCCGGGAAAAATTCTTTTCGTCGTTGTCATGATAGCTGCCATTATCACTCCAGGAGTTATAAACTACGTCAATGAACTGCCTCCTATACATTTGTTTACTTATGAGTGAGTTATATTCAAGTATTCAACCTTAACCCTTTGCAGATATCTTTTAAAAAAGTTTTTAATATAACAATAATCATTAGAAAGGTTTGATAACATTAAAAATAATAGTTCAAAATAAAGGAAAATAATAGTATGAAATTGTAGGGGTGGAAAATGTTTTGATTTTCGACTTTTAAGTCCCATAAAGTTGATAGACAAGTCATAACTAATAGATACTCGTAGATGTATATAAAGCTTTTCCATGTATATATATTCCTGATGAATTGACAGGAAGAGAAACTGGAACCAGAAGAAATTAGGTGGTTTATTTTAAATATGTATATGCACTAGAATTTGGTACTTAGGATAATGAGGAAAAGATATTTTGAGCAGTGATTGATGATGTAGAAATAGATATTCTCGACTACGACGAAATGTATGTACTAAGAGAATTTAATGGACATATGGGAAGAACGAATGAAGGAATGAATCTCTTTTACAAGCTGACTAAGCATTCGATTTGTCTGTAATAAATACTTGTCGGAAAAGATTGTCCAAAACAAGTTCAGGTTTATTAGGAACTACAATTGCAATATTTGCCAATTGAGTGAGAAATACATGCTTGGAAAAACTAATTATGGATTGTGAACGAGAAAGTTATCTTTTAAGTTAAATATATCTTTAAAGTTAAGGATTTAGTTGGCTTGCATTAGCAACTGTTTTAAGCCTTTAACTGTTCCTACTGAGTCCTTCATTATGATAGTAAAAAAAGAATGTTTAAAAGGGAGTTTGAAAGTAGCACAACTAATTGTAAAAATTAGAAATTGTTTGTTTGACACGAAAAAAAGGGTGAAAGATATGTTACTATAAGAATAAGAAGAAAAAACGAGTAAAGACTAGGAAAGAATTAAGAGCACGGAGTTACTCCTTTGTGCGTAGATAATTCGCAACCAAAAAAAAAAGTGCTTCGTTTTTAATTTTTTTTCATATTAATTGTAATTTTATAATATTTTTCTAATATAAATTTCCCAGTTTTCTTACAAACCCTCGCGGTACGAAGCAATTCCATTTAACCTACATCAAGAGCCACACACGCTACGCAGCTAACCTCGTCGGCTTCTTTGGTGGCTGGATCTATGTGTATTGCTCTTCCTCTGAACGATTTAAGCACATACCAAAAGTAAGGTTCATTTTCTTAGCATTAAAATAACTATAACCAAAGATTTACTACATAATAATATATCATATATAGAAATGGGCAACAACTGGAGCTTTCATCGCTTTGTCAATAATCGGAGTGATGCTGTTCACGGGGCCTCTACTTCTCATGCGGAAATTTACAGTTCTAGAGAGTGCTGTATATGCAGCTCTTAATAGACCGCTGTATTCTTGTGGTGTTGTGATGTTTATTATTTGCTGCGCACGTGGCAACGTTCGTAAGTTATTTAAATATCAAAAATTTATGATTTAAAAACTTATATGTGAAGAATTTAAATTGAAAGACATTAACGTTTTTTCTTGGTTAATAAAACATCTATTTTGTATGTACAGTTTCTGTTTTTATTAAAAAGATAGCTTTTACAAATTAAACCTGTTTTTTCCCAGCGATACTGAAGGGCTTTTTAAGCTGGTACCCGTTCGCGCCGCTGAGCAGACTCACATATGGACTGTACCTCACTCATACTCTCTTCATCTCGTGGAATATTTACATCACACGAAACCCTCAGTATAGCAACTTATTGAGCTGTGTAAGATTGAACATCAAATATTTTAAATATTATTTTACTTACATATATTTTGTTAACTATAATTTAACTTGGGTTTTCATACATTTTTTTTTCATTGAAAATTCTAATGAATATATTAACTAGATTCTCTTTTCATGCTACACTTTTTTTTCAGATTACATCTAGCTTAGGGATTGTTTGCCAAAGCTTGTTTGTTGCTTTGCTAATGTGGTTGTTCGCTGAAGCACCTGTCAAGAACCTTATTAAAATATGCACTATGAGGTAATTTAAAAAATATGTTCCTTTAAACCAAAATATTATTATGAAAATATTAATGTCTTTAGCTGATAAAAAAAAATATATCTCTAATTAAAAAAACTGTATATTTTTTAATAAATTTGAAAACAACCTAAACGCTATTAAAAATAATTATCCTTCTGTACTCACGTAAATAATTGGATTGCGGTGGAGAGTTCACGCCGCGATTCTGCCATCCTCAGATCTCATGAATAAGGACCCCAAATGGGTTCGAAACTAGTCGGAAAACTCCGATAGTAATAGCGTGAGTCCAGCCGGATAATTATATATAGTAATAGATCACAAACCAAATAAAATACCAAAAAAAACTCAAACGATCAATTATTAGTAAGAACAAATATAAAAGTTAGAATTTTTGTATAAGCAATATAATTATTTTTTTATTAACATTGAGTCGCTTTTTAAGGCCCCAGAAAAATAGAAATGAGAAAGGCGAAGAAAACACAGGATATCTGCCTGATAATCTACCAAGTAATGCGGGAATTGAAGTTATTTCTTCAAAAATATGAATATAATTATATACGTTAATTGGAGAAAAAAATACCCAAATATCTCAAAGCAATTATTGTTAAGAATGTTTTGTTATTCGTAAATGTACATATAGTCCACAATAAAGACATTGTTTGATCTTGTTGCTGCAAGAATAATGTTTTAAACAAATAAAAGTAATTGTTTATTTTGGTTAAATGTTTTTTTTTAATGTTTTGCAACACCTCATTTCTATTCGGCAACAGAACATTGTTCTCTCTCAAATATTATTTATTTGGGGAAAACATAATTTATTTGTAAACATTAACTTCCATTTTTATTATCACTATTAATAACTAGAAAACCTGTTTGTTATCCGAGATTAAACATCAAAGATAATAGTCCAGCAAATGTGATTCATCACATTCAAATAAAAATTGGTGTCACGCCATCTAGTCCTGCCAATTTTATTAATATATAATTTTATTGAAAAGGTTTCAACTTACAATTTCGTAGATGAGATCATGTCAAGTTGTGTACTTTGATATAACATAGACTGTACAAATTAAATATAGATGGAATTATGCAATGCAAAATATAAGATGAAGTCTACCATAAACTACTAGGGTTACTCTGGTAACATGGTGCTCCTGCAGCTACTGAGACGAAGTGTACACCATTTACACTTACATTTTATTCCTTACTACTTGTTCCAATATTATATTATGATAATATATGTTATGGATTAAAATGATAAATTATTTTATTTGAAATCATTTTTTTTAATCAGTGAGGTATAAATAAATTGGTGAGGAATCGAACCTTAGGGAAGCTTCTCACTACGATATTTTGACTCATATCTGGTAGTGTTACTTATAATACTATTATTTCTATAGTTCATCGTTTTTGGAATTTAATCTTTTTATAATTTTAATCTTCGAAAGGTTGTGTCTAAAAATGTAATATGTAAAGAAATTTTACGACTATTCGACACTCTAAATCGTCACTCATAACAAAACGTACATTATATTTAGTTATATTTATATACTATTAGTATTTATTTTATAGCTAAAAACTCCATTGTTGTTAAGAAAACAATAGTTTTAATCTTATGCTATTAATTTAATAATAAAAAAATAATCAATGAGTATAAAAAATAAACTGCTGTAAACGGAACGGAATAAATATATTAATATTCCTAGCCTTGGAGTCTTTACGTAATTTTAAGTTGAACAATGGTGGTAAGTAGTTAGTTAACTACGCAATATTTTTATATTGTAGTTGAATGGAATGGTCAGAACACGCTACGTTTCCGTACGGTCGGGTAAATTCCGATATTATTTACGTGAGTACAGCCGGATAATTATATATAATAGCAAGAAGTAATCATTGATCACGAAAATCTTAATATAAAAATAATTGATGGTATTAATGTATAAATTAAACTTAAAACAGTTTCGATATCTGATCAAGATGAAATATTTGGAAGAGATTATAGAAATGACATGATTAAAACATTAAACAGATTTATAAATTATTTTACTTACATTTCCTTATATACAAAAGTAAAATATAAATGAAATCAATTATTGTACAATATTTATTGTAATGTAATGAATATTAATAATGCTTTCGTAGAAATACTCATATGCTCTGTCTCCTTTATTCTATACATTCAATACAATAAGTCCTTTTTCTTTAAAGGAGTGGTTTGAGTTCTCAAGCATTAGTTCACTTCACTGTCTAAATATATGTGAAATACATTTAACTTGCAAACTAATGTTTATTCTTTATGAATCTTATTAGAATACTTGTAATCATATCTAATTATTATTCATATTAATTTAACCATATAAATTATATATATTATTGCATAAGGATATTTTCATTTGCTAGTGTACGCGAAAAATGGGTCACAACTCTTATCGACTCTTTCTAATACATCCCGTTAACCTACTTTAAAAAAATCTGTAACAACCGCTGAATAAACTCCCAAAATTTTCTATTGATAATCCCGACAGTGTCTGCAGCCAGATCTTTAAGAAAACCTGGTCTACAGTCACTTCCTTAAGACCTAATGTTCTTTCATATATATGTGTATTAAAGTACATCCGATAACAAATATCCGGAAGTACAAATAGTTATTTTGCCAAGGTCTTTTTAAAGGTATTTATTAAATATGTACCATACTTCTCTCCAGCACCGTGGTTGCGATGAAATTCTCAGAAAAATTAATCATACTTACCATTTCGATAAATTGACTATTATAGTACTGCTAAAAAAGATCAACAAACCGACCCATCTGGCATTCCGCGACAAACAATCATTGTCCTTTCTACCGAACGCACCTGCTGCAAAGTAGACGACTTGATACTCAATTTAGAATTAAAACCTGGAAAGAGTATTTTATTAATCACATGTAGTAAGGCTAACGTTTACCAAATATATTTATAAAACATAGGCATAGAATGTACTCTTGGAATGTCATAAGTTCCGTTAAAAGGGCAGGTCCAATGAGAAGAATGGACGAAAAAGTCCATTTAAGTCCAATAATAAATTAGAGTAACTATAACGGCTCTTCTAATTGTATGATACCTCTATACAAGGGTTTAATTGATTCAAATTTGAATATTTTAAATAAAAGTAAGTATATTATACCTTAACTAAGAAAGCTAATAATAACACTGCCAATGGGTTGTGAAGCAACATGGGCTGAATTACACATCCCATCTCAATTAATTCCATTAATCCGTATCTTCAACATATTTCTAAGTATTATAATTGAGGTTTGTATATAACAGCGATGGCGAATTAAGGCCACGCGTGCCACAAGTGGCACGTTTGAAAGCTTTGATGGCACGCACAAAAACGATTTTTTTTTTGTGTTACGTTACCTAATTAATTTTTTTTTTTTACTTTGTGTCTTTGTGTAAATTTTTCAATGTCTGTGCAGACATTGAAAAATTTTGGCCATCCTTGGTATATAAGTAGGTATTTCATATAAACATTAATATTTTTCCGTTATTTCAGAAAAATGATTTAGTTTTAGTAAGCTTAAACTTAGAAACATTGTTTATTATATTTTGTGATTATAATTTAATCTGTGTAACTCGCTTTTCCCATTCAAATTCTACAGGTATTGCGCTAACACTAACAATGCATCAGCACTAACGCTGACAACGCAGCACCAATATCAGCCGTAACCGTAATGCCACACTGCGGCAACGCAACATCAAAGAATCCTTTCTAAAATCACATTGCGCCTTTCTACGGAATAGGTACTATAACCCAGCAGCGAGCTCGCTAGATTTGAATGGATGGGAGACTGGCTGTTACCGGCTCGCGAGGTAAAGTAATCCGAGTTATTTGTCAGGTGGCGAAGCAGCTTTTTAAAATTGGCTAATCAGCTACTTGGGCCCGCAACTTCCGTTGGCCAGCGGTGGTACCGTACCTCGGATCCAGGCACCTGATGCTGCAGTAACCAGCAGCCTATACCACTTGCTATGAACACCAAAACTGAACAGAGCTAATGCACATATGGCTACTTCAGGTAGCACGCCAGAAAACGCGCTTGTTATTTCAACAGATATGCTATAAAGAGAAATTTTAATCAAACTCATTTGTAATATCTGGAGTACCATGTTTAGCAGAAAAATTTTTCAGGCGTTTTAAGCCTCATCCACACGCTTGGCAGACCTCAACAAGCTGTCACAGATTCAAATGTTTGGATAATGTTTGACTTGGTGACAATCCGACGGATGACTTTTTTGTGGCAAATCAAAGGAAAAGCGAAAACGCTGTTTAAACTGAATGACTAGTACAGTAAAATTGTAGTCAATTTCCAAGAGAGTTAGGCATTTAGTTTTTGATGTTCAATACCTAAAATCACAAACGACCTATGTAATTTCAATTTTAATCCTATTGCCGTGTATCCATGCCGTGTAATCCAAATGTAAAGCTGCCTTGTCAACCCCATCTAGTGAACAATTGCCTAACTATAGTTTAAATTCAAAAATTCAAAACGTTATTATGTAGTTTAAATTTTTATCCTACCACTGTGTTAAACCGAAATATAAATAATTTGTTCCACCTCATTTAGTGACAAAAAATCCAATTATGTCTTTATAATTTTAACTTCACATAAATATATAGTTTTTATTAGAACGCCATCTAGTTCTTTATTTTGTTTCCAATTTTAGTTATTTAAAATAATTTCAATGACACTCATTTGTATAAAGTGAAAGCATGGAAACTAAATAATATATTTTTATGAATCAGGTGGTATTTTAGTTAAAAAAGTAATAAGTTAAGAAAATTTCCATACTCACAGATTTCAAATAATTAAATACGAAATCTCTTGTTCTAATTTATCATTGCAAATATTTTAAATCGAAATTTTTATCAATCGATTCTAGTATGAATACACACTAATGCCATGATTAAAATATTTCATTCAATATATTTATGCTTATTTCTTTTTGAAAGCTTTTCCAGCAACTTCCAAAACTCTTCTGTGAAAGAAGTCTTAGAAATAAAAGAAAGCATATGTAAGCGCTAAATCAAAAATAAGTATATAAAATTATTACAAATAATGTTAATGTTCATAACTAAATTTAAATAAACAGCTAATAAAGTTAAGGATGTAACCGATTTTAGTGAACTGCGCCACCTGCCGTTTTATCAAGAAACTAGGTGCAAGATTTCCGTAGCGATTGATAGCTAATAATAGTCTCAAATATACCCAATAGATGTCACTAGTATTTAAAATGGCAATATTTTTTTAACTAAATATTTGTATAATCTCCCTTTTTATACTTTTTATACATTCCTAAACTATATATAACAAGTAACCATAATAATAATTATATTATATTAAAAAATCATATAAATCTATTAAATCCATGCAGGTTATAATTGTTTCCGCTCATAGTTCAGAAAATAACAGCTCGTTATGAATACATAATAGGTATGAGTCGTCGCAGCTTCATTTACTTACATCTTGAATATAAATTAACATTTGTTTACGTCACGTAACACGTGATCCTAGTTTTATTAATAGAAAATATTGAATATACCACATTTAGTTTACAATTTATTGCATGACTGACAATGCAATAAATTGTAAACTAAATACTTGTTTTAATATAAAAATAACATTTCTTTTAGCATTTCGAAATAATCATAAAAAATAAATAAATCATTATTAATATTTCTATATGTTATAGATTTTTCAGACATTTAATGAGGTGTCCGAAAATGCACATAAAAGACTATATTTACCTACCTACCTTTCATCAAAACAAAATTATCTAAAATCGTAACAGGGATATAATCTAAAAGTAAAACTCAACAGATATATTTAATATGAAGTAAAATAACCATAATCTTTTCTATTTAAGTAACTCAATCTGATTTGAATTGCTTCCAATCGCAGAAAGGTCACATTCTCCAAATAAATTTATCGATTGCGAATAACAGGATAAGTTGTCTCGTAACCTATATATAATAGTGATAGTACAAAATATGAAGTATGTTAGGAATTCGTATTTAGTATGATCTGTATCCAGCGTCCAGCGGAGCGCGACTGTTTGGCAACATCAGCAGCAAACATAATGACATAATTGCCGGAGGAGCGGGGCGACGCGGGGCGCATGCGCCGCTTTGACGGCCAAGGTCGAGGCCGCGATTCCGCTGCGCGCCGCCGCGTTGGTTAGTCTTTTGCGCTCCCTTTCTCAAAACTATTACCATAGGGGATAAAACCGCAATTTACGCGCCGCGAGTGCATCCTACCACCCCCACAAATACAAGGTAAACCTATATATCCAATTTATAAAGTTTTATACCAATTTCAGTTGTATAATGTTTGTAAACGTCGTAATATTCCAATACCAACCTATATATGAGACATAGGTTTGTGTTCGTATAATTTGTTTCCTTCGGATTAATGGATCAATGTTTCTATTTTGGGATATAAATGAATACGTTTTGTATGAGTACAGTTTCAAGAATGGAATAGAGTCAAATACTAACGAAATACTCATAATTATTACAAAATTGGTCAACTCACCTTGCAAAGTCTTTGTGTAACGTCATCAAGCCGGTAAGCGTTAATCGTCAGAACAAATAGATTATATTATATACAACGAAAATGTCTATTTAGTGTTTGTAATATCTAATATGAATAATGTTACATAAGTTTTTATAACTTGACCCTGAATAACAGCTGCTAATAATTTAGTAGATAGGCATTTTATAAGGAACACATTTAACGTCCTACGTTTTTAACACAATTCAAGAAACTAGGGCTAGGGTTAAGTTGGAGATGTTAAATATTGTTTATTTTTTTCATTATGGACTATGGAGCTCGAATTTTTCTTACAAATTTGCAGTATAGTTATTATACTATATGATTAACATAAAACATGGCATTTACAGAATATACAGAATATATAAAAGAACATAGTATATGTACCAATATAATTGAGATGTAAAATAGAATGAACATATACTTAAATAAATAATATTTACTTAATTTATCTAGATTAGATCTGAAATTGTATTTGATATTAATATGTACTTAATAGATTTATAATTAGTTGTAAATTTAGTAAGAGTTTTTGTATGTTCGAACCGGTTTGCCCACTCCATGATTTCTTTGGAAGCTTCTAAAACTGCCAAAAGGTTTTGATACAACCAAAGTTGATTTGAAATTTCGAAAACTGACTTATTCTTTGCTTTGTCACTTTTTCACTAAGGATTTACTTCAAAGGTGTGAAAGTGACAAAACAGAATATGTTATATTAGGTGTTTTTTGTTTTAGGGGTAGTTTTAGTCGACGGAATGTGTAGAGATTGATCTTTTCAATGCGGTACGGCTTGAAACCGTCGGCTTGAGTTTTCACCTTAGAAAATAAATGAAAAATTAAATACATTCAAAAATAATTTACGTTCAGAAAGGCATACATGTCATTAGTTGAATAAATGATAATTCGATTTTAATTTAAATTTCTGAAGATAATAGTCTTAGAACACTCTTGAAGAAGTACAATATTACCTTTGATTGGATTTTCTTTTAGCTTTATATTATTATTTGTAGAATTTTATGTGACGTGAATATTAGCTGTCTCTTTCTACCAAAATAGCGGCAAGAAGTAAAATATGTGTTCATTTTTTTTTGTAGTTTAATGTTAACATGATCCGAACATATTATTATATACATTCTTACGTTATATAAATATTACTAAAAAGTTTCTTTAATATTATACAAAAACTATATGTGTACTAACTGAAGTATATCTCACACATTTGATAAACATTGTACAAACATTTATTTCAGGGTTTATTTTTGTTAAAAAAATATATTATATATAATGTTAAATGAAAATTAAGGATATTTTAGATGTTCAATTTTCTTTTTAAAAATAGATTATTATGAAAGCTAACAAACTTTCTGTCGCTAGTCTTTTGGAATATATATATATACATTATCTGTGATATGATCACCTGATATCCGGAAGCGGTCAGAAATACACGAAGGTTGTAATATAATATCAATATCAGTATTCAGCACGTCATGAAACATTATGTAAATAATTGTTTAAAAGGTAATTTATGAACAAATTATCATTAATTTATGATTTATAACAGAAAATTATGCTTTATAATCTATATATTATTAATTTAGTATATAGATTTTATTGTAGACAAAACCGACCAAATGAGAATCGAACTTTGGTACATACACAATATTATAAGTGTGGAGTCCTCAATTTTTTTTTATGATGTCACTACAACGGTTTTTGGGATTTTTTGTTCTGATTGTGCTGAAAATGCTGAATTGTCAAATTTCTATAGTTGTAAGTGAAAAAAAAAGTGAAAAAAGTGTTTCAACAAAAATTACTACATTTCTACTTTATATTAAGTGTAATGTTAACTTTGCGTAAATATATATATAAATTGTTTGTTTTACTTACAAGCCCTGACAACCACGGATGAAGTCATTGTATAAAAGTTACGTCTTTGTTTCCGGACAAGATTAACAATCTTATGAAACATATATTTCATGAGAAGTATTAAGCTTTTAATACATTTTATTTACTTTTGCCACTTTAATCTAATCATTAACAATATTCTGTCAATAAGATAAATGTGTCGCTTAAATCATTTAACTTTAGTTCTTTTAATATACTTAGTAATTATTTTTTAAATTTCTTTTATAATAATAGTTATTACGCAAGTATTTCAATATTTCATTAAAGAAATTCAAGTATGAATTCTTAATTTCGAAATTGTTTTGCTTATGTTACTATTTAAATAATTTCACAGTATTCTTTTAATACTTTTAAAAAATATATAATATATCAACATAGACTAATTTAATTTAAAAAAAAACTTTCAAAATTATATAAGGAAGACTATTTATAAACAAACACCAATTATAACAAATAATTAAATAAGTCAATATTCACATTTAAATTAAGAAAACCTAATAACATCAGAAGGCACAGGCATGTAAACGCACACACACACACACACACACGTAGATTAACCCCTAACCATAGTTATAACATTTATTTCATAATACATTCCTGTGTGAGTTATACGCGTGCGTACCATCCCCTATGTAGGTCAGGGGAGGCTGGGGTAGGGACGTGGGCGGACATCTATCGACCGACATCCCCAAACCCGCCTACAGATAAAAAATATATGACCGTTTCGCGCTAAATGTGATTGGAAAATAAACGCCGCCATTTTGATTTTGGATGTCGGAGTGACAAGATCTATTATTTCACGGTAATGCCAATATTATAATATTAATATTGTAATTTTTTTTTTATCTAAAATTATTTTATATAGTTTTAGTGATATTTTTAAGTATATTTATTTTATAAGTGACTGATACAAATGCCGTAGTATCGAGGCTTTGAATAGGACAGCTTTCGTTCCCACGTAAGGCTTATAGATAGAAATATGTGACTACTATCCTACGAAACTTCTCCGAAACTTTGAAGGAGTTCCAAAGCATTGCCAACAGACCTAATACTTTTGACAAATCTTTTCCATACAATTTTAAGTTAACCTTATCCGTAACTAAATTGACATAAGAGTTCACGCCGCGATCCTGAGATCTGAGATCATGAATAACCCCAAATTTGTTTAAAACTATTTTTTCCAATTCCGATATTAACAGCTGGATATATATATTTGGATAAGGCCAGATGGATAGCATATATAATACTTTGTTCATTTGTACTGGAACATATACTTAGTACTTTGTTGTCCTTTCTCCAAAATAAACAATAAAATAATACAATGATGCATATTCTAATAATTGAGCATAGCAAGTGAAGCTCTCTAAGAGCGACTTTTCTGCATCCTTTGTGCAAGCTTCACTTAAAATCCGAAAATTTTTAAATTTTGGACACTGATAGAAATGAAGTGAAATGAAATATAAATAAATAAATAAGTAGTTAAGAACAGTATGCGTCGAGGTTTTGTAAATGTAACTTCGGTGCTGTTTGTACTTCGCTACCTCAATATTACCATATTAGCACACATATCGAGATTTTGTGAGCGCTGCGAGTCAAAATTGAGGTTTGGTTCGTGCTCCTAGTAAATAAATAAATGCCTATTCAGTTATCCAAAACTTTTATAGACTGGTATGGAACCATAATTGATACCTAGACCCACCTGAAGGAAGGTAATGTCAAATTGACATATTTCCTGTCATAATATCTAATATCTTCAGACTCAATTGGCGCAAATGGTTTTGATTGTCATTTATTGAACCCAGAAGGCAAAGGACTTTCTTATTATGACATCTACTTTATTTTACGGTAGATTTTGTCCGCAATAAATAAATGTTTTTTTAAATATTTGAATATATTTAAAATGATTTCTTATATGTTATTATTACAATTAATAAAAACATTGTAATTAATTTTATGTTTTATTAATTGTAATATTTATTATCTGTCATAGATTAAATATTGTTAGAAATAACTAAGCTGCTCCTAATTATGGATGATTGTAAATATTAACAAGACTATTTAAATAAACACACTATGTGCGTTGTTAAATATACAAAAGCAACATCCAAAACCAAAGACAAGCTAATAATTATTATAATGTTGCAGCCAAAACTAACTTCTACTGTTGAGTATAGAATATTTAATCAAACAATTTGTAAACAAAAAACGTGAGATAAAAATAATGTCTGCCTTATTAATAAAAATATTTAAACCCAATAGAACTTATTTTCTGTTTTGTCACTTTCTCACTAAGGACTTAAATCAATGGTGTGACAGTGACAAAACATGTTATAGGGTATAAATATTTTTATTAGTAAGAGGGATCTCTAGATCTAGTTTTCTCATAATGCGATATTAGTACCTTAATTGACCTAGTGCTTAGTTAATTGGATAGTTCAATTGCTTCTTAGCGTTCTAAGGCAAAACCACTTTTAATTAAATGAATATATTAACACAGTAATGTTTTTGATTCAAAATATGTATATACACATGTATATACAAACAACTAAAAATAGTGGTTTTAAGCAAGAGTGTTAATCTAAAATACTTTTGATAGTAACATGTCACATTTAAAAAAAATGCATTTTCATATATCCTATGTCATGTATATATTATTGTTTATTAATATTCTAGCTGTTACTCGCAGTTTCGGATAACTCTGAGGTGTACCGTAATACTGGATAACCTATACCAGGGATGGCGAACCTTTTTTGATGCCCGTGCCACAAAGTAAAAAAAAATAATATTTTTTTTAATAAGTAACGTGCCACAATAAAATTTCATTAGAAATGTTAGCGTGGTGGTATAATTGAATAAACAAATAAAAAACTATTCTTCATTATATATTTTTTTATCGATCAACGTTTTACAATTATTTTGTTTTTGTGCGTGCGATCAACATTTTTAAACGCGCCACAAGTCGCACGCGTGACGTTGTTTACGTCATATTTATCAGAATTTGCCCGACTAGGTGCTGACTAGTTTGCCCGACTACAATACTAGTACTTCCAACACATCCAGGGCCCTTATGAGCTCAGAGCATGGAGAAATCGCGGCGTGAAGTTCATGGACACGTTTCCCGAATGGGTTCGGAACTACTCGGGCAAATTCCGAAAAAAATTAACCTGAGTACACCGGAGAGCTATAGGTAATATTATAAAATAATTAAACACAATTGTGTAGGGAACAAGCTTACCTCTAAGAATCTCTGAAAAATTATGTAAACATCACTAAAACATAGATAATAAGATTTTCTTAGATTTTCACGAGTACACATTTTAAATAAAACTATTTTTTACGGATTAAACTCGCGTATAATTTGGTTACATTTTAATTTTAACCTGACGTTTTCACTGGGTCCACTCATAAATACTGTTAAGTCTCACGTCTGTGACCGCACTGTCAGACCTCAAAATACAGCTAGTGCGTTTTGTCTACATCCGGAACTCTATGCCCGCAAACTAAGGAACCGTTGGAGGTAGATGATTAGTTAACTGACTTTCTGACAAACACATCTCGTCTACCCGTGAACACGATTGCTGCAAAGCATTCGAAACGTTAAAATTAAAATGTAACCAAATTATACGCGAGTTATATCCGTAAAAAATAGTTTTATTTGAAACATAAATAAGTTTGTTTCAATTTAAAGTAATAAGTAAATTGGATTAAAAAAAAACTCAAAGCAAAAATTTGGTCTTATCTAATATTGGATATAATTACATCACAAAAAAACCGGTCTGAGTTTGATTTATTATTTTTTTTATTAAATACATGTCCATATTTAAGAACTTTAAACATTTAATATAATGAAAATAATGACACCTGTAAATTTCCTTATAATAAAACTAGCTGTTACCCGCGGTTCCATCCGCAGACGAACGATTTTATTGACTATTAAGATAATTAAGAACAGTAGCGTAATACTGGATAGCCTATATCAGGGGAATCCAACCCGTCGATCGTGGCTTCCAGGTAAGTCGATCGCGGGCAAAATTATCGGAACATACCTATTCCCGTCCTAAATATTACGGAAATGATTGGATTGTAGTTAAAGAATTAAAAAGGCAGACAGTAGATCTCGAGTCCGATTGAGTTGGCCTTTCTCATGATCATGTCTATCTTAAACAAAAAGAATTTACCAAATCCACCCGGTAATTGCGAAGACTTCGTCAACAAACAAACTCAAACTCTTCAGCTATATAATATAAAGCATTCATTTTAACATTTCATTAAACATTACACATTTAAAAATCTAACAATATATATGTTACAATTAAATAAAATAAACTTTTCATATCCATACTAATAATAATTGAAAGTGGATTTTTTTTATTGACACGCGGGTCTCTTTAAAAGAAGAAAGTAGATGAATTTGTGAAATTCTTTTTGATTATAATAGACAAAGTCATGAGGAAGGCTATATATCTGAAGCGTACAAAGAAATATATTCTAGTATTACTTTACAAAAGACATACTAATTGAGCTGAGCGACGCTCTTACTGGTTAAAATGTATTTCGTCACTAATGCTACATCTAGACGAATAATGATAGGATGTGGAAAATTGGCCGAGTTGTTGAGGACAGTGACTTATAAGTCCTGAAGTTTTTCGGTGACATTTGTGATTGTAATTTTTTATCAAATGGTCCAAGTGTGTGTGTGTGTGTGTGTGTGTGTGTGTGTGTGTGTGTGTGTGTGTGTGTGTGTGTGTGTGTGTGTGTGTGTGTGTGTGTGTGTGTGTGTGTGTGTGTGTGTGTGTGTGTGTGTGTGTGTGTGTGTGTGTGTGTGTGTGTGTGTGTGTGTGTGTGTGTGTGTGTGTGTGTGTGTGTGTGTGTGTGTGTGTGTGTGTGTGTGTGTGTGTGTGTGTGTGTGTGTGTGTGTGTGTGTGTGTGTGTGTGTGTGTGTGTGTGTGTGTGTGTGTGTGTGTGTGTGTGTGTGTGTGTGTGTGTGTGTGTGTGTGTGTGTGTGTGTGTGTGTGTGTGTGTGTGTGTGTGTGTGTGTGTGTGTGTGTGTGTGTGTGTGTGTGTGTGTGTGTGTGTGTGTGTGTGTGTGTGTGTGTGTGTGTGTGTGTGTGTGTGTGTGTGTGTGTGTGTGTGTGTGTGTGTGTGTGTGTGTGTGTGTGTGTGTGTGTGTGTGTGTGTGTGTGTGTGTGTGTGTGTGTGTGTGTGTGTGTGTGTGTGTGTGTGTGTGTGTGTGTGTGTGTGTGTGTGTGTGTGTGTGTGTGTGTGTGTGTGTGTGTGTGTGTGTGTGTGTGTGTAATCGCACGCGCGAGTTCTTATTAAGCTTAACATTATAGCCACTACTTACTGAATTTATTTTACAAGAATGTAAACTCAGTCAGCACCAATGCTTCGCTCAGCTCCACCCCACCCGCAGTACACAGTGGCGGATCTAGTAATGTAGTATTTACATTAGATTTTCTGATTATGAGAGGCACTTCCATGAGACAGGCTATAGACTATCTATCATTACGCTACAATTCTTAGTTATAATATTAAATAAAATCGTTCGTCCTTGAGTAAAACCGCGGGTAACAGCTATATAAAATATTTTAAATAAATAGAATATAAATTTAACGAATAACTTGTAAAGTGTCACGTAAGTTGCCTATTAACTAATGAAATTATATTTTTTTGCAATTATTATATCAAATTAAATTAGTTAGAAAAAATCGATTCTGATATTTGAAATTGTTTTTAAACATGATGCCATGTTAATGTTATTAAATACTAGATTTATCAAGCAACTTCCCCCGCGTGGCTTTCAGCAGCCCTGAGTCTTTTTGGTCATTATAAAAAGTAAGTTATTATTATTATTGTTATTAATATTGACCGCCTGCACAAAGATTCCACCTTATTAAGTCAAGAGTTGGTATACAGTCCAATGGTGTATATTTGAACCAATATTGGAACCAACTTTAGAACCAACTTTGACACAGACAGATAACAGAGTAGCTTTCCCTATTATACTATTATATGTAGAAAAAGTAAAGATAAAGAATTAAATACATATATTTTTTTTATCGATACAAGCAGGATTCGAACACACTACCTCTGAAAAACCGTTCCTTCTATAGATGTATCTTGTATAGTACAAGACCATCGGCTGCCATGAACATTTACAATAAATATATATTTACTTATCTTTATATTATCCAATAGTATATAGGGTTTAATGATACCATACTTAAATTTATTCCTTTTAATGTAAAAATGACATATATATTTTTCTTTCTTTTATTAGTTAATATTATTATATAATAGGGAAGTATTTGAACGCACTTTAAATAAAAATAATATTGAGTATTGATGTTATGAACCTTTGAATAATATAATAATTTAATTTGTAACATTTTTGTTCGAAATATGACATCGATATTTATAAATGAATTATTTTTACCTACATGTTAATAATATCAAATGGATTTTCTGTTTGAAAATCTGGTTGTACGGCATGAACTACGCGAGTTCACGCCGTGATTCCGCCATGATGAGTCTATGAATAAGGACTCTGTATTCAAAACTATTTGGGCAAATTCCGAAAGCATTGACATAAGTACAGCTGGATAATTAAATGATAGTAATAGGTCACGTAATTTTAAATAGAAAAATTAGTTAATTGTACGAATTAACCTAAATATTATACTGTATATGAAACCCTAGGTCTCCTTCTTTTAATTGTTTTTTATATTTTAAAAAGCCATTTATTTCATTCGACGAGTATTCTATCATTGTATTTTTGTATCATATTTCTCTTTTACTTAGAGATCAAAGTAAATATTCTTCGTATAATATTTTAGATTATACCTATACTTATAACAACTCTTTTGATTTTTGAAGCATTTGTAAAATAAAAGCTCATATATATATATATATATATATATATATATATATATATATATATATATATATATAACTTTCTTTAATTGTGTAATCGGATTAATATAAAAGAAATGTATGAGAAAAATTTAAATGTATTGCAAATGTGTTTAGAAACTAGTGTTTTTCCCTCAACTTCTAGTGAAAATTTTGGCTCATCAGGAGTGTTGGTTTTTTAAATAATAAAATTTCGCATGTATTAATTTTTAGATTTTTTTTTTATTCCTCAAATACTAAGATTATATAGAATTATTTTTATTTCATATTTATCATTCAGTACTTATTTCTGTTCTGTTATTATCAATATCTATTTTGTTGTAAACAAACAGTTGTATGAAATGTAAGTCAAATGATTTGGTTTACGTGACCTCGCTCATATCACGTCAAGTCACGTTGTGACGTTGTATTGACGTAACACGGTAGTGCTAAAATAACATGGAATCTTCATATCATTCTCTATATAGCTACATGCATTAAATAATATATTCATTAATTTATAAAACCTGTTCTCATTTTGTACTTGAACTTGAAATGATCATAAATTGTTAATATTGTTTTCTTTCAGTAATTTTAAATTAAGAAAAGAAATCTTGAGTTAATGTTATTCAATAAGATTATTGGTTGTATTTTAGGAACTATAACGTACATCTTTAGTAATAAATAAAAGAAATTTTATCTAGTATCAATATTGTATAAACTACAACTAATGAACACTATAGCTAATCAATTTAAAATTGTTATCTAGAATTTTCGAAAAACTCAGTTTTTCCTTCCGATCTGTCTGTCTGTATGTGTGTCTGTGCGTCTGTGTGTCTGTGTGTGTGTCGAATTTAATTTTTCGAATTTTGAAAAACTAAAGATATATTTGGAATCAGCATCTAAATGTAAGATTCACTTTTCAAAATTATGTTGATTGTCCAACGGGAAGGTGGTCAGATCGGCCGCCGAAGTTACCGAAAAATGGAAAAAAAATTTCGAATTTTTAAATTTTTTAAAATTTAAAAATTAATTAATTAATTAAATTATTTTAATTTATTGATTTTTTTTTCTTTTGTTTGTTAATTAATTTGCGAGTTATAATTTGCCGATTAGGAGTTTTTCATAGTGGCAAGCTCGATTGCCGCGTGTCAGATGTTTTTATTTGGAAAAACGATTAATTTTTAACAAACTTCAAAAAAGATACTCTATGTCACCCTTATGTATGTATATATATTTTCGTATGATTATATGTTCACGAATATCTCTATAAGTACTCAAATATATGTTAATCATCACCAATATTAATTTTTCTTTTATAATTAACCTTAAAAATATATATTATTAACAGCTTTGCAGTTCTCGATTTTTGAATATTTATATTTTATTTAACGATAGCATAGGTTGCAACTAAGCAAGGTTGTAAATTAGACATTATTAAAAAACATATTTATATAAAGAAGTGTAGTTAGATATTAAAAAAAATGCAAAATTATGTATATAGTTATGATTATATATAAGTATAGTTATATATATATTTTATTAAGAAATCAATCAGTAGCATTTTTAATTTTAACACGCACGCACACACGCCTACACACATACATACTCACATGAGTAAAGACGCTGTTTGTTTATGTAAATTCTCTCCTGTCAGAACGATGTTGCATCATGCTTCAATGCGGTTGCAAGTCGGGAACCTATTACTGCGGATAAATACTAATAATAGTCAATATGATTATAAATAACTAAAGAGTATCCATAGGGTATCTTGGGGGATTTTCTCCATGGAATCTACCAACCTTCAAACTGCCCTTGGGTACTGTACCACTACAGTACTTATTACATTCCATAAGTACAATTCTACAGTAAAATCATTTTACAGTCGGTAAATAAAAAAGATAATAAAAGTGGTTTTTTTTTTACTAAAATTTACTTGTAACTTTTTGATATATGTAAATAAATAAAATTTTTAAGCTGAAAAAGTTACGTGGAGTCGAATAATGTATATATTTTAATGTAGTATATTAAAGATTTTATTATTAGTTAAAAATTTGCTTTAAACATTTTTTAAAAATTTAAAAATTTTGCTAAACCAAAATAATATAGGAATGTCAAATAAAAAAAACTTTGTTTTACAGCGAAACTCAGAAAAAAAAACTAAATACAGATAATCCAAGTTCATACCACAGTATTTCATAGATTAAAAAACAAAAATTATTAGACTGACATTATATAAAAGAGAAGAGCTGAAGTTAAAAAAAATTAAACGTAAAATAAGAAGTAAAAGTAGTTTTTAGTACTTTTAAATTCTCCACCTCAAATTAATAAAACTACTAAACTACCTCAAACTAAAGTAGTTAATCTTAACCTCATAACTCGTGTGTTTGACTTTTAAGTGAAAAAGCAATATAAACGTTAAAACAGCTTTCTAAAAGCTTTTTAGCAGAATAACTTACAAATTCTCTTTCATATGCTTTATTATATATTTATACATAAAATTATTTGTCTTGAAACATTAATATAAATTAGATGGTTTAGTTAGTTCTTTATTTGATATACATATATATATTTTTATGAGCAAATTGCTTAAGTACTTACCATCTCTATCTATAATATACTAATATTATAAGGAAAAAAATGTTTGTTTGTTTAAAACTAATCTTCGCAATTCCTGGTTTTGTAAAACTCTAATTAAGATAAGCAGGTTCATGAGAAATACTTTCTAGCATTACGCCACTGTTCTTATTTATTCTAATAGTAAATAAAATCGCAAGTAGAACCGCGTGTAAAAGCTAGTCGCAAAATAAATCATACGAGCACAACTCGACGTAAGATTATTTATATATTTCTAGGTATAAAGGACGATATATATAACATATCATTCATGAAAGTCGTAGGTCTATATAAAATATGAGAGCGAGAAGTAAATGAAGTTTGTATGAACGTTTTGCTCAGCTGGCTAGGGCGCGCGCCTATCGATTGCCAGCTTCAAGGGCAAGGCCGTGCTGTGAAATTGTCGCTACAATATACACTAGTTAGAATACTGATCTTTAATTCAATTGCTGGATTTGGCTAGACTGATTTTGATATAGATGAAAGATTTGAATTGTTTTATTTTGAAATGGTAACCAACCAATATTTTAATTGATATGGATGATACATTTTTATTATTTTATCTACAGGTTTTTTGGAATAGTTATGTCATATGTTCAGGCTACATTGATTTTGATAAGTTTTTAGTTATTTGATAGATATAGTTCGTTGATTCTGGCTAACAAGTATACATGTCCTAGTATAGACGTAACGTTTTGTTATATCTGCTAGATTTGAGTAGATTAATTTTGATAAGAATGAACAATTTTAATAATTTTTTCTACAATTTTTTCGGAATCGGTATATAGTGTGTCCTGGCTATATTGATTTTGATAAGTATCTAATTATTTGATAAATGGTTATCGATGATAGAATAATGTTGGTTAAATTGAAGTGTACTTATATATGTTTTTAGTGATTGTACTAGTCATATTAGTATTGTACTTTCTACCGTTGTGATTGATAACGACTCTTGGGTATCAACATAATGAATACAAATGTCATGGGATTCTTCCTATACATGGAGATTCTATATACTGAGATGATATAATATTAATTTAGTTAGATATTATTGGATATATTCATACAAATGTGGTTAAGATTTTTTTTATGCTATGTTAGGGAACTATCGGAGGTACAATTTTAATTGAATACTCTCTGGAGTAAAAATATCATGTTAGTTTTAAAACGAATCTTTGGAAGGATTAGTTAGATTTTTTATCTGAAATCATGGGTATACGAGCATCTGGGTCATGATGGAAGGTGATCCCTGCCGCCCAGTCGCTTGCATCATCAAGGGATGCCCAAGAGCATTGCCGTTCTTTACAGCTACAGGAACGGTGATCCCCAAAATATAACCAAATATATAAATATGTATATATAAACCTTCTAAACGTGAAGACAAGGATATTGAGAGCTCATTCGTTGCACAACCTACAACTCCGATAAATGAATTTCCTATACAAGTATATTAAAAAATATCCATAGTTATATATCATTTATCAACAACGAATTTGGTTAAGTACATCTTTGACATGTCAATTACGTTCACACCAAGGTAACTGATGAAATGGAACATTGGTAAATATAGGTATCACGTCCGCCCTAGCTCGATAGTGCCCAGGAAGGCTGAGGATTGGCGCATGCGCGGTCTACATCGATTTCCAAATCCCCCCCTTAACCCAACTCCCATCGCGTAGGAAGCACATCTGAATAACTCATTTTGTAACTCAATGACAATATCCGGACATGGTGCTAGGAGATATATCAAGATTGATTTTTTAATTTTTTTTTTTACTATGTTAATAGTAGCTTTCAAGTAAAAACTTCTTGTAGTCGTTAATGTTAAGTGTTTATTTAAATTTACATTGGTACTTCATTCATCTTTGTATTAACCAGAACTAGTTACTTCGGTATTACCTTCTATTTCTAGAATAATATACTCAAAACATCGCATCCTGTTATCTTTCAATCTGATATATTAAGCTCTAATTAAGCTGTTAATTAATATCTTTTTATAGATAAGTATTAAAAAAGAAAAATAAAGTACAAACGGTGGAGTCTCTTAATTATATTTGGTTTGCCAGGATTAGATTTCACGTATTAATAACTCCGTAAGGATGCTACTAAATTTAAAATCGTAAAAGGGTTGGTCGCGTTGGATCTCTAGGCGGCAAGTGGGGGGAGGGTTGGGAGGGGAGGTGCAGCTGCCGGTGCATCATCCCCGCGGGCGGAGCCCCGCGCCCACGCGCCCCCAGCCCGCGCCGGCCCATTGCCAAGTTCAATGCCAAGGTCATGCGCGAGCGAGTGCGACTGCGCGCCGCAATGCAGGAGCGGCCGGCGACGCGGCCCGCCGTCAGTATCTCGTCGACGATGCTGCATACCGCATCGCAAAAATACCGAATTCATTTGCCGTCAAATTAGAATTCTTCCATTCTGCACTCTCAATCGCCTTCTGGTGCTTCCAGGTGCGAAGCGGTGTGCTAATCGATCGGACCGCGTGTCGGTATTTCTTCAGTGAACATGTGCATCTCGAGCGCGCGACGGAAGCCGGTTCCAGTTATGCAATAACTCTCAAAAATGCCGGTAAGCATAACCTATATTTTTGTATTTTGAGCGGTTGATTACATTTAAAATACCACAGCCTTGTTATACGTTATTAAATATTTAAATAACTAATAATTGAATATGTATGTAGAATAATAATTTAAAAAATCCAATTAGCATACATTTCACAAGAAAATGTATTGATTGCATATTGTTTGAAATTATTTTCAATAAAACTTTCAAAGGCGTCAATTTACGCGTCACCGTGGCCATATTTGTTTTCGACATTGGATATAGTTTATTATTTAACAGTCAACAGATAGCACAATTGCGGTGCGCTCATGAATTGCTTTTTGCCTTATCTAGTTGATATTGTTTCGCAATTAGACAAGTGTTCGATTGTCTAACAATGAATGAAATTATTGTTATCTAAGACGTACTGAGAATACTTTGAATTAAGATAATAAGAAATTAAACTGCATTGAACTAGCGGATTATAAATAGTTGAAATCGTTTAACGGGTACAAAAATAAAACTTAAATTGCTTGCTTGTATATAATAAAAAAACTGAAGAATTTCGAGTAAAATATTTAAAATTCTATTTCAAAATGGCTGCCAAAAAATTTCAACAGCCCACGTCACATCAAGGGCATCAAGAAAGGGTTTAAATACTGATACACTGCGGCATATCCTGTTGTATAGATGGCAAAAAATGTTGAACACAAGTTCAAGGCAATCGGGTGATCCCAACTCGCTAGCTTTTTTGGTAAACTGCTTCAAGAACTTGTGGTAATAAATTATTGCAATATCATTAACTTGTGTATGATTTTGTCGTTTTATTAAACGAGTCTGGATATCCAGGCTTTGACTTTTATATTTAAAAGAAATAAAAAAAAGTAAACGCTTCGATTATTTATGAAAATGAGATCATTTGATTGGTCCATTATAGATTAATTTATTTTAATTTTTAATTGATGCATCAAGTGGATATAGAGTAGATTTACGATTTATCTTATTATATATTTTAATTTTTGTAATGCACAAGAAATCCTGTGACTCGCAGTTCCACTTCCGGACGAACGATTTTATTCATTATTAAGATAACTAAGACTAGCTAATGCTGGATATCCTATAGCCTTCCTCATGAACCGTCCAATCATAAATATAAATATATAATAATAATAAAATAAATTAAAATCCGTCTATTAGTTGCAAAGATTAGCGCGTTATAATATTAGTATAGACAGCTGTTGTCTTCGCGACTTCTTCTGCGTGGACAATGAAGAACTCTATACGTTAGAAATTAGAATTACTAATCAAACTCTAAAAAATACAAACGGCCTTCTTCTAGAAAACTTTCTTGGTGGAAAATATCTTCTTTTAAAATCTAATGTAATACTCCATAACTGAATGAATATGCTACCAAATGAAAAAGGTTTTTTACCAGAGTGGTAGTTCTAGAAGTATGGCCTGTTCAAACAAACTTTAGCTTTTTTGTATTAGTATATATTATAATTGAGCAACTGGCTTCTCATTATGTGTTGCCTTGAACCTCATACCTACAAAGCCAGAATAACAATCACATAACAAAATTACATTAGTCGCTACGATTGTTTGTCTATATATATCTTTGTATTTTAAAACTTAATACTGAATTCTAGTACGAGTATATTTATATGAATTTAGCATATATATGTTTCAGCCTATATTTAGTATATTTTTTAATTCATTCTATTTATTTATTTATACAATCTGGGGTTACATAAAAATACTTCTATCTTGGTTCTTATTGCTCCCTGATTTAAAATTCGTTCTTTTGTTTATTCTTATCGTATGCAACCTTCACGGATATAATGAAACAAGTTTACGTTAGTGTGGCTGTATGGACTCGTGCAACGTGTTATCAACAGTATCAGCTGACGGCCGCGTCACTTCGATACATCGTCACAACATGGCTGCCAATATGGCTGATTATGTTTATTTACGATTTTTGTTAGTCACAACATGCAATTTCTTAACGATTTTATAATCGATTTTAGACGCTCTAATTTAATGTTAACTAGCGAGTTGCCCCGCCTTCGTATAAATGCAATTTAGAAATGATGTTAATGAAAAAATGTTTACAAATTATGTTTCTACTTATAACATATCGAATCTCCTGTGGTTATGTTGTTTATTACGTCAGTTAGTCAATTTGAAATATATAATTATTATAAGGTTCCCGTCTTTTTGTATGCAATATGTCTTTAGAAATAAGAATCAATGTTAGAAATAGTAGAGAAAATTATATTTTGTGATGAATTTATAATCTAAGATAAGAACCAGAAAGATTTGGCCTTTTCTTATATTAAGGCGGCGTATTTGTCATCAATTTATAGGGTTCTACTAAAATACAATTAAAAGAGAAAATTCTATTTAATTTGTTAAATTAATTACTGTAATATTAGTCTAGTCTTATTAAGATTTTTAGCCATTTCAATATAAGATTTTGAGTTCTTTTTTTAACTTCTTATAATACTTAAATGACGAATAAAAATCTATTCAGCCCTTTACAAAAATAAATGTAAGCTTCACCAGTCTTTAGCTACTTCAAACTGTGTGACCGTTGGATACATTTCTAAAATGCTTTTAACATATATGACTAAAACGCATATGGCTGACTTCATGACAACTATTTTTATGAATTGATTAGTGTTCATTTTAATCTTGAGATTTTACGGGTCCAGCTTATATAGTAAAATAAAAAAAATATATAATTTCTTCACAATATTACGACATATTGTTTAGAATTGTAAATTAATAAAAGATCTAATATTTATTTTTTAAATCTTAATAAATAAATAAATTTAATAAAGTTTAAAATAATACCAAAAAAAAAAAAATCTTTCTAATGTACTTACATCATGTTCACTATCTTTATTTAATTTATATATTCAATACTTATTGCTGATTATAAAAATATAAACTAGAAACGAATAACATGACACAGCAATAATATCTAAACATCTGACACGCGGCAATCGAGCTTGCCGCTATGAAAAACTCCTAATCGGCAAATTATAACTCGCAAATTAATTAACAAACAAAAGAAAAAAAAAAAAAAAATTAAATTAATTAAATTTTAAAAAATTTAAAAATTCGAAATTTTTTTTCCATTTTTCGGAAACTTCGGCGGCCGATCTGACCACCTTCCCGTTGGACAATCAACATAATTTTGAAAAGTGAATCTTACATTTAGATGCTGATTCCAAATATATCTTTAGTTTTTCAAAATTCGAAAAATAAAATTCGACAGACACACATAGAGACAGACAGATCGGAAGGAAAAACTGAGTTTTTCGAAAATATCAAATATGCATTATTTATTAGACATTGTTTAAATTATATATGTCTATAAGAGTCAAAATTATTCTATCACTGATGAAATCTATTAAATATTATTGTAACATTCGTACATATAGTCTTATTTATGTGTGTGTAGCTTATTATATAGATGTTTTTACTGTAGTGTGTTAACGCACACAAACGAAAACCCTTTTAAGTTGCACGTGTTCGGGAGTAGCACGAGAGCTGGCAACCTCTGATGTCACGATGTAACTCAATAAATATTGTTGATTGATACTTTTCAATGTAATTAATATCATATTATTATTAAAAATTTAGGCTAGTGTATTTAACACTAATAATAGAAATATTTATAGCATTATTGTATTATAATTTTAGCAATTTAATATAATAAAACATCTTCCTTATTAAATGAAACTGGCTATAGCTATGTTTACGAATATACGTGGTTTTGCGCATGTGTTTGTAAATGCAAGTTGCACATGCGCGTTAATGGGAGGGGCGAGACCTTGAACGCTCCTAGCAACAGCGATGCCAGCGCTTATTTATAACGTCTGCGATCGCCGGTAAATTTTAAAACATTTATTGGGTAATTCTTATTTGACCTTTTGTGCATTTGTCCTTTAGTGAAAGATGGATCGCACTTTTATCAATGGTACTTGTTATTTGATATAAGATTTATTAGTTGACTGTTTTGTGTTCATTTGTAATATGAGATTTGTTATTTAAGCATTCGCATAGCAAATGTTATTTTTAATAATAATTCCGTAAGAGTGAAATATAGAGAAGGAACAAATGAGTTTTGTTACTTAAACTTGAAAGAGATTATTTATATCTAATATTAATTGTATCATAATATTAGAGTTAAACATGCTCTTAAAGTACTGCACTCAAATATAAGTCTTTTCAAATCATTATAAAGAATATAGAATGAAAAATGCGTCGAAAACTATTATAAGGATTTTGTTTTACTAAGCAGCTTCACACAGGTGACATCATATGAGGTAAACCACGGCGACCACAGTACACTTTTAGTTTAAGCAAAATTAAAAAAAATGAACAGAAATCAGTTTTTTTTTTTATTAAAGACTTACCATATTTAGTTATATTAAAATATTTTTGCACCGAAACCCTTCCAAGGGTGCATTATAATCTAGCATTTATTTGATCTATAAAGACGTCTACAGATAACTTTAAAATATGATTATATAGCCAACATATTGATAAACAATATAAATATTCACAATCGTCTATTATTTTGCTGAGAATTGGACTATAACGAGAAACCTTAGACATTACATGTATATAACACTTTATAACAGCAAAATATAGTTAAATACAGACGTATACAGGTTTTAATAATCAGGTAGTATCTAAAAGTGGATACTGATCGACGTTCGGAGATGTAATGTAACATTTGCAACGAGCATGGTACGTTACGCCGTGTGCTGAAATGTATGTAAATTACTCGCAGCGAGCATCTTGTTCGTATTAACACACGTTCGCCGTGTAACAGATTACCAAACACCGGTCAGTACCTACCTTAAAAATTTATAGATAGGAACAATAAGGTGTCAAGACGGCAAAATGTTACGTGCCCCCATCAGAACGGGGCAACAGATCTGAAAGATCGAGATCTAACGAATAATATAATAATATTATTAGACTTTTTATAAATATTAAATTATCTTTTATTAACTTCATTTTTAAACAATATAAAAAAAATGAGTGCATTATTGTTTAAGCTTATTGATAATAGAGAACGGAAGGCCCCCATCCTGTAAATTTGACTAGGCCCTCACGCCATTATAGCGACGTCACTGAATAAGAGATTAGACTCAGCCTAGCTTAGCCTTTAATCCTTCATAGTTTCCATAACAAAGATATATAACGGGGGAGGCTAACCCGTCGATCGTGGCCCCTAGGAGACTCGATCGCGGGCAAGGAAAAAATTATCTACCTATTCCCGTCGTAAATATTACGAAAATTATTGGAGTATAGTAAAAAAATTCTATTCGGTAGATCGCAAGGAATTAGAAAGGCAGACAGTAACTCTCGAGTCCGATTGAGCTGGTCTATAAATTAATAAATATTTATCAATTTCGATTAGGTATATTATGTAAGAATGAATATGAATAATTTTACCCATGAATCATTGAAACGTGTGTCAACCGCAGGAGGTAAAGTTAGCAATGAATTAAGGATATGTATTCCAATTCATTATTTGAATGGTGAGGTAAATAGTACTAATGAATTTTGAATAAAATAACAACTTCATTACACAAACACACCCACAAACGCACATACATGTATACACACGCACAAACGCACATACATGTATACACACGCACAAACGCACATACATGTATACACACGCACAAATGCTCATCCATTAAATGAATAGTCCCAAAAATCTATAATTTAATTTCAAATGTTTTGTACTTCACTTTGATATTAACTTAAGTGTATTTTACACACACAAGTACACGCTCGCACAGACGAAAGTAAGCACGGACTCATCCGTTCAATAAAGAATTCCAAAAATCTGTTTTTATTTTCGAAATTATTCATAGAGAAAAAAAATATTAAATAAAAATATACTTACATCTAAGTAAATTACTATTTACCTTAGAGGAAAAAATACGATTTAAACAATTATCTTGATGCGGTTTTAAAACTAGAACTTCTGAGACTATACTACCATTTCTTAAAGTAATACTACAATAATCTTACTTTACATTTTGTGCCATGATAAATAAAGTAACATTTAATAATGTTAAAAGAAGTTTTAATGACGTCATCCACGTGCTTGATTCTTTTAATATAGAAAACGACATTAAGTCTTACGATGGAGTATTATTTGACATATAGAAACGTTAATGTAAATTTTGTCATTGAAGGAAAGTTAGTAATTTTTGGTCCTGCTAAAACATTTTTTTATAGATGTGGTAAAAAGTAAAAAGTAGTATTATTGTAATATTGAAATGAACCTTTTTAAAACTAAGATAGTTCAGTTCTGAAACAAATACCGATCATATAATCCGAGATTGCTGTCAAACTAAAATGGTTTCCTACAAATTAACAGCTTAAACTGATAATTAAGGTTGATTTTGATCTCGAACTCTCATTTTTAATTTTGGCCGTTATTTTTATAAGTTGCATAAATTGTTTTTTTAAAATCTACTTCTTATATAAGTACATTTTTTAAGTTCAATCAAATGATAGAAATTCTAAAGAAAGGATCTGATTTCTCCACTATGTAATTAAACTTGAGTCTTCTACTTATTGTATATAACATACTTATATACATACATACATACATACATACAAACATACATACATGCCTAAGATGAGAATATTACAATGAAACTAATTTTAATAAATGAAATATTTTTTCAGCTGAAAATTTATTTTGTAAATGTATAATGGCACAGTATCTAACTGATCATTCCTACGTTCAAGCTTATAATAAAATATAGAATAATATGGGCATGAACAAATTTCGCATTATTCATACATATAATAAAAAAGTCCGAATGCATCTGTCGGTTTGTATGAATGCAATAAAGACATGACTATTAAACATTTTTGTACTTTCCACCAATAGTGTGATTCATAAGGTTTTACATCAACTAACTGAAATATACAAATTATTGTTAAAAAGGTCGCAAAAATCATAAATAAATATAATAATACTTATCTCTAGTAGAAACAACGCACTTTTAATATTAACTAACGGATAACGCTTGAAAAACTTCACTCAGGCGAAGATGCAGGCGGAAGCTAGTTAAATATATGTGATAATTCATACTTTATATATATTTAGTATTTAAAACGTATTTTTTCTTTTCCTGACTATATCTGTATATATTTCATCTTCCAAGTTGTATTACCCAATTACTAATAAAAATATTTATACCCTGTATAACATATTATTTAGTTCCTTTCAAACTTTTGACGTAAATCGTTTGTAACAGATTGACAAAAAAGACAATGAGGTGTAACTTAGTCTTCATATTTTTATTAGTAAAACAAAATGTATTTAATAATGTTTTTGCGAAAAAAAAAAAACAAGTACAATAAAATTTAAATCAAAATAATAAATACTTACTTTTATTTATAATTATTATTATTATTATTATTTCAATTAAATATTTTATCTTTTGTATTACCCTCTTACTATTAAAAATTTTTGTAACCAGTATAACATTCTTTGTTTTGTCACTTTCAAACCTTTGATATAATCCATTAGTACGAAAGTGACAACACAATAACTTCTAGGTATAAATATTTTTTTTTATAAGTCAGTATTTTTTATTGCAAAAAAAAAAAAACAAGTACAACAAGGGTGGAATCAATTTACGTTCCTTAGTCCTAAATACAGCTCGCCCGGGACTGCCCTTTGACATTAACGCCTACGTTCAGGAAGTGCGCATGCGTCCATGCCTCCATACCCTATCACCCACCCCCCTCGCGTGGGCAGATGACGTAAAACAACCCCGCCGGCTATTTACAGATACCCTTAAAATCATATTACCAACCAAATCAATTCCGAGTTCTATTTCATGTACGGTTCTTTTTTTATTTGACTAAAAAAAAAAAAAAATAATAAAAATATTTATAATACAGTATAACATATTGTTTTGTCACTTTCACACCTTTGTCGTAGATTTTTAGTAAGAAAGTGACAAAACAGAATGAGTTAATATATTTTTCTTAGTAAGCAGTTATGCTTTTAGACCTTTAACAGCACGTTATTTTTCCGTTTCAAAAAAATTATTGATTTTACGTTCTAATGCACTTAAAGTTAAATTTTATATATATGGCACCTTAATATTCTACCAAGTTAAGGAAAATAACTTAGAAATAGCTAAGTACTAGATATCTAAGTACTTATTTATTTTATACGATTTACCTAATCTGTTGCGTATTTCTTAAGAATTATATGAACAAAAATATTTGCGAACATACTTTGAGAGAACTCCTTTAGTTTGGGCTAGTCTCCAAACCTCCAACATTTTGTTTTCTCAAGACCCTACGCATTGTATCTGGGCGGAAGCCTACTATGAACTGCTATTTTTTTTAATGTGTTATAATAAATTAATTTTTTGAGACTTAAGTTTAAGAAGAAGAGCCATCGACTAATAAATACCTTGAAAAAAAAGTGAAAGATAGAAATTATAGTAAAATTGTATAGATGCTTTGATTCGAAAAGGGAAAGTAAGATTGTTGTAATATTACTTTAATGGTTGGGTCCTATTAAATGAAATGACATCACCATTGTCATGTTTAAAGTACATAGGTGCATATCATGCATGTGATAATTACTATATGTCTGAGTTTATCGATGACATATCGTATAAAACTTACGATATTTACTTTTGATAAACATTCGTTATACATGATTTGAATTAATAATGTTACTTAAACAATTTATCTTAGAATACGTGAAAATAAAAAGTTATAGTAAGTCGTGAAACTTGTCGTTTATTCAACAGATATTTTAATATTTTATTCATAGTTTTTGTCTTATAACTTCTAGGGAAAATTTTGGCTCGTCATGAGTGTTGGTTTTTAAGATTCAGTTTAAAATTCCGCATGGATGGATATACAGTAATATTTTTTTTTAAGATAAGATTTTTTTATTCCCCAAATACTATAACTATATAGTAAAAGGTTGCTTCTATATACATGATAGCTGTCTATATGCATTGTAGCTGTAAATATTAATGGACTAAAATCATATTTTATGAATTATTTTACCTCGCTAATTGTTTTTTAAATAAAATTTTGATGTTTGTGAAACAGTGATTATAATAAATAAATAGGTTTTCTCAGAATAGCGTTCGAAATCTTCGTACCTTCGTAGTTTAAGTTGAACAATATCTTATAAATGTTTACAAAAGAGCTTATTTCGATAAGCATTTAAAAAGGTTCTTCTGACACTTTTATTTAACGTACATAAATGATTACTAAAATTGATTTAAAGTTGAAAATAAATAAATTATAAATGTAAATATTAAAATATTTAATTGTGAATTTCACAAAACAATAGATATTATATTTTCATCTTTCATCATATAATTTGTAAACAATTGTAATTAGATTATTGAAAATATCTATAGGATCGGAAACTATAGGATTGAAGTCGGATATATTGTAGTATTATACATGAAACAAGTATCAGTAGGTATTGTTTGTACGTCACAGCATGACTCATTGTCATGAACGTGGTAAAGGCCATATATTTTATATTAATATACATACGCCATTAATATTATTACATCCGTAAATTTTTATATACATATTTATTGAGATGTATGAATTTTTTTTTAACTTAATTTTTTTTTATATAATGTCAATGAAAAAATATTTGTATTTTTTTTATTAAATGGGGTTAATATACGAGTATATTTTTTATAACTCAGAATTTGTATATCAAAATGTATATGTCAACTGTACTGTATATGTATAAATACTGTATTTATATACAATATATTGATACAGTACTTTGATTTAACTATATTTTGTGAGGCCCGTGACAAGTTCACCGGATAAGGCCCTCACTTAACCTCACGGTCTTTTCAGATCTACTTTCGGCTGGGGGCAAGTGATATTTTCCCGTTTTGTAACTAAAATAAACATTTGTATTATAAATATATTTTCTATCCACAGATAGTTACCAGTCAACTCACGTAAGTTTATACATATCTTATTATTTATATAATTAATTTATATTAATATATTTTGAAAAAATATAGTATTGACATAAAATTAATAGAGCGTAAATATGCGTATTATTATAATATTTATTTTAATTATTATTTAAGCAACCAATATATACACTACGTTAAAAAAATGAAATAAACATATAAATATGATAAAACAACAAAAAAACGATAAACTTATAACACCCGTAACTACTAACATTATAAGAGTAATGTAATTTCTTATATAAAAGCCACAACTAAATCCAATCACGCAACAAGCAACTCCATATGTCTAACAAGAACCAAAGATTCGGGCATTGAGGCGGCACCTCCCAAGTGAACTAGAAGGTCAATGCTAGCACGTGGCGGGGGCGTCGCGTCACCCCTCCCCCCCAGCGAGAACTGTGCTTCCCACTTGAACTGTAATACGATTTATATGACTACCTACAAACGTTTTATCAATTTTATTTTTTAATTTAATGCCATGTAGAGTAAATAATATAGTATGTTTTCATATTAATGTGACGGAATAACGATTGTTTTGATATTGTTTTAAATTGTTTAGTATTAAATATATTACCTATATTTTTACTATATATAGGTGTTTTATTTTTCAATTTAAGTGAATCTGGTATATGCAGTAAATTTTTGAAGTAGTATTTAAAACGGCATTTAAAGTCTTAATATATATTTAGTTGTTATAGATGTAATGTTAATGATATCTTAATTTGTGGTACAGTGGCATCTGTTGATTACAATATAGAACTTACCACAACACATGTTGAGTAACACAATGCTGCGTTCAAACACAGGTGGCTCTAGCTTCGCTCCCGGTTTAGTTGTTTCTCCTACAGGTGACGCTGATAAAGTTACCAATTGCAAAATATTCCTTGAATATTAATTTCTAGGAGAATTTGTACCTCTAAACCCAAATCTCGCGTATTCAATAATTTTTTTGTAGGTTTGAACAATCAAAACTCCACATCTCAAAATTTTTTTGGATGATTTTTTTACACGTTAAATTTTTTAGAAATCGCATCTTAAAAACTTTATATCTTAATATCAATAGATACTAAAAAGGTACAAAAATGAACAGTGCAAAATCAGCGGGTATAAGTGAATTTTGTTTGGGACGACGCCGATTGGAAGAATGGAGGCAAGATCTGGATTCTATGAAGGATACTGAAACATCAATGAAGTGAAGAAAATAGGCTATCGAACGACCGGGTGCCACGCTGTGCTCCCTCGTGGTTTGTGGTGAGTGAACACAGCTGGTGGTATCTCAGTTGTTCCCTAGTTCTCCCAATCTACTTGTACATGTAAAAAAATTGAAAATGTAAGAAGACTTATTATCGAAGAGCAAAATTTTTCATTTACTAATATTATCAGTACTTATAATATACTTGTGTTTTTTAATATATTATTTTTAAAAAATACTGATTTTTATATCATTATTTATAAGTTATTCTAATGTTAATGTGTTATTAGATTTCGATGTAACTTTCAATTTTTATACATAAATGAACGTATTTTTCTTACTAACAAAAATTTTACATACATTTAAATTTAAGTCGTCGTGTTATAACTGAGAGAAAGTCATGATAACTGTTCTGAGGCCTCTGTCATGTAACTCATGTCTTCAGACAGGTTCCTCTCAAACAGGCTCGTGGGTCATTGTGAGAAGCGATATTACCAATTTATATATTTTATATGTATTAGAGCTAAATACGTTATTGAGCTGAGTGAAGCGAAGCTCTTTAGCGGTCAATTCGATTAAATTTTGTCCGCCATCTCCTGCACCGATCAAGCTATACTAACCAAATTTGGACCAGTTGATTATCACATACCTTTCTATAGATAGATTTTGAAATAAAATTGTAATTGTATATTAAAAGTATTTGAAATTAACTTTTTTTTTAATTGAAACGTTCTATTACACGCGCAGATCGTAAATTGTTAGTATAACTGATATATGTATATTTTTCTTTGTTAATTGCAGACATAATATCAAGCTGCAGTTTTTGTGATATATCTTCGTTTCGTTCAGCTTTCCCCTTGCTTGCTGGCGGCCCTAGTTATTTCTACTAAAAATAACAATTATTATACAATATAAAATATTATTAAAAAGTCTGTAACTTTCTAATAAATTGTTTTCAATGCGCGTCATTGTTACTTAATAGCCCTTTAGTATGTATCTTTTTACTTATTTGCATAAAAACCAGATAAATACGTGAGTCTGTTTTGTTACATGAATTCCGAGCAATAGCTTTCTCTGTACACTTGATGGGAAATTGAAGTTGCTTTGAAAGGAATTGTTTGTACCATGTGTATGTTTGTATTATTATTTTAATTTTTTTTTAATATATTATCCGGATGTACTCTGTAATTTTTTCGGCGATCCAATTATAAATAATAGTAATCATTGATGACGAAAGTTTGAAAACGAAAAAAAAATTATTTTTTTATTCGTTTTTGATGTATGAGAAGGTTTTAATAATTTGTATTCAAAATGAGAGAGTGCGAGTTAGTTACACTATGTTGCAGGTTGTTGTAAAATTCTTTAATTCATTGTATATTTATAATAATATAGTCGTTGTCAAGACTTATTTTAATTTCTCTTAAAATTTTGAGCGAAGCGGAGCGCTCTACTGGAGAGCATTTGCATTGGTTTTACAAAATTGGCATTAGAACGGCTTAACGGTTCGGTTTCAAATTTTGCACACATACCATGCTGATATGTGTGATGGTTTTTAAAAAAAAAATCAAAAAAATTCATTGTCGTTGAGGAATACTGTCCAAAAACCATCACTCCATTTGTATGTACACAACATTTGTAAGTTATAAATAAAAAATACATTATAATTATATTTAAAAAAAACATAAATAAAGGTTATTTAAGTAAGGAAGTATATTATTTTACATAGAATACATACAATTAGTAGTGGCCCTGCTTGCTAGCCAGAGGTCGTGGATTTCCGTATTCAAGATTTTCGGCCATCAGGCAAGGATTGGGATTCGCCCCATACGGGAAAGTTATTTGTGTTATCCACAGATTGCTGTTTCGAGGCTGGACGTTATTGGTATCCGTTATTTGTAAAATATTTCTTAAGTGAGTTTTTTTTCTCCCTCTCTCGCTCTCTTCTCTCTCTCTCTCTCGGATAAGAACAACAGAAAACGTGTTCTATATGGCTTACTTATAACACTCAGCCCAATGTATCCTGTACCGGCATAACATATGCTGAATTTCTTAATGGTATATCACTTATAACTTTATATTACTATATATTATTTTAACGTATACGACCTATCCCTTAATTATTTAGCAAATTAAGTTGGAGTGTTTATACAGGACTGATAATAAAACATTTACATAATGATGGTATCACAATTACATTTGATTTACATAATTAGAAATACTCATGTTCCTGATTTGAAAAGAATTGACAATATACATATTTTTAGTTTATATAAACTTATTTTATATTTACGTGAGGATTTAACAATTATATATATCTATAAATCCAGCTCCCTTCTACAATAAAAAATAAAAAAAAGTTAAATTAAAGATTAATAAATTAAATTAATATTGTGTTTTTATTTTATTACAAAATAATTAGTATAAAATTGTGTTTATATCTAACACAACAAAATATAAAATAGTTTTAACACAGAAAATACAAATGAATATATAAGTTAAATTACGAGGTGTTCACAATACACTATCGAATTTACTCTAAAACTATATATGACATTTGAACTAACAGCTTCATAAAATGCAATATTAATACTATTCGAAATAGTTTGTAGTAAATTGTATTGTAAAAAGGTGTTTAATATAAATCATATTAAAAAAGTATAATATAAAAATAATGATTTTCAGAACTGCTGGGTCTAGGAACTTCAAAAGCTAAGAATAATATGTAATCCTTTAAATATAATTTTTTTATAAACACTAGTGTTTTAACCGGTTTAAACTGGTTTTAACCACGTTTAAAGATATGAATAAAATATGTCGTAAAAAAAAGAAAGTGACATCTCAGTAATATAAATCTGCAGCGTATAAAATAGATGTTTATTTTAGTATTATTTTACAAAAACACTTCCATAGTAATATTATAAATTGGAAGACTTTGTATTTAAATGTTGTAATTTTCGAAACAATGGATGTATTTGTAGAAATCTTTGTATATTTTACTTATGAGGAAGGCTTTAGGCTATCTAGCATTACGCTATTACTATTATTTATCTCAATAATACATAAAATTGTAATGAAATTGCATAAAATTATAATACCCCAGAGGGCAATGGAGTGGTCTATAGAGTTTCTCTACGAGATCGAATCACAAATGAGGAGATATGCGGGAGAATCAAACTAACCGACATAATCCTCAGAGCTGCGAAACTCGAGTAGCAGTGGGCAGGACACATCCGAGGGCAATGGAGAGGTCTATGCTTGTAGTTTCTCTGCAGGATCGGATCACAAATGAGGAGATCCGCAGAAGAACCACAATAACCGAGATAGTTCGAGTTCGCTTCGAGTTGCGTAATTCAAGTGGCAGTGGGCAGGGCATATAGCTCGTAGAACTGATGGCCGCTGGGGCGGAAAGGTTCTGGAGTGGCTATCACGTACAGAAGTCGCAGCGTAGGCTAGGGCCTCCCACGAAATGGACCAACGATCTGGTGACGGATGAGGGCGGCCCAGAACCGTTCCCAGTGGCGCTCAATGGGGGACCCCATCTCCAGCATTACGATTCCCAGCTGAAATGATGATGATATAAAATTGTTCGTATGTTTGTACGCGACTCACATCTAGTAAGCAGATGTTATATTTTTATTTCAGACTACAATAAACCCATTGCTACTATATTTCATCGGCCTTGCAATTAATTTCCATAACTATGCGGCCTTATTAACAAGATATATATATCTATAGCTACGGCACAACGTTTGTTAAATGACTTGAATTATGTTCATTTGTATTTTAAATAGATGCTAGAAAAATAAGGATTATTTAGTTATTTAATTTAAAATGTAAAATGGTTGATGTTTTAACTAAGTTCACGGCGCGACTACATTATACTCATGAATAAGAACCACGTATGAGTTCGAAACTAGTCGGCCTAATTTCAGTATTTACATGTTTTTATATAAAATCATGGATTGTGAATAAAGTAGCCAAGGTTTTTTCTCTAAATATAATTATTCATATTTAAAAAATATTAAATTATGAAACAAATAACACATTTTTTTTTACATTTTTTTTTTACAAAAGTTATATTATTATGCACTTCTTCCATTGTCTAATATTTTTTTGTTTTCAATAAAACTGACATAAGGTCTATCGCAGTATTTTTTTAAATTAATACAAACAAATAACTATTTTTTTATAAATACACATATACTTGCTGTTTTGTTCTTCACGCAATTTTGAATTCATGTAAAAATCAGTCCTGATAATAGAAAAAATTAATTATAATAAAAAATTGGTAACTTATTTTCTGTATTTTTTATAAATATGCGGGTATTTTTTGGGATATGGTTACGTCAATGAAATCAGTTAAATTCTTTAGTTTAGCAAATATTTCAGTATTTATTAACTTGCTGATTGTGGAATTTTATGTAATCACGCCGATTTTCGAAAACGGATTTTTTGTAATATTTTTACATTCTGAAGTATGCTGAGTAATTCAAGACAATTTTTAAAAAGTTTTTATGTATGAGCGTAAGGAAGCGAAAAAAGAAACTAGATTTTATCGCAAATAAATAATATTTTTTATATAAATTGCTTGAAAACATGACATTTGATTATAGACGAAACAAATAATTTCTATTAAAGATAGTTAAACGTCGCAAAAACATTTGTTTTTTTAGGCTTTAAATACACGACTAGTCTGCGCTTTCTGCGGGCTAATCGGCGACTAGAACACAGACGCATTAGCCGCCCATCTCTAATAAAAACCTAATTCCGCATTTAGGGTAGTCGTAGTGTGAACCAAGCAATGTTAAACACAATGAAATACGCAGTTGTTAGCAAAAAATTTTAAATAAAAATATGTGGTTTATTATATTTTTGAAGGAAATGTAAAAAAATAAATAGTATAAAATTTATTTATTTTTATAAACATATTGTTTAATTTTTAAACTTCATATATACAGCTTAGTGTAAGTAATGATTAAATGGAGTTTATATTTAAAAAATAGTACAATACTCTATATAGTACGTTGGGTTTTCTCAAAAAATAAGAAATTTAATGTACATAATATAATTGTATAGCAATTTAAAAAAATGTTTGTAAGAAATCGTAGGTATCATTATAAAATACCTTTCAACACAGACCTGAACGTAATGGAGTTCGGTTTTGGCGCCTTCACGTCTAAATAAGTTTGGCCGGGGGCTCGCTGGTGCAGCCAATACCTCCTGCCAACTGTCTCTGGCACATCCCTTGTGTAATGACAAGGGCAACTCGATAAATAGAAATAGTTCTTCTATTTAGAAAATGCATTTTTAATACGAAAAAATATTTATGTTTTAAAGTTACTTCAATTTCTGCTGTTTCGAACTCATTATGGTTTGTAAGACGGTAAAATTTAGTTAAAATTTAAGTTAGTACAACCAGAAAGTCAAAAGTTTAGAACTTACAAATTGTTCTTTTTTTTATCAATTGAAAAGATAAAAAATCATTATTTAACGTTTTTCTCGTATTTTCAGAACATGTCTCATTTCAAAAATAAATACAAATATCAGTTTTTCTCTCCCCTATAAGACTTAACAATATTGTAAGAATTATTATTCGTACAATATTTTTATTTGTTTATTTTTAACGAGGTTAGAAATTAATTTTGGGATAAAACAAAACTTGTATATTCACTAGTCAAGCAATAACTAATAATATAATTAATTAATGGTATGTTTTTATTTAACATATAGCATTAGTATACTAAAATATTATATTTTGTCTTGTTGCTTCCTTTTGAAGTACCAATACGGTATTACTCGCGATTCCATCCACGGACGAACGATTTTATTTACTATTGAGATAACTAAACAGTACCATAGGATAGCCTTTCTCACGAACCTCTCTATCATATTCGGAATTAATTTCTCAAATCTATCTGGTAGTTTTGAATATCAGCGCATTTCAACAAACAAACTTTTCCGCTTTAAATCAAATGGACCAAAATCAAGAAAGGAATATTAATATTGTTCGTAAAACATAAAACTCATTAAAGATATATTACTTAAAGATATATATATATATTAATAATATAAATGCAAAATTATTATAAATAGGAAGTTGCATGAAGTCATGACGTTTTGTAAATAATATCTATAAAAATATTATATATAGTAAAATATCTTTAAATTTTACCTTCAAGTTATTATTAATGACGTTAAATAATAAGGAATTTTTTACTCAACATTCATATGAAATGTTGTATCTATTGTGTTGAGGGAAATTATTAGTTAAATTATTTAAAGAAGACTGATTTCTAGTTATTTTCCTGTACTAACAAATTTATTTAATATAAAAAACAATATTATTGTAATAGTATAAATATAATAAAATGATGAATAGATTTTTTTTATAAAAATCCCGTGATGACCATATAAAGAAAATAGTTGTTATTATTGTTGGAATCTGTCACGGAAAGGTCTCAAGTTCAAGGTCACCCGGGACCTCGAAGCAACAGCTGGATCGATAGAGGCGAAGCCCATCTCCATGGCGACCTGCAGCCGTGACCTGGGGGAAGGGGTGGGGGGAGGTGGAGGTTGCATCGAGCGGCCGGGCTGCACGGAGCAGATATTTCGGTGCACCTCGCAGTCGCTCGCCGCGCCTCCGATAGTGCGCGCGGTTAACTTTAAATGCATCGTTAACTCCGTACGCTCAGCCTTTATTTATAAAACGTGATATTAAGTATATTTATTAAATAACACAAACGGCCCAGTAGTGTTCGGAAGCTATCGCACCTGTTGCTCGAGGTGAAACCGCGTGGAAAACTCTTTCTCAGTATCGGACGAGATAACTTTCACCGCTCACATTCCGCGGCTACGGTGCTCTTGCATTCAAACCAGTAATATATTGCCTGAGGGTACTTGTACGTGTTAATTAGATACTAATCTCAGTGAATGTCTTTGTATTATTATTGTCATAGCAAAGGTATGTAAGTTAGTAAAAATTTAATATAACAAGAATAGAAGGGCGACGAATCTGTCAGTTGTATAGCAGCCTCGAACCCCCCCCCCCCCCTCCCCACTTTGCCGGCCCCCTTTGATAACAACCTTTCAACATTATCTGATTAATTGTAATAGTATTATTTTCAGTATTTCATACTTTATAAGATGTTCTGTAGAGGTTAGATAAAATGGATGCAATAGTTTGTTGGTATAATTTAAGATGTTATGAAATGTATAGCAAAAGGTATGCTGCATCTGGCGTTTGGCCAGGGATGCAGCTCCGAAGGTCGTCAGTGGGGCGGGGAGCGGGGAACGGGTGAAGGGGGAAAAGTTGGAGGGGGGCAATGCAATAATTTACAAGCGAAACGCGCAGGTGCACCCGGAGTCCGGACCTCCAGGCTCCTTGTTACATACGTCCCACGTAAATTAGTTGAACCCGCCCACCCTTCAAACAATCGATTAAAAGTTATCTCTGTCACATAATACTCTAAATCCCGATTGATATTTATCCGGGATATGTTTTAAATCATTTTAAATCTTCCAATCAAAAAACATACACAATTTCGTTTCTAAAGGTCACAGCTGTATGTTCTCAGTATCACTTTCTTTCCCCACTCGAAACTCGTATGAACATCATTGCGAAACGTACGCATACATAGAGAACTTTCGCTTGCGGGACCATTGACCGTGGCTCGACTTTCTAAATCATTTCTTAATGTGATCGCCCTGCTATTGTAATTCACGATACGCCTCGTCGGGACACGCGATGTCGTTATTAGTTTTTTTATAATTTCGCAAATCCGTAGAAAGTTTGATTGCAATTAAATAAAATTGTTAAAAATATATTTACATTTGAAAATTATATTGTGTTATTAATATATTAATAATAAGTCTTAACTGTGTTTAGTAGTTTATTCTTGATTGTAAATAAATAAAAATTGGAAGTCTTATTGTGGAACTATAATCTTAACTGTATTTAGTAGTTTATTTTTTGTCCTTAAATTATATTAATTTGAGCGATCCTAAATAATGTTGTGGAACTAAAGTCTTAACTGTATTTAGTACTATATTTTTGTTTAATGTCCCCAAATTATATTAATTTGATCGACCTTGTCAAATTTAACTAAACATTTAATTAAAAAACCGGAACTAAAGTCTTAACTCTATTTAGTACTTTATTCTTTGTTCTTAAATTATATAGAATTGCGTGACTTTGTCCTATTTAAAAGTTTAACAAAGCTTTATATTAAATATTGTATATGCAATTTATAATTGATTGAAATTACAATGAGTAGGTAAGTCGACCCTGACCATATGTCCTAGGTCGCCTGGCGTCCTTGGGCTCGTGCCAGCCCCGCCCCATCCGGGACGCAGGAAGTCACCGATATTGCCAATAGAACATCAATAGTCATTCTGTAATCAACATCTAGTCAATTCAACGAATCAACTTGGGAAGATGTAACTTAAATACATAAAAAATTTAAATTCAATTTAAAATACGTTTTTTTTTTATGGACATCGTTTTTTATAGATTAAAAATATTTATACCCAGTTGAACCTATTCTCTATTTTGTCACTTTCGGCCTAACGATTTACACCAAAGGTGTGAAAGTAACAAAACAATATAATACATGTTTTTTTGTAACTACTTACAAACTTTATAAAATTCTTTAGATAAATGCATTTGATAACAAACTTCAGATTAACGACGATATTTTATATTATATTTAATGAGGCGACGATACGTTACATGTTTAATAAATAATATATATTAATGGTTTGTTCCTGTATTATCCTGTAATATACGTATACAGAATAATAATAAAAGTAAAATATTTATAACTGAGTTTATAGAAATATTTGATTTTATGCAATGCTAATATGGTAGTCATAATTATATATAACTGTTCGGCTATACTTAAAAGTATCGGAATTTCCTCGAATAGTTTCGTGCTCAGTCGAGATCATTATTCATAATCTTGGAGCATGGCGTGAACTATTCACGCCGCGATTCCCCCAAAATTCTATAGTATATATTTTATTCTTTTTCGATGACCATTATATAATAAAAAGCAAGAAATAATATAGCTAAGAACTTTGTTCTCTCAATGCACATACGTTAGGCAAGTGATATTAAGGGGATAGACGAATGAATCACTCGGCCTTGAGAAGTAACGTGTCAACCACTAAAATATTATTTACTGTTTCACTAGTACCGTGACAGCCCGAGGTCACGTCATTCTCGTAAAAGGGCTAAAACGAACCTATTATCAGAAATAGATGTTCTAAAATATATTTTATGATATTATCCATCATCGTTGTATCTCTGTGTGATTTTATCATATATTCGAAGTTATTAATTGCAACTTGTATATTAACGAATAAATATAATAGAAATGTTTCTGCAGTGTCTACTTATCTCAGTGGGTTGGCCGAAATGGAGCAGCTATTTGCGGCGCTCGAGGCCCGTGCGACATTATTGTAACCAAATATACTATGACCGATCTACTACTGAGGAGTTTTTACTTGTATTCAATTAACTTATCATATAAAATCATGTTTATATAATGTTGTATATATTTATATAAAGGCAGAGTGTACGGTGACCTAGATGCTGATACGATAAAGAATACGATTTGCCGTTTACAATCGTAACTCTCTACGTTAATTCACACGTGAATGTGGTTGATGAAAGCGAGTTCGCACGCAGGCGAAAGTGATATCAAAGAAATGGTGGGGTTTGAGCAACAGGTGGGCTGGACGGGATCACGGGTTGCGTCAACCTGAAGCAGCGTATTTCAAGCTGCGCTCGCTGCACTGCTTTGCGAAATCGGTTATGCAAGGCGTGCCGCTGCCAACTCGCGGTACACGCTGCCGCCGGAAGGAAAAGTGGAACGCAGCGCAGTGGTACGAACGCGCTTGCCGCTTCTACACGCTTTGCGGAGTAGTGAAGTGTTGTGTGGTGTTAGTGTCGCTTCTAGAAACTTTGGAATTGTGTTGCGCAAGTCGCCGCCTACAGCGGGATTATTTTAAACTAGATAATTATATGACCTCGAGAACCCGACGCGTCTCGCAACCCCTATACATGTATAGGCACGTGCAATGTGCAGTCTATCATGTGCTATCAATGTGACTCATCATTTTGATCTTAATGCATGGAAAAGTAAACGTTTCGTAATTTTTCCACTCAGTCTTAACTTGGTTATTGTAAAATATGTTGCCGCTTGGAATGCTAAGTGACATTTAACAAAGCACATAATGACAGTACACGAGCGCAATATTATATTATCAATAACACATCACGCCTGTATTTTTGCGGTTAATTCAATAGTTTTAATTAATAATTATTGATTTTCAGGTCACATGCACTCATATTTCATTTATTTATTTAATAATCAATACTAACAATATCTCAAATAGGACGTTTAAATTAATATAAAGTTATATATAAAATAGTAAGTAAAACCCGTCAGGGATGTTATATCAAAAGGGAAAGTGTTCGTTAGAGCGTGGCTTCCTCGCCGCGTGAGCAATCTACAAGTAAAAGTAAATTTAAAATTCATAACCAGCTCTGACATTCTAAAGTAACCGAACCGTACCCATGGTTTCAAGGACATATTAATAGCGCACATAATTTATCGTAGTCCCATACTCAATTGCACAATGCTTATCTAAAACATGAGAGCCAACAATTATATGTCCTACTTTCCCACTTTTATATTACATTTGTGCAATTTCATATAATATCAGTAGAATTCGTAATACTTACAGCAAAATATCTTTTACGATTTTCCGGTATTCAGTCGACTAATGCACGATATGCATTACGTCAGAATGCACCGAGCTGAACGTAGGCGGCCGTCGGTAATACCCCGTCATAGACCTTACCAATCTCCACGAAACGAAGGCTAAACTAAATGTGGATTGTAATATAGCATTTGCATTCAAAGTAATAAAAACAGGGCTGCCATCATTACGGGAATTACCCAGTGATGTCAGTATAATTGTTCAAGAGTACATTAATAACATGCATTTGCAATAATTGTAATGTTGGTACTTGCTATTGCTATTTATCCCATCGCCTAACTCGGCGGATGGAGGGCTATGTCAGTCTCGAAGCCGCAAGGCCGGTGTGACCTACTTGCGATCACCTTTGTCTCACAATTCACGCAATTCTCGACTCTAATGCTAGTTTAATAGTAGACTATAATTACAAGCAATTGTCTTTATTTTGCAGTGTATTTTCACACTTAACAAAAATAAAAATATCATTTTTATACGCATTCTTGTTCAGAACTCTTTTTTGTATTTACTAGAATCAAATTAAATCAAAATAAATCAAATTAAATCAAATCAACATGTGTTGCATCATTTTATCTAATAAGTGTATGCTTACAGATAGCTTCATAGCTATAATACACGTGTCAAAGAACATTGTTAGTATCCTTTGTGCGTCGACGTCACGATATTACAACTCAATATAATATACCCAAAGCAATTAAATAATATTATGAAGAAATACGATGCTAAGGCGTTTAATATTTAAATATACCTTAAAATATATTAAAAATTGGATATTATTTGATTACATCGCAAAAAAGTCGAAAAATTTACAAGACATGAGTTATCAGATTTTTTTTTTAGTTTTAAATATAAATTTAAAAGAGAAACATTGGAAAATTGTAGTAATGGAAATTAAAAAATCATCACAGAGTATATTCGGTTTTTTCAAAAATTACATATATTTATATATAATATAATGGACACTAAGTTATTTATTTTCCATTCTTTACCTTGATCTGTGCTAGTTCAATGACGACTTGAAGCTAGTAAACAAAAATATATTATATACTTACATTATCTACAAGGCTTATTACTAATTACAATTAATATAATTAATTATATGCAAGGGAAACTATTAGGCTGTTTCATAATTTCATAATAAAATTCACTTTATAACCTTTACTCGTACTTTCACTGCCTTTCATATTTTCATTCAGAAATCGAAAGGAATATACATTTATAACATATATAATATATTAATTATATTAACATTAAACTAAGGAACGCGACATACATTATGTGTTATATTGTGAATACGGAATGAATGCTGTCAGCTAAGTCCATATTAACAAGATAAATAAATACATATAACATAACTAACTATAAGTGAAATTAAGTGATAACGGCAAAGACGTGCACAACACTAGTAGACTATAGTGATGTAACGAATCGATATCGAAGTTATGATTACATCTCGGGGTTCGTGCCAGGAGTGCGTTTGCACAGCACGCGGCAAGTTTGCGTTAATGCAAAGTTGATACTGTAAATGCACTATCTGGTACGACACCCCGGGGTGTGTTGCTACGCATCCGCAGTTTGGAGTTTATAAACTGAACAGTTATTAAACTGAAACAGTTACAGTTGAACTTTTGAGTGCTTCTTTACAGTTTATTTTGAACTTTCTCTCTTTTATTATGTGTATGTGTCGTGACTTTATATAAGATTGTTTTAAAATATTAAATTAAATTTCATTCTTATATTTTGTCAAATATTTATTATTTTTTTAATGTATTTTTTTTACTTAGAAATTTATTAGTATATGTATTTTTGTTTAATTATTTGTTTACAATAAGTTGTTTATTTTATAAAATTTGTCTTATATGTTATTCTTAAATTTTGCATGTATATTTTCATATTATAGTTATTCTGTAGTTTTCTTTTGTTTTATTTTTAATTGTATTATTATTAGTTTGCTTGTGAAATTCAATAATATTCTTAATGATAAGTAAATTGCTGTGTAGGTTATTCTTTTTCTTGTCTTGCGAGGATTTCCGCCCGTTTTTTCTATTAGTGAGTCAATAAACATTACATGACAAGACAGAGAAGTAATTTTTTTTTAAATCTATGAGCTAAATTATATACAAAGAAATAGATATTAAAAAAATGCAATGAAGTACAAATTAGATATTAAATTCTTTTAGTTGTAGTCTTGGTCTACTACTAGACTACTATACTACATACAGTTACAAGACAGCTGACAGCTGTACCAAAAAGCACTATAACTAGGTCCGCCACTGTACTGCGGGTAGAGCTGAGCTGAGCTGAGCGAAGCATTGTTTCTGAATGAGTCTCATACTTGTAACATTAGCAGAGTAAATAGTGGCTATAATCTTAAGCCTAATAAGAACTCACACGTGCTATTTCAAAACGTTCCACATATTAATCTATTGGACACACTGACCATTTAATAAAAAACTACAATTACAAATCTTACCAAAAAACTTCAGGACCTTATAACTCACTGTCCTCGACAGCTCTGCCAATTTTCGACATCCTTCCATTATTCTAAGAGGAGTACCATTAGTAATGAAACAGTTTTGACCAGTGAGAGCTTCGTGTCGCTCAGCTAAACAAATAAGAGCTTCGCTTCGCTCAGCTCAATAACATCAGAAGTGTATATGGATGGACACATCAGTATTCTAGTACGCCCTTGAAAATCATCGCAGGTAACACGTCACTGCGTTTTCTGTGGAAGGATGTCATTATCTAGTAATTTATTATACATCTTATCGTTATGACTTAAGAATGACCTGACGTTATTTTAAATTATATACTGCAAGTATATAGATTCAGATATATTAAAATCTGTAATAAAGTTTTAAGAAAATTGTAAGTAAATATAGTGGTCGTATTGAAGTGAATTACGAATATGGTTATTGTTTTGAGGCAATAATATGGAGAAAAGATGGAAAAATCCAAATAATTAGTGAAGTGTGTAAAAATTATTCTTTGACATAGATTTATACTAAGAATTTGAAATAATATTAATAAATATAATTAGATTTATTTTTATTTTTTCCACTTCGAATTCATATCAGTGATCACTTGTGTACGCCAATTTGAAGAGTCAGGAGGATATTGATATCATACTTATGGAAATAAGCTTATTAACAATCCAACTTAACGCTAAAGCAAGGGTTGCAAACGCGTCATCTGAGAACTACACAATAGACTCGGGAGTTTATATTTTAATACTGTTTCAGAAACAAAACATTTTTTTTACGATTGAATTAAGTATCCAAGGGTTCCATAATGTATTACAATAATTTGTAAGTAAATGAGCGAGTAGGTCAAGTACAGGTTTAGTTAAACAAGTGGAAGCCTTATAATTGTAATCTCATTTTACGTACCCATGTTAATAGTAACAATATTTTATACTATAATTTGTTTGATTTGTATTATTTTGTTTTGTTCTAAATAAATGGTTATTTTTGTTTGTTTGTTGTTTTATTTTTATATATTTGGGAATTTTGGTTGTTGTGGTAAGTTCTATCGAAGTGGTATAAATAGGAGACTTTAGGAGTTATTTATTTTACTTATCTCTTTGTTTTCTTTTGGTTTGTACGATTAATAAACTATCATATTTGTGTAATAATTCTTGACCAATAAGAGAGGTTGCTTCTGGGTTTTAAAATCTGTGACAAAATAAATACTTCTTAAACATTAAAGAAACTTAGTAAAATACAAAAAAATAGTAAAAGAATATATAATGCTTTATATTTAGAGTATGATGGATTATTTTAGATGATGTTGATATTTAGAGACATACAACGATTTTTCTACGACAATCAATGATACGAGAGGATTTCCCAAAGGTCGTAGATTTGAGTGTTGTCAATGTCGATAAATTATTCTATGTTTCAAAAGAACTAAAAAAGCGCGCGCAAAATTTCCCCATGCAAAGTCTATGGGAAAAAATAATTTTTTGACTAATTACTGCAATTAGGCTAATGAGATTTGAGAGTTGTCACTATTTTTCAGCAGTGTAGCATAATGAGACCTTTGATTTGAGCCATCAACGATATTTTTCCCTTTAGTGGTTCTCGAGCTACAGTGTGCCAACGAAATCGCTTCCTGCATTAATATATAAGATTGATATTTTGGATGAATTTGGATGAAATTGACATATGAGTTTGGATGAAATTTAATGAAGTTGATATTTTGTATGAAGTTAATAGGTAAAGACATCACGCGATTTGTTTTTATATAAATAAGATAAAAAAAAATTGTAAAATTATAATATAGAGCTCTCTATTATTGTATATTTTTATTTACTAAAGCTACCTGGAAACTATGAAGTTAAAATCACACCGTATATAATCGCCTGATAAAAAATATAAGATTTTCCACTTAATTTGCTGTGGGAATGTTTGGAGAAATGTCTACATTCATATATTATATAATAAAAATTCTTTTAATGATGAATAAACAACATTTTTTTTTCAAAAAGTTGTTTATTTCATAATTTTCTTTAGCAACAAAAAGTGTCGATAATGTGGTACTTAATTTTAATACTCGTAAATATAATTTCAAACAAACTTTGTTTTCATTTCCTTTTTTTTGTTTTATATATAATACAGCTGAAGAGTTTGTTTGTTTGAAGGCTATAATCTTCAAAAGTATAATAAGTAAATTAGATGGATTTAAAAATAATTACTTATAGGCAGGTTTGTGAGGAAGGTTATAGACTGTAGTAGTAGGATTATACGAGGGTGAAACAGCGAGACGCCACTAGTTTCACGCCACTAGGTCCACGCAAGCGGGGTTACCCTCGCGACACAACGCGCGCGAAACAAAAACGTTCTATATGTTAACTCTATGGAACACATTTTATCAATTATCTCGAAAATTACAAATACGATTCGGATGATTTTCAATCCAGACCGAGTTTTACTCAATATGCGTATGTGTGCAAAATTTCGAGCGTGTAGCTCGTAAATTGAAGGAGGAGAAGGGTAACAAAGAGTTGAAAATTTGGGTAGTAAAAAGCTTACCTTCGCTAAGCTCAATTAAATACACAATTTCCTATCATACGTCTTCTTGTAGCAATATTTATCTAAATATTATAGTATAGAAACACAGAAATATACCAGTACACTAGATAGTTATAATAAATGGGAAATCAAATCTTTCGACTGTGAGTGAAATCGCGAGTAACAGCTAGTATTTTAATAAAATGTTTATAAATATTGTGAATACAAAAAAAAGTATTGAACTAAGTTATGATTCCTCTATATAAAAATACCACAATTTATTTTAAAATGATTATTTTCTATAAATAAACATTGTAAAAGGAACTCCTACTTCATGTATAGAATTGTCAAAGCTGTCACTATGAAGACTTAAGACAAAATCTCAATAAAACGATTGAGGTTTAATTTTAATTAATTTTTCACTGAGGCTACACTTATCCATCTTTAATATAGTATAGTTATTGGTAGCTTAATTTTTCATTGTTTTAGTTTGCTGACATGTTTTATATGATGTTTGAAATCGTCGTTTGAAAGTCGGGTTAAAATTGACATGTCACCAAATTATACGCGAGTTTCAATCCGTAAAAATAGTTTTATTTCAAATGTGTACTCGTGAAAATCTAAAAAATGGTTTTTTGTCCATTTTTTTTTTTTTTTTTTTGGACAGATTTTATTAATTTCTCTGGTATCTATGTGTATTTTGTTCAATTTTTAGAGTTATTTGACATGAATGAAAGTAAAAAATAAGTGATGAAATAAGAATAATTTGCTGAAAATTTGATTTTAACATGATATTTTAAAAACAAAAAAAACATAGATTACACAAGATTAATACTATAAAGGTCATTGAACTCAACTATAAAAATAAATGTAAAATTATATTTTAATGTGTTTATATGAAAGTTCTTTCCACTCATCTATTGTTTTAAATTTAATTTCAATTTGAAGTGCATGTTTAATAAATATGTATATTATATTATACATTTAGAATAAAAAATGACAAAAATCATTTTTTTTTTGTTACATGAAGAAAAAACTGTTAAGCTTATTATTTTCTTTTGTTTTCACATTATTACTTCCTAGGATCAGAAAGTAGAAATAATCTATGTAAGAAACCGAAATGAGAACAAATTTTATTTTTCTAATTAAAAAATATTTACAGTATCAGACTTGAAAAATTAAATAAATGACGGAAATGTAAAAAAATATATAAGATTAGTCAATCGAAAATAGACATAATCAATAAGTAAATGAAATAGAATACATTATGAAAATTATTGCTATAACTATATTATAGTTTTAACTCTTATTGAGTTCATATAAACTAGAGTGAAAGTAAGTAAATTTCTCTAGAATACTATATACTAAATTTTCTCTAAATACTACAATTATTTAAAAAAAATTTATTTCAATAAAAAGTAAAAGTTGTATTATAATGTTTTTTAATATTTTTGTTCAAACTTTTTGTACATTAGTATATAATTTTATTTTAAAAGCACTTGATTCCGATGTATGAATTTCCGATCCCATCGGATTTTTACATTTAAGAGTGTCTAATTAGTTTGAAATCAGATTTTTATATAGCTATAATATTTAAAAGTGGAATAAATAATAGAATAGGGGTCTTCTAAAGAATACCATCTCCTGGGTTTGTGTTGAGGCTTGAGACTCACTACCAACTGTTACAGTAATATTACAACAATATTATTATATTATATTTTTTAATGTTAGTTAATTGTAATGCAGTTGTGCATGGACCTACTCCACCTCACCAGCACCGCGGGTTGACTGGCAGAGATTGCCACCAGGCATTAAGTCCGCCCTATGTACTTCTTTCTGTTTTAGTTTTACAATAAAGTTTAAATAAATAATAAATAAATAATAAATAAATAAATAAATATTAATGTTCATATTCCGTTTTCGAACTTTCTATTGTAAACTATTTATTTTACCATCTATGAAACAGTATTGTTTACCTGAGATATACTTTCTTTTTGAGGTGATATTAATGATTGATTAAAAAATCAAAAGGTATAGTTGTTGTAATAATTAAACAATACCTTTTTACATTGAGATAGTTTTAGGAAATCACGGTCCTATGTTATGTTTTAGTTGCTATGGAATCATATGTAAATATACTTTGGTTACATCACATTGATCAGAAACATTGTAACAATTATGTTATTATACGGCTATATTTACGTTAATTTTATCGGAATTTTTCCGAATTCGCCGTGAAGTCACTTCACGCCGTGATTTTCTAACATGATGCTTACTAATAAGAGAAACCAACAACTTCGAAACTAGTAGAATAAATTCTGAAAAAATTTATATGAATACAGTCCGAGCATTATATAATGCAATAATCATAGATCACGAAAGTGTCATTCCAATAATTGTAACAATTTACAAAATATATGTTATTTTAGATGATATATAACTATATGTTAAGTTTCGCTTAATAAAGTATTTTATACTTACTGAGCTGCATTAAAGCATTTTAAAATTATTTTATAGCCACATTCGTAACTTGTTGAATGGTAGACACAAAATACGTTGACAAAAAATTGTCAAACCAAGCGAAGTTTTCAACAAACTTTTATTCATACTAAATTATTTCTAAGTTATTTTTATATTCAATCTACACCTGGGTAAGTCCCAGGGACTGTTGGTACTCCTTGCAATATGATGAACCAGACCCCAGCACGTCCAAGCTATGGAGCTAAGAAGCATCTCTTATATAAATGTGCTTTTTATACAATGTTTATTGTCTAAATAGAATGATTTGATGTACTTATTATATTTATCAAACCTCAAGAATAGAAATAAATGATTTGTACATTATGACGAGTTTTTATCAGTCTACAGCAATGAAGGGCTTCCGTCTATGTACGTATTTATAACAATACTATTGACTCATATTTACTTCACAATTTAATAAATTATATTTTCCTATAATATTGTCTATAATAGACTCAGTATATATGTTTGTATGTCCGTCATAGTGCAACGGGTTAACGAAACAATATAATTTGTATATTACAAGTTTGGAGTTCTGAATGTTCTCTATCATAACGAAATAAAGGTTAAAAAAATCTTTTAACTAATAACAGATTCATAGAAAATCGGATGGAATTTTAACTCCTAGGATTAAATTAACAAGTTTAATATCTTAAATTAACATAGAAAGAAAATTTATTGTAAAATAGACTACAAGAGGTGAAAAATGTGAAGTGAACAAACAAAATAAGAACTGCAATGATATGACTTATCTTTACTACATATTTAGTAGGAAAGCTACCCTTATGTCTGTCTGATCAGTTGGTTCCAATATTGATTTATATATACACCATTTGACTGGATACCAAACGACTCCTGACTTAATAAATTAAATCTTTGGGTGGGAGACTTTAATAATAATAACTCACTTTGTATAAGGACCATAAACTTTCACAGTTACTGAAAGACACGCAGGCAAAGCTGCGGGCAGAAACTAGTTCTATATAAAAACAGATGACAGTTCAGGATATGTTGGTGACAGCTATCAGTGATTGAAACAATATTTTACTTGCTACTTTATTCCGAATTACCCAAAACTAAATATTTTTATTCCGAAATCTGACCACATGTTAAAATTTAATTAATTTTATCTCAATACTAGAGAAATAATCTCTTAAGTTGTAACGAGTTTTAAAAATAATAACAAAAAACTCTAAGATTTGAAACATTCATCTATGGATCACATAAACAGCTGTCCTGTGTGGGAATTGAACCCACGGCCTTTGCCTCAGTAGGTAGGACCTAAAACTAGACCAAATAGCCGTCGATATATCTTATATTTTTATTCCTAGCCACTATCGATAGTATGACCTAGACACACAGATGACAGATGACACTAGATAAGAACTGTGTCTTTAGTGCATTATTACTATATTTCTGTACTTCTATTTATGTTTAAATTGTTATATATTCTTTCTGAACGAAAAACCTTTAGACATACTGTTAAAAATAATATATATACTGAATAGTATTTTTTTAAATTTCATATAGACATACCATTTGTCACATCATTCTAGCTTCTTGGTTTAAAGAGTTAGTATATGGAAAAAACTGTCAAGATACACCTTGGATACTCTTATTTATAAGATAAATATGGACTATGTTAAAACAAATTAGGATTCAAGAAAGAACTTCCTAAATGTTATTCATAATATATATGTTGTATTCTCTTACTATATACTTTAGAATATAATATATGTCTATTCTATACATTTGATAAAACAGAAATGTCAAAATCTATACATTACTTATAACAAATAAATATTGTTATATCTATTTTTTTTTTCAAATCAATTGTTTTGGGAAACAATGAACATAAATAACAACTAGACTTGAAACAGCAATATATAGGATAAACAAATAACTGTCCTGTGTCGAAATCGAATCCACGACATTTGGCTCAGCAGGTAGAGCCATCATCCACTAAACAGAAGCTCAATCAGCTGTCATGTTTAATATATTTCACAACTCAACAATAGTTTTTAAAATTTGTATCTGTTTTTTTAAAGAAAAAAAAATTTCTATAATGCCAGAACATATAAAAAATAATAAATATCAATGTATATTCTTAGATTTTCTATTTTACTAAATTGCACCGTGAACACGATTGCTGCAAAGATAAAATAAAAATGTAACCAAATTTTTATCGAGTTTTAATCCGTAAAAATAGTTTTATGTATTAAATATCAATGAAGGGCTGATTTAAGTAACAAATCAAGAACAAACATACAGACAAAGTCTTAGACAACAGATAGTAATATAGTTAAATAGCATACAATAGAATTTGTAATGAACGTATGATCTTTAACCTCTACCTGTCAGTGAATGATACAACACATCAAGTATACGTTCTAATATATGAATATATATGTATATCTTTTCCACTTTATATCAATACCAGTGATCATTTGTTTCTAGCAGGGTGGCCAGCTCAATCGGACTTCAGAACTACTGTCTGCTTTCTAATTATTTTGCGATCTACCGACTAGGAATTTTTTAACTACACTCATATAATTTTCGTTATATTTAGGACGGGAATAGGTAGGTACCGACAATTTTTTTTTTGCCCGCGATCGACGGGTTGGCCTCCCCTGGTCTATGTCAAATGGTCTAACATAACATATAAATGATGTACCTGTCTATGAAAATTACAAAAAAATATATAAAAATAATAATGTATATTGTAATTTAAATGCAAAAAGTCTCGAAAGTGATTTAACTGTACTTATCGAAATAAGGCCTTCTGTTGAGATATTCATAAGTAAAGAGATATTCTTAAGTTAGGGCTACGAGAGTTCTAAACGCGCCTTAGACTATGAAGAACACAACAGATTCAGTGTATTTTTTATTGTGGTCATTTTTTCACAAACGTCAAAATATTAAATAATGGTACATAAGAAAGTACATAATTGTATTTATAGATATATATTTAATAGTGTTGTTTAGAACTATTTAGTGTATAATGTTTAATATATTGTATAATTTAAAAAAGTAACGGATTATTGGAGAGCTTAGTTTTTGTTTAATACTGGGAGTTAAAAAAGCTAGTCCACTTACAATAATTCAAATGAATATATTGAATTATAGAGCGAGATATAGAGAGTACCAACATTTTTTTTTCTTTTTTTTTTTATAATATTAGTAAATCATTCGGTCACGTGACAATAAACACCAATCAGAAAGCATTACGTCACCATGATCCTCTTGTTGTTTTTTTTCCTATAATACCATTGTCAGTTCAACGAATTCATATTTTTTTTTCTGTCTTAATTATAAGATTTACTCTTTTTTTTTTTGCAACTTGTGCTAATTTTTATTATGTAAGTAAAATTTTGTGTTTTTAAAGCAAATAGTTCTAACAATACAAAAAGGATTGTTCATAATAAAATCTGAAGCTAGTATAATATTTAATTTATTATGTGAATTTAATGTTTGATGATTATATTAAACTTCATTTTTAGTGAAGTTCTTAGAACACAACAGTCAAAAAAAAGTGGTACTGTTTTAATTACTGACATGTAGTTATTTACTTTTTATCTGTTTAAAAAATGGTTATAATATTCAAATTAATGCCTACTCTCCAGATATCCAAATATTCTTTATTTTCTTTCTTTATCAATAATATACTTAAAACCTTGATCGGCCATCAATTAGTGAAAAAAAACCTTACCTAAATCAAAATACAAAACAATGATTTTTTTTATATTTGATATATTTGAGAAGTGATCATAAGAGTAGGATTTTTCGAATAGTTTTTAATAAACTTCAATTATACATCAAAATGTTTTTTTACAAAATTAATTTTTGACTTTCATAAAGTATGAGCATCTCGTCTCATTACATGTTTCGACCCTTTTTTTTGTAATTTTAATATTTGGAACATAAAAATAAGTACCCGTTGTATTTTTGGTTGAGCTTTGGCACTGGTATAAAATAATAATTATAAATTATAATACCAGAAATTTATACTTATCGATAAATAACTTGGAAAATTACGGACCACAATAAAAACTGAATACACGATTATTTTGTTTTAAACGGCGTGACGTCACTCTATGTGTTCTGGTAATAAGATATTTTCAAACTATCGATAGAACCACTTGGTATCGATAAACTTCTAGCACTTCATAATCTTGAGGTACTAGGTATTGACATTATCGATAGTCAAACTAGTGCAGTGTTATCGATAGTCCACCGACAAGTAAAACTAAATTAATAAAATAGTATATTTATTAAATATATTAAAGAAAAATCTTAGAACTAGAAGTGTATATAAACTTTGGTGATCCCTAATTACTAAAATATATATTTATCTTGATGTACTCACGTTAATACTATCAGAATTTGCCCGACTAGTTCCATTCATTATAAATTCCGCCATGCCCGAAATCATGAATAAGGAAACCTTATGGGTTTGAAACCAGCCTGGAAAATTCCGATGATATTAATCAGACTAAGTTCTGTTCATTATAGTTTCGAAATGCTCTGAGCTCATGACTTAGGACACCCTGAATAGGTTTCAAGCTTGTAGTACAAATTCCCATAGTATAGTCAAATAATTAAATATAATAGTAATTGTGTATAGCTAAAAATATCTAAAAAACGAAATCATCAGAGGAAGCAGTTATAAAACATGCAAAAACAATAAAGTATCTACAATTATTGATAACAAGGATACAGATAACACGCAACGCGTGACTGAAATAGAAAATGCAATTTTGTAAGTATTTTAATAAGCAATAGTTATTAAGGAAGCAATCACTTTCAAATGCGCGGTGAAATATTGAACATACGCTCTGTTTCATAACTAACACTTTCCAGGTATAAGCATTACTTATAAAAAAAATTAAAATAATAGGAAAATAAATAAAGTTTATTCAATTATATATATATTTTGTTTTTTTAAATTATTATATATATATACTCTTACAAATAGTGACCGAAAGTTTTGTTCGGCCAATTTCGGCCAGTTTGGCCTTAGTTTCGGTTTCGGCATAATATTCTAATAATTGTCTTTATAGTTTTATTTAATATATTTGTGTATACAAATAAATATACAGTTCAAGATAAAAATTGGGCTTCGGATGACTTCGTGTTTCCGAAGATAACCGACACATCTAGGCAGTATAATAATATAGAGCTGATCTTACCAAACAGGTCTATTTGGTAAGATTATTTTTTGTACGAGATATAACGATATCGTATATTGCTTCTAAAACAGAAAACGTATTTAAATCAACAAACTTAAAGTATAAACAATAAAAAAAGTGCAACATTATAAATATTTGTTAAATTTATAGAGATGTTATTACTAGAATTTATTTATAAAATTTTAATTAATCCACATTGAAAAAATGGTAATTGTTATTTTAATAACGAAAACGAAATAGAACGTTATAGAGACAGCTCCGTGTAGTTCTAAAAAACAAAAGCCGCTTGTCCTTAAATTATATATATTAAAAATCACTCGTTAGTATAAACATATGTTACTATAAATTTAAATATATAAGGTATTACTAAGACACGATGGCTTAGTTTCTAGAAATCAATTTACATAATTCCGGACGTAGCAGATTCAAAGCTAAATAGCTTTTAATATTAAAGGCGAAACATTTTTAAATAATATATAATATACTTATAAATCTGAACAACACAGATTGACTCTGATAAGTCTAAACAATTAATATTTGCATAACTGTATTTACATATGCAATAAATAGAATATGTATAATGACTTCGCTTACTGAATCATAATTATACACCTCACTGTATAACTTCGCTTTAACACAAAGATGGCTTACTAACAAGCTCACTGCGACTACACGACGATTATCTATTTTTTTATAGAAAATTGTGGCCCACAACAGATACGTAATTTTTAGACAGGACTTTCACACACACTGGTGTGTTTCTTTAACGTATTTTGAATGCAAATCACACTCAGAATGATCAATCAATTGTATGAGTTTTGAACGGAAACCCGCTCTGCATATTAATAACTAGCATTTACTCGCAGTTCCACTCGCCGATGAACGATGTTATTATTAACAAGAAAGTAGCAACATAATGCCAGATATCCTTTCTCATTAAGCAGTTTATCATAACTAAAAATAATTTTTCAAATCCATCCAGTAGTTTCGAAGAATATCGCGTTCAAACAAATGTTTATAATGTTTATAATATTAGTAAGTAAAAGATGGCTCCTTACAAATTTACCTAATCCATAATTCATTTATTGGCCTTGATTAAACTAGATATTAATTATAATTTCAATTTATAATTGGATTGAATAAATCAAGGAGTGTTTATTAATTTTAACTGTTTAGGAATCATGCTAAATCCAGCGATCTTGTGTTCTAGTTTAATATATTAACGAAATTAGGTTTAAAAATATATAGAAACACAAAGGAAAACCCTATCCGAGTTCAATTGATTATTAATGATATATAATTATTGCATCATAGTTAATAAATAATATATTTATATTAAAAAGTGCAAGTCACGCAAAATATCCAAGTTAATGTAATAAATTCTCATTTATAATAAAATACTTTTATAATTGAACGTAATCTATCAAAAGTCTAAGAACTGTTTTCACAATTAACTCTGGTACTATTAATTATATAATATGTAAAAATTTAAAAATTTAAATATATATATATATATGTTTCTAATATAATAGTAAATTTAAGAACATTGCAACCTTTCAAATACTATATTTTCATATTTCAGGTTCTGCAAAGCAACTAGTGAAGTCAGAACCAACACTCAAAAGAAACAAAAGACTGAAGAAACCAGAAGAAACGTTCAAGAACCATAATAAAAATATATATAATATATATAATTATTAAACATTATTATTATATGATATCTTAATATGTACTTTATTTTTTTATAACTAAAAATATTTTATTTATAGTTTATAAAAGGATTTTTTAAAACATTCAAGGGTATATTTAAATTAAAATCCAAATAGAATACAATCAAAATCTATTTATAAATTATTTTAATTGCATCTTAGTGATTTTTCTTGGAATTTGAACTTATTTGCCAAATTAGTCATTTATTTTTACTCTAATATAATGGACATGAAAACATTTAAATTTTAACGTTAAGTTGTTTTTTAGTTTTTAAACAAATTAAGTATATAGACTATAAATCTTACAAATGTTTGTGACATCCGATATCTAGTATCTAACCGGATGCGGTAGAAAAAAAACATTTTATTCACGTTATAAACATGTTATGCTATAATAGTAAATTAGATATCTGTTTATTTATTTAGCAGGTTAGAGGCATGTTGGAATAAAGAAGCAGCAAGAAGAATGGGTTGACCGCACTGGCAGTGTGGTTAGCTGGTTGTTTTATAACTAACCAACAGCCAGTAACGCCACTGCCCCTGTGTGCCTCCCTTTTTAACAAAGAAGAGAAGAATTAAGAACAGAACGAACCATTAAATATATATGAGAAAATTCTTATGTAGTGGATTTCTTTATTTTGTATTTAAACACTGTTTTTACTAATGTTTTGTATTATTCCGTAATTATTGTTTAGGACAGATGTCAAGAGATATCGCTAATATATTTTTGAAGAAGAAATGCTCAGATATGTTTAACACTTTTTTTCTTTAAACTAATATATGTACTTATATTCCAGTGAAGAACTTTTAGAATTTTAACTGTTTATTATGTTGTATATCATAATAGTGTAATCCTGGTGATTCTTAGTCATAAGCAAATATTGTTTAGATTTATAATTTTGTAACACTGTTGGTTTACCAAAGAAAATAAATAAATAATACATTATATAAGTGCTTTAACATTTATGCAGTATGACACGATGACGTCATATTTCATTCGTATAACATGTTGACGTAACGTCGCAAATTATATCTGTCGGCACATCTAGAAATAGAGGCACAAGAATAGTCGGTAATACGTAGTGTTTTAAATGCAATAAATTGCAATCTTCAGGTGCAATTGGGCCGAGCGCCAGTGGACACGTGGAAGAAACGAGTCAGACATCCTTATTTGTACCGTGTACTGAGATAATTCGAGACCATTGGATTGTATAATCATGTTCTGTATAAAATTATTTGTAATTCTTTAATCAATATTTTGTTTGTTTTTCCATACTTTTAATATTGTAGATCAAAGTCGGCTGTGTGACAATGGTTAATAGTACCTTCTCCAGTGATTCAAAAGTGTATATCTGTATAATTCTATTTTCTAATAATCACGGGTTGTATAATTAAGTGCTGCTGACAATAGTTTATATTAACCTTTTCCAGTGGTTTAAAATTGTAATCTGTATAATTCTATTTTCAAATAATATATTCTATTATTTTTTTAAAATACAAGTGTATAGAAACAAATTATTACGCCTTATTTTTCATTATATAGATTACTATATATATTTATGAAATTTTAAAACTATATTATAGGAGAGGATAAATAAAACATCATACAGTAAATTGTTTATTTTATTCCACTACATAAGTTACAGTTAAGAGATAACCCATATTTAAATAACATTGTACAAGAGCTAGTAACTAAAAATGCGATTTAATTATTTATTGTAAAAATAGGCGTTTCTAACTTACATTAACAGACTAAACACTTAATTCGCAAAATAATCCTTGTCTTTTTGAAATTGACAATTCAAATTTCAAATGTTTAACGTCTTTGCTTACTTCATAGAGAGTTCTTAGTATTTAAAAAATTAAGACTAAATTATACATAGTCAGGTTAAATAAAATAATTATACATTTTATTATTTATACCAGAATACACGCTTTATAACAAATTATACACTTTGACATTCCTTTGTAAAAGATAGATTAAAAATAACGTTATACAAAATGTGCATCCTAATTAGCGCTCGCAATCCTAGAACCCTGCAATTGGCACAATACATTTTGATGAACGTGTGTTTTATTCAACTAAATATCCTAAAATGAATTGAAGATTAGTACTTAAGTATGCAATGAATTTTGAAAATGAAGGAAGATTTCGTGTATATAGAAGTCGTTTTTCTGTGCCTGTATTTTAGAGATTTGATTTGAAAAAAGATGACAAAATGATATAAGTCTTCCGTCGTTATAAATTAAAGGAAACCAATAATTAATTAACAAAACATATCAGAGAAAGCAATCTAAATTGTATGAAGGAAAAATATTAGATGTATGCATCATTAATTCGATTAATTCCGTCTTCCATTACGTAAATTCAAACTTATTTAGCAAATCTTAAAATCACGCGAATAATTAAACAAATTTTAATAAGACAGATTTTTAATATAATGAAACTTATAAAGAACATACCGTTTTAAGAAAGCTTGAATTTTCAATTGAAATAATATTTCAATGTAAAAATAGCAAAATTGAAGTTATTTTGCATTTTAAGAAAACAGAAAACTAGCAAATAATAAAAACCACAAAATAAGGGGATAAAATCGAAACAATAGTTTAAAATTTAACGAGTTACTTTTCTTATGTTTATTTAAAATTCAACATTTTACACGCATTGGACAATATACTGACATTAGTATCAGGCATTTAAAGAGGTAGCAGTTTCATAACCTAACCACATTATTGCAATCCTAAGACTTCGCTTTCAATATTTGTCCAGTAAAAGTTAACCAAAGAAAAGAATTTCCCAATTACTCGATGTTATGATATAAAAAGATGAATTCTAGATATTTTTTTTATCGTTTCTATTATTTTTATTTTATTTACCAGACAAATATTAATTCAGCGAATCATTAATTACTTACACACTACCACAATCAATTCTAACACACGATACAACTTAGCCGCAGACTTCAAACATTTGTCTCGATATTATTCACTATTCCCCCCAAAACTTTAAATTTGAAGCCAATTTTTTTACCTAGATATGTTTTTCGTTATCAAACACACTACAGGAACTATAATATTCTTGTATTGAAAAATTGTAATAAATAAAACAGAGCGAGATATACGGAAGTATGCAGATCACTCAAACTATAATATATAAGAAAAAATACGTAGGCGCTGAAAAATTTGAGTTAAAAATAAAAACGAACTCGTTTACATTAAAAGTAAAATAGACAAATTATAATGAGATTTAATTATAAGCGATATCTCATTTCATTCCTAATAACTATGGTTCACTTATATCAGGTTAATCTCCCTTAGAAATGTCAGTTACTACAAAAGTATAAACATTGCAGCGAGTACAATTACTTACAAAATAACTCTATTGTATAGTGTTATAAAACGAAATTACAGGTACTGCTTATGGATAAGCGTAGACAGAAACTAAACTATTGTGAGTAATAATTAACATATTGATAAAAAAAGATTAATTTTTGTATTAGTTTAAATTATTAAAATTATAATCATTTCAGTATAAATTACTACCAAAGTTAATAATTTCACTTTTATAAAGTGCTGCCATCTATACTCACGAATAGCAAGCTACCAAACCAAATAATTCGTTATACCAGTAACGATTTCTATATTAAAGTTAACTGTCTCGTTACTATATGAAAACTGGCGTTATCTCAGTCTTTAAATTTTATAATAAGAATGCAAAATATGTAAAAATCCACAACATATTCGTGTATTCTTGAATAAATATAAACAAATGGTTTTTATTGCTATGTACTTTCTGATTAAGTTCACATATATGATATAAAATTATGAATAAAAATTTAATACTACATAAAATTTTGGGTTTACTCATTTCTTCGCGACAAATCACAAAAGTTATCATATAGGAACATAAACATCTTTACAAAAATATGTATTTTTCTTTTGGTTCTGTTAAAACTATTTCTATGTATATATTTCAATTGTTAGTCTACTAAATATTATAATCTACGGTTTTACGGTGATAAATAATAATGGGTTTCGTAATGGAGATTATGCAACGTTCAAACCCTACTAAATTTGATACAGTTTCACTAAAATAACATCTCGCATTATATGCGTATAAATTAAATATTTTGTTCATGAATGAATTATTGATACATTAAAACTGCAAAACTGTAGCAAATATGTACCAACAAATAATACACACGTTTGAAATATAAAAAACATTCATACTTTAAACATACGGATTACCGTAAATATAAATGATATTACAAAAATAAATTTTAGGCATACACAAATGTTCGCTAAAACTAAGTTAATTTGAAACTATTGTGGAATATTTTAAGACCATCTCCAATTTCACACTTGACAGTCTAAAGCAATTCATTTAGCATTCCTATAACCAATCACAGAACAACACGTTGTGACCAATAATAAATTGAGATCTATTTTCGACCAATCAAATAGGTTTTTAAATTATTTTTTAACCAATAAGATTCTTTTTTAAGATCTCAATACAGAATTGGTCTCATTCTCTAACATTTCCTCTAATCTATACAATAAGCGAGGACCGACAAAATATTAAATTTTAATAAAAAAATATCACTAACAATCAGATTATTTTAAATAATTTTAGTTTAATAAAATGATATTTACATCAAACTATAATATAATTTAAATGCTCATATTTGGGTTATTAAATAAATTTAAGTACTCGAAAGTAAAAATATCGTGCGTATTATTAATATTACAATATTAATACTGATAGAATCACCGCACTTTTTACACATACAATAAAATGCCAATTATTATAATAATTTTTCATACCTTATAATAATAATGCCAATTTTTATCGGAACTCCCTTATCGTTACAATATTCTTAACGTTTTCAAATCCTATCATTTCTTAACATGCATACAAACTTAAAGCATAACTCTTGAGACTATGGATATCGAATTTGTTCCTAAAAGCTTAGAACATAAGGATTATTTTACTTAGCAATAACGTTATGTTATGAAGGCGTGCTTGATGACTCCATACTAACAGCTGTATGAACCGGCATCTGTAAATTATATTATAATTAGAAATCATTTATATTATTATATATAATTATTAGGTTGTATTAATTTTAATTTTATCGAAATATAACTGATTAGTTTCAGGATCATTTGGGTACTTATTCATAAGCTCGGAACATTTCGGAATCACGAAGTTTATGCTGCTTACGATAATTAATGTAAGTCAGATAATTATATATAATAGTAATTATGGACCGAAAGTCTTAAAACAAAAATAATGTATAATTATTTAATACTCTTAAAAATAGAATTTAAGCTAAGCTAAAAATACAAATATTAATAAAATTTCATAAAAAATAACTTTTTGTGAAACTTTTATTGTGCAGTTTTTTAAGCATTAAAATTAGAACTTAGTTAAAAATACTGTATTAAAAAAACATTTTACGATTTACAGAGTACTGATCAAAAATTACTTCAAACTCTTTGGAATATCTAATAAAATAGGGATAATAAAAGAGTAATATCTTTAATATCAACGCCACCTAGTAAGTTGCAATCTAACTACATTCTTATAGGTCTTATTTTTATGAATATCATATAAGAAAAATGAAAGGATAATGAAATATCAATATTTTTCGTATTAACGCCATCTAGTAATCCGCAATCTAACTACATTCATTTAGGATTAATTTTATCAATATGATATTAGAAACTTTTCCCTAAGATCTATATGGCACATGAAACTGACGAACACGCACTTAATCACACAAACAATATATATATATATTTATGTAATCTATTAACCGTTAGATAAACAGGCTATTTTAAAACATTATGAAATACCTTCTTGCCACATGGGAACACGTCCATATCCAGTGCCCTTTCGTCCAGTACGGCTTCCAGAGCCGCTGCTAGTTCTGAGCTTTCGCCGAAGGGGGCGCCACTCTCCGCTGGGAACATTGTAATATAATTATTAAACTTTGCTTACGTTATCCATTACTTCGTACGACATGTTATTCTTAAAAATAATAATAATAAAAAACAAAATAATCGTTATTTTTTGTTTGTCAATGCTCAAATATACAACGGAAAAATTCTGCACCACTTTAATTATAAACAAGATAAAATCTTAATTTGATGGAATAATTTTATCTTATCACATAAGTTTGAAAACGTTTACAAATTGTCGAATGTCAAATTGTTCTAAGTCTTTTCTCTACTTTTAACATTGACTGTTTTATTTTATTTGTAATTCATTATACACAAATTTTTGAAATATTATAATATTAATTATAATACCTTGATTGAAAAATTCCGTAAACTCCTCGTCTGGTATTTGACTGAGCACTGATGGATCCAATATGTCGTCGGGTGGTACTTGTCCTACTTCTGCAATAAATATATATATATATATATATTTCTCACAAGTATATCATTATAAAACTCTTTATTGAGTTAAGCGAAGCGAAGCTCTTACTGGTCAAAAGTATGTTTCATTACTAATGCTACTCCTCCTAGACGAATAATGGTAGGATGTCGAAAATTGTCAGAGTTGTCGAGGACAAAGTAAGTCCCATAGAGTTAAGATGTGGAACATTTTGAAATAGCATGAGTGAGTTCTTAGGATTATAGCCACTATTTACTCGCTAATTTTACAACATTTCATCAAAAATGCTTCGCTCATCTCCCCCCGCCCCCGTGTACAGTGGCGGGCCTAGTATGTATTAAAGTTTAAACAATTTTTTTACCAAGTTCGTGAGAGTTACTCGCAGTCATGTACTCAGTTTCGCTCAGACCTCCCATCGCAGTATCTTCTGAACTATCGTAGGTGGAGGAGTTGGAACACACGTTGATTTCTGTAATATAAAGAAAAACCTTATAACAAAATATTAACATATATATTGATAAGCATGATTCCATAATTACTATTATATATAATTATCCGGTTATACTCACGTTAATACTATCGGATTTGCCTGCCTAGTTTCGAATCCAGTCGGGGTCCGTATACATGTGCTCACGTCCCGGTTTGCTTCGGTTCGGAACTAGTGCAAATTCCGATAGTAATAACGTGATTATAACCGGATAATAATAATAATATAAAAACAAAACAACCAAACAAGAACGTAACACTCCATGATGTAGTCAGTGCTACCAAGATAACGGCCAGTGCTCACCGCTGAGTGAGTGCGCATGCGCGGGCCTCCTCCCCGTCGCTCGTCGTCGTCTCTTGTTCCTCGTGTGCGCGCGCGCGGCCGGGCGCGGGGCGCGCGCGGCGCACGACCTCTTGCGGACGGACTTCGGCTTGCTCTCTCTGCTGAGGAGTTCGTAGTTGTCCTGCCGGTAATGTAGAAGTCAGAACACTTTTCATACTTAACTCTGACCTTTTTTTTTTCATTATAGCCAATGATAAACTAATTTATACTTATTATTTATAATTTTTATTCATAGATTAACAAACGTCAAATTAACTTCACCTTTATATTTTTAGTCAACAATAAATTTTTATTCAAATTAACTTATATTCAAATAAAAACAATTTTTTTGTCATTGCATTTTTTTTTAAATAGCTAGATATCACAAGATGCACGCACACATACACCCAATACAGACCCTCTTCCAAGCGTGTTCAGTGCACAGCGGCGTTTGCTCCTGCAGCGGTAGCAGCGGCTGCTTGCAGCGCTCTCCCCCCGCGAACACGGCAGCACACGCTGCATACAAGCGCTGTTCAGGCGCTAACGTCACATGGGACAGGCAGTAGCGGCTGGAGGGTAGAGGAGATTGAGTGCATCTCTCCTCCGAACACGTCGATGATCCAGCTTTGATGCTCTCACCACCTGACCAGCCCCTTTGTCTGCAATATTTATTTATTATTATTTATTAATATATTTTTGTATATAAACTTTAGTGATCTATGATTACTATTATATATAATTATCGGACTGAACTCACGTAATTACTATCGAAAATTTGCGCGACCAATTTCGCCATTGCGGGCCTTAATAATGAGTTCTGAGCATGGCGCGGTGTGTGCTCAATTTATTCGCAATTTCGATAAAATAATCAAGAAAATGGGTTCGAAACTAGTCGAGCAAATTTCCAATAGTAATTATTAATATAGTTATTATTACCATCGATAAATAATATCAAAATACTGTCATTATCTACACCATAATATTGAATAATTGATCTCTGGCAAATGCTAAGCAAATAGGTATTCTTTTTATCATATAACCATGTAAAAAACTTTATATAGAAAAAATATTCAATTACGGAGAAGATTAGAACTTGCAACCCCTGGGATATAATCTTGCCGTTCTGTCAATTGTAGTATCTATAAATTATAAGCTTAATGATAAAGTCCCAATAACGATCTCATACCGAACCTCAAGACAGGTAACGATACGGGGTTATTTTTAATATTATACGGGATTATTATTAACTAGCTTTGTGACCCGATTCTAATGCGTCGGTTTTCTAGAAATTCAAGTATTTCAAGTCCTCTCCTTCAGTTTTATCAGATACGTTCATAAATATTTTTTCCTCCGGTAATCGGAGGAGGTCCAAATTGTTACCATTCATCTTGTCTCAACAAGAGCTTTTTTTGATACCATATTTATAGAAATAAGCCCTTCTGTAAACGTTGTGTATATTTTAAGAACAAGTTTATATTTTAAGATATATTTGGTAAGTCCGGAAATTCCACAAACTCAATAAAGTAAAAAAATATATTATATAAAAAATATAAAATATAATTATGTTACCTGAGCCACCTCCGTTCCTGTAGACTCATGATGGACGACATGCCTCGCATAGCAAGTAGGTGATTCACGGTTTGTGTTGGAAGACGACACGATGAACTTTGTCCGGACAATTGTTTCTGGTAAAAAAAAACATAAAATTCGTTAGCTGTGGTAATTACAGAGTATAGACAGATTGTCTATGGTGACTACCATAAATTATTAAAACTATGATAGTTTAAAAAAAATATGTTTACAAAATATAATAATGTTACTTTTTTATTTTTACAAAATTTTCAAATAGTGAAAAGAGCAGAAATTTAAAACAATATTGTTTTATAGACATCGTGGTGCAAAAAATGAAAATAAGATTATTGTAATATTATTTGTTGAAGCACTTGCGTCAACTTCTCGTACGCCTACTAATTCTATGATTAAATATATCTTTTAAAGTTGTATCTATAGATCGTAATTCAATTAATAATTTTATACGGCTTTTTAGTCTTGGTAGTGTTGAGCTGTTGCTAGCTATTCCATTTGCTCTCAAACACCCACCAAAATAGTAGTCTACAATCTAATAACATATGCGTATCAACCATCTTATAAGATAAAATCAGAAAAATTGTAATTATTACTAAAAACTAGTTGGTTATCTCGTCAAGATGAGACAATTTTTCTATAGTAAAAACAATACTATTGAATTAATAAGCAATACCATTTTTTTTTTATTTTGTCAAAATCTTTTAAAGTACGTTATGATGAGCGACAAAATAAGCAGTCAGAGCTATGGCTTATGTATTTAATTTTTAATTTTTAGACAAAATAAATTCGGGTTTGACTACAGCTTGCTTGATGTTGTCTTGCCTAAGTGTTGTTGTTTTCATAATTCATGTAGAATCGAAACCGGTTTTATGGTGACCTGGGTCTGGTGGATCACAGGAATTGAAAAAAATCTCTACGCTCGTGTCTACGGTTGTGCAGAGGATATTAAGGGACAACTAGGCTCACAAACTTCCTCAGTGAGCTTTTACGTAAGCTAGCAATGCCTGATTTATTTATACCTCAATGCGTCTTCATTCAGGTTCAAATCATAAGCGAATTTTTTTCAGTTTATGCCATATCAAAAAAGGAAAAAAATACTTTAACCCTTCCCAGAAGCACATAACCATAGTATGTAACACAATCGCTACAAAAGTAGCAAATGGAAAATAAATGTTAACGCTGGCATATACATAAACGTCAGTTGTATAAAATTGTTCTCCAGGGTGTAACCTGAGTAGGAAAATATCACACATAGGGTTGATATATAATTGTTTTAACAAAAATTAAAAAAAAAAACATACCAATAATGTATATAACAAAGAGGTTCTACACGAAAAAAGTCTATTATGAATTGATAATTGATATTTTTTTTAATTCTATTCTTGTATATTTGACAATCTATTTATACATTTATTTAGAAGTATAAATTAGAAGAATTAACGGCACAGAGAACATGAATTAAATTACTTATCTTTACTACATATAAAGGATAGGGAAAGCTACCCTTTTCTCTTTTTGTGTGAAATTGGTGCGAAAGTTGGTTCCGATATTGGTTCAAATATACACCGTTGGACTGAATACCAACGACTCTTGACTTAATAATGTCAAATCTTTGGGTGGGCGGTCAACAAATGTTGTGAAAAGTAGGGACAACTTACAAAATAAATGTTGTGAGTTTAGACGTAGACACGGGCACTATCTAGTTATTTTTTAAACATCATCGTTATTAAGGTTAATATTTTTTTATATAAAGCTGAATATGTTATTGTCTCTGCTTGTTTTTTTTTCTATTAGTCTTTTCCCGCGACATATAAACTAACCTTGATGAGTGTAGCGAGTGCTCTATGGTCGCCGTGGTGAGCGCTGAGTGTGTCGTGGTGCGCGGCGCGCGCCACGTGTCGCCGCAGCGCCGCGCGCCGCAGCGCCAGCCGCGCCCCGCGGGACTCCGCCGCGCTCTCCTCCACACACACTGCCCCCGCGCCTGATTCTATACACACTAATGTTCTTAATGAAAGCTGCAGACGTCTTTTTTTTTAAATATGAAATCACTTATTCTGTGACTGGCTGGTTTTGATTTGTGACTGGCCGTTTTTGATACATAAGGTCCATTGTATTGGGATTAAATATCTTAATTTTGAAGGTCGAAGGAATTAAGTACATATTTTTAAAAAAATCATTTTGGTTGAATTTTTTATTACTGGCCGGTTTTGATACATAAGACCTGTTTGTGTTGGGATTAAATGTATTAATTTTGATTTTCGGAGGCCTGTAGTATATATTTTTTCATAAAATTATTTTAGTTGCATCTCTGTGACTGGCTGCTCTTGGATACAATATGTCCGATTGTATTGGAATGAAATATCTTAATTTTGAAGGTCAGAGCAGATATTCGAGCATTTTCTCGTTAGAATTTCATTTTCAAATTTATATTATTTTAATGTTTTAAAAATATTAAATTACGTTACATAATTTTTAAATAATATCTGAACCTTATTTTTTTTCGCGGAATATACCGTCGAATGATGGATATGGTTTAAAACTTAAACTTTACTTTCTAGTTATGTTACTAGTCTTATATTTTGATTAAATCTCTAAATGATATAGGTATCCCAATTTTTTTTTATTTTTGTGTGACTGTTAATATAAAACATTAAAAAAACTAGATTAGAAGAACCTTTACCACTGACACAACTATGACGAACTAGTAATGTTACTTATGACCTGAGTTTATTATTAAAACTTTTTTTTTTTTTTTTTTGATGTAGAAACTGAATATAGTAAAACTTTCTTATATATATGTTTATATACGTAAGTGTATTTTGTAGCCATAAAAAGACAAAAAAAAGAATAAATAGGGCTCAAAAATGTTTTGTACTATACTATAGTTAAATATGGCACAATTTACATGAATTCCATATTATTTTTCAGTGTTGCTAGCAACATAAGTAACGAAAATAACGTTCATAATAAAATTATAAGAAAAGAAATGTTTATTTTTTTTTTATAAGAGAAAAAAGAATTAATCATATTAAAAAAAATATAGGCACACTTCAATTAATAATATCTATTATAAATTATTTTTTTGTTTAATTTAATATTTTAGTAAAAATGTCCTTAGCAATATAACAATTCAGGGGATTTAATTACAATTGCATCTATTGTGTTAAACAGAAAAGATGTAAAAACGCCATCTTTGCATAACTTAAGAAAAATATTAAAATATTTACCAAATTCTGGCATATCATCGTCACTGCTGCTACTTTCAAGTTGTCGGAAGGCATTTGGTTTTTTGTCATTGAGTGGTCCACAATCAAACATTTCTTCTCCGGGAGCTTGCCATCGTGAGTTCTTTAGAGCAACAGCTTTTCTTTGTAATGGTATCCGTTGTAACGCTTCATGGACTGTTGGTCCACGACCCTTCCGAGGTCTGGCTGGAGTCGATGATTTAGCTGAAGAATTATTATTTTATTTATTTATCTCATAACTACCGTTTTCTTATTGTGATAAAATAATCAAGTTATATAATATGTGAACCTTTTATATAATAGTTGATAATAAATAAGTTTCAATGCATTTCAATACATTAATTAATTACATTTCTTGCACAATTAACTTTAATTATATGCATTTTTTAAAATTACATATAAACAATACATTTTATACTAATTTACCATATAAATTACAAAGCAAAAACTTTACATTATATACTTATATTACCTGTATTTATAGAATAATAAAATAATGACACTGGTTTAAATATGACTTTTCATTAATAAAAGGGACTACTAAAGAAAAATTATGAGGGTGTAAAAATATATGACTAAGAAGCAAGTATTTACCAAGATAAATGTGACATGAGTGGGAAAGTAATTGGAATATGACACCATCTTAAATAATTAGGTTATTGGAATGTTAATGTTGATAAAAAAAAATTGTCTTATATATAATAAAATAAAGGAATTAACATTTTTAAACTAGCAATTTATTGTTAGTAAATAATAACATATCTTGGTTATTTTAAAAATTTAGATTTTCACAGTAAATAGATTTTTTTGTAATTCTTATTTGTTTTTCATACAATAAACTAAAAGCTACTAAAGAATAAATATGCTATACTATTATATACTATTATATATGATAAAAACAAGCTTCATATAATAACAATACAGATGTATTTCCTTTGAACTACCATTTTCATTATATTACTAGCCACTTCTGAGCAACTTATTGTTTTGTTAAACTTATCAAAACAAACAAAATTGCTTTAATAGACAAATAGAATTAACATAACACTGTTTATTGAATAAAATATGATTTGAAACTATATTAATATATGTTAGAATTAAAAAATATATATAATCATAAAAGAGATACATACTTTTACCTGTTGAATGCTTTTTAGCTACAGGTGCCGGTGGTTTAATAGGGTTTATCATAGGTTCATTCTTAATTGCTGCATTTTCTGTCACACCCTGTTCTCTTTTGAAAACATCTAAAAATGTTTCAGAAGGAGATTTTGTCGCAGGTGCAATCTTTTCAACATTTTTGCCATTAGTAACAACTGGTTTGACATTTGGTATCACCTTGTTCAAATTTGTAGGACTGGGAACACTATGTTGTCTTAGATCTCCAAAGTTAGTTAAGTTATGCACAGGATTCTTTGCTTTCTGAACTTTGGCATGTGTGGATTTAGTCTCAGTCTGATTTACGGCAATATCATTTAATATTTTTGAATACTGACCATTTGATACAATTTCTTTTTTCTCTTTGACATCACCGTTGGTTAAAGAGCCTAAAATATCTATTTCTTTCAAGGGATTTCCTAGAAACTTTGATTTTAAGTCTGAACTCTCTGGGAACATGTAATTATCTTCTGTGTGACTAACAGTTATCTCCCCAGCAATAACATCTGAATCATGAAATGTGTATAACTCATTCGGATCTATCTTAAATTTGGTGTGAAAAAAGCTATCACTTATGTGGGTTATATATGATTGCTCATCACCAGAACTATCTTGTATGTACATGTTTACATCACTATTGCAGCCTCCTGATACACTCTCCACTGCCATCTTATACTGTGTAGCACAACTCGCATCGGATATATTTTGGGTAATACCACTGAAACTTTAAACATTACTTTAGCAATTACATTATTCAAAATTAAGGTAGTAGAAAGCATTACAAGTATCGTAGACAGCAGGCAAAGCAAAACTTACCCCACCTTTTCTGAAGCACTCAAATAAGACATGCTGCATACATTTTACCACCTAATGATACAAATAATTAATAACATGTTATATTATACTATACGATTGGTCCCTCTGCTTCATACTGAAATAACAATTATTATTTTGAAGTAATACATAACATTATTGAGGAAAATTAGTCTTATTTTGTTTCTAAAGATAAGTTTTTTTAATGACAATCACAATGACATCTGTCAGAATTAGTAATTATTCATAAATTTATTTGTAAAAATGCTCAATCTTTTGCAGTTTAAAGTATTATCGACGAGTAATTCGTATTTTTTACACAATTGTTTGAAAGTATTTTAGTTTATGTAAACAATAATTACAACTGAAGCGTATGATTTTTAACGCTATAAAAATATCTTACATTGTAAAGTAGACAAATCACAAAACATTTTATGCTAATAAGAACCAAAAATAAACACACAAATGCTAGGTTTTTAACATCAAAATTAACTAATTTAACAAAAATCGTTCATGTATGAGAGCTTTCAGCTTTGAAACTCAAACTTCAATTCAATAACATCAAATGATTGACAGATTAAAGCAAATGGCAGACCGCAGCCAGAATTGTGTTACGTTCAAAATATGGAAACGAATTGTTTGTATTAAAAAATAGTTTTATATGTCCATAGTAATGGTTTTTATAACATTTATTTTTATGAACGTGATTTTAAACAAAATAGAATATTACACTTTTTAATGATAGATAGATAGTTCATGGGTAGAAATGTTTTTAATTTGTCATCGGATACTTTTACTTGCATAAAATAAAATCGTATTGTTATAAATTATTTACGTATTACATTATTAAGAAGAATTTTGATTTATTTTCTTTGTACAAACTAAATTTATGTCGTTTTGTAAAAAAAATATTGTTATTTTTGTAATAAACATGCATATTATTTAATGCTAGGAATTTGAAATGGGTTTTATTATATTTTAATGTAATACATGATTAAACTTACAAAGCTTTAGTTAAACCACTCAATTCTCAATTGGTTCAGATTAAATTAGAATTAACTGCACGTTTGTGACATGAAAATGACTAAGTCTTGACTTTGACTTCTTTCAAATTTAGCGCCACTTTGATTTTGATTTGATTTGAGAACCCCTACGTTCGAAGCGTTGTTGTGAATCCAATATGGCGTTATCTGATGTTTTAATATTTTGAAGGTACGTCAATTTGACGATTCTATAATGTGTAATTCGGTAAATATCTTGTTTTTAGAAAGTGTTCATTATGAAGACGTTAAAGATACTGTAGTTTGTGTATTTAACTAAGTTTAAAAGTGTAGTGAAAGGTTTACAGATCGTATTGTTTTGTTTGTGATTTCCGATAATTTAGCGATCCATTGTCATACAAAAAATAATTAATATTTTTAAAGATTTCCCCAATCATATTAGTGAATCTTATAAAACAACGGTGTGTATCTATTCCTTTTAACAAAAATTGTGTTAGTACATCAACGGATTGCAATTACCGTAATTATATATGTAGCCTATAGTCATTATTTTGCAAATTATATTGTGTTATGTATATATATGAAAATACAAATTGTTGTTGCAGAAGTGCATTACTTTCATCACAAATGGGAGATAAATAAATATAAAAGTCGGTGCATTCAATTAGCGCCAGAATAATTGTTTCATAATTTGAGTATAAGTATAGCCATAGTTTGCGTTGACTATCATGACAGACACTAGACGAAGAGTCAAGCTTTATGCTCTGAATGCTGATCGGCAGTGGGATGACAGAGGAACAGGACATGTATCATCATGTTATGTGGAAAGATTAAAAGGTACCTCATTATTAGTAAGGGCAGAATCAGATGGCACCCTACTATTGGAGAGCAAAATACAACCTGACACTGCCTATCAGAAACAACAAGATACTTTGATAGTATGGTCCGAAGGTGATAATTTTGATTTAGCTTTAAGTTTTCAAGAAAAAGCTGGTTGCGATGAAATTTGGGAGAAAATATGTCAGGTAAGATGACAAATTAATATTTTTATATTAAAATTCAACTAATGTTTTTAATTTTTCTAATAAATTCTAGTTGGAAGGTTAATAGTAAATATTTTTAACATTGTAACATTTTCTCTATTAACAAGTTAAAAGTATTAATCATACTGTAAGTTTTTCTAAAACTTAGTCGTTTTTCTAAAACCTAACTATTAAAAAAACTATTTAAAAGATATATTACTTATTGATGTGTATTTTAGGTACAAGGTAAAGACCCATCAGTAGAAATAACACAGGACATAGTAGAAGAATCAGAAGATGAAAGATTTGATGAAATGTCTGATAGTGTACAACCAGTTGAGCTACCAGCATGTGAAATGGGTCGGTTGGAAGACATTAGTGAATTAGTTAACAGTTGTTTAGTGTCACTTGCAAGGAAAGATAAACTAGCTGCAGCATTAGAGAGCCAACATTATATCAAGAAACTTCTTAATTTATTCCATATGTGTGAAGATATTGAAAATATAGAGGGATTACATCATCTCTATGAGATATTTAAGAGTATATTTCTCCTTAACAAAAACACTCTTTTTGACACAATGTTTGCAGATGACACTATTTTTGATGTTGTTGGTTGTTTAGAGTATGACCCTGGTTTGCCTCAACCCAAGAAACACAGGGAGTACTTAAAGGAGTTAGCTAAGTTCCGTGAGGCTATTCCTATAAAGAATAAAGATTTGTTAGCTAAAATTCATCAAACTTACAGAGTACAATACATTCAAGATATTGTTCTTCCTACACCTACAGTTTTTGAGGATAATCTGCTAAGCACATTGTCCAGTTTTATATTTTTTAATAAAGTAGAAATAGTCAAACTTATAGAAGAGGATGAGAAATTTTTAACAGACTTATTTAAGATGCTTATGGATGATAAGACACCTGACAGTAAAAGAAGAGACTTAGTTCTATTTTTAAAAGAGTTTTGTAATTTTTCACAAAATTTACAACCACAAGATAAAGATGCTTTTTATAAGACATTAGTTTCTTTGGGGATCCTGCCAGCTTTAGAAATAACTCTAAGTATAGATGATCAGAAGACCAAGACTGCATCTATAGATATATTAACTTATATTGTTGAGTTTTCACCATCAGTAGTAAGAGATTACACTTTACAACAGGCTAATAATACTGAAGAGGTAAATATCTTTTGTATAGATATTCTACATGTTAAACATTATTATATTTGTTTATACTAATGTTATCTGGTTTTTTCAGGAACAAATGTTATTAAACATTGTAATAGAGCAGATGTTGAGGGACCAAGATCCTGAACTAGGTGGGGCGGTGCAGCTAATGGGTGTTTTACGTATACTTCTTGATCCAGAAAGTATGTTGGCTTCAGTCAATAAAAGTGAAAAGGTGGACTTCCTTAATTTCTTCTACAAACACAGTATACAAACACTAATAGGTATGTATCTAATGTTTATTACTATTCCTTACCCATTAAAAAATTATTTAAAATCTTTAATACAATTATTTGTATAAAAGGATTTTTTTTTTCTTCTAGAAATAATTATTACTCTAGCTATAGAATTTTATGTATTTTATTGCCTATATTAAATGATTATGCTTAATTGTTAAGCTTACAGTACTGGTTGTGCTGGTTGCCCTTGCATTGAAGGTTTAACTATAATTATTCCTTACTTTTATATAATTAACAAATAATTGATTTATTTCAAATCCGCACATAGGCAACAAGATGTTATCAAAATGCAATATTTAATATAAGAAAAACAAAATTGTCCCTACTTTAAAAAACACTTATTAATCAGTTTGTTTAAAAACAATGTTTACTTACATTATAATTGGTGTTACTAGTAGAAGGTATATATAATAAAACTATTAAGATTTGATTTAATTTTTGTTATTTCTTTTATATTCAATATTCTAATAAAATCCCAGTATTTAACTACTTCTAATGGAATTCTAATATTTGCTTTATTAGAAATTATCATGATTTAAATTCTTTAATTGAAAGGTCTTTAACTAATTGCTGAGTGGTTGAGATCTTTTGTTGAATTCTTCTTAGATCTTACTTATTATGTTTAAACAAAATAAGTAGAACAACAGTTATACTGCTTAGGAAATAAGGAGCTTGACCATATATATATTATAAAATTTTTCATAAATTGGGCAGTATGTGATAAAAAAGATTTTAAGGTACTAATATATATTTTTTTATGTTCACAGCTCCATTACTGGCAAACACAACTGGGGAGAAACCCTTAAAGGAGGATTATCACACTGTTCAGCTTTTGGGACTTGTACTAGAGTTGTTAGCATTTTGTGTTGAACATCACACATACCACATCAAAACCTGTATATTAAATAAGGTATGTTATTAAAACATTATTCTTCTGTTATAATTTGATTCAATATGTTCTTACATAAATATACATATATGTTTTATATATATTATTATGCTACTGGTTTATTTCATAATATAAGTAGTTATAACTTCAACTTACTCTTTATGTTCTTTAATAAATTACAAACATTGTGACTTACTAATTCGCTTGTATTTATATTTATATATTATTTTATTTATATTTATAGGTATTTATATTGTTTTTTTGTTTTACTGAAATATCTGACTAAAAATATTAATGAATAATATTTATCTTACATGATATTTGGTATTATATTTATTTTACATGTTATTGATGGAAGTTGGTTTTCAAATATTTTATATTTTTCATTATAGGATCTCCTGCGTCGTATTCTAGTTCTCATGAGATCTACACACACATTCTTAGTGCTAGGAGCACTGAGGTTTATGAGAAAAATAATTGCTCTTAAAGATGAGTATTACAACAGATACATTATTAAAGGGAATCTCTTTGCTCCAGTTGTTGATGCTTTTCTTAGGAATAATGGCAGGTGCGTAAATAAAATTTATAATTGTATTTTCTATTTGTATACAAAATATTATTTTAAATGCAATTCATTATTGCCTTTCTGTAAGGTATTAAAGTATAGTTGTACATTTCAGGTATAACTTATTAGATTCTGCGATATTAGAGTTATTTGAGTTCATTAAGTTAGAAGACATTAAGTCACTATGTTCACATGTCGTGGAAAATTATGGCAAGATCTTAGAGGATGTGGAGTATGTACAAACATTTAAGGCTTTAAAGACACGTTATGATCAACACCAGGATAAACTAAAAGAAAGAGACCGAGGTAAGAAATGATTACAATATAAATAAATAAATTTATATATGACAAAAAAAATAGAATTTAAAATAAAACTATTTTTTCGGATTTAAACTCGCGTATAATTTGGTTACATTTTGTCTGACAAGTGTCTGACACTTACATCTTGTTTACCCGTGAGCACGATTACTGCAAAGTATTCGAAACGTCGGGTTAAAACCAAAATATAACCAAATGCGCGAGTTTAAATCCGTAAAAAGAGTTTTATTCCAAATGTGTACTCGTGAAAATCTAAGTAAAAAAATAGAATTTAATTTATTTAAGCCAAAGTACACATTTTTATTTAAATAGGCATTTAAATTGCATTTATGAGAAATCAAAATTTGAGTGTTACTTTTGAAAGTCTGATTAGTTTTAAGCAAACTCCATGTCCAAACATGTAATGACGTTTCGTAATTTCGTATTCCACGGGATGGAATCGCACAAAAAAGTAATAATATATTATATTATAATGAATACATATCAATCTATAACATTATCTAATATATTTCCAGTAAGCGGCAGCGTAGCGGTGGCGGAAGCGGTGGTACCATCACTGTTGCGCACGCGGTACCGTCGAGAGGCTCGGCAGCCGGACGACGAGGAGGAGATGTGGTTCAACGATGACGACGAGCTGGAGGACGAGGCGCCGCTCGACACCGCCGCCGCGCACGTCAATGCGCATGCGCACCACGCCTTGGATGCTATCGGTGGGTTTGAATCGCTTACTGATGTTTTTTTATCTGTTTTTAGATTTTTTAGATCTGGTGGTTTTCGTTTTTTGAAGCAATGGTAATATAAATAGGTAACTTAATTCTTTTTTTTTTTTTATAAACAAAATCATAAGTTTAAATCAGTTCAAGGAGTGGTTGAACTCTAAAATTTATTAAACTAAGAACCAGCATATTATGTATGTATAAATTCATGGTTGCAGTTTAATAAGTATGAATATAGAAAGTATTATATCTGTAAGTAATACAAGTTTATATAATATCTATTACTAATTAGTAAAAATAATGAAAATTTTTCTTGTATTTAAATCTTCACAGCTTTTAATATGATTTCATCTAACAATATTTCAGGCAAAATAGTTGAGAAAAAAGTTTGTTCAAGTACTGATACAGTGAACGGTCCAAGCAGGGTGTTACTAAGCACAGCGCCCAGCAAGCCTGCGCACACCGACGTTCAGGTATCCACGCCCAGATTACTCAATAAGGTAAACTTTAATTCACTCACATTATCCCATATTGGAAACAGGGTTTCCGGATAGTCTAGCATATAAATATTGTTTTATTTAAAAAATTAAATGTGTTTTTTTTTAACAGAATTTGATATCAGTTTAATTAAAATGTTCAGTTTTAAAATTATATTTGCAAGTTTTTGCAATTTTACTTTTAATAAAGTAAATGTTGTTAGTTGTTTAATATTTTTTAACATCCATTTTGTAATGAAATATTGCTGAGCTACCTGTGTACTCGAGCGATAACTGTTATTTAAAATGTTATTCTTTATATAAATCTTGCGGGAGTATTATTATATATTTTTTTATAGAACGGAGGGGTCCTAACTCACAAATGACAAACTAACAACTAATTTTATATAATATGTTAATTCATTTTATTTAAAAACTTACCATTTATTATAACAACACTTTAACACAGGGCCTCGTAGACTACGACGGTGATTCGGACGAAGAAGAAGAGGGCGCCACTTCCACACACACACCCAACGAGGAGCGCGACGCCAAGCGACCGCGCCTCGCGTAGTCACGCACACACGTGTACATAATGTCACGCACACACGTGTAAATACAAGGAATATACAACACCAGAGCTAGAGATCTATATGATCCCGGTGCTCTGTATTATACGTCTCGTATCTGTGCTCGCCTATTCCGATATACTCTAGGAGCAGTTCGTGCAAGGTTTTTTGCGGTTAGCAGTGATTTTGTCCACTATGTACATAGTGTTTCACCTAGCGACGTAGCGTAATATTGAATGTAGGTTAGATTTCCGATGAATTGTTTAAAGTACAAAGGTGTCTGTGGGAAAAAATATTATAATGATCGTCGTGAATTAATGTATATCTATTTGTAAATTAGTTTGTCACAATCACGAGACCGACCTCTTTGGAGTTATAAATTTTAACACTTGCTGTGGAATTGCTATTTGTTGTGATGTTTGTAGAATCAATCTCTTGCATTTTTAATTAAAACCATTATTATTATTATTTAATTGCATTCCCTTATTACGCTTCTCAGAGATGTAATTTGTTATTTATATGAAATTTAAGTTATTTATTGTGATATATTGAAAATTTTCTTTACAATTTTTGTATTTGATTTTATAGTTAATGTTCAAATTGTCTGAGTTTCTAAATTGTTATGTTTGATTATTATTATCTTATGCGTCTTAAAATAGTAACATATAAACAAAACTTTAAATTCTGTAACACATGTGAATATAAATTATATCTCTGAGAAACTAAATTATTTTTCATCGTTTTTAAATACATTTACGACGGCACTTATATTTGGATCTTTAATGAAATAAGACAACTCAAATTATTTTTATACAATTCACCAGTCGTTTTTAATGTTCATTATTATAAAAGATATGTCCAAACTCACGATCCAAATGTTTATGTTACTGTAAATAAAGAGACATTATTGTTTTTATATGAGTTATACATTTATGATATTTCGTCATTATAATCATAGGTATATTTTTATGTCTTGTGTCCTGCTTATTTTATGATTAAATATTAATAATAATCTATTTTGAACGTTTCAATTCAACAAACACTGGATGTTTAAGATTAGTTTTGGCGAAATAACATTAAATGTATATCATATTTATAAAAAATTCACCGCTTTTTATATTTCTATTAACATCTATGTGATAAATGAATATCTGAATAAGAACAGTTTTATTTTATTACACTTAAAATATAGTTTAATCGTTTTAATTTGTAAATAACATTAGTTATAATATAGTATTCGTATCGGCGATCGATTTTGTCATTTGCTAGAGTTGTTTTGATTAGAAGTGTTGAGTGTGTGATCGCCCTAATCATATACTTAGCGAATAGTTAATATAGTATCGGAAATAAGGGCTGTGTAAACATTAAATACACGAATAATGAAAGATACTTATGATATGTTCGTGTGACAAAATTAACATATTTTTTAGTTACATAGAATAATAAATTGCATATAATTGTTGTTTATAATACATTTTATAGTATTCACAATTAATTTAAACTGTGCCCTTAGCCAGTGTTTATAATATATTATTATATATGCCGTATTGGATATTTTAAAACTTGATACAAATACAACATTAGGTCGCCGCCTATATTAATATATTAATCCGATCCGGTCATAGCATAAGAGGTGATTTTGACAAATCTGGTGACATTAGTACCACAAACCAGCACAATAATCTATTATTTTATGCAATTTGATCCATGTCAAGCGTGAATGTACGCTTAATTAGTGAATGCATCTTTAGAAATAATTATTTATTTGGTGTGTAATTTTTTTTTGTATAATACGTGATATTCTTTGTGACTATTCTATGAAAGTTCTAACCGCTGAAACGGTATTATAAATTGTTTTAAAGCATGCGTATCTGCCCTAGAAATACATATCAATTTTAATATATTGTTGATCTCTGTAACAAATTTAAACAACTGGATTACAAAAACTAATGATGGTCATACTGAAAATATTTGAACGGGTAACTTTGGAATCGATATGAAGAAATTTAAATTGTTATTTAACTAATTGAATACAGAATTATTTATTTAAATGAAAGGATTCCTGTTCGAATACTTTTAGTTTTGGTGGTTTATTAAAAGGCGTTCATACAATGCACAGTTAATGCAAGACTAACAATATTACATGCGTGGAATGGGTGCGTCATACAAATTGTAAATACATGTTTAACGTATTAACATCCACGTGTCTAATAGCATATAGTGGTCAATTAGATTTATACGAGTCTTGATAACTTCCCGTTAGATGAAAGTAGAGTGTAACAACTATTTTTTATCTGTCTAGGTGGATGACCATCAAACTAATTTATACACAGTAAAATAAAATAGATTTAACCTATTGTCAAGTTGTGTAAAATAAATAAGCTTATTATAATGCTACTATTATGATGTCACTAGTTACGTAAGCAATATAAATATAAGGAAATACGATATGGCATTTATTTATTTATCATAATGTAGTCGACATTAGTGCTTGTTGACGACTTCAGCTTTGAGTTTTGAAGCCAGTGCTCTCCTTAGTTGCATGGCGTCGGAGGCGGGGGAAGGAGGGCTCCCCGCGAGCGCTGCTTGTGCTACGCGGGCGGACCCAGGCCTCGCTGAAATGGGACCACAGGCTGGGGAAATAGCATTAGAAATCGCAACGCTTTCTATAATGAATATCCTACAACTATATACTAAGTAAAATATATAATGTGGCATAATGAAAACCTGAGCCATTCGGCAAATTATAAAATTCGCGAGAAGGCGCTACTGTCGCACATGAAAGGTGATGCGCAGATGGGCGTGAACAGCATTTTTGACTTGTTAATTTAATTACATTTATTTTAATTCTTTAAAACACAAATAAACGATTTTATCTGAATAATAAGCGGGAGGACATTAACGATCTCCTTGCCTCATATTTTTAAAGTATCTATCAGATTTCGTTTTTTTTTCTAGACCTTTTGAGGACCACTATACCTTGTGCGCTGTAGCATGGTGCGGGTGACGTCTGTCAGTACCCCATGACTCGGGATGGACGTTATGTAATATAATACTCCGAGCATAAATTTAGTTCTCTTTAATATTGTTATAAAAATGAATGTTATTTAGTTGTGCAGTATAACTTAGTGTATGAAGTTGTCTTTACTTATATAAAATAATCAAAATAAGGCTAATGATTATTTTTCGTGACAACTTTTTTGCTCTATAGTTTAATAGCGCGGCGGGTATTTTGTTTACCTGTGTGATACTGTCAGTATGAGCGCTAGCACCGACTATGATATGAGTTTAGATCAATAAAATATTATTTTTCTTAGCAACCTTTTAAGCAATCTTATCCTATAAATGTTCTGTTATTTCATCAAAATAATTATAAGCTCTTTATCAATAATAATTTAACTATTTATACACAATATACTTTATTATTATAAAAAAAAAACATCGACTCCTTCGTCGCAGTAGATACCTCCCTAGGGCGTTATGTTAGACGCATAACACTGCTTAATTTTTCTTTCTATTAGATTTTATTTGTAGTCTAGAACATTCTTATTGGATTTATTTTAATTTACTACACTTATTATACATTACGAATGTGGTATGACTAAAATACTAAATTATAATTTTTAAATCGCACCAAATCTCAAGAGAGAAACGAAACGTTACTGACAGTGTCACCCGCACCATGCTACGGCGCACAAGGTATAGTCAAATCTCTATAACTGTAAATTACAAGTAGGATCGAAATTTATAGGATAAGTTAGATTTCTATATGTAAAGAATTAAAATCTATTGTCACGGTTTGCGGTTGTCTATAATAGTATTAAAATGGAACTAGGTACCTCCAGAAGCAGCTTCATTTTGTATAGCACCAAGTTTCTTTTCTCGTACTTGTTTCTTCATGGCTAAAAGTTTGTCTCTTTGTTGTTTTAAATATTCTTGACGAGCACGAATATCTTCCTCACTTACCTAATAAAAAAATAATAGATACAATTAATATGTTCGTCAAATCAATTACTATCCAATCATTATTTTACCTCAACTTTCTTAGGTATTTCTGTTTCAATTCTCTTTAATTGTACGTCATTATGTTTGGGAATATCTGTCTTAACTTTCTTTATTACTTTCTCTTCTTCTTTTTCAATGTGTTGAAGTTTTGTTAGTAAAGTTTGCTTTTCTGCGACAAATTGTTTTTGTGGTACAACTATTTCGTCTTTATCATCGAAATCGTCCAATTTTAGCCTAAATAAAAATACAGTCCTTTAATTTAAGAACAAACAAAGTATGAAATAAAATAATTTTTTACGGATTAAACTCGTCTATAATTTTGTCAGTCAGTAAGTCACGTAATTAGTCATCTGATGACTAATTAACTAACTTACTGACAGGTACTTACATCTTGTCTACTCGTGAACACGATTGCTGCAAATCATTCGAAATGTCGGGTTAAAATTAAAATGTAACCAAAATTGTACGCGAGTTTAATCCGTAAAAAATAGTTTATTTCAAATGTGTACTCGTGAAAATCTACGAAAATACTATCTAAACAAACAAAGTATTTTACTTAAGACTATCGTAATAGACGTAACTTTTTTATTTCAGTCATGACATCGTCGTTATCTGCCCACTCGGAGCTTTCGTCTTTACGGCTGGAATCTGACTCCTCTTTTTCCGATGCAAAGAGATTAGGCATAACACCGAATTGCTTTTCAATCAGCTCCAAAGCCTAGAAAAATATGATTATTTTGCAGCAATAGTTGGTCTATTGTGTAGTTGATAGGATATGTCTAGTTGATACGATATGTCGATACGTAACATGGCGTACGTAAGTTGATACGTAAATAATACAAACCTGTAACTGAAGTTCAACGTTTTTGTGTGTCATCATTTTAACAAACATTTCATAGTCATTAGCAGCCCATATCTGTTCGAATAGGCGTTTATGAAAATAAGAAGGTAAGCCGGCGAGGTCGTGAGCAGATAAACGACATGCTCCTTCAAACTGATCAGCTGATATACCGATGTCATCCATAAAAGAACCCAACATTACGTCCACCTGGATAAAAAAAAAATGTTGTGTTGTTTTGTCTAACATAATTAATAAATTTATGAAAATGATTACCAAGTTTCTGTATTCGTCGTGTATTTTTTTATATTCTGGTCTATCTAATACCTCTCCATCATCGGTCGGTTCAAACGCTGCAAAAACTTGTTGTGTACCGTTCATTATTAAACTCAAAAGAATATGATGATATAAAACTTAGTATTATGTTGAATTATAGTATTTTTTTTCTTTTACATACTACAATTAAAATGTTATATTTATTGTTTATCGGATTACTTCATTTGACCCACTTACGTAGTGATTTCTCTTCAATAAACGTTTGCAAGGGTATATTCCAAATTGGTCCATGTAAGAATCCAACAAGTGAATCGAACACCCAAGCATTATTTTCCAAGTTTTCCATCTTTTATATCGCAAGAAGATAAATTATTAAACTTTTATGTGTTAACGCTGCAAACACCTATCGAATAACTAAATTATTCTCAGCATTTAACACATTACCTTGACATTAAGCTTTTATTTGTATGTTGGTTGTTATGGTTACTGAGGTTTATTTATTGTAGCGGCATTGTTAAGCATGATATCCATCCATTGCATGACTTGTGGTTGTGTAGTTCTATCAGTTTAAAAAAAAAGTATTTTAATTGAATATAATTGTTAAGAAAGTTATTACAAACTTTTTAATACTATAAGTAACAAAAATTTATAAGATATCTTTCCATTGGCCTTTGTTACTTATGTTAGAAATATAAGGTGACCTTTGTTCTATAAAAAAATATTTAATAATGTCCTCTACTTCAAGAAATTGATTTTTACACTTTTGCAGTGTTAGTTAGTTAAGTTAAGTTAATTACTTAAGGTGGTTTGGTGAAAAATTTAGTGAATGTTTCACATGTCGAGGTATTCCTCGAGGTCGAATAATAGAAGTTAATTCAGGAGCAAAATTTTACACAAAATCGATACATTTATAGTATTATTGAGCTGAGCTAAGCGAAGCTCTTTACTACCCAAATTTTCAACCCTTTGTTACCCTTCTCCTCCTTCAATTTACGAGCTACACATACGAAATTTTGCACACATGCGCATATTGAGTAAAACTCGGTCTGGATTGAAAATCAGCCGAATCGTATTTGTAATTTTTGAGATAATTGATAAAATGTGTTCCATAGAGTTAATATAGAACGTTTTTGTTTCGCGCGCGCTGCGTCGCGAGGCTAATCCCGCTTGCCTAGACTTAGTTGAGCTGAGCGTAGCGAAGCTCTTTACTACTCAAATTTTCAACTCTTTGTTACCCTATTCCTCCTTCAATTTACGAGCTACACGCATGAAGTATTGCACACATGCGCATATTGACTAAAATTGGGTCTGGATTGAAAATCAGCCGAATCGTAATTGTAGTTTTCGAGATTATATGGGTATTTTTAAATATATTAAAGGATACATCTTTGAGATTTAAAGGTTATATAAGCGTAATATTTCATATATTATGCAAATGTATGTTCTAAGTCCGAGCTCAACAGCAGTGACTTCATAAAAATAGTGGAAGGTATCAGAAAGAGAAACATTCAACATTTTATTAAAAGAATTGCAATGCATAGTGCATTAAAATTCTTTAGTACTACTAGTAATAATATTTATTTTTATACTTTTTTTCCATTGTATTTTCTGTCTAAATTAATAGATTATTTTTTCAAGGTGCAGTGCCTATATAGAGAATACTATTTTTATTCTCTGTCCATGGTATGGAGTCTGCTATCTGCTATCAATGTCAACTACCTATCCGTTGTCAAATATATGAAGATTGAATTTTGACACTTGAAATGTAAATTAAGCTGGCTTCGTTTTGATGCTTTGACTGACGAAAAATTCTCATCAATTAACTGAATTGTATTATTTTAGACACGACTATAAAATTAGTCTGGTTTAAAACTATTTGACTTTTTGACCCACAGTTAAAAAGTAACAAAAAATGAATGCTTGATTTTGAAAGGCAATTCACAATGCCCAATGATTGCAAAGTTATACAACATGAGAATGTAAATGGAGTGAAATTAACACTACAAGTTGAGAGCCGTCGTAATTCACCAAATTCTCAAAGATTCACTATATCATATAAAAGTAAAGAAGAAAAGTCAGCATGGCCTATTAAGTCATTGTGTTTATCCATAATATTTAATGTTTTAGCCTTTTGCTATGTTCGTATAAGCTTACATGCAATATTTATTATAATAATTGTATTATCATTTTTAATTTTCTTTTGGATAACACACAGTGTTCAATCAGGTTAGCTAACAAAATATACAATGTAACATTATTAAATAAAATAAATTCATAATATTTATAATATTATTTCAGAAACACTTCTAGTCATTCCAACAGTGGGTATCCAAAGCTCTGTTAAGTATGTTTGTGGTAAAGAGGATTACTTTGTACCATGGACTAACATAGACGATGTTATTATAAACGAAGTTATTAAGCTGGTAAGTTCATTGAATTGCTTTAAAACAATAATTACAATCTTTATGAATATATTACTAGTTTTAAAAGCTTCACATGCTTGTGTTGGTATTTTATATCCATATTAGGCATCACTCATTAATTAAGATTAAGATTGCCCAAATTTTAAAAGTATTTTTTTTACTGGAATTCCAAATGTTTCAGGAATCATATTCAATCTATATGTTGTTGTGATTAAAAATTGGAATGGAAATAATTAAATATTTTTAAGTTCTTGATAAATCATAATTAACTTAAAATCACAGACAAATACTTCAACATATATTTATAAATAGAAACATCAATTATTTAATTAATCTTGAAAAAAAGTTTTTATTTTTTGCAGAATCGTGTCCTTTACTTTTTAACATTACTAGTCAAAACTGGAAGCTCCTCACAATCTGAGATGGATTCTATCAAGTTAATACCATTATTTAAGGTATGAACTTATATTGTATTTGTGTTAATATTTATATATATTTTTAAAATGTTACTATTTTACTGATAAATCTATTAAATTCTAAAGATTGATTAATAAAAATTATGTGAGTATTTCGACCAAACCTTAAATTTCCATCTCATAGGAAGGTACAAAGTATCATTGTTTTATTCTTTCAGTACACAAAGCCGAGGCTATTGATGCTTGAGACAATATATTCTGAGCTGCAAGTTCTGTTGACAGCTTCTCAAGGACAGGATACTAATTTGGGAGCAGGAGACAAACAATGAAGATGACATTATTAGAAGCTTATTATATTTAATTTACAGCTATTATTAATATTGTATATACTTATACCGGTTTTTCACAATAATTTTATCAGTACTTGCCCGACTTGTTTTGAACCTGTTGGGGACCTTATTAATGAGTTCTGAGCATGGCAGCATCATGGTTGAATTCAGATAGCATATAACCGGATAATACTAATATGATAAAGAGGAAAAGTTTGTTTAAACAAAAATCCATACATTTGATCCAAATTTTACATAATACTTTGTTAATTTATTTTAATTAATTTATATTTAATAATGATTTCACCCATGGATGACCATTTATGTACATATTATGTACATAAATGGCTAGCTATTATATACTAGCTGTTGCTATTAAATATATATCTAATCATTAATCCTTATAGTCTATATAAAAAAATAGCTAGTATTTATATAACAGCAGTATTTATTTATAACTAGCAATATATGAGCATTTATATGAGTGTTATACATTTGATCCAAATTTTAAATAATACTTTGTTAATTTATTTTAATTAATTTATATTTAATAATGATTAACAATAAATTAGTATTAGTGGATTAACATGTTGTTTTGTTGGTCTGCTATTCCTTATTGATGTAGTTTTAAGAATTGAAATTAATTTGACGGGAGAGGACGTGGTTTTAATTCCAATGTTTGGACGATGGATACTTGTTAATTATATCTGTGCAGGTACAGTCTTGAATGGATGTTTATTATGTTACTGAGAATATCTACATATTTCTCCATACGTTATGGAAATGTGAAAAATTGTGATTTTGTAATTATAGTTGTTAGTTTGAACTTATAATCTTCTTCAAGTGCTAGACGGATTTGATGCCATAGTTGTTCTTTTATTAGCCAATTTAGCCATACATATGAAATATCACGAGACGTCTCTATTGTCTCTTTTTTTTTATTGGAGAGGAGGGCAAACGAGCGTGAGGGTCACATGGAATGTGATCACCACCGCCCACGAACTCTTGCAAGCTCTTTTTGAAGGTACCCATATCGTATCGATTTGGAAACATTTTCGAAGGAAGTTCATTCCATATCTTAGTAAATTTCAGGTGGAAAGGATGGTAATACAGGCGGTGACGTGCTGTGCGGTGATGAAATTCGGCGGCAGGCATCAGATCAAATAGCTCTTCGGAACATAAAAATAATACTCAATAAATAATTTGCGATTGGTTTTAGCCCATTTTTTATTTTATCGTACACAATAAAACAATTAAATATATATACAAATATACAATAAAACAGACACCCTTATCGCCTAATGGCGATATCTTCCATACAACCTTAGCATTAGCTATGATAGACACATTGATACCGGTTCTGTAAAGTTAGTAATAAACATTAAACATACATACAAATAATTACATCCTAATATAAATATTTTTAAATAGATAGAAAAAATAATTAGATTTTTTAACGTATTTTAAATGCTTTGAAACAGGCTGCTATGAATTTTGAACGCGTGTGTGCGTGCTGGGTATATAACTACATAAAGGATAAGGAAATATAAAGACTATACAATATATCGCTTATTTCAATCAATTATTTATTTAGTGTGAATTGATAACAATCATCGATATGTTCCTTTTATTTTCTATCTTTTTTAGTTGTATGCCGAGCAGGGCAATCGTTCAAATTTCATACAAGCGTGTGTTTCGCCGTACTCAAAAAACGTTAAAAAAACACGCCGGTGTGTTAGTGACAGTCTGGGAACGTCTTTATTAGATGAACATTTTAAGACTGGCTAACACAACGTTTGTGTTAGAGCCTTAGTCAGGGATTTTAGCGTAGCTAAAGAACTTTAGCTAACGTGTTAATAATTTGAAAGGAACACAGCATTGAACAGCATTATAGCGCGACGATCGGATAATATTTTATATTCAATCTATGTATTTTCGAAAAACTCCAATTTTCCTTCCGATCTGTCTGTCTGTATGTGTGTCTGTGTGTCTGTCGAATTTTATTTTTCGAATTTTGAAAAACTAAAGATATATTTGGAATCAGCATCTAAATGTAAGATTCACTTTTTAAAATTATGTTGATTGTCCAACGGGAAGGTGGTCAGATCGGCCGCCGAAGTTAGCGAAAAATGGAAAACACAAATGGAATTTTTAAATTTTTTAAAATTTAAAAATTAATTAATTAATTAATTAATTAATTTAATTATTTAAATTTTTTTTTCTTTTGTTTGTTAATTAATTTGCGAGTTATAATTTTCCGATTAGGAGTTTTTCATAGCGGCAAGCTCGATTGCCGCGTGTCAGATGTTTAAATATAAGATAGCTCAATTTTATTGAATTTTAAACTTAAGTATAATTGTAGGTATATCTCACTATCCGGCTGTACTTATGTAATTACTACCAGACTTTTTCCCGACTAGTTTCAAATCTATTCGCAATACGAAAGGTTCATCAGTTCATCAACTAGTCAGACAAATCTCGATAGTTACGTGTGTATAACCGGATGATTATTATAATCATGGATCACAAAAGGTAAAACATAACTGTGTTAATAATTATCATAATTGTTTGTATTCCAATAGATTTTATTTAAAAAATACCAATACAACCAAATAAAAGCACTTAACAAGGTATTTCCAAACGTATACCAATTTGTTTCGCACTTTATGCCAAAAACGGTTGACAAGCTAAACCGCTCCATTGGTTTTCCGTAACAAGCTAGCTTGCAGAACTGTGCAAATTGATACATTGTTTACTCCCATGTAATTACGCGTGCGGATACCTTAATTAAATGTCAAATTAACCATGAAAGGACTGTTAATCGTTTTGGATATTGCAGAAGCAGTTTGTTGTTTACTATCGGTCAGTTCGAAAATAATTTACATATGTAGATTATGTCCAGTAACTATGTAAATATAACTTACATAATACTACCAAAATAGTAGGTATCATAAAGTATTTATTTTATGAGCGAATATAAACTAATTACCGTTTAGATTTGACATTCTCGTCAACAATCTGATGTCAGGATGTTATAAATATAAATAATCGATTTATATTCTTAAAAAGGTTCAATATAAATAGTAATTTGTGAATAAAATCACTAAGTTGTAAAACAAAATCGTTGATATTTGTGATTTAGAAAGTTTTTTCAGTAGCACTAAGAAAATTTCTTTGTACTTAATAGAAGCAACTGATTTAAGAACCCGTATTTAGTTTTTTAACACACGTATGGTAGCTTATTTTATTTAAATAGTTTAAAAGCCCGTAGAATTGTAGGCCTACTTATTTTTATAGTAGAAACTGCTTTGATGACTTTATGTTCGCTACTATTAACCATGTACTGTGTACGCTTTGTATTCTTAACACAGAAATTTAAAATCTTTTTTTTCAATGGTTAAATCATAACGTAATAAGCCGTGTATATAATAACTACGTTAAATTATAATTACCCTATTTGGAAATCTTATATTTAAAAGTATAGTTATGAATTTTCATTTTTAAACTTTCGTAATCCACGATTACAGTTATATATTTAATTAGTTATATGTTCAAATGTACTCAAGTAAATACCATCGGAATATGTTTAAAAATTGCTTCGAGTCTATTGGGGGTTCTCATTCATGAGTTCGAAGCATGGAGGAAAAGCGGTTGAAGTTCTTTGGTTCGAAAATAATAAAGAAAATTCCGATAGTACTTACGTAAGTGCAGCCGGATAATTATATATAATAGTATGTATAAGTCTAATTGAGACTTAGTGAAATGCCTATATTAAAATTAATGGAGAGAGTATCTTTGAAATTAAGTAAAGTAGTTATAAACCTTGTGAGTATAACCCTATGATACTGAAGAGGATCACTCAGAAGATACTTCACCTTCAACGTTCATTGGAGATCAAAGAACGAATGTACCCTACTAGTTGAGTGGAATCTGCACTTAGATTTAAATTAAAATATTCTGTGTAATAAAAGTGATTAATTAAATATTTTTAATAAAATTAGATCAAATTTAACAGAGACAAATTTAAAAGTCTTGGGTGTTTATAATATAAAATAAATAACCTTTTTTTTTAATTTTTTATATATTAAGCTGTATATAATAATATATAATAATCAAAGTTCTAATAATAGTTACATGTCTCTGTCTGTGTGTATACTTTGGTAATCTGTGAAACAATTCTTATGCCGTAGTATTTCGTCTGTGCCCAAACTCAGGATTTGAAGTTAGGAACACTCTTAATGAAAACGGTAGATCGAATTGTTTATATTGTGGCAGGTTTGAAGATTTGCACTATTGGCTTATAGAATGTGTTCAAAAATATTTTTGGAGAAATCAGGTTTTGTCATTGTTGAAGATTAATGAATACTTAAGATATTGGTGTTGTCAATTGTATTTTGGCAGAGCTGAACTCGGTGATGGCTAAGATGTCGCAAAAGTTTTGAGCTGAGCGAAGCGAAGCTCTTCACCGGCCTATTCGATCAAATTTTGACCTCTATATCTCTTACACCGTTCAAGCTGTATTAACCAAATTTGGACCAGTTGATTATGTACAATGCCAACGTTTCTATAGATATATTTTGAAAAAAAAATTGTTATATAGATTAAGAGTAATTTGCAATTAACTTTATTTTTAATTGAAGCGTTCTTTTACACGCGCAAATGGTAAATTCTTACTATGACTGACATATGTATAATTTTTTGTTAATTGTAATATATTTTTCGTTTCGCCCAGCTTTTCCCGTTTGTTTACTAGTAGCCCCAGTATTGAAAGCTTAAAGGACAGACTTGCGTCGTAGTCGGAAGAGTTACATTGTGTTCTGTTTTAATTTATTGTTTTAGATCATCAATTCGTCAAATATTGAAAGAAATCTATAAGAATGTCTATAAGAATTATAAATATATCAGCTATTTAAACAAAAGATTGTCATGTATAAAATGTATAAAGGTCCTTTGAAAAAATAGTTAATAAAAAAAAGTTGGAGCACAGATAAACTACTAATAATATCATATTGTCTGTGCCCCAATTTAGAATTTAAAGTTAGAGCAGAGACAAATTACTACGGCATAAGATGCATCCATTATATTATTACTTTTTAACATTATTGGACCGCAATTAAAAGGGGGGGAGGGGGGCTAAAGCTATATAAGACTATTAGTGCAACTTCACAATGGGATATTAGTACGCTAGTTGACCTGGTGCTTTGTAAATTGTATAATGTAATAGCTGCTAAATTAGCCTGGATATACTTAGTTGACCGCAGCAATCTGTTAGTAATGAAAAGTTACATTTGAGAGAATTATTCACAGGATTTAGGACTTTAGAAACGAGTTTTTTAATTATAGTTCAGACTATATGTAATTTGATGTTATATTTGTATAATGACTTAGATAGTAGAATAAAAGAAAACCATGCATTATAAATATATATAATTTATTTTTAATATTTATTTAAGTGTAAGCGTAGGAAGTAAATGAGAAAAAAGGAACTTATAAGAAATGATAAGGTCTATAAGTCCCTTAACAATCAGAAATAAAGACAAGTTTACCAACATTACAAAACTTCTCTCCCCGAGGTTACTTCTTTGACAGTTTGTTGTAACTTCAGACCTTATAAATAGTGCTCCCTGAACAATTGTCTGTATTACGTACTGAGTGCTTTATCATTATTATAAAAACCCTCCAAGGGATTAAGTGGGATAAGCATCTTCCATTGTATTGTATTTTAATTTTATGCAAAATAATAATTTCCTTTATTTTGTGTAGAGCTAATTTTTATTTATAGTAAGTAATTTAGATTATTATTAATTTTAGACAATCGTTACTAGCAGAGACGAGGAATATTTTAAATAAATTATAACTAAATATAAAGTTTCTATAAAAGTATAGATAAGTTATTTAAGATGAACTTACTTAACTGTACTAAGTCCATCTAATCAATTACCACAAGCGATAACATTAAAAATAGTTACAATATTCTAAAACTATATTGAAAAAAAAAAAGACTTTTTCCTGTGTAAATTTTAAAACAAAAATGATATTAATAATAAAATAATCATATGTTTTATTTAACACGTATGTTTGTTTTAATTGATTTGTATAACTAAAAGCATTAAATGAAACAGTTAAGCCGAAGATTCTTAACATTCTATGGAGTATTCTGTACAGGTAGGTGTAAGGTCCATCGTATTGCAAGGAAGGGAGCAGAAAACAGTGGTTCCTCCTTGTAGTAATGTACCTAGGTAGGTAGTTTAAGTATAATGTACCTAGGTACATACCTAGGTAGGTAGTTTAAGGAATTCCTTTACGTGCGAAATTTAAAAAACTATTATATTAAAAAAAAAAATGTTGTCAATAATTTTACTTATTCCGACAGTTTTTATCAATAAACTAGTAACACGTCAAAAAGGAGATTTTAGTAAAACAAGGTTAAGGGTGAGATTATTGTAATATTATCGATAAGGTGGGAAGGCTCCTGGGTTATTATATTTAACAGTTTGCAATAATATGACTCAAAAATTGTTAATTTCAGAAATCATTGTTTTCTTCACCAATCAAGCTTCTCTTCTGTATTTTATTATTCTTTGCATTATAACTCAACCCTCATAGGAGGGAAAGTATTTTATCTATGAATGGCTACATGTTATCTATGAGGCACTACATACCATTAGAACGACCGTTTGCTCGGTGCTTCCTATTTAAAATGAAGACATGTTATTAGCTTAAATGATATTTTTGTCATTATGTTCGTATAAATACAAATATATTCAGACGTAAAATATTGTAAAAGATATATTTTATTAAAATGCTACTCTAAAATATATCTATAGATGTATAATATATAAAGCATCTGATAAAAACAAATTGATACAAACAGATTCCTGACCAGATGTAAAGGTAATTTATAAATCGTCTGACAACTGTATGTCTTCATTATGAGAAAAGTAGGTAGTTGTAAAAATATATACAATATGTTAATAATAATTTTTATTTTCAAGTACAAAATTTATTATTAGATACAAATTAGTTTATAATATATTAATGACTCCTCTGCTACAATTATGATTTTATAAATCTAAAATTATAAATCTAAAAATATTCAAGAATAAAGTTTACTTACTTAAATTTGGAGTTTATTAAATTATTACCTCTTATATTTTAACACGACAGAACAAAAAATAAATTAAACTTAAATAGAAATCGAATGTTGTGTAAATTTAGTGCATAATTTTTCGGTTCATTTCGGTTTCGGTTTCAATGTTGACCGACGATTAGGACTGAATATTTCTTGAGCAAGCTCTCGCTTGGTGCCTTGCTCGATCTTGTTGTCATATATGAAACGGCTGTCACGAGAGTTCATTCTTTGTGAGGCAGATGTTATAATGGATGCTACAGTCTGCGATGGATGAGGAAAATCAGGGATTTGAGATATAAAGAACTCACGTAATTTACGCCTGGCTTCTGTGTTTGAAGAATCAATACTGTTAGGTTTTGAATCTTGATCGATAATACTATTTGATATTGTAAAGTCATTTTTATCAATAGATTTAAGTGAACTCTGTTCTTCTTCTCGATATTGATAATAAGACAGCCTTAATTGCGAATAATCATCAATAAAAAACTCGCTATCAATGGTACGATCTGAAGCTGATGATTCAAGCACATCTTTATTTTCACTCATATTGTATTGTAGTTATCCAAATTTATTATAAAAGTTTGCTGTTCACAAAGTTTTTAAAGATTTATTATAAAATATTCTATTCTACCCACATAGCTATATATAAATTTGACAATAGAATATGTATCTAAAAATGATTATTATCAAATTTAAAATCGATTTATCTAATGTCATAAAAATATAAAATATTAAAAACTTAAATTATAATTTCATTTTATTTAACTTTAATATTTGCAGGACAATTTAATGTGACTTTTTGGTATTATTAAAGCAATAGGTTTTTTAATGTACTGAATCACATATAAATAAAATGAAGTAATGTTAATTAGTTCATACCTCATATTATTCAATACAAGAGTATACGTGAACTTATATACCGGTTTCTCTCCAAAGAACTTTGCAATTAGACTACAACGTATCATAAGTGCAATATATGCCTATGTGAAATTAAAAAAAAAATTGACTTTGAGTGCTATGTCAGTGATGTGTCAAAGATTCAACATTCTTTTTCAATGGTCACTTTTATAATTTTGAATGTATTGACTTTGAATCACCTTAATCATTTAAATTAATTAATTAACGATTTCATTTCATAATAATAATGTATTTTTCTGATACTAAGTTTAAATTAATACAATGAAGTTGTTTTAGATAAACGTTTATTTTTTTATATTTACGAGTGTTTTTAATAATATTGCTTTATTTTTGAGTCTAGATAAAGTATACAAATAAATAAAAAATAATACAATATTATACCATGTAGTACCATACAAGGCAGAAATTTGCTAATACCAACCCTAAAGCCATCTTAGCTTTGTCATATATATTTTTAGTATCGTTTTTTTTATTTGCAAATATTTTTCAAATGCAGACTTTTTTGTAAAGGTTTTGACATTAATAGATTGATATATGTCTCCAAAATTTTACAAACAAAAGATGGATTTATTAATTTTGAAATTAAATAAATAACTGTCATTTTGTATTGACAAAAGTCCTTACTCCATGAACGAAGTCGTTGAACGGAAAAATTTTCATTTAGCTTACAATATTGTCTGAGAGACGATTGAACGATAATCAGTCGTTTTTCACAAGACGCCGGAGCCGTTGAGACAAAATCCTATTGAAGAGTAATAGAATGAGTCATTATTTGTTTTTATAGATTCCATTGGATTCCTGGCTTAAGGAGTTCATTCATGAAGTTCCAATGCAAATAATTGTTTAGTCGAGAGAGAAGGGAGATACTAGTATCTTAAAATCAAAGTTTTAATGTTATTTTTATAATCAAATAAATTATATATGAATTTATATAATTTATTTATAGCTACATTTTTACAATTATTTAATTGAGATATAATTTGATTTTAGTTGGTGCAATATTTCAAATCCTTTCAAGATCTATCATATGTCATCACGTTATTATTACGCATTATATAGCATTGTACATACAAAATGGCGTCTTATACGTATAATTTTTACCGCACTTCTTCCATGTCCCCTTCGGTCTTCTTTTCTTTTACAATCATATATATTCATGTTAGAATTATTCTGATTATATCCTTGCAATTCCTTCGCAACACGTGACACAATATATTATGGTAGTTGCGTAACAAAAGGGTGATAAAACGGCAAAATGCCACGGGCCCCCAGCAACCAAGGGCCTGTGATCTGAAAAGACCGTGCAAGTAAGGGCCCAATCTTTTAAATTTGCCACGGGCCTTAGACTGAGTAGTTACGCGATAGGTTTTATGGGATATATAAATTTAATTTGAATAAACAAGCTAAACGATTAGATTATTATGAATAACTAGGAGCGCGAACCAGACCTCAATTTTGATTCCCTGCGCTCGTAAAATCTCGGTATGTGTGCACCGAAGTGGCATTTAAAAAACGTCGACGCATTCTGTCCTCAACTATCTTTCAAGATAAAAAATAATAATAATCTATAACAAAAGAAAAAATTCTAAAAGCTGTAATATTAAAAAAAAATTGTCTCGCGCATATCATTGTAAAGCAAAATTTTCGTACGAAAAATTTTTGTCATTGAAGTTGGGACTTAATTTTTTATCTATCATTCCTCAAGGACATGGAATTTTAGAAATTTATTACTTTGTTATTACTGTGTTATATAAGCCCTCGTTTTTCGTATCATTTTTGTGCCAACCTCGGATAAAATTGTGAAAAGTCTCCAGTAGAGCGCTCCACTCGCTTCGCTCAAAAATCATCGATAACTTGTCGTAAATCTTAATGAATAAATAAAGTTATCTAACACTATTTAAATAACTTTTCAACCCCTCCTTGCTTATAAGTTAATACTTCGTTAACTTGTTCCGTAAATAATGGTTAGAGATCATACAAATTCATTTTACATACAAAGTTGTTAATAGATTGCAACTACTATCGTAACAAATTATAGGATGAGATTTGCGTTACAATATTTGGATATTACAAATAGTATTTTGATAAAATATCAATTTTATTATTAATATTATATAAAGAGAATTATTTTAGAGTTATATTTATCTCTATTTGTAATATAATATAGATTAATATATAATATTTTTGTGGATTTTTATTATATATTTGTAAATTGATTCCTTAAAAATAATATTTTAAAAGTAATTATTATAATGAAAGTTGATTTCGTTAATGCTATGAAAAAAAAGAAATTTATAAGAAATGATTACGTCTATAAGTCCCTTAACAAGCAGAAATAAAGACATGTTGAGAAAGTTTACCAACATTACAGAACTTCTCTCCCCGAGGTTATTTCTTTGACAGTTTGTTGTAACTTCAGACCTTATAAATAGTGCTCCCTGAACAATTGTCTGTATTACGTACAGAGTGATTTATCATTATTATAAAAAAACCCTCCGAGGGATTAACTTAACACTAATATTATTTCTTTCGTGATCAATGAGTACTATTACATTATTATTATTATATTATATTTTTTTTTTTGAAAATTATTTTTTTCGATGTTAAACTTTAGTAAGAATAATATTACATATAATTATCCGGCAGTCCTCAGGTAATTATTATCGGAATTAGCCCGACTAGTTTCAAACCCATTCGGGGTTATTTAAGAGCTCTAAGCAAAGCAGAATCACGAAGGATTTACGCCGCGATTCCGCCATACTCAAATCCGACAGTAATTACGTGAGTACAGCCTGATAATTTATATTTAATATTATTAATATTAAATTTTACTTGTACAAAAAAAAAAATATGATTCACAACTCAATTATTTAATAACATATAGAATTTTGTAATTGATAAGTTCTAACTAACAAGAACGAAAACTATTGAAGCGTATCTCAAATGAAGGTATAAGCAAGATTACCTTAATTCAAACGGTCGCATCGTTGGAACCGTAAATTGAATGAGCCGTAATTGAGTCTTGGGACTGCACAAAAGTTAATTGGACACTACTGCGAGATAAATATATATTATGCAATAATTCAAAAAGCATAGCACCAATGAAATGAATTTATATTTTAAAAGTAGCATCATTTTACATTTTATTATTAACTTTGTATTTAAGCTTTCGTGATCCATGATTATTATTATATATATGGCTGTACTCACGTAAATATTATTGCGATCTATTCATGCCGCGAATCCGCGTTGCTCCGAGCTCATGAAAAAGGTTTGAAACTAGAATAGATAGAAAGTACAAGAGTACAGCCGGATAATCTAAAAACACAAAACTGTTGCGATGTCCCTCTGTCTGTCTGTGATCGAAACGATTTTCTCCAAAATTACGAGACCGATTTTGACCAAACTTTGAGTGCACGTTACCCAGGATATATAGTAATTACTGACTAAATTTCAAAACCCCCGGTGGGGGTTGAAAGGGACGGCAGACCCCCGAAACGACTGGGAGTGACAAATCAAAGGATGTAAAGAAAAACAATGGCATTTTAATATTACACCACTTATAATACCACTTATAATATTACAAATGGCAGCTTAAAACCACTTATTCACTCGTATCTCGTGACGGGCCCCCCTCGTTTGTTATATATAATATTAGGTATCTAACACATATTTTAAGGATATATATCCTGAAATTATATTTTTTTACATTATTTGTTTATTTTAGAGCTCTCGTGTGATTAAACCCAACAAGAACAACAGAATCTTCACTGTTTAAGTCTGCAAGCTATCTATATAGCTTAACGTAAGCACAGGATATATTTCAGCTGACTCGGTTTTAGTTCAGAAATTAATACTTTTTTTTAAGTAAGCAAGATTAGAGTTTTATTCTGTGGTGCACTGCGGTCTCCTCCGGGGAAATCACTAGCTCCAGTAATTATATGTTTCGTTCCCACCAGCACTATTGCTTATGCGATGTGACGTCATCAAATAACCGCTAGTTGCAGTAATATTTTTTGCCCTTGTAATTTAATATAATGATGCGATTGTCTATGTTTCTCTATTGTTATATAGTTTTATTTTTAATATTATATATTATTATTTATATATATGTATATCGTTATAGGCGTATTAAAAAATTATTTATTCCCTTTATAAATTTTAAATATCAATATTGATTGTAATTATTTTTATTTATCGTCTCTTTTTCTTTTTTTTTTTTGGTCTATTGCACACATATACTGCCTCTCATTTAAAACTTTCCTTTCACAGGTCTGCTGGAAGAGATTTCAATATAAAATCAACAGTGCTTTTGTACGAATTACTCTTTATATTTTTTTTACTTATTTATTTATTTATTTATTTATTTATTTCTTTATGCATAAAAATACAATTTTATTATTATTATTTATATTCCGTGTGGACATAAATTGATAAATAAATAAATTATTTTTGTTCAAAATATTTTACGTGTTAGGACATAAATATTAACACTATTAAAAATATTAATTTCAAATTTATATATACTACAATAAACATTATATATATATATATATATATATAGATATATATATATATATATATAATGTAATGTTGGTAAACTTATAGAAAATATATATATATATATATATTTTCTATATATTTTTTTTTACAGAAGTCTAGATACTCGCCGAGTTATATTTAATGAGGTTATATATTTTCGTTTATTAAAACAAAAGGATATATAGCTTAAAGATTAAAATCAATAAAAAAAAATGGTATATATAGTTGTTATAGTGTATTTATTGTTTCTAAGTTTAAATGATGAACAACTATTCACTATATATATTTAACTCCCATTTGGCGTCCTTCTCAATTTTCTTTTCATATATGAAGCGGATGTTACTGGAGTTCATTTTATTTGTAACAGATGTTATAATGGATGTTACGATTCACGATGGATATAGAGTACTCACGTTATTTGCGCCTGGATAGTGGAATTCGGAATTGTATTATTATTGGAACCTAGCTTTTAACCGCGACATCGTCTGCCTCAAGTGATAAACCATCACCATTTAAAATTAATACAAATCCATACATTTTAGTTTTATTTCAAAAATAGATTTTGACTTTTCCAGTCAAATATAATGTATATAGTTTTATTTATTATTAAGATAACTAGCATTAGCGTTTTGTTAAATAGCCTTACTCGTTATCAGGGATTTTTTTAAATCCATATATATTTCGAATATTAGCGTTCCAACAAATAAACTTTATATTATTATAAATTATATCTTGATGCTATTTTATTATATGTAGACTTAAATAGTTTTGACCTCTGAATTTTACCTCCTTGCTGATAATTGAAATCGTCATAACGTGATTAATCGTAGATAAAAAATCAATGTTTCTGGAAAGATATGACGAGATCGATACTTATGTAAGCATGTATTGGAATAAATAAAACTCAAGTACATTTATGAAAACCATTTTGGAACCATTTGGAAAGTATTACATTTATGGATTTTTCTAGTTTTGTCTTAAAGAAAATGTTGGAAACCTCTTTGATATTTAGGTTCCAATAGCCAATCAGAAAATCTTACAAACCTTATATATCTACATTTTGATTTAGCAGCAGAATTTTATTGTAATAGTAATAAAAGTAATAAATTAACACCTATATCATAATTACAAAAATTTGGGCTCTAAAAGAAAATTCTGTTAGAAACAAGAGAGGGGTTTTAAGAATATTATTTACGGACATTTTTTAATAAATTTATTACATTTTTCTACTAATGATATTAAATAAATTTTAGTTTTGAGTCACGTATTATTCAAGTGGTTTAGATATTTTCTCGTTTGTTCCGTGATGGACAGACAACGATAAGAGATAAGTACTTAGATTCATTTTATCATCTGGATTGAACATGTCTTGAATTATTGGATAACATTTCTCTTAAAATCATATAAAATTATATATTAATAATATTCAAAAATCTTAATCTTAATCATAATTATAATTTATTTTTATGGATATACATAAAAGTAACAAAAGTAAAAAACTATGTTATAAATATAGAAATATAGCAGTACATTTATTATATATATAGTATTGTTAAGTTTATCCTATGTTTACGTTTTCATAACCTTATTTTTTTTGTTACTAACTGTGGTACATGAAATAAATAAATTAGTTAATAAAACTAAAGTTTCTGGCCTAATGATTTAAAGATAAACGAATCTGCTATGAGCTTGAACAATTCTTAATATTATATAAAGGAAACGATGATCCTGATAGTAAAAATTCATTGAATATAGTCTAAGATTTAATTAGTAGATTATTATAATAATGATATAAAGGGAGAGTAAAGTGGTACTAATTCATGTCACCAAAATTGATTACACGTTAGACAACTGACCTCGGTTACTGTTAGATTAAAGATTCATATCTAAAATGAGGTCTATAATTTAATTGATAATTAATCAATTTCGTCATCTAACATGAAGTTTAGATTTTAAACACCAATTTTAATAAGATAAATGATTAGTGATCAAATGAAGTCATATGATGTAAATAAATTTTTAACTTGTTATACTTGTTTATTTTAATTTATTTGGGTGAACATCCTGGGGTGGTGGTTCCGGATCCATAAGACATGGGTACCTTTAAAAAAGGTGTATACTCCTACCTCCAAGGCCGGCAACGCTTTTGTGAATCTTCGGATGTTACAAGAGTTGGTGGGCGGCGGTGATCACATTTCACCTGAGACCCGCACACTCGTTTGCCTTCTTACATAAAAAGAAATATATATTCAGAGGTAGGTTAAATATTATTAAAATTTAAGACAATTCATATTTCAGTAATATAAGAATATTTTGATTATTCATCTCATAAGTTCTTTTAAGATATCTTATCCATATCTGATATATCTTAAGTATATAAGGCTATGGAATTTTACAGTCTTTGGTATTAAAACATACAATCAGGCTGAAATGAAGATCGCGATAACTCTTCTAGCTCTTGTTGCCCTCGGGTGTGCAGCTCCTCGTCAGAAGAAGCTGTTTCATGAACATTATGAAGACTTCGCGGACCTCATTATGGCTGAATCTAGCGATGACCTGATTGCACTGGTTCAGCAATACCTCGAGTTTGATGAATTCTTGGTCAGTCTTTACTACCTGGAGAGTGCTGGCTTCAAGAATTTGGTGTATGAAATGGAAGATATACAAGAATTTAAAGATGTAAGTGGTCGTGTATAACAAGAACTTTGGTATTCTTCAATATATATATTTTTATTCGAATATATATTGGCAAGCCCCGACCACGGTGTCTTTGATTGATTTTAACACTTCTCATTATGCTTGCAGGTCGTTGAATTCTTGGAGAGTCACGACATTGATATTCTTTACTTCGTGGAAGCTATCAACGACTTCGTCGGTAATTATAATTATATATTAAATATAAATTTTTATTTTTAGCTTATCTTTTCATTGAAATCAAAGATATTTTTTCCTTTTTTTTTTTTGGTCTTAGTAATTTAAAATTTATAAAAATGTTTCATTCTTTTAGCTGATATTCAAAGAAGATCTGCCCGTCAACAAGCCAGCGGAAGAGACATGACCGCATATATCAAAGACAGCATTGCGCTCTTTCCCAAGGAAAAATTGTCTGCCCTTCTTGAAGAAAAGAAAGCTGGAGATGAATCCTTTAGAGTAGCTATGGAGAGCTTCGAACTTGAAGAATGGGATCAACTATACTCCGCTTTATGGAACAATGAAGTTTTCTTATCGGAAGTTCAAATCCTTAATGATAATGGTATCGATGTTGAGGTTCTATTGCAAGAGGCAAAGGCTGTTATGGGAATTTTTGATTAAATTCTTTGTTTTGTTCATGATTATTGTAAATTACAAAAATAAATTTGTGTACTAATTTTAGCAATTTATTTAATGCCATCAGTTTACTACTGGATTTAGAATATTTTTTGGTAAAATAGTACTTTAACATCATATACAATGCGCTTGAATATATTATAAAATAACAATATAAAATCAACTGCGAAAAGACAATAATTCTAACATTTCATTACAATGTTTTATAAATTGCAATTGATTTTATTATAATTGTTAAACAAATACAATATGAATTGACAAAATATTTACACCAATTGTTTGCGTCCGTACAATGTGGCATTGTTGGAACAATCCAGCCATTACTGTTGAGACGTCGTTATAGAAGGTAGAAGCGATTTTATTTTAAAGAAACATATTTTTATTTACACTTCAATTTATTTCACAATTGTGGAAAATGAGAAATGTTCTAGTTGTTTTAGTTCTCTCGTGTATTGGACTTAGTTGCGGATTTATTGTTCCCTCTGGCATAGAGGTGAGTACTTTCAACTACATTATTTGGATTATAAATTATTTTTCAGAAATACTTATAATTTTTCAATAAATATATTGAAAAATGTATAGACATGAGCAGGGTTCGAACCAGTGATCACCTGGAAACCGTTACATATATTATTTACACGTACTTAAAAAAAAAATGTATATGCTTTCTGAGTTCTGTGTAGAATAATAAATAATCTTGACTTGGTCTATATGAACAATTAGTAGAATGAAAAAAATATCTATAATATAAATATAGAAGCGAAGTTTCTGGATATTTTTTTGTCTGAAAAGTACTTCAATTTGTACAATCTGATATTAACGACTTATCTCCCAAATCACGATAAGCCATCTATCATCACTTAAAATAAATACAGAATAGTATATATTTTCAGTTACATTTGGCTGAAACATTTTTATTGTATTTTGCTTATCCTGAATATGCAATAGACCCTGAGTGGTGGCGATTACTAATCATCAGGTGTTCTGTATGCTTGTTTACATAATGAATAAAAAAAAAAAGTGCACAAACAAACATACCAATAAAAACCTTATGTTTTGAGTTTCGTGTCATGTATCTTAGCTAGATTGTATTGTCTAAATCGGTGCATCACAATATGAATTCTACCATATTTATTTATCACCCGGAGTCGTATACGGCTGTCATCTGTTTCATTTCGCATTTGTATTATATTTCTGGATATTACGAGGAGAGTTGTTCTACTATTATATTTATATAAATGTCTTGCATGTTAAAATAAAACGGCCGTGTTTATAGATTTGTTCTGACTATGGTATAATTAATACTATTCTTAAAAAAACGATAACGGCTTTTAAAAGATTGAGCTGAATCCATTTTGAAAGACCTACATTTTTGAACATTCTTAGATATTACAAGAGATGACACAGCCAGTAATGACGCACTCTCATTTGCTTTCTTTTTTGATGTTAGTTTATGTTTTAATATACACTCAGGAACTTTTACCTGGTCCTGGCCCTAGCCTACCATGAAGTCGTAAAACTAAAATAGTTAAAAAAAGTTTTACTTCAATAGCACAATAAATATATTTTTTGAGACATTTAAGTTTTTAAAAAAAGAGTAATTAAGTGATTACTTTTTTTATAAATTAACATCTGAAAAAGTAAATACATCACAGAAATAAAAAAATATATATATTGTTTTCTTGGCGTTTTTGTTCGAAACCGGAAAGTAAGGTTATTGTAATATTACTATAAAAGCCTTGTAGTTACCACCATAACTACATCGCTTTTCATAAATGAAGTATTGTGAAATAAAAATATAGGTAAAATATAACATAGGCAATTGTATTATTTGTAGTTTTATTATAAAATGATCTAATATAAAATGTTTTTTTTTACAGATTATAGCAGACTTGAATAAAAGTTCAAATTCCATTCAAAACAGTAAGAGTAAACCAAGAAATATGATAAAAAATAATACAACGAATATTGGTTCTGCAAATATTACCTCAGAATTATCAACTAAGATACATAAGTCATGTAATCATAGCTTGGATAATGATTTATATGAAGATAGTAATGCAAAAGATGCACCTATAGAGGAAAGATCTTTTATCTATATAAAGCAAAGAGGTAAAACTCCATATCTGAAGAATGTATATGAGCTGATACCCAAACGTAATTTTGATAATAGAGCACTTAAATCCTATGTCATAACTCATCCCATTTTAGATGACATAGCAAGACGTTTTTTAACCGAAAAAATAGATGACAAATATCTTAAACTTAAAAATCTTATTAATTTTCATACTGATACAGAACCTTACCAACATATTGAAAAGAATTCTAACCAACCAGGAAAATATTTTGAGCAACTAAAAGATCCGATGTTGAGACCGATTGTTAAAACAAATGAAAAAGATTTTATAACTATGGAAAAGAGTTTGTTCAATTTCACCGTTGGTCGTAAGCTGCTTACAAATACCCAACAAAGTTTACTGAGTAAAAATGACATTTATTTAAAAAATAGGCATAATACTGAAATAAATTATGATAGAGGACAAACTGTAAGTGACGATATTAATGAAAACAATTTAAATGAAATTATAAAGAAACTGTTAGAAAAATATATTTTAGATAAAAAGTCTAACTATGTAGATCATACTGGTTTTCAGTTCTGTCGTAATTGCTTAAAAAAAGCTAAACATACTATAAATAGTCGTTTAGATATGGATTCTTCTTGTAAATGTGGAAGACAAAGACTACTCAAAACAATGTTAGATGATATTAATAATTAAAATTGTATAAGTATACATTATTCATAAATAAATGTATATCGTTAAAAGTATTTTTTTATGTTATCCTCCAATTAATAAAGTAGTAAAGATTTATTTTTGTTGCAAGAATTAACTTTTATACTCAGTAAACAAAGTTACGGTTGGTTTTTAAAGACTAATTTGTAACAATGACAAAGCGGTAGAGAACTTTTTACAGTAAAGTGTGCTAGTGTTGATCTCGATTACAAGCGTTCAAAGCTATCAGAATTGCGATCTATGCGCGCGCATCCTTGTGAGTACGCCGTTTGTTGCTCCGAGAAATGAAATGTAAACACTGCAGAATGCCAACAGATGTCCAGATAGCCAATAGAACTGACATAGAAATACGAGCTCCAGAAACGGCTCTTTAAAAATAGTTCGTAATATAAATTTTCATGATTTACGAAATTCTCTCTTGAAATAAAAACTTGGCTTTTGGTTGGCTTGGAATAAAAACTTTTGTATTTTTATTATAGTCTCTTTGTTTTTACTTTTATGCAAATGCATTATCCAGATATTTTAAATCTGTAACATTCTTATCCGTATTTGTTGAAGAAGATGACTTCGCTCGGACAAGAACATTGTTCGAAAATATTTGTGAATCTAAGATGTTGACAGTGTTGGAATAAACTTAGAAAAATATTATATATTAAAACTGTTGTTTTTCGATTTAATAAAAAATGGTAAAGTATTATATTTTTTAAGTCAGATATAATATTACTAATATTAAAGAGAAAATGACATAAGACTAGGACAAGAGTTAAAAAGAATATAATAATATAAAAACGTTATACAGAATTTTCGTACTTGTTTTAGATAAACAGGCATTATGCAACTACAAAAATATTCTTTAAAGCATAACTATATAGAATACAGCTTCGAGAAATAAAAAAAACCTTAAGAACATTTAGTCTGAATTGTTTTCTTATAATTTAATAATATTTCTTTAAACAAGGATCTAAAACTGTTAATGGTATTCCGTTTGTAATATGTATTCTACGAGTACTTCGTAATTCTTCTTTCAAATAAGTTTTTAAATTAGTTCTACTTTACCTTCTAGAGTTTAAAATATTACAAAAAGCTAGTATTAACTATTCCTTTGATAAATAATTGTCTTTTAAACTATTATAAGACAAAAATGTTGCTCAAATCTTGGGATATGTATATTTTATTCTCAGATCCCAAAATGCGGAATCCAGTCTACACGAATCCTATTTAATTATGAAGACGCAGATGATCGCGCCCATCTTCTTTACGAGGTAATAAACAGCTCTCTGGAGTGTGACACAAGCTTATTTATTTCTAAGCATGGAATTATTGAGATGCTCAATTCTTGGAACATTATTTGGTGGATTTGCTCAATATCTTAAATCGTGTCGAATTTTTTGGTTGAATTTAGTGAACTAAGCAATTCAATATCTTACATTTTTTGTTATTCTTTTTTGAACTGGTTGTAAGTTTAAAACAAAAATACAAATTGATATTTGATTTATCTAAATTGATTTTATTTTAAGATTCTCTTGAAAATTAGAAATGAAGAGAAACATAGATATATTCTAATATTTAAAATATTTCAAAATATCTTTGTACGTCCATCAGTCTTTAATTTAATTGTAAAATTGGAATGTTTGAATTTCAAATTTTCGTATGTTAGTTCATTGTATGTTACTACGTTTTATATATACTATACGCTATTTATCGCGAAATTAACAAAACTAAAAGTGACTTCTTCTACGATTATTTGATTACTGAAATAACTTTCAAAATTCAAATCAATTTTGAAATTAAATTACTATTAGTGTTGAAAAGCTCAGTCAATCATTTCGATGGTCAAAAAAGGTGTAATTAATATATCAGACATTTTTTGACGGAATGCAGTACGTCAGTGAAAATAAAAAATTCACACTCCCGCTAACGGGATGTTTCACACAATAATGAAATATTTTACTGCGCGAAACAAAGGCTGCGCGGAATTCCAACAAAGACTTACACAACAATGTCCTCAAATTTTTAATAATTGGCAAATGCACAAAACTTTTATATGTGTACACACAAAATAGGAGATTAAGTCATTCCTTGTATTGTGTTTGTTTAATTACTTCACTATATAAATACTGAATAAGTTTCCGGACGAAATAAAATGTTTATGAACAATAATATTATTACATATTTTTATGGGTTTGATATTTATATTCCAATAAATTATTCCTATATAAATATTTATTTAGTTCTCGGTAAACGAAATGTATAACAAAAATGTTGATTATATATTTTTTTATGGATTTTGTATTCGTGGTGATCAATTTAATTATTAATTAGAATTCGATATTATTAATAATAATAAATATTTGTTACGCATGAGTTGTCAGTTATATAATTTAAGCATTGAGAAATCACAAACACTGGCGGTCTGAAATGCTTTTCAATTAAAATGCAATAATAGAATTAGTAATATCAATATAGCTTGTTGATAATTTAATTATATGTGTTTTCAATTATTCGAAGCTTTTTATTTTGTTTACGATATATTATGGTAAAAAGCTTTAATGATTTTGAAATCAAATATATCTAAAAAATAGATAAAATAATCAGCAGTATTTCATGTAAATTAAATATTGTATTTTCGTTTGACAAAAAATTATCATTTTAACGAAATTAAAAATGGTGATATAAAAAAATATAGTTTAACTATATTTTAGTCAACTTTATGATATTAAAAATCGTTTAAAAACTTGAATAACGTCATTTGGGGAAGCTCAATTGAATATTTCATAGCTGGTTCGTTTTCCGGCTTCGTAAACTAGATGAGTCCGCCTCATTGAGTCTGAAGATCCAATAACTCCGCAATTGTTGTGATACTGGCGGGATACAGAAAAGTTTTTCGATGCAAATTATAAATCCATAAACAAGCTACGATTGAATTAACTTTCAATTGAATTAATCTGAACTTTAATACTATACTAGCTGTTACTTGTGGCTCCACTCGCTGACGAGCGCCTTTATTTACTATTACTATAGCATTACACTACTATTATTAGCTTTCTTCAAGAACCTGCTTTTAATAAGAATCAGAATGAATTTTATGAACCCATCGGATAGTTTTGAAGATTAACGCGTTGAAACAAAATAAAAATATTTCGGCATTTTTTAAATAACATGCTAATAAGATAAGGTAACATATTAGTCAGGATACAACCATTGGAAACTATTATAGATTAAATTTCTTTAAAATCCATAATAGTCAATAAGTTCGTACCTTTTGTAAATATAACGTGCGCCACCTTTAATAAATCAGGGATAGGTTCGCTGATAAGGAGTTGAGTTCATTGATACATTGTGCCTTGTTTTATTGTGCCACTATTTTTTACGGTATCGCGCAAGAACCCACCAAAATGGAAACTAAGATAAAGTCACGAATAACACAACCTATTAGATGAAACTCGGGCTTTTATAGACTTCACTTCCAACTTAATTGAATTTCAGGTCACGTCGTTAAAGAATTACTGAAACTATATTTTTAATTGACATTATGCTACGGTCCTGTAGTAAAAAGCGACAGACGATTCCTAAGATAGAGTAGTTAAAAAGAGTCTGAGAGAGATCAAAAAGTCAACATAAATTCAAAATAAATTATTTTAAAAAAATCTAAAAAAAGGAAAACAAAATAAACAAAATAAATAAAATAAATAAAATAAATAAAATAAATAAAATAAATAAAATAAATAAAATAAATAAAATAAATAAAATAAATAAAATAAATAAAATAAATAAAATAAATAAAATAAATAAAATAAATAAAATAAATAAAATAAATAAAATAAATAAAATAAATAAAATAAATAAAATAAATAAAATAAATAAAATAAATAAAATAAATAAAATAAATAAAATAAATAAAATAAATAAAATAAATAAAATAAATAAAATAAATAAAATAAATAAAATAAATAAAATAAATAAAATAAATAAAATAAATAAAATAAACAAAATAGATAAAATAGATAAAATAGACAAAATAAACAAAATAAACAAAATAAACAAAATAAACAAAATAAACAAAATAAATAAAATAAATAAAGTAAATAAAATAAATAAAGTAAATTCAAATGCAAATCCAAATTACAAATTCAAATAACTAATTAAAGGCAAAAAACAGAAATCCAAAATCAAAACCGAAGATCACAACAACTGGATCAATATTAAAAGTAAACTAATCTATCTGTCTAAGGTCGCGTCACTCACTATTCATAACATTCTTATTAATGTTTTCATTAGACCAAAAAAATATTACCTTTTCTGTGAACTTGTTAAAAGTCGCATATAACAGACGACTTACAGACTCTGTGAAGTAGATTGACAGGTAAGTTAGACTTCTGCTTGTTACATTAATCGAAAAAAGAGTTACTCTTATGGAGCAATGTATCCACTATTTCAACAAGGTCCCAGTTAACGTTTAAAAAAATAATTCAGGAATTTATGTGTTTAAAAGTGTTAAGAGTATGATGATACGTGAATATGGAGCGACCACTGCAAGATTATTTTAAGATTTATCATTTATAAATTATTTATTTAACTTGGAGGTAGCTTTGTTATTGAAAAAATGTTTTAAATAGTTCTTTAAATAAAGGTTTAAATATTTTATTTACTTTTCTAGGTCTAGTTATAAATAAATACTTGTTCCTTGTGAAGATTTTATGTGTTATCAGTAACTTGATAAGATATCTGAATACATATTTCTTATTCTCCATAGTAATAGCCGATGACTCAGATGTAAGATACGTCACTTGCGTATTTTTGTGTGTATGTGTATGTATTTTTAAACAAAGTGCTTAAAGATAAATAAATAGCTTTGTAACCTTATTTTTAATTAGCTTTTTTGTGAATGCCTTAGTAACAATAACTATTATTGATAATAACATCAAATAAATCATAATTAATAATTGATTTTATTTATTGAGGCGAGTACATCATTATTTCGCTATATCGTTAAAGGTGAACTTGCTTTGGTAACCTTAATAAAAACAAGTTTTATGTAGTTGTGTCGTCCCAAACCGCTGAGTTAGCATCTGCTATTGTCCGCCGCCAGGAAACATTGTAAGAATATAAAAATAGCAACATCTCCTTTGGTCTGATTAAATTGTAATAATATATTAAATTAATATATTAATAAGCCAGCTTAAGTGAAGTGAATACTTGTAGAACAAATATAACTTTTAATTAAAATATATATTTTTTGAAAAGTTCTTCGCCGTGCACAGAACTTGACTATATTGTCTCGTTATTTCTTTACAAATATTGTCCATATTGTCATAATAACTAGATTATGCTGTTATGCTGACTCCGTGTGATCTGTCCAAGTTATCATGAGCTGTTTTATCCTTAAAAATAACATTAAACGAGAATCACCTTACTCTAGTTATTATATCAATCTAGTTTATTGTTTTTCAAAAGTTGCACTAAGAACATTAGCAAGATATTCGTAATTTGACTTCCATATTTTAATTTTATAGTAAAATATTATATCCAGAAAAAACCGACAGATTTTTCGTAAATGTAACCATTGCCAGAGTTATTGCAATCCATCTTAAACATCTTTGAATTTATTGCGTTCTTAGTCTCTCTCTCCTAACTTAAAATGCAAGCGGTCCTTGGGTATGATTCTAGGCATTGAATTTGTAAAACGTACAATTTTCAAGGACCAGCTCGTTAGGAACATAATTACAAAATTACTGAACCTTTGCCATTCTCTCTCTTACCTCTACTCTCTATGGACCAATAGTCACAATGAACTTATATTATGTATAAGAAGTATTTTGATAAATGTAATGCTTTTTTGTTGTTATATTCTCATTATATGTATATTTTCCTGAAACTCCACTCAAATATATTTCATTTTACTTGACATATAAGCAGTATTGCTTTTCTTTCCATTATTAATTATTTTTATGAAGGTTCTTATTTATCTATGAAAATAGCTATTACTCGTAAGAGAGGAGTCCTCTACGTATTGTATGAAATAATACATTGTGTTGTTTAGTGAAGCGTAAGACTTCTTTTCAGATAATAAAAGAATCATTATATGAAATGATATTATATTAAAATGTTACAAAAGAATATTACATGGACATAATATTGAAAGGTAAAAATTATTAAATTGAAAATAAAAGAGAGGTCAAAGAAAATTTAAAAGTTAAATAATTCAACAAATATTATGTGAGGATGGATTGTATCATATCCTTAACATTAACTCATTCTTTCTGTAAAAAATTAAAACTACGATTCATTATTTACACTTAGTAGTATATTATATTAATTCAAGTACTAAAACTAGCTTAAAACTGTCACTAATATTACTGAATTCTACCAATATTATTTTTGGATTCTACCACTACTATTACTGAATTCTACCACTATTATTACTGAATTCTACCACTATTATTACTGAATTTTACCCCTATTATCACTGAATTCTACCACTATTATTACTGAATTTTACCACTATTAATAGTGAATTCTACCACTATTATTACTGAATTCTACCATTATTATTACTGAATTCTACCACTATCATTAGTGAATTCTACCACTATTATTACTGAATTCTACCACTTGTTATTTGATGATCGTTACATTAACAACTGAAATGACATTCAAAAATCAAATAGATTATTTAATTACATTTATATTGATGTGAAATAGTTAACTTCAGCCAGACGTTTGATCAAAAAAATGCATCAAACAGAATGCATCTATGAATATAAAAAAAGAAATAAATTAAAAATTCACACTCCCGCTAGCGTGATGTTTCACACAGTAATGAAATATTTTACTGCACGAAACAACTAAGACATACACAACAAAGTACTCAGATTTTTAGTAATTTGCAAATGCACAAAACATTTATATGTGTACATACAAAATAAGAGATTATGTATATCCACGTTTTGTTTTCGTTTAATTACTCCACTTTATAAATGTTTAATATGTTTCTCGGACGAAACAAAATGCTTACGAACAATTATATAATTACATATTTTTCGATGAATTTGATATTTTTATTTGGATTAATTATTCCAATATATTAATATTAAAATTTCCCGGTAAATGTAATGTATATGAACAATAATTTTAATTACATATTTTTCGATGAATTTAGTATTCATATTTGAAATTGGACATCAATTTAATTATTAATTAGAATCCGATATTATGTATAAATATTTATTACACATGAGTAGTCAATTGTTTTATTTAAGCATTGAGAGATCACAAATACTCGCTATAAACTTTACCATGAAATAATCGGTCGGATAAGCTTTACCATGAAACGAAATAATAATAGTAGTAATATCAATATAGCTTGTTCAATTCTACGTATTTTCAATTAATCGGAGCAGCATGTTTAGAATTTCAATTTATTTATATAAAATAGTAAAAGTTTGTTGAATATGAAATCAATTATCTCTTAAAAGTAGATTAAGTAACGAGTAGTATTTCATGTTAACTAAATATTGTATTTTTGTTTGACAAAAAGTTTTTATTCTAACGAAATTAAAAATGGTGATAATAAATATGTAGTTAAACTACATTTTGGTTAACTTTATATTATGCAAATTCGTTTAAAAACCTGAATAAGATCATCTGGGGATGCTAAATTGAATATTTCATAGATGGTTCGTTCCCCGGCTTCGTAAACTAGATGAGTCCGCCTCATTGAGTCTGAAGATCCAATAACTTCACAATTGTTGTGATACTCTCGGGATACGGAAAAGTATTTCGATGTAAATTTTAAATCTCATTAACAAGCTATGATTGAGTTAACGTTCAATTGAATTATTCTGAACTTTATTACTTTACTATTTTATTACTATACATCTGATAGTTTCGAAGATTTTCGCGTTGAACCAAATAAAAGATATTTTGGCTTTATAACATTCATATAATATGCTGATAAGGCGATGGATACATACATTGGAAATCATAACAGAAAATTTATTAAAAATTTGTCAATAATAGCGTGACTTGTCTTTAAGAAACAGAAGACCGTGTAACTTACAGCATCAGTTTTCTGATAAGGAGTAGACCCTCATTGATCGTTCAAGAAATCATCAACACGGAAACTAAGATAAAGTCACGAACAATATATAACCTCTTGTATGAAACTCGGGCTTCTAAACAGTTTTTTCTTAGATTTTCACGAGTACACATTTCAAATAAAACTTTTTTGACGGATTAAAAGTCGAGTATAATTTGGTTACATTTTTGATTTTAACCCGACGTTTCGAATACTTTGCAGCAATCGTGTTCACGTAGACGAGATGTAAGTGTCTTACATCTATATTATACGCGAATGAAATCGGTAAAAAATAGTTTTATTTCAAATATTTACTCTAAAGATTTTATTTCAAATATTATTATAAATAAATATTCGAGTAAATTAATATTCAAGTCTAAGAAAATACTAAATTAGAATTTTGTTTATGATTTAGATTTCTGGATATTCTACTAAGAAATGAATTTTAATTAATGTATGAGTTAAACCGAAACATTCATTGCATTAGCAACTTACTTAGCTATCAATTGAATATAGTTTTATAAAAAATACCATCGTATTTCTATAAAATCATCATAAACATCATATTAATTTAATCCGTAAAAATAGTTTTATTTTCTAAACAGTTTGCTTGTTTCCAAAACACGTCGTTAAAGAATTATTGTAACTATTCTTTGTATAAACTTGTGAGATACGCTTCGTACTAAAATATCCAAGAAGAGACAAAAAGAGACAGATATCGTAAACCTCTAATAAAATAAGATTAATTTACAAGTGATAATGGGTGCAAGACCCATCACACTAATCCCTGTTTAAGCAAAATGTTATATGATTAATAATAATTATATTCAACTCAATCCATTATATCATTTCTTATTAAAACCACTTCTTGAAAAAAGTATATTTCATATTTACTTTTATAAATTTAACAATAGATCAAGTTTTCTGTTTAACATTTTCTTAAAAAAACCTGCGAAATATTTTTCCAATTGTGATCTATTTTTACTAATTCATCAAAACAAATCCAAACGCACAATTAGTTTTATACAAATCGCGAAAAAGGAAATTTCAGTTTTTTTAAATTAAAAATCCACTTTGTTTATCTCGGGGGAAAACTAATGAGCTTTTAGTTACGTGAATACGAATATAGATTACTACCAAAATGAAGTCAATGTATAATATATCATAATCAGATCACAAGAATATGGTGTCGAAAAAAATTTGAATATAACAAACGGAATATATGTGGGAGATTACTAGTTTTATTTGTATAGATTATTATCACGTGATCTAATGATCACGTGACCATCTCCCACTGTGCCGGTTAGTTGTTTACTCGTTGGTATAAAAGGCCCAGTGTGCCCTATCGACAGATCAGAAGTTGTTCGTCTGTGGACACGGCACCTTGCTGGTGCTCTGAACTGTCTTCATACAGGTATCATGATTTATTTGTTATAGTGTTATATTCTAATTACTTTCATGCTTATAGCTATGTGCCAATCTTATGTATTAATTTAGTACATAATGAATATTAGCTATATTGTTTTAATTAAATGCTGTAATGCAGTTACTTAACTATTGAATTATATAATTGTTATATATTAAGTTAACATTCTTATTTATTGTTAAATAAATAGTTTATACTTATTATAATTGGGTTTTAGTTATTTATTCTCCCACATCAGAAGTGGGATTGGGTAACTCAAACTACGCTCAGGAATGTTTACTGTTACAGGCTTTTTTTTGTGAGAATGCGGTCTACAGATGAGCCTGATTGCGGTGATAAGTCTGAGAGCGCTAAGAACGCTACAGACACAGAAAACAGCACGAGTGATAAGAATACTGCTAGAAGATCTCCGATCATAGTGATACGAACCGCGGCAGAAAAAGAAACAAATCCTGGCCATTCCTCTAATTCAAGCGTTACAACCGATGGTGTTCAGGATATAAGGACAAGTTTCGTTCCAATTAATTTTATGCAGACTATGATGCAAGAAATGATGTCCAAACTTATTCAAACTACTGCCGATGCTTTTAATACCGAAACTAAGAAGTCTACGCCCCGAGTTCGAAATCTTGAGCACATTTATGTACCAGCATTTGACCCCGATGATCAAACCGATACTATACAAGTCTGGTGTCGTAATATAGAAGATTTAAAAACCGAATATGAGTTGACAGATAGAGAAGTCCTAAATTTATCGAGGAAAAACTTGCGAGGACGTGCCGCCGAGTGGGCACGTCGTAACTACACCACATTAACAATATGGACTGAGCTTAAAAACAGACTCATTGAAACATTTGCAGACGAGACACGCTACTATGATGATCTTGCCCAATTCATGGAGTACACAAGTGAACAAGCAACCAACCTGGCGGAATATGCTACACGGAAGTGGGAGTTAGCTAGGAAGGTGATTGGTGTGGAGATGACTGAGCAGCGTCTGGTGGAGTCAGTTATTTCGGGTATGTCTGATTTTCGTATACGTTCTGACCTCCTACGTTTGACGCCCAAAAACTTGCCACAGTTAATTCAGAGTCTTAATTCATATAAACGGAAGATACCAAACAACGATTCTGATCACAGCGTTTCGCCTAAGCGCCCTAAATTAAATTATTATGATAAGAGTAAAGAGAAACGTTGCCACAAATGTTTTAATCTAGGACATCTTCAAAACGAATGTCGTTTTAATAGTAGTACGCAGAAACAGACTCATATAGACACGCCCTCTACATCTACACCATCGAAGGATTCTAAGCCTTCTGTTATTTTTTGTACCTTTTGTAACAAAAAAGGGCATAAATTTGATAATTGTTTTTTGAGAGCAAACGAGAAATGTTAATATTCTAGTATTCTACAACAATCAATCCAATGTTCTGAAATTAATGGTCAAGATAATTTTTGTTTGCTGATTACTTGTTAATGCGTGATAGTATTGAGCAATGGTAAAATAATTTACGAAACATTTACGAGATTTTGATTTATAAAACCGATCAATAATTTATTTGCAGTAGCTACCATAAACACTTTTGTAACGAATCGAATCGTATGTGTACAGGTTGCTTCTTTTAAAAAAAAAAAAAAAGAATTAAAATCATTTTTTCAACGTTAGTCTATGGAATTAAATTTTATTAGTGGCGTTAGTCGTGCAGGTCGAACGGATGATGAAAGTTTTGACTCATTACTTCACTATTGTTAAAAATACATATAAAAGTTGGAAAGATGTAGTGGGTGAAATGCAATTAGCCATAAACAGTACCACAATAAAGGCACTGTCACACACCTTTCTATCTTCGAATGGGTTGCAATCAGTCACCTCCAGCCATATTAGCCCTATTAAGTGATGTGGAACGCTTAGACCTCGAAACTTGTCTTATTGATGCAAAATAAAGGATGGACGAGCGAGGACAAGTTTTAAAATCTGAATTTGATAAAAGTAAAGTTAAAATTGTGTTGTGGTTTGACTTAAACACAACTCTTGCACTATTATTAAGCTGGATAGTGAGTTTAGAGGTCCTTGCGTTGTCACTAAAATTAAAGATAAATAAGTTTCGTTACCTCTGATATGGGTATCGAACTTGCTGAGATCTTAAACCATGTTACAGACTAGAGTGACTTTGATCATTTTTCAATCTTCTGATGCATTGGTTCAGCGTCTGGCCAACGCTTACTGATTCATGAGGAGTAACTGACTGCACGTGACATGTGATTTGAACCCGACTTGTTGACTTGCCATGTGATTTGGCAATGGGTCTTGTGATTTGACCACGACTTGTTGACTTGCCATGTGATTTGGCAATGGGTCATGTGATTTGAACCCGACTTATTTGACATGCCATGTGATTTGGCAATGGGTCATGTGATTTGAACCCGACTTATTTGACATGCCATGTGATATGGCAATGGGTCATGTGATTTGACCACGACTTGTTGACTTGCCATGTGATTTGGCAATGGGTCATGTGATTTGAACCCGACTTATTTGACATGCCATGTGATTTGGCAATGGGTCATGTGATTTGAACCCGACTTATTTGACATGCCATGTGATTTGGCAATGGGTCATGTGGTTTGACCACGACTTGTTGACATGCCATGTGATTTGGCAATGGGTCATGTGATTTGAACCCGACTTATTTTACATACCATGTGATTTGGCATTGGGTCATGTGATTTGACCACGACTGTATTTAGCCATGCGATTTGGCATTGACATGTGATCTGACCGTGACTTTATTATGGCCATGTAATTTGGCAGAGGATCATGTGATTTGACCCTAAATAAAATTTACCATGTGATCTGGTTGTTATTGTAATGTGTAATAATGTAAAGATATTAAAATGTCTATTACAAACGAACTAATTACTTTGGGTATTGTTTCGCGAGCAAATATGCTGCTCGTCAGTATGGCCGTGTGGGAGATTACTAGTTTTATTTGTATAGATTATTATCACGTGATCTAATGATCACGTGACCATCTCCCACTGTGCCGGTTAGTTGTTTACTCGTTGGTATAAAAGGCCCAGTGTGCCCTATCGACAGATCAGAAGTTGTTCGTCTGTGGACACGGCACCTTGCTGGTGCTCTGAACTGTCTTCATACAGGTATCATGATTTATTTGTTATAGTGTTATATTCTAATTACTTTCATGCTTATAGCTATGTGCCAATCTTATGTATTAATTTAGTACATAATGAATATTAGCTATATTGTTTTAATTAAATGCTGTAATGCAGTTACTTAACTATTGAATTATATAATTGTTATATATTAAGTTAACATTCTTATTTATTGTTAAATAAATAGTTTATACTTATTATAATTGGGTTTTAGTTATTTATTCTCCCACATATATATATATATATATATATATATATATATATATATATATATATTCACTATATAATAATATATATTTATTTATTTATTTATATATATATATAGTGAAGTCGATTAACTGGTAAGTTAAACTTCTACTTGCTTGCTTTTTAACAAATATAAGCACACGTTACCCGTTACTCGATAAAGGTTCTGTCGTCAGTTTTTTTCATGCCTTTTTCAAATAACTTCGTGGTAGCGTTGGCAATGAAAAAATGTCCTATAAGCCTTCTTTAATAAAAGTTTAAATATTTTATTTATTTTATTTCCACGTCGAGGTGTTTCTATTAAATATTCAATTTTCAAAGACATACTCGGATGAAACATGTTTCGTTCGAGCAGAGACTTTGTTCTCTTTCTTTCTCTCACTCTCATTGGGCTAATATTCAAAATGATTTCCTTTGTGTATAAAAGTATTTTAATTAACGTAATCCTTGTTTATTATTATTTATTTATATTATGAAGTCTCTTGAAACTCTACTGAAAATGTATATTTTATTTTAGTTGACATAAAAAGTATTGCATTTTTCCAGTATTAAATATTTTTTAAAAAATTATTTCTTTTTATCTATTTAAATAGCTATTATTCGTAAGAGAGGAGTTCTACGAATCCGCAATCATTACATGAAACGATATTATATTAGAATGGTATAACAGGATATTACATTGATATAATATTGAAAGGTATAAATTCATAAATTTAAAATAAAAGAGAGGTGAAAGAAAACTTAAAAATAAAATAATTTAGTACTAAAAATCTGTTTGATTTTCAACAAACATTATGTGAGGATGGATTGTATTAAAAATGGATATGTCCTTAAAATTAACTCATATTTTCTATGTACGATTCATTATTTATAATTAGTATTATAGTTGCAATATATTTGAGTGTATATACATTATATATATTTATTTTAATATAGTAAATTTATGTATATGTTTTGAATTTTACACAACGAGATTAATAGAGAGATTAATTTTACTTATAGCATTAAAAGGTATATAAAAATATTAATATTTAAATCTAAGCGAAACTAATGTGTTTTTGATTACATATTTTACGGTGAAGTGCTTGAGTTCATAAAATATACAATGAGTAACATTGTACGCTTTAAAAACCCTATTACACGACAAAATAAGAAAGACACAGATCTTATTGCGAAACTTTTATTTCATGTTTCATTTTAAAGTTTCTCATTTTATTTCTCTGTTTTATATTCCGCGAAACTTAGAGGAAAACTGTAGGGCAACCATGAGATTGAATGTTATAAAGTGTGAGGTTCTGTTATACCGAATAATATATAAAATACTTTATTTTTATATTTTAGGATTAAATATTACATTTTTATTAAACAGTTATTTTATTTATAATAAGCCTTTTTTATGGTGTTGATATTTTATTATTATATTTAATTAAAATTTAATCAAGTTGTTGAGGTAAAACATTTATAACTATTGAATATTTATAACATTCTGTTGAAACAAACGAAAGAATATTGTAGAAAAAATTATGTTAACTCAAAAATATGTAAACCTAAAAGTAACTAAATTGTAAGCATATACAAACGAAGAAACTAATAAAAGTGGTTATTAAATGAAATTGACTTCATAGTAGAGCTTGGAGGTTACGAGACGAACAGCTAAAACCGTGTGTAGGATTTAACTCTGATCTTAGTCTACAACGCTTGTACTATCTTTAAAATTCTTACATTGTAAGAATATCCATCTAGAATAGTTTATTGCTACCGATCTTAATATAACTCTTAACTTGATTTTTGTGGAATATATACTAGCTGTTACTCGCTGATATATCCGCCAACGAATAATTTTATTCACCATTAGGATAGACAAGAGCATTGGCGTAATGTTAGGCTTTCCTCATTAATTTGCTAATTATAATTAGAAAGATTTTTATCAAATCCATGCAGTAGTTTCGAAGATTAACGTCTTTAAACATTCAAACAAATTTTTACGCTTAGTAATAAATATAAAATCTATTTTCTCATTTAATTAAAACTTATTCGTTTCTTTTGGATATTTATAATTATATTATTATTTCAATGACTTGGGAGATTATTGATATTTAAAAATATGGAATGTTTTACTAGGTTTTATAAAATAATAAATTAACTTGTCATAAAGTATAATATATATAATGTATTAATTAAATAAAAGATTACGGGCACCTATCTATTCAACTTGAATAAAAATATGTGATAATATTAAATCTCACATATAGCACGTATATTATTTAACAGGGTATAGAATGAGTTCCCTGAAGAGTCATGAATTTAGGTCAACCGCATTTTAGGTGTAAATGAATAATGCATTAAATGTTTAGGTAAATAGGAGAGTAACTTCAATCGTGCAGGTACACCTGGATTTTGAAGCAATGAATCAGCTTATAGATTTAAACGTATATTAATCAAAAAATATTTACTAGAATTACTAATCGCATATTAAATGAATTCCCTAATTGTACAATGTTATTTTATAATTTTCGTCGATAAATGAAATGTAGGAATGCTTAAAACTATTCATTAGTTCCATGATTCTAATCAAAATAACTGTTCAGTAGTTCAAATTTTCTAAACAAAATAAATAATTATTCAGTATTATTTATTTAAGTTATTTAATGATAAATAATATTTTCATGTTTCCTTTATACGTCACAAATATCAAGAGAATCGAGGTTGCGCTTATTTTACGGCAATTTATTTCTAGGCTCCGCAGCTGAAGCTTACGAAATTGCATTAGGCAAATACGCTAACCTAATTCTCCACAGCATTCCAAGATTCGGGTTTTCCATCTTGTGTGGTGGCTTTAAGACAAACATTTGACGGTTCTCCGATATTATTTTACGGTTTAAACTGAATATTTTACTCAAAGTAAATACTGAATGTTTAAAAAATGGAATCTATTTTAAGTATATTTTTATATATTTATATCTCAAGTATTATTAAAATAAAAAATACTTAACTTATGAAAATCAGATAACAAACATTTTTAAGAAATTATTAGAGCCTTAAAAGTATCTAAAGTAAATATAATACTATAATCATCATAAACTATTTTTGTAGTAAGTACCTCAACATGAAGCGCGGTATAAAATCGTATCAAAGGCATCCACCAAATGGATACATAAGCACAGCTTAAGGCTCGTGTATTCCTAAAGAAGATTTTCCGATGCATTCTGTGACATAAGGATGCGACGCTTAAGTGGCTGCAGCACCGCGCATGTCTTGAAAATCCGTATATATCGCCTTACTGAAAACTACCAAAACTTAAAAGATTTGTTGTTCTTATGCGGCATTGAAGACTCGTGTCTTCTTTGTAACGAGGGACGACTTTTGAAGTGCCATATTCTTATTTAGTAAATTTTATGTAGTTATATTTTATTTATATGATAAATAGCGTCCATGACTTTGACGGCATTTTGGTCTGATTTGGAAACAAAGGTTGAGAAATTGGTTCTCAGACGTACATTTCTTATATTATAGTTATTCGTTATTTGTATGTATTAATAAAGTCAAAGCATTAAGATTATTCAGTGTCTAATGCATGCGTAGATTTATATTTCTTTTTTTTAATTAGAAGAAATATTATCATGTAATTACTTAGATGAAAAAAATAAAAAAACCTTATTACATAAAAACATATGCACTATATAAGTTTTTTCTAAGTTGCAGATGAAATGATAGATACGACAACATTTTTTATTCTGGTGATTCTTGAAATAATTTATATTCACATATATATTAAAGTGATAATTACTATTTCATGTTATTTCCTAAATTTTAGAAAAAATTTCATATTCTTAAAACTCGGAAATTAATTATTAAAATAATTTTTCAAATTTTTTGAGATTTATAGAAACATTCTATAAGTATGTCGAAGTGACAACATACCTCGTCTGTCCGTGAACTCGATTTGGTTTCCAAAGAATTGAAACGTCTGGTAAAAATGAAAATATAATATTTCAAATGTGTACACTAGTTATTGATACCCTTAGAAAATATTGCATAATTTATTAGATTTCTTTAACTCTTTGTAATACTAAAGCTTTTTCCTTAATGTGTGTGTGTGTCTGTGTCTTTGTGTGTGTTTATTTATGTGTAAACTATGAATTGTAACGTATTTCATCCGTATTTGCAGCTCATATTTCGTAATTTATACTTATATTGTAATACCCAAGACTCGTGCTAACTTCCTACATCTAACGTTTCATCAATCAAATTGATCAGCCTGCCTTTGATATTTGATATGTTTTGAAGTTTCCTTTCACAAACCGATAAATCGTACACTTTTATTTGAAGTAAGATGAAAAGAAATGATATATTGAATTTTAATATACAGTAACATACATATTATATGTTCGAAAAACTCAGTTTTTCCTTCCGATCTGTCTGTCTGTATGTGTGTCTGTGTGTCTGTGTGTGTGTCGAATTTTATTTTTCGAATTTTGAAAAACTAAAGATATATTTGGAATCAGCATCTAAATGTAAGATTCACTTTTCAAAATTATGTTAATTGTCCAACGGGAAGGTGGTCAGATCGGCCGCCGAAGTTACCGAAAAATGGAAAAAAAATTTCGAATTTTTAAATTTTTTAAAATTTAAAAATTAATTAATTAATTAATTAATTTAATTATTTTAATTTTTTTTTCTTTTGTTTGTTAATTAATTTGCGAGTTATAATTTGCCGATTAGGAGTTTTTCATAGCGGCAAGCTCGATTGCCGCGTGTCAGATGTTTTTTCAATAACTTGTCTTTTTGTTCAGGGTTTTTATATTTTACTTTAACGTCCACTGTACAATACTCAATTAAGAAGAAATACTGTAATCGATTAGTGCTTTTAAGCTAAGTGTCTGTGAAGGAAATACATACATACATACATACATACATACATACACGCACACACGCACACACGCACACACATACACCCATATATACATACATACATACATACATACAAACATACATACGTACATATATTTTTAAATAAGTAGGTATCGTATCCCACGTATCGTCTATTGTAAAGGTGACTTAATGGGCATAGATTGCGGTCGGAAAATTTTAGCTTATATTGATGACCGTAGATACATAGATTATAAAGAACAGAAGAGATTTTGAACAGGTAATAATTATAGATTATATAATCTTAATTATTACATACTTTGCTAGAATTTAGGGCTAATAAATATCGAAGAATTTCAGGAGTTTGTGTGTCTGATACTCTCAAACATTGTACAAAAAAAATAAGACTATACATTGTCTAAGCCTAATAAGTATACTTAGTATCGGGTTTTGTATTTCCAAATGACGTTTGTAAGCATCAATCATTTTTAACATTATTTTCAGACTGAATAATTTGAAATGTTTCTTTCATACTTTAAGCACGATGTTGCTGGCGACAGAAACGAAGTAATGAAAGAGTCATATCATTAAAACTAAACATTCAAAATATAAAAAATATAAAAACTTTAACATATAACAAAACCTTCACAATACAAAACTCTTAAAAAGGTATTTATGATGGTTTCTTTATCTGTTTGTTTGTTTCGTGAACATGAAAAACTAATAATTAGGTAGTTTTTTCTACGTTCTTCTTTTAACCTATTATCATTATAAATTATTCAACCTTTAATTTGTTAATAAATAAAATATTTAAATAAATTTAAAATAAGAGTCGGATTTAGATAAGGAAAAAGTGATAAGAATCAAGAAACAATCAGAAAGTATATACTAATTTCTAATCATTCATAAAACTTTTGACAGCTTGAGAACTAATCAAGGAGTGATATCCTAACAATAATTCATTATCGACTTCATTTCTTATAACAATCGACTTTGTTTATCAAGATATTTAATAATTTAACAACTTAATAATTTATTTTTGGTCAGGTTTAAATGATTAAATTGTTTAAATGATTTTACGTATTGACATTAACCATTTAGGCAAAGCATAAAGGCACACGAAATTTAATAATTTTCTCTGTACACAAGAATTGATTGTTATTATTGAAGTAAGCCAATATATATGAAGAAGATTCCGACGATTCATTAAAATAATATTAAAGTATATCAGTTTTCAGAATTTATATATATTTTGATGCGTTTTTCAGTTTACATTTTTTTTATAATAATATACTGTTTTATTGATAAGTTATACATAAGTTATACAAAAATAAATTAAAAATATGTTTAACTTATTGATTTGTCCAAGAAATTAAAAAAACTTAAATATTCATACATTGTTAGAATTGGAAACATCTGTAGATTTTATTGTAAAGAAAAAACGATGTCCATGAAGTATTGTATTTCTTTGTTTGATGCCTATGAATAATTACGTAAGTTCATAGGCATGCTTATGTCAAAAATTAAATAAATGGCCTTAAATAGTATAAACAAAAAACCTTCGACATCTTAAAATTCTTCTTTTCGGGAAAAAACATGAATCAAATGGAAAAAAATTATTCATTAAAAAACATCAGTCAGTTCAGATCAGTTCTTAAACATATTAAGAGCATTTGTCGTTTCAATTTAAGTATATTTATTTTTATTAAGTTTCTCTGAAGTTCAACAGATAGAAGTAATTTTAAAAATAATAATATTAAAGAACAAAAGATGCTTTAACACTCAAAAGGATTTAATATTTTATACGTGATCTAATCCAATGAAGGTAATATCCAAATTGAAGCCATTTAACTTGAGATATTAGATCACTCGTCTTTGTGAGACCACTTTGAGTTTGAGTAGTTTTGGTACAACGAGGTTGCTAATTAGTTTTCGTAACAATATTTGAAACAGTCAGATAACAGTATCAAACTCAATTCAATATTCTTTCTCATTTTTTCAGTCTTGTGAATTCAGATCAGTAGTTGTTAAAAGTGAATCAGAAAGCTACAAAAATGAATAAGAAAGATTGGTAATTTAATTTTCTCAATTTTTGCAAACTGGTTCAGACAAAATGAAATCAGTCTAAAATTCTATTTAGATATTGGTTAGGTTATCAAAGCTTTGGGTCGATGATATTATTGACCGAACGGAGTTTGTTCAAACAACTTAGAAAAGCGTTTTTAGTACAAATTCGGATACTTGTGGAATATTGATTTGATTTGAAAAGTTACTTTATAATAGCAAACAGTCAAAAGTTTACCTTTCCAGTTCAATGGCCGTCCTCAAATAATATTTAGTGTGCACAAAATTAAAGTTAAGTTAGAAAATTATATCTTGTCCATTGTTTAAAGATAAATAAAATATTTAAATTAAGACATTTCTATCGAGTTGTTAAAAACGGAATAAAGAGTATTAGAAACTGAAATGCGTTCAAAACTAGACGTTCAAATAGACGATGTTCCGATTTAATTAACGGGATCTGGTATACAATAGGTGATATTGTTTCTCGAAAACTATTCCTGGTATAAATATTGATTTTTAAATTAAAAATAGGAATATTGTTCCATAATTTTAGTATGACATATTTGTAGGTTTTATTATTATTTTATAGCAGTAATTTAATAAGATTATAGAATTTTATTCTCAGCTCAATATTTTGTCCACATTTCTGACAATACAAAGAACAGTTGAAAATGTTATTTAAAAAGTTTATTTAGTTTTGCCAGAATATTTTTTTTTTGTTTATTACTTAATAAGTTATTCAAAGTTGTTATAAATATTTTTTAACACTTGGAACCCCAATAAAAACCTTAAAACAAATTTTCAATTGAATCGATAAAAACGAATATTGACTCAAGTCTATTACTCTTCAATAGGATTGGTCTGAACGGCTCCGGAGTCTTGTGAAAAACGACTGATTATCGTCTCTCAGACAATATTGTAAGCTAAATGAACATTTTTCCGCTCAGCGACTTCGTTGATGGAATAAAGTCTACTGACGATATAAATTGTTCTTTTTCGAATCCAATAATAATATACTGAAGAATTATTAGAAAACATTATAACTTTAATAAATGACTGTAAAATCTTTAACGGAACTTCAATAATGTATTTATGATATTATTTGTATTTTATAATTAAGACTGATAAAGTAAATGTCACTGGAGTTATGAATGCTGTTAATTAAAAACTCCAATTACTCGAACTGTTAAATGATAATGAGGTTTAATAGCAGGTATTATTCTACGTTAGAGTATTTTGTAAAATTCGATTTCTTATCCTGGTTACAAACTCCAGGCGTTTATAAAATACATTGCAGCTGCGGTAGTTCCTAGATAGGCCAAACGAAGCGTTTTTTACTGAAATGGTCTAAGCACATATCGTTGCTGTAAAGAACAGCCAGACTAACAAATCAGGGGTCGCAGAATTAACAATCTAGAACCATCGTTAGATAGACTTTCTCTGTACTCAAGTGAACACGACGTCTTTTTTATTCAAGAGTTGTACGTGAAGCGATTGAAATCAATAAACTAAACTTCTATTGAAAGATTTCAGTTTTCAGCATCAAAGAATCTAGTAAATGTGCTAATCTAGTAACCTCGCTATTTGCGTAGTCGATAGAGCACCAGAATAGGGCTTCCAGGATAGGGTCACTGTGAGTGTAGTATATGAGATGGGTAAAAATAATTTATATAACATCATCATCATCATCATCATCATCATTACAGCCTAAGGATATCCACTGCTGAACATAGGCCTCCCCCTTCGACCTCCAGAGAGACCGATCCATGCCGGTCTGCATTCAGCGGCTTCCTGCCACTTTTCGAATGTCGTCCGCCCACCTTGTGGGTGGTCGACCAATAGTGCGCTTGCTTGTACGTGGTCTTCACTCGAGAACCTTTCTGCCCCAACGGCCATCAGTTACTCGAGCTATGTGTCCAGCCCACTGCCACTTCAGCTTGCTAATTCGATGAGCTACGTCGGTCACTTTGGTTCGTCTACGAATCTCATCGTTTTGTAAACGATCTCGCAGAGAGACATCAAGCATAGCTCTCTCCAGAAAGCATGCAGTTGAAGATATTTCGATCTCACAGATCCGACTATGGAGAGCTTGTACCGCTAACATATGTCGAAACTTGTCAGGCAATTAAGGTACCTATTTCATAGCCCGTTAATTTCAGTGAATAAAATAATAATAATTTTGTAATACTTCTACAAATTGAAAAGAACTTACTTCTTACTTCTTAATATACTTTTAGAAATAGCAAGCAAAATACGTTACAATTTCGATGTGGAACTGTGTTTTAGTTATATTTAAAACTTAATAAGTAAAGAATGTAATTATAATATACAAAATATAGACGTTATGTGTTTTGACTGTTTTGTTGAAATCACTAAAGTAGCAAATTTCAAATTCAGTTATACTTATAATAAATATACTTAACCCATATTACTTGAATGATTACTTTAAAAACTTACTTAAATTGTGTTTAGACAATGTTTAAGTTGGCAAAGCATGGAATTAATTACCATTATTTTAACTTCATTATTAAAATAACCTACCTGCGGAAAACAAATATAGCTAAGAAATTTCTGTTTACTTTGTTTATGAGCGAAACTATCTAATTATTAATTGGGAAAACTCTTTAAAATGTATTTATTTTTCATAAGACTGATTTTTAATAAAAATTTTACTTAAATCAATTCATTTCGACGTTTTTATAGCGAAATACAGCCACAAAGAGACTTTGTAAAAATATACATACTAAAGCTTTTAACTATAGAAGAAATATTTAACTTTTTGATGAACGCAGGCTTCAAGACATCCACAAAAAATTTTAGTATCTGATCTCAAAATGAATGTATTTATTTTATTTGTCAAGAAAGTCTTAGCCTTACATTATATTTGTTTACGATATTTTTGATACAATACCTCATAAACAAAACAATGTAAAAGATAGCCACCATCTTTTAATATTTGGCTTAGTAAATGTGAAATATTTAATATTACTATTCGATTTAAATACAATAAAACGTAATTTGACATTTTCTTAGTTAATAATTGCGTTCCTGGTATTATGACCTACTGATGAATGCTTTGTAAATAATGAATGAAGGAGTACTTGTCACTTACTTTCAATTAAATTAGTGGAAATAACTTTGACAGCCATTTTGTTTATATCTTTTGATATATTTTACTATAAAAATTTATTATCTACCATATCGCTACACTCTTCAACGAATTGGGAATTTTTATAAAACCGTTTATATCAGGACGGGTTTGAATACTATTTGAATTGATAATTTTTATATTCTATATTTATTTAAATATTTAATAAAGTTTAACATAGCTATTTCTGTTTATAGATAACTTCAAACATGAATTTAAAATTTCTGGTGTTCTATATAAAGAAATAGGCAGAGAAATTCAGGTGACGTATATAATCGTGGACATTTCAAAGCTTTGACTGCACTTCTTTAGGATTATAACTTGTAAAGTCCAGTTAAATATGAGATGGAAATTTGTAATTAGGAACATTAGAAGAGTTTACAATATGCGATCTGAAAGTTTTTAGTGTTAATAATCTGAAATAAAATATTAAATGTGGTATGAACTTACTTGCGGCGTTTCTGGATTGATATGACATATTTCAAAAAAAGCATGTCCATCCTTTTTAAAGGCCAGCATAGCTTTTGTTCCTGTCCCAACAACTGCAAGAAATCGTAGGTGTTAGTGATCATTTATCATCACGTGACGGCGATTTTAAATATAAACAAGTGGTAGTGGATGCGAATTTCGTTACATTTACTTAAAATGTCATATTCTTATTACTTTTAATAATCTCGTCCATCATAAATTTGAATAATATCATTACGACGAGAAAATAGAGCTAAAACAACAATACATACATTCACATCACACAAACATTTTGACACATATTTTTTTTATATGTAATACAATTAGCAAATGCGATGTCCAGAACTGGTGGAGTATAATAACTTCCTTAAGCTAGAAATTAAAAAAAGAGTGTTTGATAAATATTTTGCAAGAAAAAAAATTGTTGGCGGTTGAATTGTTTATTGAACAATAAACAAAAAATAAGTATACAGAAATAATATATATATATTTTATGTCTTAATTTACTTTACATATTCCGTTTGTATGTTTGTTGCAAGAAAAGGTAAAATTTCCTTAAACACACACAGTGTCATTGTGTTTAACGATTTATTTGTTTTTATTTAACTTACAAAGTCTCAGGATTACATTTAATTAAAAAAAGATTTTTTTAAAGTACCCCCTAAGTAGTAGAAAGGTCCAATTGTTTACAAACTTGCTTCCCTTAAGGCTTTGCAATTCTTAAGTAGCTTTGAGTTAATTCGTTCAAGTCGCGTGGGACGTACTTCTCTTTTTTAATTATAAAAGATGAATTCCTATTAAAAACTTACATTTAAAGTGTCCGTTTAAAAAAGTTATCCTAATTTTAAAGTCAAGATACAAGTGTATTTTGTTTATTATGATAACCATTTATTTTTTATATAACTATTTATTATTTTTAGAATTCAGATAGTTCAAAACATTAGTTATAAAAAAATGTAATATCTTTGTCACAATTGTTTTTATATATTTTTTTTGTTAATTATTCACAACACATTTCTATGCTTAAAGTACACACTATTTTTTTTATGGCGAGCGGCCTGAACTACGTTATTGCTATTAAAAATTGTTAACAAAATTCATCGCAAACTGTTAAGTGTGTCATATATATAATATATATAAATATAAAAAGCCATTTCAATAATAAAATAACCTTTTTTTAAATATTAGTTTGTAACAGTCTTTCAGTAACAGTGCCATGAAATGTATTGTTATTATAAAATATATTTAAATCTAGATATTATGTTTTTTATTCAGTGAGACGAGGTCCTAATTTCTATCTTATAGTTTCCTAGATAATGGTCGAAATTTTCCAAATATTTAAATTTGTATTACGGGTAGTTTTTATACTGTTCACCGTCTTTGTAAATCTTAAAAATAGCTGGGGTGATATGGAGAAACTATAAATATTACGAAAATGTACTTTAAGAATCAATAAAATATAAACCAGTTATTTAGGAAAAGAGAAATACAAATAAAAAAAAAATATTTACTACTAAATATATATATATTTTTTAATCAAACACTAATCTCGTTGGAAGCTGTATCTAATAGAAATAAAATCTAGACACAGAAGAAATATTACAATAAAACATCTTTTTGAAAAAGAATAACCGGCTTCGAATAGTTCTCGATTCTTGTAGACGGATATTTAAATCATTATTAATATATAAAAGTGTGCATGCATTTTACTCATAAGTACATATCATTTATATAATTTTTTTTTGTTTAAATTATACTCTATTTTTAGTTTCTGGTACTACGCACTACCACTACCACTTTGTATAGTAATGTAACTAGGTCCACGCAAGCGGGGTTACCCTCGCGACGCAGTCATGCGCATCAATGTCTAGAGTTAAATATTGTTATTTATTTATGGATAAAAATTATGATTTGATTTCAATACTTTCTTTGAGCAAATTTATAATTGCAAATAATATTAATCGAAACAGATAGAGAGAAATGGGAGAATAAGCGAAAAAAAATAGTTAAAAAAAATTGGTAAATAAAAAATTACACACCCACTACTGAGGTGGAAGTACCTGAGACGCCTCTGAAGTAGTGTAGTAGAAATGGTCGCGCGCGCGAAATAAAAACGTTCTATATGTTAACTATATGGGATACATTTTATCAATTATCTCGAAAACTACAATTACGATTCGGCTGATTTTCAATCCAGAACGAGTTTTGGTCATTATGCGCATGGGTGCAAAACTTCGTGCGTGTAGCCCGTAAATTGAAGGAAAAGTAGGGTAACAAAGAGTTGAAAATTTTAGTAGTAAAGTAAAGTAATGAACAGTGAGTGTCCTGAGTAATTCTAGACACTTTTTGTAAACATGTACTTATGTGCGTGTGTGTAAATCTATAGAAACACACATGCATACCTAAACACACACACACATACATACATGTGTAGGTATGTAAGCTTCATTTTTGTCTCCATTTTATTTTATATGATACAATTACCTTCGCTTTGTAGATTGGTTTTTATAGGTTTTATAGTTTTTTTTTAAAAGACTAAAATTGGAGACTACTAAGTTTTAGGGATAAATATGATAAATATTACATAAGAGCTATTTAGATAATACGATTTCTGAATTCAACAATTTATGTTACGTGACAAATAAAACAAAATACATTTTCAGCTGACAATATCCATCATGAGCTTAATAAATAGATTTCTTTTGTAATAATGGATATTGATGATGCTTTTTGTAAAAGACAGCCAGTGGTTTAAAAATAGAAATTCTTTTTAATACAAATACTCTCATATCTTACAATTTATCTATTCTTATATACTATTCTAAGACATCAGTTATAAAAGTGCAAATGCATTCCAACTTTAATTCTATTTAAAAAAGAAACAAATGGCGATAGTTAATCGATAACAATGTTAATTTTTAAGATAATAGAAATTTGATATAAAAATCTCAATAATTTAATTCATTAATTTCAAATCAAGGTTTAGCTTTATCTTTAACTACCAATATCTTGTCTTTACGCGAACAAGTTTGCTGCAAAGCACTCGAAACTTCGGGTTTAAATTTAAAAAATGTAATAATAAACGCGAGTTATGTCCGTAAAATCGTTTTATTGAAATGTGTGGTACTCGTGTAAATCTTAGAAAAAATGATTTTAAACTAGTTTAGACTTTAACATTACTCATAGCAAAAAGCAAGTAATTACTGATTAATAAATTGGTTGATTCAAATCGGAAAAGATAGAAATAAATCAATTGTAAGCATTTCCAAACTGTTCCGGATGGTTCTGAAAGTATTCGAAAGAATTTTTGTTTTCACCATCCTCATTTAGCCACTTCCGGACTTTAGATTTACGATTTCGGCTTTATGATTTATTTAGAATATCTAGTACGCTATGTTCAATTTTGGATATAATAATAACTTGAAATAGTTTAAGGTTGATGGCTAGCTTCGAAATGTTGACATGGAACTTCATTTTATCATAAGTAATGTACATTTAGAATTATAAAAGTAAATGTTCAAGGTTTTTTTAAACTACTCAAATACTGCGGTGCTAATAGTTAACACAATACAATCCTATGAAAGAATTCTTTAAACAAGTCTGGTGATAAATTATCCTCGTTATATATCATCTTTAATATTATGTCTTCGCAGGGGGTGAAGATCTTGTTAAAATTAGTGATCGCTTATAGAGCATCCCTTGAAATTAATATATATGTTCTTGGAATAACTAATTTAGCAATTTGTGAAATAAATTTTGCTTAATATCTCTTTGTCGTCTCAACGATTTTATGAGATGAGATTAACTCTTATTGTAAAAGTTTAAAATCTATAAATCAACTTCTTTAAATATCTTAACTTTTTGTTTTTTGAATGGGTGTTAATCTTATTTATGTGTGTCTCTTAATTTTTTTGTGCACCACACAAAATTTGACAGACAAATTTTAATGAAATTGTAAATTTTAATAGGTAAGTGCTCTTGTCATCTTTTACATCCTATCTCTTATATAACTAATCTAATAAAAAATGATTCCTATAAATAAAATTACTCCAAATAATTGATTACCTTCTATAAATATTGGGTGATGATAATTGTAATGAATTATAGCTTGATAGGATTTTTAGTGGCTACAGCTAGTTCTTAAAAAATGGATCTAATAATTTTTATTAACATTTTAGGAAGACTTAAAAAAATTAATTTAAAATATCTAGCATGTCATTGAGAGTCATAGAATTGAGCTTTTTGAAATTGTTGTAAAAGTTTCAAAAGATTTATGAACTTCTTTTAACGTCATCTCCGGTCTGCGTCTTGGAAATACTGAGATATTCGTGGTTTAACCCTTGTTAGATTCTGTGACATCAGACCCTTCTCACTTTCTAACTACTGATTGGAATGGATGAAATGTCCCATATGCATATAAAATTCGAATGTTTCTAGAAGCAGATTGAAATAATTAATTTCAAAGTTTTTGCAACACGTGTTTTTGTGTTTTATACTTTTAAATAAAGAAATTAATTTTCTTTTTCAAATATTTTTTTTTATTTTTATCATAGCGGGTACAGGTTTTAAATAAATTGTTAAGATTTTAAAAATAATATACTTCTGAAATTGTTTATTCCATTAGTCTAGACTATAGACTCATTAAAATAGTCTGTACAGAGGTTCACATGTCAACGGTTAAATAGAAGTGTTAGGAGGATGTATTGATACCTTACTTATTAAACTAAGCCCTTCTGAAAATACACTATTCAACTTAAAATAAAATCTACGAGACATACTAAAGAAATTAGTTTACTTGATGTTAATAAAGTGTAGTAATTATATTAACGGGAAAGACAATAATAATTAATTATATTGTCATCAGCAGTAAAATATCATTTATTTCAAAAATTGAATAACTTTTTCAAGCCCAGTTATGAAACTGAGTGATGTTAGAATCTAAATTATCAACAGATTTAGATTTCTTAAATCTTTATTTGAACTAATGAAATAAACTTATCAACATGTAAAACACATATATATTTTGTAATTTTATAAAAATTTACAAAAAACAGTGAGTTATATTAAGACTGTTATAAGTGTTTGTTAACGATTGATAATTGAAATTATTTTTTAAATTTAGTACTCTAATAAAAACCTTAAACCGAGCATTCATTTTATTTTTTAAAACAAATATTGACTTAAGTTTTCTCTTCATAAGCTTGTGAAAAACGACTGATCATAGCAAATATAACAATTTTCAACACTAGACAAATAACCTTGTGGGTTACGTTTTTCAAACATAGAGATAACGTACACAAACAATACCGAGACACGAAACATAAAGTTAAGAATACCGCTTAAAACAATTCCGTGTGGGAATCGAACCCATGACCTTTGCCTCAGCAGACATTGCAACAAATTTCAACTACAACCCCAAAGGCAATTGCAAATATGAGTATTAAATATATCAATAAATATATAATCAATAAAACTTTTTGATATAAATTCTGTTTCGTCCGGAAATTTAGTTCATATTTATATAATGGAGTAATTAAACGCAAATAGTACATGGAATAACGTAATCTCTTATTTTGTATGTACACATATAAATGTTTTGTGCATTTGCAAATTACTAAAAATCTGAGTACTTTGTTGTGAAGGTCTTGTTGGAATTCCGCGCAGCCTTTGTTTCGTGCAGTAAAATATTTCATTGCTGTGTGAAAAATCCCGCTAGCGGGAGTGAGAATTTTTTATATTTTTATTTTCTGTTACATATTCCACATTTTTTGACCATCGAAACGACGGACTGAGCTTTACTCTTCAACATCAATATGAATTAACTTAAATAATCTATTTGAATTTTGAACATCATTTCAGTTTTTAATGTAACTTTTATCAAATATCAAATCAAATCGTATCAAATATCCAATCGTATTAGAAATCACTTTTACTTTGTTTAATGAATTGTAATTAACATTTATACAACGAATAAGTAAATTTTAATTGGATTTAATCTATCCATCTGTTATTATGAAATCTTATATGTTATTATTAAATCAGCACACTTATATTTTTATCGCAAACTGTTGCTCTCAGATTGCACAATGAAAGTCAATGTCTATAATAAATAAACATACATTGCACCAATGGAACCTTAGAACCTAGTTGCACATTTCGAGAGACCATTGTAACGAACTAATATATATAATAGAAACACAAAAGCATCAAATGTTATATGTTTATTTTAAATTGAATGACTAGTCAATATTAACCCATCAGGCATAATACAGTCCCAGTTCACAAGAGTATTAAATACATGACAGTAGAAATGTATCTTACATGTAAGTAGCTTTATTAAATTAGATATTTTGTCACCCTCTTCTAGTCACAATTATAGCTTTCATTGAAAATACAATTTCAAATAACATAAGTTGATATCTCGTAAATCAATCGCAACGATTGTTTACACACTTTCTAAATTAATACTTTTAATAACTAAAAGAGTAGACAATACTAAAAACTGTAATCTATTTTAAATAAAATGATTGTTATTGGATTTTTATTAACATCTTAAATAAGAAAACTTAGAAAATCTAACATTTTATTGAGAATCATATAATTTTTGCTTATACAAATAATATTAAAAAGATCAAAAGATTTATGAACTTCTTTTAAAGTCACCGCTTATAATAATCCGGTCTGCGTCTTGGAAATATTGAGATATCCGTGGTTTAACCCTTGTTAGACTCTTTGACATCAGACCCTTCTCACTTTCTAACTACTGATTGGAATGGATGAAATATACCACATGCAAATAAATTTTTTATGTTTTTAAGCCTGAAATCAGATTTTAAATAAATAATTCGTAATTATTTCCAATGTATGTTTCCCTTATCTTAGTAGCATGTTATCTATACCAAGGTTATAAAGCCAAAAGTTTTTGTTCAAACGTGGCAATTTTCGAAATTATCAGATAGGTGTGTAAAATTCTTTCTTAAGCAGGTTCTTGAGGTAAACTAATAGTAATAGTGTAATTCTGTCCTAACCTCGTAAATAAAGTCGTTCGTCAGCGAGTGAAACCGCAAGCAACAGCTAGTATAGTAACAAAGTTTAAATTAATTCAATTGAACGAACTCAATCCATAGCTTGTTGATGAGATTTAAAATTTACATCGAAATACTTTTTCGTATCCCGAGAGTATCACAACAATTGTGAAGTTATTGGATCTTCGGACTCAATGAGGCGGACTCATCTAGTTTACGAAGCCGGGGAACGAACCAGCTATGAAATATTCAATTTAGCGTCCCCAGACGATCTTATTCAGATTTTTAAACGATTTTTAATATCATAAAGTTGATTAAAAAATAGTTAAACTAAATATTTTTTAAATATTACCATTTTTAAATTCGTTAAAATGAAAAGTTTTTGTCAAACAAAAAGGCAATATTTGATTTACATGAAATACTATTCGTTATTTAATTTACCTTTTAGAGATATTTCATACAAAATTCAATAAAGCTTTTAACGATTCTATTTTATATAAATAAATTGAAAATACATATAATCAAATTATCAACAAGCTGTACTCATATTACTAATTCTATTATTGCATTATAATTGAAAAGCATTTCCGAACGCTAATATTTATGATCTCTCAATGCTTAAATAAAATAATTGACAACTCATGTGTAATAAATATTTATTATTATATTATATATAATATCGGATGAATATTAAAGCCATTAAAAAATATGAAATAAGGTTATTGTTCATAAACTTCTTGTTTCGTCCACGAAACTATTTCATATTTATACAGTAGAGAAACGAAACGAAACGAAAACAATACGTGGAATAACGTAATCTCTTATTTTGTGTGTACACGTATAAAAGTTTTGTGCATTTGCAAATTACTAAATTTTTTTAAATTAATTTGAAAAATATCTAAAAGTATAGCTAATGTTAAATACTGTAATCTATCTTAATTTAAATAATTATGATTGGATTATATTTACATATAAATTACATTCCATAAATATTTCTTAAATTAGAAAAATAATATTTGTTTCGCGAGGAGCTTTAAAAATAGAAAACACATACAACAAAAATAACTGATCCGAAATAGGAATCTGTGGATCACAGAAACAACTGCGCCTTGTGGGAATCGAACCCAAAACCTTTAGGTCATGAGACAGGGTCACTAACCATTAGAGCCATCGACCGTTATTTTATATTGTATTTAAATTACCAAAGCAAACAGAAGAGAATAAAGTCTTAAATAGAATCGGTTTTCATGAATTGTGTTATATAACTCATATGTAGCCACGTCCCATGCTCCTCACTGTAAACAACTAGTTTGTTAAATGTTTGTTTTATACTATATTCATTGAATCTCCGTAACCATCGCTACCAACTTCTTAGAGAACTTTCTTAACTTAATAGGCATTTCTAACGTAATTTTATGGTAAAAATTTGTTAGATACATTTGTGCTTTTATATTCTATCTCTCTCTATCTCTCTCTGTCTCTTTCTCATTTCGTGATGGTGATATTCATATCTGCCAGAACTACTCGATCAACTCCCTGACGCAATGTATTTTGCCTAATGTATACCCTTAATGTATTTCATCCATAATTTTTAAATATACTTTTTCTTTATTACTTTACTTTTTTTTATACTCATTTCATCAATCTATATTTCTCATTTCAACATTATCTTTTATTTTTGATTTTAGAAATGTTTATATTAAAAATGATAAAAATAGATAACCGTTTTTCTTAATATTGGAATTCTCAATCAATTAGTTTTTTATTAGATATTGCTTTGTCTGAGTTCAATTGAACTAAAGCAATATTTAACAAATTAATATATCAAGTATAATCTTAAACAGTAATATATGAGTATTTTGTCTCAAGTGAACTTGACCGCTGAGTTTAGTCTGGCACAATTCCTTGGCACATAACTAATTATAATATAAGGTTAACTTGGCTATCTTATAAATTTAATTATCAACCACTTTGTTTCTTTTTAATTAAATAATAGAACATAGACATGACACGAGACTTAAAATGTTTAAATTGCATTTTCGTAGTCACTTTTCTAATGTGAGTGATGTAATATATAATGTTTGTTGAAAATGAAAACATTAGAATTATAAAGTACTCAATATTATTAATTTTTATTTTTGTTTGATACTTATTTTTTTCTGTTTAATAATATATAAGTTTCTATATTACTAAAATATAAAATCCTTTTCTAACATTTCATTATAAAATAATTTCAAATAATGGTTCTTTTCTTATCTAAAAAGTAGTCTTACGCTTCACTAAACAAAACAATTTATTTTTTCATAAAATACGTAGAGGACTCTTCTCGTACGAATAATAGCTATTTTTGTAGACATAGATAATGATGGAAATAACAATACATCTTTTATATGTAAATTAAAATCCAATATTTGATAATAGAGGTTCAGGAGAATGCATTACATAATGAGAATATAAGAATAAATAAGCATTTTGTTAATCAAAATACTTCTTATACATAATATAAATCATTATTACTATTGATCCATTGAGAAAAGGGGTAAGAGAGAGCAGTAGAGGTTCAATAATTTTGTAACTATGTTCTCGAGTATGTTATTTAAAATTCTCGGTTTTACAAATTCAATTCCTAGAATCAAACCCAAGGACCGTGCATTTTAAGCTATTAGGTACAGCGTAAAAACGCTATAAATTCAAATATGTTTAAGGTGTATTTTAATATCTCTGATAATAGTTACATTAACGAAAAATGTTTTGTTTCGGTTAGAAATTTGTTATAAAAAGTTCAAATTAAAGAAAGTCAAATTGCGAATATTTTGCAACCCTTTATAGAGACACACTTTTAAGAAACAATTAAGTTATATTCATGTAATAAAACGTCAATACAGTAATGGTTCTATCTTTTAATGTTATTTTTAAGGACGAGTTAGCCCATGACAACTTGGACGAAACACTCAGAGTCAGAATAACAGCATAATCTAAGTATGACTCCTTTTTTTTAAAAGCACAAGATATCGTTAAACCTAATGTATTAAAGGTTCTCAAAGTACCTCTTTAACAATATACTGAAAAAATGATGCATTCGTCTTAATTCATATATATTTTTAAATTATTATTTATTTGATGTTATTGTTGATAATATTTATTGATATAAAGCTATTCACAAAAAAACTGTGAGTGAGTACTTTGTTTAAAATTACACAAACACACTCATACACAACACGTGACCTATCTAACATCTTAGTCATTGGCCATTACTATGGAGAATAAGAAATATGTATTCAGATATCTTATCAGGTTACTGATAAGAACAAAAATGTTTTTATCCATAACAATACATAAAATCGTTACAAAGTTTTTTTAGTATTTATTGATAATTTGCTAGTCCTAGAAAAAGTAAATAAAATAACTAAAACTTTATTCATGGAATGATATACCACATTTCTTCATTGACAAAGCTACTCGTACCAATATTCTATTTGAAACAGGCCTGAGAGCTGACGACAGAAATTCAAACGGTTTTTTTTGTCATCGTTGTTTATATAACCAAATTGAAACATCTTAACATAAAAACTCATCTTAACATATAAACATATATATTCATTATAAATGTTACAGTAGCCTTGCAGCATATTCACGGAATAACATACTCCTAATAATTTTAAACAACTTAGCACATACTAATACAAATGTTTCTTAATTTAAATTTTATTTAAATTGTTTAATTATAATATTTGAACGTTAGCTAGTGCCTTGTTCAAAAACTGGAAAATTTTCCCGTAAAAGTTACTACTTTTGACAAGTAAAGTGTAATGGGTAACGTGTGTTTGTTAAAAAACAAGCAAGCCAGCAAGCAAGAAGTAAGAAAGCTGAAATTAAACTTACCTGTCAATTTACATTACTGAATCGTATTATATTCTCCTTTCAACAAGATCTCGGAATACATTTGAAAATTTTGCCTCAATCTTATATATTAATGCAGGAAGCTATTTCGTTGGCACACTGTAGCTCGAGAACCACTAAAGGGAAAAATATCGTTGATGGCTCAAATCAAAGGTCTCATTATGCTACACTGCTGAAAAATAGTGACAACTCTCAAATCTCATTAGCCTAATTGCAGTAATTAGTCAAAAAATTAATTTTTCCCATAGACTTTGCATGGGGAAATTTTGCGCGCGCTTTCAATTTTTTTGTATTATCTATTGTGACTAGCTGGTCTTAGCATACTAGTATGACATTGAAATGGATTTCAAGTCATTTCAGGTCATGCGGTAGTCACGTGACCTTAGATAGTGTATTTGTTTAGTTTTTTTTAGATTATCGCTCTTGATACTGGTTTTTATATGTTGCTTTCAATTAGATATATGAATTTCTGATTTGGATTGACATTTTAATAATTTTTTTTATTATATTTCTAAACTTTTAGATCTCTCTCTGTCTCTTTCTTTTTCTTCCTGGCAATCTTACTAAGCGTACATCACTTTTACCTATAACACAGTAACATCAAGTAAATGCAAAGAATAGCTAAGGTAATTCTTTATCGACGTGACTTGAAATTCAATTAAGTTGGAGGTGAAATTTATAGAATGCTGAGTTTTATCCAATACGTTGTGTTATTCGTGATTTTATCTTAGTTTTTATGTTAGTGAGTTCTTGAACGATACTGTAAAAAATATTTGCACAATAAAACAAGGCAAGATGTATCAAGAAGGTCAACTCTTTATCAGAGAACTGATCCTGTAAGTCATAGGGTCTCCGGTTTATTCAAATTGGCGTACGTAGTATTTACAAGTCATGCAGGTATTGACAAATTTTAAATAAATGTTCCATAATTATTTCCAATGTATGTATCCATTATCTCATCAGCATGTCATCTATACGATTGTTATAAAGCCAAAATATATTTTTTTGTAACAATGCGTCAATCTTCGAAAGTATCGGATAGTTTTGTAAAATTCTCTCTGAAGCAGGTTCTTGAGGAGAATTAAGGGTAGCAATATAATGCTATTATAATAGAAAATAAAGTCGTTCGTCAGCGAGTGAAACCGCAAGCAACAGCTAGTATAGTAATAAAGTTTAAATTAATTCAATTGAACGAACTCAATCATAGCTTGTTAATAAGATTTAAAATTTACATCGAAATACTTTTTCGTATCCCGAGAGTATCACAACAATTGTGAAGTTATTGGATCTTCAGACTCAATGAGGCGGACTCATCTAGTTTACGAAGCCGGGGAATGAACTAGCTGTGAAATATTCAATTTAACGTCCCCAGACGATCTTATTCAGGTCTTTAAATGATTTTTCATAGAATACAGTTGACTGAAGTATAGTTCAACATTATATTTTTTTATATCACCATTAATTTCTTTAAAATGAAAAGTTTTTGAATAATTTAATCTTTTATTTTGTATGTACACATATAAAAGTTTTGTGCAATTACAAATTACTGGAAATCTGAGTACTTGGTTGTGAAGGTCTTGTTGAAATTCCGCGCAGCCTTTGTTTCGTGCAGTAAAATATTTCATTGCTGTGTGAAACATCACGCTAGCGGGAGTATGAATTTTTTATTTTCACTGATGTACTGCATTCCGTTATATATTCCAAATTTTTGACCAATGAAACGACTGACTGAACATTACTGCTTTATTGCTTTGTATCGGCATGTGAAATAATATATGACCTGAATGACTTGTCAATATTAATCTATCAGGCTTAATATTGTCACAGTTCACAAGAGTTATTAAACACATGACAGTAGACATGTATCTTACATGAAAGTCTTATTCCAAGTTACATATGTTTAATATCTTTTAAATCAATCACAACGATTGTTCATACATTTTCTAAATTAATTTGTTAATTATCTAAAAGAATAGCTAATATTGAAGAGTGTAAGCTTTCTTTATATATAATTATTATTTTTTATATTAGGTTTACATTTATAACTATATTTAAGATAAATCTCCTACATTAGAGAAATTACCAAAGCAAAGAGAAGAGAATAAAGTCTTAAATAGAATTCACATGTAGCCACGTCCAATCCAACTTGCAGTAACCAACTAGTTTGTCAAATGTTTCAGAAGTTTGTATTATACTATATTCATTGAACAACATCCGTAACTTACAAAACTTGAACGTAATATAATGGTAAAAACGTCGTAGGTACAGTCAGCTTCAAAAGTCGATGAACATATTTAAAGTTTCAAATTTGCTATAAACTATGTAACATCAAAACTGCAAAACATGATATCATGAATGAATGAATGAACATCATTAAAGTTCAAATTATAATTGACACAAATTTATAATTTTGTGAATGTCATGGAATGAAAGTTGGGACAAAGAATATATAGTCTCTTTCTTTTGCATTTCAGTTTTAAAACACTAATGACACATTACCAAAAGAATATATTAATGATTTAAAAAAAAATTTGAAATTTTAATTGTTTTTTTAAATTATAGATGATTTATTTTTATTTACAGTACTTCATTATATAAATTCCACTTTATTATAAAAATAATGTATTTTAAAAGTGGCAATGTTAGTAATACCTTTCCATCTATTGTCATTTAAAACAAAAACAAACTTCAAAATACGTTAAATTAAATAAAATTTGTTAGGAACAGATATATGTTTGATGATTCGGACAACTTAATATTTAGGTAATTTGAACTCTAATGATATTCATTGTTTGTCATGTTCAGCAGTTTTGATGTAATATAGTGTACAGCTATTTTTGAATTTTAAATTAATAAATACTTTTGAAGCTGACTGTACGTTTGTATTTTTATTGTTCTACCTCTCTTTATCTCCCTCTGTCTCTTTCTCATTTCGTGATTGTGATATTCTTATCTGCCACTACTCGATCAACTTCCTGACGTCATATTTGCCTGATGTATTTTATCCATCATTTTTATATATAATACTATTTGTTTCATCATATTATATTTCTCACTTTAATTTTATCTTCTAATTTTTTTTTTAGAAATATTTGTTATAAATATGTTATATACTTATATCTAAATAGATTCAATAAATAGGCTTGCACTGAATTGAACTCAGACACAGCAGTATCTAAGTAATTAAAATATCAAACAATTCTTTGGCACATAACTAATTATAATATAAGGTTAACTTGGCTATCTTATAAACTTTGATTCTTTTTTCATTAAATAATAGAACATAGACCTGACACGAGATTTTAAGGTTTTATATTCAGTTTAATTTTCATGGTCACTTGTCTGACATGAGTGAAAAATTATAGTGACATAATGTTTGTTCGAAATTGAAAACTTTTATATAAGAATTGTATAGTACTAAATATTTTTAAGTTTTAGGTTTGTTTGATATGTATTTTACTTTTCGTTTAGTAATTTATACCTTTTTATATTATTGAAATGTAATATACTTTTTTAACATTTTTAATATAATATCATTTCATATAATGATTCTTTTGTTATCTGAAAAGAAGTTTTACATTTGATTAAACACACAATGTATTTTTTCATACAATACGTAGACTCCTCTCTTACGAATAATACCTATTTTCATAGATAAATATAAAGAACCTTTATAAAAATAATTAATAACGGAAAGAAAAGTAATACTTTTTCTATGTTAAGTAAAATCTAATAGATATTTTTCAGTAGAGTTTCCGGAAAATATACACATAATGAGAATATAACAATAAATACACATTATATAAATCAAAATACTTCTTATACTTCATATAAGTCCTTATGACTATTGGCCCATTGAGAGTAGGGATACGAAGATAGAATGGTTGAGATTCAATTTTTTTTTAATTAATATAAATTTGATGAAAATCTAACGATAAATTCAGACGTATATTAGATATCTGTTTAACAAAATATTTAGAAAAAAGGTTTTTATAATATCCTATCAAAATATAATATACTCTTTCAATTAGTACAGCATATTGGTGTTTGATAAAACTACGTATAATTAATTATATTTAATCAAATGAAGGAACTAACTCTCAATAACAAAATCGACAAAAAAAAAATTTTTTTTTAAATTACCGAGTTCAAAAAGCGGGAATTAAAATGTTCTAAGTGATATATATTTTTTTATGTTAAATATCGAAAATTGTTTTAAGTCTTGTGTAAACAAAATTAATTTGCAAATACAGACTTATAACAAGCGTGTGATATATCTGTAACATGGAAAATTTGACAATTTGTCGATCTACTAATATATTTTTTGTTTTGTTAAGAATACTCATAAATATTTTCTTTAATTTAAATTACGCTGAGCTGGACCGATTTGGCTAATTTTTGGTATTTGAAACATATAAAACATATATGAAACATATATATATTAAAGGTTTAAATGGTGAAAAATGTAATAAATAGTCATAATAATAATATGAAGTTCACCGGGTTATCAAAACTACATTTTTATAAAAATTATCTGCATTTTTGGTAATAGTTTTAATCATTATCATTAATATCCATCGGGAAGTAAAAATTGAGTCATAAGTCAATATAACAGGGGCATAAAAAGATTTAATAATTTTGTACAAAAATGAACTAGTGTGTAGGAAAAAGACAACCTAGAAAAAAGTAATTCTGTTGGATCGCCCATCACTTAAAAATATATTAGTGGTTGGAATCTAGTTTTTACTATAAGAAAGTTTAAAATATATGGTATATACGAGATAGAATAAATATAGAAAATAGTAATCAGTAAAAATCTTTTTCAATAATTAATAGCACAAAAGGCACTGCGAAACGAAAAATTCATGTGATTGAAAGCAATTCTTAAATATTCTAGGAACCATAATTTGCCATACTACTAAGTTTTGTTCTACTTTTAAAACCTCTAAGCATTCTATTTTAATTTTTTAAGACAGCATAACTGATAGACATAGTTTAAATATATATAAATACGTGACCTCCATTAGGTCCTCTGATGAGATTTTGTCAAAGTTGAGTAGACGTCGAGATTAAGAGACTACTAAGTTTTAGGGATAAGCTGATATATAGAATTAATATTGCTTAAGAACTGTTTAGATAATACGATTTCTGAATACACAAATTTATGTCACGTGACAAATACAAAACAGAATACATGTCATCTGACAACATCCATCATGAGCTTAATAAATAGATTTCTTTTGTATCAATGGATATTGAAGCTCCTTTTCGTAAAAGCTAAATGACAAACTGGTTTTAAAAAAGAAATTCTTTTTACTGTTACTACTCACATATTTTACAATTTATCATACTAATCTTAGACATTAGTTATAGAAGTACAAACACATTCCAACTTAAATTCTATTTATAAAAGTAACCATTTTATTTAAGATCAGTAATGTTTACAGTAACTGTCTTGAGTCAATATTTGTTTTCATGCATCGAATTGGTAATGAATACTTGGTTTAAGTTTAATAGCAAAAAAACTTTCGACAAAGGATCTTCTTAACATTATTAAATTATGTTAAATATAAGGAATGTGTGACTTTGAACTATTATAAATAGATTTAATTTCAAAAGATATTGCTTCTGTTACTGTCTTAGATACTTATATTTTGTACTTACATGTTAAAGAAAATATTTTTATTTTGTGACGATAAAAAAACAGAAGTTTCATGTTTGATTTTTTATTTTCACAGAAATAATATTTTTTCTGCATCAAAGACATTAATGTAAATGTAGAATTCTTTGATAATCGGCTAAGAAGTTGATAAGTTAAAATGGTAAAAAACATTAAAAATAAACTCTAAAGATAAATAATTTCTGCTGCTGGGAATTTTATTCATATAAATAATGGAAAACAAATAACAGATACTCAACTATCCCGTCTGGAAATCGAATCTACGATCTTTGTCTCTATAGCCAGGTCTACCGGCCACTAACCAACCAGCCAGTATGTGTACACAAAGGTATACAATTTAATAATTTTAATTATACTTTTAACATTTATGCTATATTTGTAGAAAAGCGGCCAAAACTTTAAACTGATAATAAAATTTTATAATATAATTATAATCATTATTATAAAATTATACGAAAACCTACAAAGTTTTGAAATTATGAGAGAATATTCTTAATTCCATAAAAACAATTAATTATTATATACAGTATCGTTGATTACATCTGTAATTTAATATCTAGTTTCGCACCAACTTCATTTTAAAAAATATTTTTTCATTTATAATAAAATATAAGAACTTCTAAATGAAAATGTTTTATTTATCTTTAAACAATGGACAAGATTTAGTTTTCTTACGTCATAAGCCTTTGATTACTTTAACTTTGTAGACACTAAATATTATTTGAGGACGGCCATTGAACTGAAAACTTTTGATTGTTTGCTATTATAAAATAACTTTTGCAATCAAATCAATATTCCACAAGTATCCGAATTTGTACTAAAAACGCTCTTCTAAGTTGTTTGAACAAACTCCGTTCGGTCAATAATATCATCGACCCAAAGCTCTTAGTAAACTACAAATATTTAGGTACAGTTTTAAACAGCTCTCAACAAGTCAACAAGTCTGCGAAAATATTATTTGGGAAAATTTTATTTCAAACAATAATATGCTCTGCACTTGTAACGACTACTGATCTGAATTTCCAAGACTAAAGAAATAAAACAAATCATTGAATTGAGTTTGAACCTGTTATCTCACTCTAACAATAAAATTTTAAAGTTTCGAATATTATGAAAACTAATTAGTTATATCAAATCTACTCAACCTCAAAATGGTCTTACAAAGACGACTAAAGTACTATCTCAAGTTCAATTTGGATAGTTTCCATAAACTATACCTAAATTCTAGAAAATTTTATTAGTTTGGGAGCTCCTTTTTACAATAATATTATTTTTACAACTTACTATAATATTTCAAAAGACTTTTATAAAAAAAATATACTTAAACTAAAACGTCCTTTTAAAGTTAAACGTATACTTTTTTATATCTTATACCATACACATCTAGTAGTTAGTATTTTTATGTTTTAATAAATAATATTTAAAAACATACATAAATGTTTATTCCCTTATTTTCATTAGTACTTGAACATTAAAAAATATAAAACTTACTTGTATAGAATCGAATTTTATTTGACATTTTTGTAACGGATGAATATTACAGAGTTAAATATTATATTCTCGTAGACTTTGTAGCCATCGATAACAGCGTATGAGCACAGTAAGGGGGCGGTACCACAACGTCGTATGTTGATTATATCAATGTTTACAATGTTCTTAGTAAATTAGTTTGTTCTAAGTAAACAACAGACAACAATACCAGCGTCTTGTGTAAGTAATTTGATGTTTAATATTCTTTTTTAGTAATTAAAATTAGCTTTGGGATAACTCTAGTTATTCTCTAAACAATAAGGAGTTCTTTTACAAATTTATTTATTAAATATCTTACTAATAAACGTATAAACTTATTTTCTGTTTTGTCACTGTCACTAACAATTTATGTCCAAGGTGTGACGCCGGAACTATCTTCCTTCCGAATGCTGATAACGTCTGTTCTGTTAAACCTAAGTAATGAAAACAAAAAAGCAAAAAAAAGTCGGTCCAAAGAAAACTGAATAAGCTAAACATTCTTAACCCAGAGTTATTTAAAAAAATAATGGTTAGATATTAATTACTACAGAAGTCAAAACATATGTAATGTTTTAAAAACATGTATTTTCGAACAAAAGGCATTCACTTGTAAGAGTTCAGTGTGCAGTATGTTCAAGGAGAAAACAGAGTACGTAATAAATTACCCTAACTGTTTTCCGATAAGGACTGGGCTTTCTCCGATACACTGAGCCCTGTTTTATTGTGCAACAATTTTCACAGAAGCTATCAGTATAAAGCGTAGCGGCACGGAAACTAAGATAAAGTCACTAGTAAAATACAACCTCCTGCGTCTGAGAGAACTTGGCTCCTGAAGACAGACTTCACGCTCAATTTACTCGTAAGTCGCGTCGTTAACGAATATACTAAATTGTCTTTGACTTTGCCTTGCAATATAACAACTTCAAAGTTGTCAAAGACACATTATGTATAGTTTGTATTCCTTGTGATGAACGTTAAATATGTAATGATTTCAATATTATCTACAATTGTTTATAGAACTAAATATTTAATAAGACAATTTACATATTATAAAAAATGGAACTTAATTTATTTAATTATATACTTTTTTATTTAATTAAAAGAAAAACATAACAATGTAAAGAATAGAATTCGTTGAGCTTCTAAAAATATTCAAACGTTTATATGTATGTGGTATATTTCATCCATTCCAATCAGTAGTTAGAAAGTGAGAAGGGTCTGATGTCAAAGAGTCTAACAAGGGTTAAACCACGAATATCTCAGTATTTCCAAGACGCAGAACGGATTATTACAAGAGATAACTTTAAAAGACGTTCAAAATCTTTTGATCCTCTTACAATCATTTGCGAAAGCAAAAATTATATGGTTCTCAATAAAATGTTTAGTTTATATTTAAATTCATTTATTTAAGGCTAGGTGTAGCCAGTGATGTAAATTAGAACCTCCTGAATATATACAGTATATAAGTTTGTCTATTTGTCGTCACAAGAAATTTATAGGCCATCCTTTTTTTTGATTAATTTTATTTATAGCCTGAACCAGTTTTTTGTTAACTTACTTTTATAACTAAGTAAAATAATTTATTTCCATTAAATTATATCATAAGTAAGTAAGCTTATCGGTATTTCTGTTATATTCTAATTCTAGCGTTAAACTGAAAATTGTAAAAAATAATGTATCTATGAAACTATGAGGTGGATTAAGATCGTCTTATTGAATATAGTTATAATTGAGCGAAGCACTCTATGAGAGGCTTTTCTGCCTCCTTTGAGCAAGCAAAAATTAAAATCGGTTTATCCGGAAATTTCCAAATTTTTAGCACTGATAGACATGTCTGGTCGTAGTTAAAAAAAAATCAAAATAAAAAGGATCAAAAAATGTAATAATGTCTCATCTTTAAAAAATAGTTGAGGACAGAATGCGTCGTTTTGTAAATGAAATTTCAGTGTTGTTTGCACCTCGCTTCGCTCAATATGCTCATACAGAGATTTTTCGAGCGCAGCGGGTCCAAATTGAGATCTGGTTCACGCTTCTAGTACACATTTCATTGCAATGCACTGCAACTGCAGTACCTTTTAGTAAGACTACACGAGTATAGAAAAGTATGCTTTTGAATCTTGAAAGATGTTGATCAGGTTGAGAATGAATATTTCCTTGTTGTCATTTATTTCGAATGAATTAGCTATCATTATTAACAAACGTACATTTACTCCAAGATAAAACTTCTGAAACGTCGGTTTAAATGAAGACTTTAAATATGAGCTCCTAATTCACCTTTTATAATTCAAAAAGAAAAGAACATCCCACGCATTTTGAACGAAGTAACTCAAAGCATTTTTGAAATTGTAAAATAGCTTTTGAAAATTTGACTAACATATTTGACTGAAAAATCATAATCTTTCTTCTATTGAAAACATGCCGTAATATAGTTCAGGATGGTAAGTGATAACTCCAATCATCTCTTACGTTATTGGAGACGATACGAAACTTTCCCAGACTTGGGAAAAAATAACACGTTTTTTAAAGAATGTTGTATAAATCTGGAAGTATCGCCGAAATAAGTTAATTCTACATTCGATATTTGACATTTGAATATGTATATTAAAAACTGTCAGACATCGCATATTTTATCCTTTTTTAATGATACTAATTAAGAATATTCATATATTTTACTGTATTTAATATGCTGTTATAGTTCTAAAGAAGTCCAGTCAAGCTTTGAGATTTGTCCAGTAATATCCGACCTTCGCAGTGGCTCTTTGCGTGTAGGCTCACTGTTATTTACGTCATCTGAATTTCTCTGTATATTTCGTAAATCATAACACCAGATAATATTAATATTCATGTTTTAAGAGATCTATAAAAATTATTATTAAATGACTACGTTAAAATTGATAAATTGGGAAAAATATGATAAAATATGATAAAATTGGTAACTTTTAAGTAGGTTGACCTAAATGTGTGCCCAATAAAAATAAAATAAAAACGTCGTTATCTCAGTGAAAACTTTAAGAGATGCACAAACAAAGACGTTATAGATCATAGTAACGTCCATACCCATAGGATCTGATCGATGTTCTACAACATTTATGAGAAATCCTGACCAGAGTAACTCTGTACTAACTTCGTGATAAATAAACCAAAAACTGAACTAGGTTATTTCGTTGGAATATGTTAAAATGTGAAATATATACTGTTATTATTTAGAGTATTTCGTTTTCTAGTAACGTATGGTAACATGTATGTAATATTTTCGAGCCAACCAATTTCAAACAGCTCATTTGGGAATAAAACTTATTTATTTTTGTATTGAAATAAATTTATTCGTGTATAAAATATTTTGCTGATCTCTTGCTTGAAAAACTTAAGAGTTGAAGGCGAATCTTTATAATAGTTTATTAATATTATTATGAAATAATTAAATTCGTTATTCTCTTGAACTGTGATATCTATGATAGTTCAAGAAACTATGATAGTTATAATAGTTCATAATAGTCAACACCTGATACTATTATTAATATTTAATACTAATAAAGTGTCTAAATTAGTATTCAATAAAAATATCAATTTATTATTAATTAATAATATAAAAAGAAACTATAAGATGTCATTTAAGTTTCTTAAATTATTTTATAGTACAATATTTTATGGAAGTTATAATGTACTTTGATGATGCTTCTATATCTTATTATTTTGACTCAAAAAAGAACATTTTATATTGACAATAGTCCTTATTCCATCAACGAAGTTGTTGAGCGGAAAAATGTTCATTTAGCTTACAATGTTGTCTGAGAGACGATTGAACGATAATCAGTCGTTTTTCACAAGAGTCCGGAGCCGTTTAGATAAATCCTATTGAAGAGTAATAGACTTGAGTCAATATTTGGTTTTATCGATTCAATTGAATACTTGGTATAAGGAATTATTTGGGGCCCTAAATTTGAAGTAATGGCAGAAAGATAATACGGCCATTGAATATCTTATCTATTAATATTAACTTAATAACAATAAAAAAAAATTCGAAAAAGCTAGGATTTTTTAATATTATTTAATCGATGGCAATATGAGGAAATTAAAGAATGACTTGAAAACATTTAATGAAATAAACAACTTTTAAAACACTACATGTTGTTCGTAAAACAGTTCCATTTTTTTCGAAATTCTCTGTTTCAACAAACATAGTATTTTTTGTAGTATCTTGTGATAAAGATAAATTACTTCTATTTGTATATTTTCAATAAACTATACCTACTTTTGATTATATCTTATATTATGTATTAGAATCTTTTGTGAGTATTAAAACTTCTATTCTACAATAATAGAATTCTTACAAATTGCTTTTATCTGTAATACTTCAGAGAAACTTAATCAAAATAAATATACTTAAACTGAAAAGACTATTATGTTTAAGAACTGATCAGTAATTTAAAAAAAAAAATGAATTTTTCCCATTTTAGTAATATGACTGCAATATTTTTTAATCTGTTAAATATAAGTAATTAAAGGAAAATGTAATGGGATATACATTTATGAGCATCATATTTGCTTCTTAATTTTTCGAAAGGTATGAAGGACAATCTCCAGACCAGCATCTTACAACTAATCACTAGTTACTTTTTTTTGTTCTAGCTTTTAATTTAAGATAGAATAAGAGGAAGGTTTATTGATTAGAAAATAAAAAACTTTAAAAATTTATTTCTTCCAGAATATTAAATCAATGTTATTAAATTACTTGTTTCTTCAATATACTCTCAGTAAAAGAATGAAAAATGAGATTATGTCATGATATAAAACAATATAAAGAACAAAAGAATTCATAAAATTTTAAAGAATCTTCTGAAATATTAATCTCATACCACAAATCAAGCTCTCGTAACTAAAATACGAAAGTTTCATGAAAATTTAAACTTTGTTTTAAAGTCATTATTTATCCTTTTGTTGCTGAAGAAGTTTTACTACAACATTGTATGACTAAAAGAATAGCTGTGACAAATTAAAATACTTTGTAATATGAGGTCGCAGATCCGTGACGGATAAAGAGATTACGATTGAATATTCAAAGAACTTGCGCTTAACAGCTGACTGTTTTCACAAACAGTTTCCAGTGATTGAATTATTTAACCTAGAATTATAAGGTGGTTTGCCTTCATAAGGTATGAGTCATATTACATTATGGTGCATTTCATATTAATTACCATTAATTATGTTTTACTTAGTGAATTGTTGTATAGTTTTGTTTTAGTAAATATTAACTTTATTCTGTTTTTGTTTTTCTATGTTCTACGACTACAATTTTCTATTAGTATTTGAGTAACATATAATAATAATGACTAATTTTTTATGTGTGATATGAATTCAGTGTGAAAAAAACATAAATAGAAAAATTACTTAAATTTTATTAAGAAAATCTGTAAACGAAAAATCTTTTTAACCCCAAAGGACAAATGTATTATATAAGAAGGCGCCACCAATGGTGTTGTGATAAAGCCGTTTTGACTCAGTAGTATAGCGCTTACATTGTCAGGTTGGCAAAACAATAAACATTGTCACTGTTACACTTATATACTGCACAGAACTACAAGCTCACCTCTATAACATACACTCATCAATTACGCCTAACAAAGCAACAGTTTCTTGTAGAAGTGACCATTCATTATAAAATTTGTACAGAACTGACAATCAAGTGCAACCAAAATCTATTTTCAAGTCAAGGCGGTCTCGTAAAACACTATTCTTGATAAGATTACCGCAATTTAAATATGTTTAAGCATTTTCTTGTTTGCGGTTCCATTTAAAGAAAGGTATTCGGTACTCTATAATATTAGTAACAACACATTTTTTATTATATATATTTAACATTATTTAATATCATTTTAAAAACCGTTATTATTTATCTATTTTATTGATTAAATAAATATTTTATTATAAATAAAATGCTACGTCATCTCTAGCTACCATAAGTTATGTAATATATTAAGAGGTGAAGTTAATGAATTTATATGTTTGGGACAATCTAAGATGGTACTAATACAAATTTTAAATTTCTTTCACTGTTAGAAATATATATTATCTCTGAACGCTATCTAGAAGAATCTATTTATATATGTAAAGTAGCCTATACTTTACATATATGAATAGATTTTTGATATATATATTGTGCTATACACGTCGTGTGACACAGGACTCTTATGGAAGGAGCAGACTAAGAACAGTTAGTATTCTTATAATTGTTTAAGGAAAATATTATCTGAAAGATGTGTATTAATTTTTTTTTATTTTTAAATAATCGACTGTAAAAGCCTCACACATATGTTTTGAAACAATATCATAACATTATTAATTGTTTATTTTTATTTTTAAAATTTAGTTTTTCATTAAGGCATTTGGTGAATAACTCAGGCATTTGGTGAATTAACTCAGGCATTATATAGTTATAAACGAGCCGTCGATAAGAGCGCTGTGTGGGGGCGGTACTATATCATCGCTTGTTGATTATCCAATATGTTTGCAATGTTATTAATAAATTAGTTTGTTCTAAGTTAACAATAAACAACAACAATAGCGTCTTGTGTAAGTAAATTGAAATTACAGATATTAAAATTAATCTGGGAACCACTGCAGTTATTTTATGCATAATAAAGAGTTCCTTTGTAGATTAATTTATATTATGTCAAGTATAATTATTATTACATTAAAAGGATTATTAAAACGAAACATGGTTTTTTAAATATATAAACCTCATAAAAGATTATATACGAGGGAAAAAAAAGTTTTCGTCTACATGAATGAATGCGAATAGATATATAAAAATATATAATCATTAGATTATAATTGCTACAGAAGCTAAGACAAGTGGAATATTATTTATTGATACATTTTTAAATGGGGTTTGGTTGTAGCAGTTCAGTATGCAGCTCAGTGAGAAAACAGAGTACGTAATAAATCGCCCTAACTGTTTTCCGATAGGGACTGGACTTTCTCCGATACACTGAGCCCTGTTTTATTGTGCAACAATTTTCACAGAAGCTATCATTATAAAGCGTAGCGGCACGGAAACTAAGATAAAGTCACTAGTAATATACAACCTCCTGCGTCTGAGAGAACTTGGCTCCTGAAGACAGACTTCACGCTCAATTGACTCGTAAGTCGCATCGTTAACGAATATACTAAGTTGTCTAGGACTTGCTTTGCAATATTACAATTTCAAAGTTATTAAAAGTATATTTTACACAGTATATATTCTTGTGATGAATGTTATGTGTGTACTGACTTAAAGATTATCTGAATATATTGATAGAACTAAATATTTAATAAAAGGCCTTTTATGTATAAAAATAAATATTCTATATATAAACATATATAATTTTATTTAATTTGTTTAAAAAGTATATATCATATTCGTAGAATTCGTAGAAACGCTTGTTACAATATATAACAATGTAAAAACTATTCTATAATCATTCTGTACTTACATGATGATGGCGGCATGAACAGTTCGTGTCTCGTTTCCGCCAGGTTCAGAGCACATGAATAAGGACCGCGAATGGGGTTGAAACTAGTTGGCCAAATAGATGTATTAATTACGTGAGTATAGCTGTATAATAACAATAGTAATCTTGGATTACGTACGTTTACATACAAATAACTATTACGTACTTTACTTGTGTTAACTAAAAATTACAGGGCACCGAATACTTTAGTTTCCATGGAACTGCAAAAATAATATAATGCTTAAACACATTTAAATTGCGATAATCTTATCAAGAATCTTTCTTTACGAGACCGCCTTGAATTAAAGTAGTAGGGTTGGTTGCACAACATTGTTGACTCTGTACGAATTTTATAACAAATTTTTATGAATGATAATGCAGACCACAAAATAGCCCATTTTTAATTTTGTTAGAGACAAAATTATTTTAATTTAGTATTCATATTAGGCAATTTACAATATTAATTTAATTATTATGTTTTTATACTTAGAAATAAATATTGATGATATTAATACTAATTTTAGACTTTAGTAAATAAATTAATTGTCATCATTAAAAAACTAAAAATTCAAATTTTAATCGAAATTTGTTGTTGATTGAAATACAACAGTGACATTAATTTTAATGTTATCATAATATAATAATGTTAGTAACTTTACAAAACTAAACTGAGAAATATTTTTATAACTGCTTTGAAAACATGCCTGTTTACACCTGTTCAACATATAATACTCCATGTGTTTTCGGGGACAAGGGGGTGAGAAAAAGATAGCATAGAACATTGTACTTGTATAATATAGATTACTGCTAACATTGACCAAAAAACCTATATAAGCACAATTTATTTAGCATAAGTAATTGTATAATAATAGGTATGGTAAAAGATTATTATTAATATAAACCACAACATAATGCAATACATCTCATACCCTATGAAGGCAAACCACCACATACTTACATAATTCAATCACTGGAAACTGTTCGTTAAAACAGTCAGCTGTTAAGCGCAAGTTCTTTGAATTCAATCGTAAACGAATCTGCGACCTGCGGTAATCGAATTATTGTTATATAAATAAACTATTTTATTAATCAATTACTTTTTGTTGCCTATTGCTGTTATTAACAAGTAGAAAATATTTCATTTACGAAAACAACTCAAACAAAATTGATTGAAAAAGTGCCACAGTTTGTAAGTAAAAACTCATCTCTCAAGATATGCAATTAAAAAATTAGCTTTGAGTTTCAACAAGAAGCTCGGACATATTGCTTTGATACTAAAGCTATTGTGGTAAAAAAAATACGTTGATGGTTATTTTACGATTTTGAAGAAGAAATTACTTTTAAGGATTTATCAAAATTGTTTATTTAGTTTATTTGTTTTTATTTCTTTTTATGTTTGTTTCTAGCTTTTTACTACTGTTCTTTAATTTGTTAAAATAGTTTTTATAGCACAATTATTTATTCAGACTAGGAAATTTTACGGTTTTATAAACGTATTCCCGGTATCTTTACCTATGTATGTGTAAATAATCAATCAAAATCCTTATCGTTTACTTTCATTTACTGGAGTTAAAAAATCTTTTCACATCCCCTTTGTTTACTTTCAAAAACACAATTTATTCATTTAATCAAGACTACGTTCACTTAATTTACGGTAACATTTAAGCTGAATTCAAAATTGTGTCCTCGTGGAAATGGTCCCGTCATTCAACCAATTGAGCAAGCAACAGTAGGTTTGCACACTTCGATGAATTTGATACGCATTTAACAGTCGCGGAATTTTTGTGTTTCCTAGTGTTATATTACGATATTCGTGTCTCCGTTAACGCCATCTGCCTTTATCGATTTCTAATCCACAGATTATGTTATAATATTTAATACGATATACTCAATGCTGGACATAGTAATAAAATGAATGAATGGTTGAAGATTGATTCCTAATATGATATGTTATGTATGAAAACTTTCTTGAAATATATTTGGGATATAATTTTTCTTGATCTGTTATTTTAGGATGACTTAAATAAATAAATTTGAATAATATTTTATAATCATATCATTTTTGCTCTTACAAAATATTGTAAAAAATCAAAAGATTCTTGAATGTCTTTTAAAGCCATCTCTTATAATAATCTGGTCTGCGTCTTGGAAGTATTGAGTTATCCGTGGTTTAACCCTTGTTAGACTCTTTGAAATCAGCCCCTTCTCACTTTCTAACCACTGAATGGAATGGATGAAATATCTCATATGCAAATAAAATTTCGAATTTTTCTAGAAGTTGAAGAAATTATTTAAATCTTTAATATTTTTTAAAAATAGTATTATATTTACCTTTATCAAAAAAAATGAAGAAAAATATGTGTTTATACATATTTAGAGTTCTCTATAATTTTATATAAATATGATTTTATTATACGAATAATTCTAATAAATGCAGATAATCTTGAAGTCAGTACACACATAACGTTCATCACAAGAATACATACTGTGTGAAATATACTTATAATAACTTTGAAATTGTAATATTGCAAAGCAAGTCCTAGACAACTTTGTATATTCGTTAACGATGCGACTTACGAGTCAATTGAGCGTGAAGTCTGTCTTCAGGAGCCAAGTTCTCTCAGACGCAGGAGGTTGTATATTACTAGTGACTTTATCTTAGTTTCCGTGCCGCTACGCTTTATACTGATAGCTTCTGTGAAAATTGTTGCACAATAAAACAAGGCTCAGTGTATCTGAGAACGCCCAGTCCTTATCGGAAAACAGTTAGGGTAATTTATTACGTACTCTGTTTTCTCCTTGAACATACTGCACACTGAACTCTTACAAGTGAATGCCTTTTGTTCGAAAATACATGTTTTTAAAACATTACATATGTTTTGACTTCTGTAGTAATCAATATCTAACCATTATTTTTTTAAATAACTCTGGGGGTAAGAATGTTTAGCTCATTCAGTTTTCTTTGGACCGACTTTTTTTTGCTTTTTTGTTTTCATTACTTAGGTTTAACAGAACAGACGTTATCAGCATTCGGAAGGAAGATAGTTCCGGCGTCACACCTTGGACATAAATTGTTAGTGACAGTGACAAAACAGAAAATAAGTTTATACGTTTATTAGTAAGATATTTAATAAATAAATTTGTAAAAGAACACCTTATTGTTTCGAGAATAACTAGAAGTATCCCAAAGCTAATTTTAATTACTAAAATAGAATATTAAACATCAAATTACTTACACAAGACGCTGGTATTGTTGTCTGTTGTTTACTTAGAACAAACTAATTTACTAAGAACATTGTAAACATTGATATAATCAACATACGACGTTGTGGTACCGCCCCCTTACTGTGCTCATACACTGTTATCGATGGCTACAAAGTTTACGAGAATATAATATTTAACTCTGTAATATTCATCCGTTACAAAAATGTCAGTTAAGATCGATTCTATACAAGTAAGTTTTATATTTTTTAATGTTTTAGTACTAATAAAAATAAGGAAATAAACATTTATGTATGTTTTTAAATATTACTTATTAAAACATAAAAATACTAACTAATAGCTGTGTATGGTATAAGATATAAAAAAGTATACGTTTAACCTTAAAAGGACGTTTTAGTTTAAGTATATTTTTTTTATAAAAGTCTTTTGAAATATTATAGTAAATTGTAAGAATAATTATTGTAAAAAGGAGCTCCCAAACTAACAAAATTTTCTATAATTTTATTGTTAGAGTGAGATAAGAGGTTCAAACTCAATTCAATGATTTGTTTTATTTCTTTAGTCTTGGAAATTCAGATCAGTAGTCGTTACAAGTGCAAAGCATATTATTGTTTGAAATAAAATTTTCAAATAATATTTTCGCAGACTTGTTGAGAGCTGTTTAAAACTGTACCTAAATATTTGTAGTTTACTAAGAGCTTTGGGTCGATGATATTATTGACCGAACGGAGTTTGTTCAAACAACTTAGAAGAGCGTTTTTAGTACAAATTCGGATACTTGTGGAATATTGATTTGATTGCAAAACTTACTTTATAATAACAAACAATCAAAAGTTTACAGTTCAATGGCCATCCTCAAATAATATTTAGTGTCTACAAAGTTAAAATAATCAAAGGCTTATGAAGTAAGAAAACTAAATCTTGTCCATTGTTTAAAGATAAATAAAACATTTTCATTTAGAAGTTCTTATGTTTTATTGAAAACGAAAAAATATTTTTTAAAATGAAGTTGGTGCGAAACTAGATATTAAAATACAGATGTAATCAACGATACTGTATATAATAATTAATTGTTTTTATAGAATTAAGAATATTCTCTCATAATTTCAAAACTTTGTAGGTTTTCTTATAATTTTATAATAATGATTATAATTATATTATAAAATTTAATTCTCAGTTTAAAGTTTTGGCTGCATTTCTACAAATATAGCGTAAATGTTAAAAGTGTAATTAAAATCATTAAATTGTATACCTTTGGGTACACATACTGGCTGGATGGTTAGTGGCTGGTAGACCTGGCTATAGAGACAAAGATCGTAGATTCGATTTCCACACGAGATAGTTGCTTAACTGTTATTTGTTTCCATTATTCATATGAATAATATTCCCAGCAGCAGAAATTATTTATCTTTACAGTTTATTTTTAATGTTTTTTACCATGTTAACTTATCAAATTCTTAGCCGATTATCAAAGTATTCTACATTTACATTAATGTCTTTGATGCAGAAAAATATTATTTCTATGAAAAGAAAAAATCAAACATGAAACTTCTGTTTTTTTACCGTCACAAAATAGAAATATTATCCTTAACATGTAAGTACAAAATATAAGTATCTAAGACAGTAACAGAAGCAATACCTTTTGAAAGTAAATTTATTTATAATAGTTCAAAGTCACACATTCCTTATATTTCAAATAATTAATTAATGTCAAGAAGATCCTTTGTCGAAAGTTTTTTTCTATTAAACTTTAACCATGTATCCAATGCAATCTATATAAACAAATATTGACTCAAGACTGTTACTATAAATATTACTGATCTTAAATAAAATTGTTACTTTTGTAAATACAATTTAAGTTGGAATGTATTTGTACTTTTATAACTAATGTCTAAGAATAGTATGATAAATTGTAAAATATCTGAGAAGTAACAGTAAAAAGAATTTCTATTTTAAAACCAGTTTTTCATTTAGCTTTTACGAAAAGGAGCATCGATATCCATTGATACAAAAGAAATCTATTTATTAAGCTCATGATGGATGTCGTCAGATGACATGTATTCTGTTTTGTATTTGTCACGTGACATAAATTTGTGTATTCAGAAATCGTATTATCTAAACAGTTCTTAAGCAATATTAATTCTATATATCAGCTTATCCCTAAAACTTAGTAGTCTCTTAATCTCGGCGTCTATTCAACTTTGACAAAATCTCATCTCAGGACCTAATGGAGGTCACGTATTTATATATATTTAAAATAGAAAGCTTACAGGTCTTAAAAGTAGAACAAAACTTACTAGTATGGCAAATTATGGTTCCTAGAACATTTAAGAATTGCATTCAATTACATGAATTTTTCGTTTCGCAGTGCCTTTTGTGCTATCAATTATGTAAATGTGAAGTAATGGAAATAGATTTTTGCTGATTACTGTTACTACTTATTACACTTATATATCAATTCTATACGATATATTTTAAACCTTATATTTGAAAACTAATTTCCAACTAACTATATAATTGTAAGTGCTGTGCGATCTAACAGAATTACTTCTTTCCAGGTTGCGTTTTGCTAATACTTTATTTTGCAACTTTTATAATACCACAATTTTTGTTCCGGGCTGCGTATTGTTCAAGATAATGATAAATTATTAAAAATGTAAGTGTAGTCTGAAATTAAATGTGAAATAAAAATGATCTATTTTTATTAATAATTCTGATGACGGTAAACTTCGTATCATCTATTATGCTGACTATATATTACCATTAATTTTATATGTTTATTTAGCGAAACTTGCTTATAATTGAAATAAATATATTCTTTAAAAATTGATAATTTTTCTTTACCCAGTTAAAAATTTCGGATATGAAACAACAAAGATGATATAGGCTATAGAAATCCCAGGCAATACGTTCTTATCGATGTTCTAAAATATTTATGAGATATTTGTGCCAAAGTAAAACTATTCCAATTCCGTCATCAAAAAATCGTAATAACTAGGTTATTTCTTTTGAAAATGATTAAATGTTTTATATATACTGCTGTTAGTGAGAATATTTCGTTCACTTGTATCGTATTGTTTGCAAGCCAGTTTATTTCAAATGGCTCGTTTGAGAATGAGCCAAATTTATTTTTTGTAAATTAAAATAAAATATTTCTATTATTTGTTTGGAAAAACTTCTGAATTTAGCGAGGTTCTAAATATTAGTATATTACTATTATTAGTTCATTCCTTATTCCACGAAAATATAATAAATTTTGTACAAAAAATTAAGTGCACTTGTGCAATGATAAAGATCTCAGAAAAAAAGAAAAAACGTATTGGGTAAGATTTATTCGTGGGACCCTACCACCATTTCTTAAAGTAATGTTATAAAAATCTTACTTTCCCTTTTCGGAGCGAGACATATATTTTTCAATTTCTACGATTTATATGTTTTGAGATATTACTAATTAATTGCTGTTCTTCTAAAGTACTCAAAACCCTCAAAAAGTAAATTCAATTTTTTTTGTTTTATTCCAAAATAATAATAATATTCTTTTAAATAAATTGAAGAAAATTATTTATTTATACATATTTATTGTTATACATAAAAATATTATACAATTATATAAATATATATAAATATATATGCATAAAAGGCATAAAAAGAATACATACTGTATATTTAATCTGCTTTTAACAACTTCGCAGATGTAATATGGCAAAGCAAGTCCTAGACAATTTAGTATATTTGTTAACGACGCGACGTAGGAGGCACTTCAGCGTGAAGTCGGTCTTCGGAAGCCAAGTTCTCTCAAACCCAGGAGGTTGTATATTACTACTGACATTATCTTAGTTTCCGTGCCGCTACGCTTTATACTGATAGCTTCTGTGAAAATTGTTGCACAATAAAACAGGGTTCAGTGTATCGGAGAAAGCCCAGTCCTTATCGGAAAACAGTTAGGGCGATTTATTACGTACTCTGTTTTCTCACTGAGCTGCATACTGAACTGCTACAACGAAATTCCTTTTAAATATATGTATATATATGTTGTTGTGTATGTATATGTTTTTATATGTATACTTATGTAGGTTTATATGTATGATTGCGTATTGTTTTTCTTTCTATGTTACTGTTTAAGCACACCCACATAATGTTTCTGTCATATATTTTTCCTCCTTTCAATTGGTTGCCAGGAAGAGACTGCTTTTTAGCGGTAAGTTTTTAATGTTTATTTTTTCGTATAATCGGGGTGTACAATAAAGTATATTATTATTATTATATAATATAATAATATTATTATTCATTTTATTACGAGGACGTAGTACCGCCCCATACTGTGCTCGTACGCTATTATCGATGCCTACACTGTTTACACGATATATAGAGTTGACATTCACTAATTACGTTATAAAAAATATTATTCATAATAAAAATATACAATAGAAAATAAATAAAAATTGGAAACAATATCATAACGTTATAAAAAAAATATATAAAAAGATATAAAAGATAATTCTACAAGCAGTCTTTATCGTCTCAGATATAAAATTATGGAACCAATTAGGTATATGCAAGTCGAAATCCATTGAAATATTTAAAAAATTACTCATGGAATACTATTTAACCTTAAACAATGAGGACGACTTATTACTAAAAATGTATTAGATTTCTTTTTTTTTATTTATTTACATATATGCATAGTTAGTAATTTTAAATATGATTCAGTTCATTATTTATATTTATATTATAAGGTATAGGTGTATATGTATACGTATTAGTCTATTTCTAAATTAAAACTTGGCATCATCTACAAAAAGAATTTTCTTATTTTGTATGGTTACCTGGAAGATATCTCTTAAGAGGATAAGGCCACCCATTGTTATAAATTTTCTTTTGTTCTTTTGTTTAAATAAATGATTTTTTTATTGGTATACAATAAAGAATATACAATAATATTTCATTAAAACGTTGTCTTAATAAAATTTAAGCTGTATTTTTTCTATTTATTCATTTTTTGCACTGAATTCACAACACACGTAATGTATATATTATATGTTATGTTAATTGCTTTACTAATAGAACCTTCTAAAGAACAAGAACAGAACAGCTCCAAGTTAAAATTTACTATAAAACTATAGCATAAGTTACTTAGTATACAAAATGAATTGTAAAAGCTTTTAATTAATATAAACCGCACCATAATGTAATATGACTCATACCTTATGAAGGCAAACCACCATATAATTCTAGGTTAAATAATTCAATCACTGTAAACTGTTTGTGAAAACAGTCAGCTGTTAAGCGCAAGTTCTTTGAATATTCAATCGTAAACTCTTTATCCGTCACGGATCTGCGACCTCATATTACAAAGTATTTTAATTTGTCACAGCTATTCTTTTAGTCATACAATGTTGTAGTAAAACTTCTTCAGCAACAAAAGGATAAATAATGACTTTAAAACAAAGTTTAAATTTTCATGAAACTTTCGTATTTTAGTTACGAGAGCTTGATTTGTGGTATGAGATTAATATTTCAGAAGATTCTTTAAAATTTTATGAATGTTAGTGCTTTTTATATTGTTTTATATCATGTAAAATCTTTTTTATTCTATTACAGATTGTAGATTAAAGAAACAAGTAAAGAAATAATACATAAATACGAGACGAACTTGTTGAATAACATTGATTTCACACACTGATATGAAATAAATTTTTATAGTCTTCTATTTTCTAGAAAATTAACTCTCCTCTCAATAAAAAATAAGGAGTAGATTTAATAACTACTGAGTAGTTGTAGGATGCAGGCGAAGTCTAAGAGGCAGTCTGAAGATTATCCTTCATACTTTTATAAAGTTTTGCAGTAAATATGACGCTCAGAAACATTTAATCTAATTATATATTATTTTTTATAACTTTTAGCTTTAAGTAAATAAATAATGATATAACTAAAATGGGAAAAAGTAAGAAAACTCTATTGAAATTACGGATTAGTTGTTAAACATATTAGGAGACTTTATTTCAGTTTAAGTATTGTTATTTTTATTAAAGTCGTCTGAAGTATATAAGATAAAAGCAGGTTGTAAGAGTAATATTATTGTAAAAAAGAGCTTCCACTTTCATAAAAGTAATCAATGTTTGTATAGCTTATTGAAAATAACAAAATTGAGGCCATTTGACTTGTGATATTACATGATTCGTCTATATGACTCCACTTTGAGTAGTTTTATTACTCAGTAATTAATTTTCGTAATCATATTTGAGTTAATAAATAATATTGGAGTTTTTTTTGTTAGAGTTGAGATAACCATTTCAAACTCAATTCAATAATCTTTTTCATTTCTTCAGTACTTCTTACTTTGAAATTCAGATCAGTAGTCGTTACAAGTACATAAGAAAGTTATAAACATACAGCATATTATTTTTGGTAATTCAATTTTCACAGATAATATTTTTGCAGACTTGTTGAGAGATTTTTAAAATTGTACCTCAATATTTGTAGGTTACCAAGAGCTTGGGGTCCATGATATTATTGACGAAACGGAGTTTGTTCAAACAACTAACCTTTTCTATTTCAAATTCGGATACTTGTACAATATTGATTTGATTCAAAAATTTATTTTATTAATTTAAACATAACAGTTTACGTTTTCAGTTCAATGGCCAGCCTCAAATAATATTTAACGCATACAAAGTTAAAAGAAACAAATGCTTATGACGTTAGAAAATAAAATCCATTGTTTAAAGATAAATAAAATTTATAAATCAAAAATTTTTTTCAGAGTTATTGAACTTGGAATAAATAATATTAATAGATAAGATATTCAATTGTCGTATAACATGTCTGACATTATATATTTTTTTAATTTTAAACCCCCAAAGAAATCCTCATAGCAAGATACAATTGAATCGGTAAAACCAAATATTGACTCAAGTCTATTACTCTTCAATTGAATTGGTCTGAACGGCTCCGGAGTCTTGTGAAAAACGACTGATTATCGTCTCTCAGACAATATTGTAAGCTAAATGAACATTTTTCCGCTCAACGACTTCGTTGATGGAATAAGGACTATTGTATTGACAGTATTTTTATATGGATAAAATGTTCTTTTTTGAGTCAAAACAAGAAGTTATTTAGGCATTGTCAAAGTACAATATAACTTCCATAATTATAGTTTCATTCATTCCATAGTTTTCTTTTATATTATTAATTTATAATAAGTTGATATTTTTATTGAATAATAAATAAGATACTTTATTAGTATTAAATATTAATAATAGTATCAGGTGACCTATCATGAACTATTATAACTATCATACTTTCTTGAACTATCATAGATATCACAGTTCAAAAGAATAACGAATTTAATTATTTCTTAATAATATTAATAAACTATTATAAATATTTTACAAACGAATAAATTTATTTAAATACAAAAATAAATAAGTTTTATTCCCAAATGAGCAGTTTGAAATTGGTTGGCTCGAAAATATTACATACATGTTACCATACGTTACTAGAAAACGAAATACTCTAAATAATAACAGTATATATTTCACATTTAAACATATTTCAAGGAAATAACCTAGTTCAGTTTTAGGATGACGAAGTTGGAAAAGGTCAGGATTTCTCATAAATATTTCAAGTCAAGGGTATTGTACGTTACTATGGTATAAACCCTCTTTGTTTGTTCATCTCTTAAAATTTTTATTGAGATAGTAACGTTTTTGGTTTATTTTTATAGACCTTACATTTAGATTAACATTTTATTCTGAGGAAGCCCGCAACCCCCTTTCTTCAGCTTTGATGTAATCATTTCATAAATATAAACTTATCTAACTTATAAAACAAAAATTAATCTGCCTATGTATTCTTAACTAGACAGATAAAAACTTCAAAAATTATTTGTTTTATTCTTTTAAATCATTAAAAGGCTCTGAATTGGAAAAATATTAGATTTTTAAAAACTTCTAAAGTGTTCTTTATGTAACATGTACTTTTTGGTTCATTAACATATGGAATTGAGAAATTTACAATAATTAACAATATTATAGGTATTTTGATAAACACTGTGATACTTTTATTTGATAGTTGAACATGAATCAAAAAAAGTATGTTCAATTTGATAGTTGAACATATTTTTTTTGATTGATATTACTTTATACGTAATTCAGACAGTATGTATTTTTAATATTTACATGCTGTTATTGTTTATAAATGATTTTTTCATCACTTCTTTTAATTATATTAAAAATGTAGAGTTTTTCGTTTTAATCTTTATCTATTAACTCATTTAATGTTTAATTACTAAAGCATTCATTACTTAAAAGATTCAAAGTCCAATATACTGCACCCACCAGGTAGGCAATTACAAAATCTGCCTTGAGTTTCAGTTTTGATATGAAATTATAGTTATAAGCTCCGCCGAATCTCATCACCGCTGCACGTCACCGCCTGCTTTTCCATCCATACCACCTGGATCCTTGGCAATATTCTACTGTTTTCAAGAATTTTTTTCCTTCGTGCCACCAAGATGTGGAATGAACTTCGGCGGTGTTTCCAGATCGACTTCCAAGGCTGGCAACGATTTTGTGAGTCTTCGGATATTGCACGAGTTCGTGGGCGATTACATTCGCCATTGACCCGCATGTTCGTTAACCCTCCTTTTCCATAAAAAAAAATACGGGAAGTTTGAATTTTGTCTATGTTGAGAAAGATTTAAGTATTAACATTTTCCACAGTTTCATTAGCGTAGAATTATATATTAATAACGGATTTATTTCAACTTCAGATTTCAGGTTGTAAAAATACTTGATTTTTTAGATTCAAGCGTTTTTTATACGGTTTGATATTGAGCTCATAACTATACGATACGATATATTCTTTTAAAATTCTAGTATTATTACTAAAGTATACGATATTTTAGTAATACTACAAGAATTTTAAAAGAATGTAGGACAAAATAATTCTCGAAATTTAAAAAAAGTTATAAGTTTTAAGATTTTTAAAGGCTGCTACAATATCTCAGAGAATTGACCGAACATTTTTAGGACTAAACCTTCATATTAGATCCAGTAAAATGAACATCCTCCAATAATGTAACAGAAGGTAGCGGTGATCACTTCTCATCCTGATCTCAATGTATTATGACATTTTTGCAATAGCAAGAATATGATGATTTTTCAATTAAATATGTTTGTAAAATTTTTCATCAACTCTTATTAAGTCTTTGTAAATAAATTCTTCCAAAAAAATTGTATTTGAATTAAAATATTGTTAAGCGACTTGAAACATTATAACGAACTGAGTTAAAATAATTTAAAAAATAACAATCCAAAGCATAAAAACAAACAAACATTAATAAAGGAATAAGTTAAACAATTTAAACGTTTTGCTTAAAATCACTCTTACTTGAAATGGTTGGAATATTAAGTGTTAATTGCTGCTTTTATTGTTGAAAGAATAAAAAAGTGCTTGGATTCTTTAAATCTCATAGTTATCACCCATCAATCATTTTTACAGAAAGTAAAATAAAAAATTTCGCTAAACATACGAACAGTTTATGTATTTCTCAGTTTATTTTTCTTTGAGGTGTAAAATACTTACAAAGTTTTAGGATTACATTTCATTAAAAAAGATATTTTTATAAATTAATCTTAAGTAGTAGGAAGGTCTAATTGTTTACAAACTTGCTTCCTTTAAGACTACAATTCCAAAAATGCTTTGAGTTACTTCGTTCAAATGGCGTGGGATGTGCTTTCCTTTTATTATTATAAAAGGAGCTTTAATTTAAAGCCTACATATAAACAGACGTTTAAGAAGTTTTATTCTAAACTTGGAGTAAATATACACGTATATTCACAATTAACAAATATAGCTATTTCATTATAAAGAAATAACGGCAATATTAATTTTGAACAGAACAATCTCCTTCATGATTGACCAGTGCACTTTTCAATACTCGTGCAACATTAGTCTTTTAAAAAGGTATTGCAATTGCAGTGTAGTGCAAAGAAATGTAATGGAATTATAAAGGGTGTATTAAATTCTTAAGTTTATAATTACATTCAATGAAACTATCCTAAGTTCCGCCTCATAGTTTTGTAGATAACTTATTTTTTTAAATCATAAAAAGTATTTAATGTAATGGAAATTTCCTATTTAATGAAAATATGGATGGCCTATAAATATCTGTTGACGATAAATGGAAACGCAAAAAATACAATGAATACTAAATTACAGTATTGTTTACAGCTAGGTTTTAAAAAAAATTAACATTAAAATATATATATCAAATCAATATTTGAGAAAGCTTTAAATAAATAAATTTAAATATAAAACTAAATATTTTGTTGAGAATATTATAACTTTAACTTTCACAAATTATTGTAAAAGGATCAAAAGATTCTTGAACGTCTTTTAAAGTCATTTCTTGTAATAATCTGGTCTGCGTCTTGGAAATACTGAGATATTCGTGGTTTAACCCTTGTTAGACTCTTTGACATCAGACCCTTCTCACTTTTTAACTACTGATTGGAATGGATGAAATATACCACATGCATATAAACTTTTGAATATTTGTAGAAGCTGAACGAATTCATTTCTTTATATTGTTATGTTTCTCTTTTATTAAATAAAAATATATATATATATATATAATTATAAATATTAAGTTGTACTAAATATTTAGTTCTATAAACAATTGTAGATAATATTGAAATCATTACATATTTAACGTTCATCACAAGAATACATACTATACATAATGTGCCTTTGACAACTTTGAACTTGTTAACGACGCGACTTACGAGTCAATTGAGCGTGAAGTCTGTCTTCAGGAACCAAGTTCTCTCAGACGCAGGAGGTTGTATATTACTAGTGACTTTATCTTAGTTTCCGTGCCGCTACGCTTTATACTGATAGCTTCTGTGAAAATTGTTGCACAATAAAACAGGGCTCAGTGTATCGGAGAAAGCCCAGTCCTTATCGGAAAACAGTTAGGGCGATTTATTACGTACTCTGTTTTCTCACTGAGCTGCATACTGAACTGCTACAACTGAATCCCTTTTAAATATATATGTGTACAACATAGTTATTAGTGTGTAAAAATAATTTTATTTTAAAATAATATATGCAATGTTTCTTTTTTTTCAAACAGCCTTATATAAAAATTGGCACACATTTTATTAATATTATACATATAAATTTTATGAATACCAAAACTTGAGATTTTTTTCTGATACCAGCCTATGTTTGTATATGACGATAAATATCTATTAAGTCATGTTAATAATACTTTTAATGTTAAAACTTGACATAATTATAAATAATTTACAAATGAAATTATTTCGTTTTTGTTTATAGAATAACTAGAATTGTTCCTAAGCTAATTATAATGACTTAAAGGTAACATTTGAGTCGAAATTGCTTACACAAGACCCTGTTATTGTGTGTTGTTAACTTAGAACAAACTAATTTACGAAGAACATTTCAAACGTATGGTATAATCAACATACGACGGTGTAGTACCGCCTCTATACTGTGCTCATACGCTCTTATCGATGGCTACAACGTTTACGAGGATATAAGGCCAGATTTAATATTCCCTCATAACATAACGTTAATGATAAAGAAAAATTTAATTATAAAAAAAAACAATTAAATTTTTATTACATTAATACTGTTGCTATATTTTAGTTTTAACGTAAATTTACTATACATCAATAAAAGCTAAAATCAAGAAGATAATGGTAATTTGAATCGAAGGTAAGAGAGATTACAAGACTTGGGGCTTCAGAAGTAGACACAGAGAACAACCATTTGAACAACCATATTAGAAATATTTGCTGGAAGAAGGTTGAAAAATCAATTAATATGTACTAATTTTCATTCCTTTGAACATATTGTCCAAATGTATGATGTTTGTGAATACAAAAAAAACTTATTACATATATTTCATACTTTCATAGAATATTTACATAATTTGGTAAATCGATTATATGAGACAACGTAATTTTTTTTTCAAACTTTACAGATACATATTTAAGTAATATGCAAGTAGATTTTCATCTAAGGTAAGGTATTTTGAAGTCTAAATTTTTGAAAAAATATGATATAACACCAACTCGCAGCACAGAGAGTTGTCACAGTTTAAAGATCTTTTAACAAACATTTACAAACTCTCAAAGAGAAATCCATTCACGAAAACACAAAAAATAATTAAACCAGAAGTAATCCTCAAGGAAAATAATTAAAAGCGAAATAATGACGAACGAATAAAGAAACAAAGAAGGAAACAAACAATTTATACATTTATAATAACAATAAGCTAACAGATAAAAATCAACAAAGAATTAAAATTTGAAAATAATTAAAACCAAAAAATAATAAAAAGTGTACTTGCTGTTAAAAGGAACTGGCTCAGTCTAAGCTGTATAGGAATGAAATGTACAGCATTGATTTTCAGCAACACTTTGAACCCTTTGAACAATAAATTTGAATTTTATAGACAAAAAAAAAACAATTTTAGACAACATAAATAAATTTATAAATATACAAAATTAATAATATATATAAAAAAAACAACTGTAACAAAAAAATAACAAAAGAAACATTAGTAGGTAACATAAATAAATTTAAATATATATACAAATATTAAAAATATATGTTGGAATAAGTTTCTGACATCAGAAGTGTAATAATTTACAGACATTGTTTAACTAAACATTGTTAGAAAAAATAAAGATTTTTACGATATTCCTAATATGGAAAGTTACAAGTACCTTTACAACTTATAGTAAAAAGAAATGTTTGGTCATCCATCTCTCTCTGTATGATTGAATAAAAACCATGAGAAACCATTACAGTTTTCAAAATATTGAATCAATTAAAACAAAGCGATAAGATAACGTAAATTCCCGGCGATAGTCCAGAAGAGCCTAATAGTAGTTTCGATAAGTATTGTATTAAAAATAGGTCCTCCTGGCTCCTTAAATTGATATACACAAGTAATTAATAATATGGATTTAAAGTGGAGAAGATAAAAATGAATAAATATATATAAGATCAGGCCTCAGAAGATAAGGTCGCTTTCGCTGTAGATTGCATATTATTCGTTACTTTATCTTAGTTTCCGTTTCGCTTGGTCCTGTGAAAATAGTGCTTTAATAAAATAGCGTATCGGCTCAGTGTATCGGGGTGACCCCACGTCATATCGGAAAACAGTTAGAGTGATTCATGCCTCCCTCTGTTTACTTACTTAGCTGCTTAGCATGCTGCACCCTAACTGGATACATATTAATTCTGAAAATAAATATAAAACATTCCTTTTTACAAATTAATATACTTTTTTTGTAAATATAAAACGGATCTAAAATATATAATTATAACATTCATTTATTGTCAAAACAGGAATATAATAATTTTATTTCAATATCACTATTTTGCGGATATAACTCGCGTTTAATATTACATTTTTAATTTTAACCCGACGTTTCGAATGCTTTGCAGCAAACGTGTTCGCGGTAAGACGAGATGATGGTGTCTGTCAGTCAGTCAGTTTATTTGTCACCTACCTCCAACGGTTCCCGAGTTTACGGGCAAAGCCATATTACTATTAGATATAACGGTTGACTTTATAAAAATCATATAATATTAATAGAATCATAAATATTTATTACTTCTAATATATTTTTAATATAGACAATGCCATTGTATGTCTGTAGTTACGGAAAGGTTTATAGTAATCTAAACCCTTCAACTATTTCATTAAATAATTATATTTCAAGTCGTCTTTTGAAAGGTCAAATTAAATACCTGACCGTACCAACGAGTTCAAAGGAATAACCTTATTATAGCTAGTTCTCTACAAATGAAATTTCAGCGGTTACAATAAATGTATACAGGCTTGTAAAGGTCTAGAGATAAGACAAACTTTGTATTATTTTAAAAATGTTTTCAAACATTCTTTTTGTTTTTAGGAAAAAGAAACAATTTGAGGTAAATTTTATTCGTTTATTTACTAAATTGAGGCAGTTAAATCTAAATGTTATATTATTATTTTAAAAGAGATCATTTATTACTCTAGAATATAATACTGAGTACTTTACTTACAAACTTTAATAGTAAAACTTTAAACAATTAAAATAAAAAGCAACAGGTCTTCACTTGTTTATATTATTTAATGAAATGTCTATTGAAACGCAACACACCGAGCACAAGCTTAATATAATTAAAAAAAAATCAAATCTATCGAAATTTGTATTTTTTATATAAAATGTTGTTTGAAGTTTCGATTTCTATTGTTAATTTAATATACTATAAACGAGATAGACAATTCAAAACTGATATAAAACTTAATTGTTTTTGATTACTATATTTTTTATTTAATAAAACCCAAAAAATTAAGATATTTATTTTAAGCTTTTTTTAGTTCATCACCAAAGTCAAACCGCCTTTTTTAAAATCCTAATTAAAATATTATTAAATATAAAATAGAATTCTTAAAATACTTCAGATTCCAAAAACAAAATAAACATTGAAACAATATTTATCTTAAATTAATTGTATATTTTTGTATATGACCAAGTTTAAACGCAAAAACAACGTTGTTGTTGCATTACACTTGTTTCTTATATATTGATGGATCGGTTTTAAAGAGATTTTTTATATACCAAATAACATGATAAGATTTGTTTTTAATGTAGACCAATCAATTCTGTGTCAGAGTATATTAACGGGACCTGATTAATACACCCAACTTACTTTTCTTGACGCGTTTACAACTTTATTATACGTGTGTTCTTTTAAAACTTTTATATCTAAGACACTCTATATTGCTTATAAATTTTAATCATCTAAAGAGATTCGTAGCCGTTGTCGTTTATTTAAAATTAACTGTTCTTGATCGTTGTTTTACGGTTTTGGTTCTGAAAACTTACCAACGTTAATAAAAATAAAAACGGTATTACATTGTTAAGTTCTTTCAGAGATAGAAATTTGTTAGATAATATTTCACGTCTTTTAAAGTTTGTTCGTTTAACTTTGTTTCTTGGTACTATTCATCACTCCTTTGTTAACGATTGTGACCAAATTTTTGAAGATGAGACAAATTTTGTTAATAATTTAAGAGGTATTGTACTCTCGTGTAAAAAAGAAATCAAACCTTATTTCATTTTTTAAAGAAATAGAAATAAAATGTTATTTTTAAGAAACAATTACATATAAATAAAACAAAACATATTAATCTAAATAAAATTAAATAATCCAATTCATATAAAATTCCAGGAAAATCGACTGGTCTTTGAAATGTTACTAAATGTCAAACACAATTATTTTATCTTTCTGTGACAAAAAATTTAATTCCAGACCTATCTTTAATACAAAATTTTATTTAAAATAACCGTAACTAATTAGTATTTGGTGGCAACTAATATTGATAACTTATCAAAGTATTTAAACGTCAAAAGAATATTCTATAAAACTTAAAACAAAATCTTTATTAAAATTTTAGCTTTTATATTTTGTTAATAGCTTTGAAAATGATTTTCAAAAGGGCAGGTGACAGAATCTCAGACTCAGTGAGATTTTCTGTGTATCCATAAATTTTCTTATTTTTAAAACTTTTGAAATATATCATTATATTAAAAAAAATACAGTATAAATACTATACCTCTCTGTGATAGTAAAACTAAGAAGATTTACGCGAACTTTATTTCGACCATGTCTTTATTTAAAGAATATAATGCATTTTTACAATTATTAAAGTTTTTGTATATTTATCTGTTTGTACGTGTTTGCATCACGCGATAACTGCATAAATTTTTGGTTACCCGTGTATATTTATAACCTTAGAATAGTTTTAATTTTGTGTTGCATATGAATTTATGTCATAATTATTATATTTTCTGTTTTCTGTGTGTACCATTTATGAAAAAATGAAATAAATAAAATATGAATTTTATGAAATTTAAGGTGTGAATATAACTTTTTGAGCTGAGCGAAGCGAAGCTCTTTAATACTCAAATTTTCATCTCTTTGTTACCCTACTCCTCCTTCAATTTACGAGCTACACACACGAAATTTTTTAAATATAAAATCGGCATAAGTTGATCGTAGTAACGATCAAACTAATTATATATAAATAAAAGTAATAATATATACTTTTAATCTATATAATAAAATAAATATGATATACACATACTAAATATAGCCCGAAACTCAGATAAGTGATGAAACAAATGCAATCCAAAGATTTATCTTTGGATTAGGTTTACCAAATGCATAAGTTTTGAAAGCCTTTGATCTAACTGTTTCGGCTTAACAATCTGTGGGGCCCAAGATAAAGATTTATCAATAAGAATACCGAAGTTGACCTGGGGCCTAATTTCCAGGAACAATGAGAGCCGAGTCGGATCAGTGATTACTACGGTATAATTTTATTAAGGTGCTTACTTCAACCCATTATGGCAAATTTAGATTTTTATGGACTAATCCGCAATCCATAAGATGTACTTGTTAGAATACTGGTACTGCTTAATACAATTTAAAAAAATACTATTAGCTAAAACAATTTTTAATTATACACATCGTCTTATAAATTGCTATAGTTAATAGTATTTTTTTTAATTGTATTAAGTCGTACCAGTATTCTAACACACTCAAACTATTATTTTGTCTGAGTCATGATTAACCACCTCTAAAGCGATGTGGAAGCAGTGAAATCCTCATCGTATAGGTGATGAGAGAAGGAAAAAGGTATGTATCAGTGTTAAAGCACATAACAAAGAGAAGAGGAGATAGAACCCCATTACGAGACATAAGCACCCTCATTGGGAACTAGGAGACGCAGCTATCATTATTCACACGCTGCTTTTTGACGCCCACGTAGGGAGCAATCAAACTACTTAATAGAATCAAAAGGAATGTTAGTAGATTTGTGTTAGGTCAAGAGTAAATAAAAATTTAGAGTATGAAAAGAGTTACTAAAAGCCTAATATCATCAAAGACCTTCACTAGAGCAGTACCAATCCTAAAAACTAGCTTAAAAACTGGACTTATATACACATGTACTTTCGACTTAATGCTGTAATGAACTTTGACTTTGACTTAATGTTTTTTATATTTTTATAATTTTAAAATTTTACAGTGTTGCCACATCTCATAACGTTTATGATCCTAACGCTAACGCGATCCCGTGACGTCCCATTACGGCGCAGAGGGCAACCGTTGGTTTTTTAGTGGGTAGCCTTAAAAATGGCAGCATCCTCTATGCTGCCGGGTAGTCCCACATCACCCCCCGGCCGTCACCCCCATGGGCCGACGGGGTACCCGTAACGGGTTTTTCCAACGGAAAAAAAAAATAAAAAAAAATAAAAAAAAATCTCATAACGTTTAAATATACAGTTTCTCGGATAAAAAATGTATTTAACTAAAATAATTCAAATGTTTGTGGTAAGTTGCTCAAACTATTATTAATATATGTTTTTGTTTGAAATTCACAAATTAAGGTAATGAAACAACACAAGTCATAAGTGTACTACTGTTATATATAGATTATAGATGAAAAATAATCACATCAAAAAAGTTCGAACAACATGTAATAATTTGAACTTTATAATATTTTAAATGTTGTAAAGTTTGTTTTAATTATTTTAGGTTGGATCTTTTTTATGTAAAGAGAACAACAGTTTATTACTATTTTTCTAATAACGAAAATAAAAAATATTGTGCTTTCTATATCATAAAAACTAAAGTATATAAGAAAGTAAATTTAAAAAAAAATTAAAATATTTCAATATTTAATTTATTGTAAAAGAATTGAATTATTTAATAAAGGTATGAAATGATCAGTTGTTCAATACATTTCGGTACTGATTATTTATGGAATCGATGAGTCTTGATATTATCCTGCGGCAATTGGTCCGAATGAAATTTAAGCAACATCTTTTAGCTGCTGGTTCGTTTTCACCTGTTCTAAATTTTCTAAAACATGTCTCTGGAACATGTCTCAGGAGTACTTTATGGGGTTGAAATCTGGAGACTGTGCTGTCCCTGGCATTACCCGGATGTTCGCTGTTACCGTGTACTCACTGGTCCAAAAACCGTGAAGTGAACGTGTATTACAATAATAATTAAATTACGAGATTAAATTTAACTTAATGCTTTATTAAACTTTAATATATGTTACTTTGTTCCTATATTTATAAATAATTTTATTAGTTAGTAACAAAAATAAAGTAATAATAAAAGAAGATATACTTAATAGTTAAAATATATTGGAGTAGAAAAAATGTAGGAATACACAAAATTAAATTAGTTTATCATAAACGATGCTTTAGCAAAATATACAAAGTATGAATTAAACAAGACTTAATATCACCGTAATAAAATACATACTTCATAGTATTATTTTATGACGTATAATTTGTATAAAAACAGAAGATTAAATCTTTAACCATCAAAATACGGAAGTTTCTGGAACATTACGACTTTAGTCATTATTCATCCTATTGTTGGTTACGTGATTTTATGTAAATTGTATGACAAAAGAAGTGTTGTAATAAATTATAACGCTTTTAGTATGAGGTTGCAGTTTCGCGGAAGACAAAGATTTTTAACTCAAATATTCCAAAAGTTTGAGATCAGTTGCTCAAACCATTATAAAAAATTTTGTCATCTTATTTTTATTACACAAAATTAAAAAAAAATTATAAGTTTAAAAATGTACTGACCAACTGAAGCATACACTTTTTTACAATATATAATAGGTTTCAAGCTCATAATAAAGTGTATTTATGGATATATTTATGCTCAAAGTCGTTCATAATACTACACGCTTTAAGTTACGTATTTAAATATTGATAAGCAAATTAGCGTCATGTCTTGGAAAGTATTTTTAATAGCAAATGACAGCAATGAGAGTTAATGCATAGCTATATATCTATATATATATAGTATAGTTCTACAAACTTACTCGAACAGGTGGCCAAAATTGGAACTAAGTGTCGCCAATTGGAAAAATCATTGTATTGCTATGTTGCTTCGAAACATTAATCCTTTTATTTACATTTATTAAAAAAAAATCTTTTTCATTATTTTTAAGTTTACTTCAGATATATATAATAATAATAATATGGCTTGCAAATTTATTGTACGTTAAAGAAGTAACTATTTAGTAAGAAGTAAGTTATTCGTGATCATAATTATAACATTCAAATATAATGTACTATGAATGTGTTTTATTATAATTCCTTGTAATATTATTACGGCCACTTTTATATTAAAAAATTAAGCGAAATTTATTATTATTTTATTTATCAGAGTTAAAACTGCACAATTGTTTTTTTTTTTACTACGATTACTTATTTTAAGTAATAATTATTAAAAAAAGATAGTTTTGTTTATTTTCAATAATAAAGCCTTATATAATAAAATATTCTGTTGTAATAAATTAGTCGATAAAATGTTACATCAGTAAGACTTAATTCTTTTTAAATACTAGGGATCTTACACAAACAATAGAAATATTAATTATTTCACTATAATTGAATAATTTCAATAACGATAAAACATATTTTTTACTGTCTTCATAATTACAAAAGGAATTTAAAAATCACTGCAGAAGGCTTAAGAAAAGTTGTAGGAATAACAAAAAAAAAATAACAACATTATGAACAAGATGTGAATATAAACAGTAGACCATATAATAGAAAATGAAATAGGTAACGAATGAATATATTACGTAATAGCTTCTTTTTACTTTATTTACGATAGCAAATAATAATAGACCGGGACTCCCTGCATGCTTTTTTAAATAAAAATACATTAATTATTACTATTTTTTCATAATGATTGATTTGAATTCATATAAATTTAAAATTCGTATCGATTCCATCATTTTAATTGATAATATTTTCTTAGATTTTCACGAGTACACATATCAAATAAAACTATTGATACGAATTAAAACTCGCGTATATATGGTTACATTTTTTATTTTAACCCGACGTTTCGAATACGATTACTGCAAAGTATTATATACGCGAGTTTTAATCCGTTAAAATAATTTTAATTGATGTTTTTAAGTTAAAACTGATAGATATCAATTGTGAGCTTTTGAAATGGTCTTACTATACTAGCCTTTTTGAAAGCAATAACGTTATAACGCATTAAGTTCAAGTTTCGTAACTAGATGAAATTATCTCGTTTTAAACAAAATTCAACATGTTTTAATTGTTAATCTAACAACACAATCGTCGAGGCATAATAATAATCCAACTTTTAGTGCCAATTATATCCAAAACTGTTTCAAATATTAAACACTCTTCTGGAGCATTATTTCATTTCATCCTTCGTTAAATAAAACATAAAAGTTTGAACTAAAAAGTGTATTTTCTTTGGGTTTTGTGATGCACCGAGTTTACCGTATTTTTATTACTAGAACTCTGAAAGTCCATTGCCTTTTCTCTTATTCGTATGATAACAGATCAACTCCACTTTCTTTTGTGATATTAAGTCCATACATTAATAATAATGTAATGTATTCAGGTCACATCAATATGTTATCTATAGGGATATTCTCAATAATTAATTAATTATAGTAACTTGAAAACTATTTCATGCAGTGGCATAAAAAATATTTAATATAAAGACACTTTACAAATATTTATTAATATTTCTTTTATTTGTAATAGCTCATAATATTTAATATTTCGGTAAGTTTTAAACTTCTTCGTAAGATATTTATATATAAAACCTTATGTTTCATACATTTCTTACACAAATTTTTCCTTAAAAATAATCAAGGGGTATACTTATTTCACAGTTTTAAAGTCATCTCTGCTATGGTCTTGGAAGTAAGCCGATCTTCTTAGTTGTACCCTTGTTAGACTCTTTGACATGAAACCCTTCTCACTTTACAACTAGTGGATGGAATAGATCAAATATCCATAATGCCAATACCATTTCCAATGTGTATAGAAGCTTACTCAGGTATACGGATACGAGAGCATTAGATGCGTAGTTATTTGGTAGCAAAAGCAGACTATGAACAGACAGCCTTCTATATTTTCTTATTCTATGTATTAAAAATAAAAAGTTAATTTTTATACTTAATAACAATATAATGTCGATGTACAGAGTGTAATAAGTAGGATATATATATATATATATATATATATATATATATATATATATATATATATATATATATATATTGAGAGGGTGTTCATGTACTTTAAAGATGTGAAAAAAAAAAGTTTCATGCAGTCATCATTAAATTTACAGTCATCATCAATAAATTATAGAAAGCGTACTGTAAAAAGAGTTCTACAATTAAAGATTCAAGTTTATTGTACAAATAGACACACACACACATGCATACATATTTTTAAGAAGTGTCTAGAATTGCTCAGGACGCTTCAAAACGTAATGATATTTCATAAATAACGATTTTGAAAATCGGGGTGATTACAATAAGTTCTTTGATCAGGAATTTAAAACATACAATAGAAAAAACCCCTTCGAACCCGAAGATTTTTAAGGCAAGCTTAAAAATCTTTACTTCTTTGTACAAGATAATTTGTACTAGATTAAGAGGTATTCTCTCAATTATTAACAAAATTTGTCTCATTTCAAGTTTTTTTTCGCAATCTCTAATAAATAAATAATTTATAGTGTCAAGAAATAAAGTAACTGGACGATAAAATTTGTAAGGGCGTAAATTATTATATAAAAAGTTTTTATGAGTCGAAGAAGTTACAAAAATACTTAATATTAAGTGTTTATTTTTATTTTTATCAACCTTAAATTTTCCTGGAACAAAGAAAGTAAATAAACAATCGAGAACACTTACTTTGAGTATTGACAGAGATAATCTCGTAATTCATTAATTATCTCAAAATCTTGAAATATAAACAGACATATTATAAAAGTCTGAAAATTTTAAAACATAATTGAGGATTTTATATATATCTAGAAAAGTTTAAAAGAACAGATAAATAACAATTAACATTCTTCATCCGGGACGAGGTGAAGCGTCGAGAAAAGTTGAGTGTCCAAAGCAGGTCCCGTTAAAATATCCTGACTTAGAATTGACGGATTTAAATCATCTTTCCCTTATATTTGGCATATGAAAAAAAATGTTTTCCTCTGAAGATCTGTCTCTACAGATCCATCAAGGGATTAAAATTATTTTTTAAGAACGAACTGTAATAAAACTCCTTCAATTTATTCCACCTTTTATTCACTTCTTGATTACAACTTTTATAAACTACGTATATGCTATTTATTATTCTGACTTCAATAGCTCAGACTAATAATTTAATTATTTTATCTCATGACCGGTCGGAATGGCCGCTCAACTCCAAGTGAGTCCAAGTAAGTAACCGACTTCAGCATTATAATTAAAAAGGAATGTAATTGATTCTTAACAAAGTCAAATCAGTTCCCTTTTATGGCAAAGTAAACATTAATAAATAACAGATTGTAACATGTCAAAGTCAAATCAGTTACTTTTTATGCCAAAATAAACATGAATAAATAACAAATCATAACAGAACGAACGAATATTGAGGTAAATTATCCAAGATATATATTTTGGTTAAATTTTCATTTTGATTTCGATAACATCAGTATTAAATTATTTTATTTAACAGTTTTTAATTACGATAAAAATAAAAATGAATTTGTGTAGCAGATATATTTTACATATCAAGCATTATTGGATTGCTATAAATTTAATAAAAAAAGAGCGATGAACTACCAAACACATAATAAACTTTATTCTTATAATAAAAACGTAGAATAAAAAATATATACTTTTTTAATTTACTTTATTAATTAATTTATTATGAATGAATTACATGAACTTGTTTATGGTACTTAATGACCGACAGAAATTGAATCTTCAAACAGTATCACGTTTTCGGAATGTGTATTTATCAAGTCATAACAAACTTGGACTCGTAGTATTTTTCAATTTAAATTTCCATAAAACTACACGAAATTAATTAATCTAAACAAGCACAAACCAGTGTATATTTTTGTTACAAGAGCTTTTATAAATTATTTTCATCTTCACTACTACAGTTTGTAAGTAAACTACTACTAAGACTTGAATTTAATAATTTAATTATATTATAGGGTTATAGATATTCTCTGTAAACACAATAATAATTCAATAATCTTATAATCCAGATACACTTGCTTCAATTTTGTTGATAAGTGAATAAAAGTTACCCTTTGGCG